>JAJHZJ010000131.1:6458921-7658921 GCA_023548195.1 Bettongia penicillata ogilbyi
ACTGCTTTTGCAGTATCCTATAAGATTTGGTATGTTGTCTCATTATTGTCATTCTTTTGAATGAAATTGTTGATTGTTTCTATGATTTGTTGTTTAACCCACTCATTCTTTAGGATTTACTTTCCAATTAATTTTTTTCTATCTTTTCATGACCTTTTATTAAATATAATTTTTATTGTATTATGATCTGAGAAGGATGCATTGACTATCTCTGTCTTTTTGCACTGGATTGTGAGGTTTTTATGCCCTAGTACATGGTCAATTTTTGTATATGTGCCATGTACTGCTGAGAAAAAGGTATATTCCTTTCTATCCCCATTCAGTTTTTTTCAGATATCTATCATATCTAACTTATGCAGAGTTTTATTCACCTCTTTAACTTTTTGTTTATTTTGAGGTTAGATTTATCGAGTTCAGAGAATGGGAGGTTGAGATCCCTCACTAGTATAGTTTTGCTGTCTATTTCTTCCTATAACTCCCTTAACTTCAGAGTTCCCAAATTAAAGAGAAAATATTGCAACCAGTCAGGAAGAAACAATTCAAGTATTGTGGAAACACAATCAGGATAACACAAGATCTAACAACTTCTACATTAATGGATGAGATGGTTTGTAATATGATATTCCAGAGGTCAAAGGAGCTAGGATTAAAACCAAAAATCACCTACCCAGTAAAACCGAATATTCAGGGGAAAAATGGATATCCAATGATATAGAGAACTTTCAAGCATTCTTGATGAAAGACCAGAGCTGAATGAAAAAATTTGACTTTCAAATACAGCAATCAAGAGAAGCATGAAAAGATAAACAAGAAAGAGATATTATAAGGAACTTGGTAAAGTTGAAATGTTTACATTCCTGCATGTAAGATGATATTTTTAACTCATGAGACTTTTCTCATATAGACAGAGGGCACAGAGTGAGTTAAATATGAAGGGATATCAAAAAAATAAAATTAAGGGGTGAGAGAGATATTGGGAGAAGGAGAAAGGGAGAGTTAAAATGGGGTAAATTATCTCACATAAAAGAGACAAGAAAAAATTTTACAATGGAGGGTAAGGGGGGTGGGAATGAGTGAACCCTACTCTCAGCAGATTTGACTTAAGGAAGGAATAACATGCACTCAATTGGTTATTTTACCCTATAGGAAAGTGGGGGAAGGGGATAAGGGGAGAGGCAGAAATGATAGAAAGGAGGACAGATTAGGGGAATGGTAGCTGGAAGCAAACACTTTTGAAAAGGGACAGGGTCAAAGGAGAGAATAGAATAAATGGGAGGGTGGGATAACATGGAGGAAAATATAGTTAGTGTTTCACAACGTGGCTATTATGGAAGTATTTTGCATAACTACACATGATATGTATAACCTATATTGAATTGCTCACCTTCTCAATGAGAGTGGGTGAGGAAGGAAGAAGGGAGAGAATCTGGAACCCAAAGTTTTAAAGACAAATGTTAAAAATTGTTTTTACATGCAACTGGGAAATAAGATGTACAGGCAATGAGGTGACAGAGGGGAGGGCGTATTAGGGGAAGAGATAATTAGAATGCAAGCTATCCTGAGATGGGCAGGAGGGGAGAGATGGAGAGAAAATTTGGAACTCAAAATCTTGTGGAAATGAATGTTTATGTAAACAAATAAATTAATATAAAAAATCACTTTGACATATGAGCAGAGGATGGGCTGCCATAGTAGGGAGAAAGTTGAAGCAAGAAGACCAACCAGCAGCCTATGGCAACAATTCAAGTGTAAGATGGTAAGAATTTGATGCACCAAGGTGATGCCAATGTCAGAAGAGACAGGGGGATAGGAGAGATGTTAAGAAGGTAGAGTTGATAAGACCTAAAACAGATTGGACATGGAGAATGAGAGAGAAGATGCCACCTAGATTGCAAGGCTGGGTGACTGGGAGGATTGACAGTAACAAGGAAGTTAAGAAGAGGGGAGGATATAAGGAAAAAGATGAACAAGTTGAATTTATGGTGTCCATGGGACATCTAGATGGAGATACACAATGTGCAGTTGGAAACATGAAACTGGAGGTCAGCAGAGAGATTAGGGAGGGATAAACAGATCTGAGAATTATCTGCAGATATGATGGTGTAACCCATTAGAGATGATGATATCATGAAGAGCCATAGAATAGAGGGAAAGAGAAGAAGGTCCAAGACAAAGTTTTTGGAGTCTTTTGCCTTGGGTTAACCCATGGTTAGTAGACATGGCTGGGATGAAGACTGAGCAAAGGGAGAATGATGAATAATTCAAACAGATGGGAGTATAACCAGGAGAGAGCAATGTCACAAAAACCTGGATGGAAGGAAATGTCAATCAAAAGAGAATGATTGACGTATCAGAAGTCAGAAAGAAGAGAAGTAAAGAAAGACCATTGGATTTGGTCATTAAGAGATCATTGGTAACTGAAGAGAGCACTTTCAGTTGAAAGATGAAACTGAAAACCAGATTGTCTAGACTTAAGAAGAGAGTGAAAGGAAAGGATGTGGAAACATCTATTGTCGACAGCCCTGTCCAGGTGCTAAGTCACAAAAAGGAAGAGGGATGTAGGATGTTAACTAATGAGAATAGATGGATCAAGTGAGGGCTTTTTTTTTTAAGATGGTGGAGATATGGACCTATTTCTTGGCAGTAGGAAAGTAGCCAATAGACAGGGGGCAGAAATTCAAGAAAAGAGCAAGAGTCAACGTGATTTTCCTAAAGCCTAAGATAAGTGAGAGATTGGGAAAAATAGAAGGGACAACCTGCTAAAGAAGATGGAGTGGAATGGGATCCCTTGTGCAGGTACAGGGATTCTCCTTGGTAAAGAGAAGGGTCAACCTCTTCATGTGAGACAGGAGCAAAGGAGAAGATAGTACCAGAAGGCAACCGGGTATGTGAAATGAGTAGGAAAGGAGAGATCTCTTGATGAACTGCCTCAGTTTTTTCAGTGAAATATGAGGCAAGGTTCTTGGCTGAGAAGGTGGGGGTGGAGGAAGGGAGTCATGAGAGGTCAGAGGAGGGATGAAAGGCTTTACAAGAACCACTGTGGTGAGTGGAATAGTAATTGATTAGGGAGTTGGAAAAGAATTGCCTTGCTGCAACAAAGGCCTAATTCAGATTATATAACATCATTTTGCAATTGAACCCATCAACATGCTTCCATATTTTCCTCCCACTTCATCCAGCAGCATGTGAATTGGAATGAAAGCAGTGGATGGTGGGAGCGATTCAAGGTTGTGACTTGGTAGGGCAAGATAGGTGGTACTGTAAGTGGTCTAGGGACTTGAGAGAATAGTGTAGACTAGAGCTTGGTCATCAAGGGGTCAAAATGGGGAAGGGAGGAGATGGCAGTCAATGTAGGGGTGATGGCTTAGGAAAGAACTGTTGGGGGTGGGGATGTTTTGGACGTCATGGTGTGGACCAAGAACAGGGTCAGAGTTTGTAAAATGTAGAGAAAGATGGAATTAGAAATGATAAAAAGTCCATGAACATGGAAATGGTGCATTTATGGGTGATGTACAAACCAAAGATATGACCATTTCTGTCTATAGTTGAGGTGGGGGTGTAGGGGAATGGGTCATAGGAAAGGAATAACTTGCACAACTGAGAAGTTTATATGTTTGAGGTATCCTCTAATATGAGACCAGGAGTTGGGAAGGAGAGAAACTGTGAGCCAGGCATTGAATTAACTGAGGAAGGAAGGAAGATTTTTGTACCATGTATACAAAAATATTTATAGGAGCTCTTTTTGTAGTGGCAAAGAACTGGAAAGCAAAGAATTGTTTGAACTGGGAAATGTTTGAACAAATTATGTGCTGTGAATGAATCTACAAATATATACAGTTAAGTCATTTTTTAGTCGTAATCAACTCTGTGACCCCTTTTGAGATTTTCTTGGTAGAAATACTGCAGTGTTTTTCATTTCCTTCTCTAGCTCATTTTATAGATAAGGAAACTGAGGCAAACAAGGTTAAATGACTTGTCTAGGGTCACACAGCTAGTAAAAATCTGAGGTCAGATTTGAAAACAGAGAGATGAGTCTTCCTGACTTCAGGCCCAGCACTGTATCTACTGTGTTACCTAGTTGCCCGTGAATATACTATTGTGCCCTAAGGATAATTTAAGAAAAATCCAGGAAAACTTGTATGTACTGATACAGTAGAACCAGGAGAACAGTTTATATTAGAAGAAAGAAAATGAGAATTTATTAAGTACTTACTATGTGCCAAATCCTTTACAAATGTTATCTCATTTCAATTTCACAATACTGGGTAGTAAGTAAATGCTACGATTATCTCCATTTTAACTGAGGAAATTAAAGTAGACAGAGGTTAAGTGACTTGCGTGGGGTCATATAGCCAGTAAATGTCTGAGGTAGGATTTGAACTCAGGTCTTCTGACTCCAGGCCCAGCCTTCTATTCACTACATCCCCAACTACCAGTTATAATAACAAACAACTTTGAAAGACTTAAGAATTAGGTAGTTGGCAAGATGCTGGGCTCGGAATCAGAACAGATTTGAATTCAAATTCTGCCTCGGACACTTACTAGCTATGTGACCTCCTGACAAGTCACTTAACTTTTGTCTGTTTCAACTTCCTCATCTGTAAAACAGGGACAGTTATAACACACCTCCTTCCTGGGATTGTTGGAAGGATGAAATTAAATAACACATGCAAAGCGCTTTGCAATCCTTACATTGCTATATAAATGATAGCTATTGAGGGAACTGAGGGGATTGGGACAGCAAGTGGTTAATTGTGAGACTTGAGTGAAACACACTGACTCCATTTTGTGACTCAGCTCTGGATCTAGCTCAGTTCTCTTTCTATTCAGCTATGGGTCTAGTCCAATTTCTGTCCTGAGAGACAAATGGATTCAATTGTGGGAAATGAGAGAAAATGTCCTTGTATATGTTTGAACGTAGCCCTGCATGACTGGGAAGTTGGACTACCTCTTCCTGCTGCTTAGAGACCCTTAACCAAGGACCTAGATTATGCCAATCTGAAACTTGGTCAGATCTGAAAATGGATGCAAGGAGTTTTCTCACAATTGTCTATCTCAAGTAACCCCTACGTCTTATTTGAAAACAGCCTCATTCTGATCAATCAGTTATTGATTCCATATTCCTTTGTTTACAGACACTGAGGGACAGTGGAACATCTCTTTTTCTCAATTTAGGAAGTCATATCTGTTTACTCTCCCCCTTCCAATTTGGAAAGTCCCTAATCTTTCATCCAATTAAAAATCAGATGACCTAAGTTTGTATCCTGGTTAATTAATTTGTTTTACTTGATTGTTTTTAATACATAAAAATCTGTCTCACTCTGTATTCGGTGTCTTGGGACTGACTGGTGAGTCCATTGACCCATTTATTATACCTCTTTTTTGTTAATAAATTCTATAACTTAGACTGTTTCCTCAGTCTAATATTTATTATTCCCATTGGCATTCATTGCTTAATAAATTGATATACTCTAGATTTCTTGCTACCTTGGGAGAGGGAGGGAGAAAAAATTCAGAACTCAAAGTCTTATAAAAGTGAATGCTGGAAACTATCTTCACATGTAATTGGAAAAAATAAAATACTATTAAATGGGGGAAAAGACCAAAAAATCCCCCAAAAACCAAACCCACCAACTACTTGCACTGTGGTCCCAAAATATAAATAACTGTGTGAAGCTTGAATCTTTGTTTCATCAGTCTTTCATCTTTCCCCTATCACATTACCAGCTACTATTAATTTAACAAATCAAATCAACCAGCATTTAAGTGAGTATAATGTGCCAGTCACTATGCTAAGCCCCTGAAACACAGATACAAGTAGAAAGATGGTCCCTGCCCTTGAGAAACATACATTCTGATGAGGAAAGAGTACACACAAAGGGAACTGAAAGGGAGAGGAAGGGATGAAGGTATCTGGCCTGGAGAGCATTACAGGGGAAATCTTGAAGAGTCAGGAGCAGAGCCTGAAGAGAACATGACCATGAAGGCTGACCTTGGCCTCCTCCCTAAAACAGAAGTTTTGAGAAGAACCGGCTCATCAAGGGAAGAGGCTGAGGTGCTGTGAGGGCTTTGAATATGAGAAGCTGTCCAGGAGTAGAGTGATCTTCTAGGTTGAAGAGCTTTCTGGGGCATGAGAGAGAAGGTCCAGGAGAAGCAGGAGTATAGGCTGGAGAGGATCATTATTATGGATGCAATGGCTAACCGCGATCCCAGAGACCCAATGAGGAAGCCTGTTACCTACCTTCAGGAAGAAAGGGCTTCAGGGCTCAAGATGTAGATGGCGACCTACATTTTTGGACATGGCCAATGAAGGAATTTGTTCTGCCTGACTGTGCAGATTTATTGTAAGAGTTTTGCTCTGTTTTGTTTTTCAGTTAGGTGGAGTTGGTTGGAGAGGGAAAATCGATGCTTGTAATTGGGTGAAGGGAAGTAAAATTTAAAAAAAAAGTTACAGTTGAAAAATACTCTTTGAACTTCTCCCAGCACTCAAAGGTTCAGCAAAAAGTTGCACTGGGCTTGGAATGAGAGGCCTAGAGTTCAAATTCTGCTGCTATCACTCTGGACCTATGTGACCTTAGATGAGTCACCTAACCTATCCGGGTCTCAGTTTCCCAATTTGTAAAATGAGATTGGACTAGATAGTCTTCAAGGTCCTATCTAGCTTCCTAAATGTTCCAATGATAGTTACAAATCTGAGCTGCCTGCACAGGAGGAAAAGTAGCATTTTAATTTAGTTAAAAACTCTTGGATTTGGATTTTTTTTCATATAAAAAGAAAATCCCCTATCTTCTCTCTTCCCAAAAGGTAGAGTAGGGAAATCCTTGTAACCTCTGAACCCGAGGTTGATGATGATGAGTCATTGTGAAGGAGAAGATTTTGAACTTCAGACTTCAGGGATGGAGCGTGTTTGAGAAATCTCCTGGCATCATTCAAAGAAGACTTGTTTCCACTCAAAAGTGAAATTATCAAACCTGAAAAATTGGGAAAACTGTTCATGGTCAAAAAACTCTGAGTACCTCTCTGGTGTGTTTGGAGACACCACACTCTGTCCAGGGTTCTACCTATAACAAGGACACCCAGGGATGGATATTTGAGAGTATGACACCAGCTTTATCCAGGTGATGTATAGTCTCCAGAGAACCTCATCTCCTCACTGTGAGTAGAGATCCTGTTTATATGTCCTTACTCTTCCTCTGGTGTTGAACAGGACTGTAATGATATTAACAATATTAATAATTCTAAATAATTTTCACTTAACCTCTCTACCTCAGTTTTCCTCATCTATTAAATAGGAATAGTAATAGCACCTACCTCCCAGGGTTATTGTGAGGAAAATTAAAAATTTGCAAAACACTTTGCAAACCTCAAAGTGCTTTATAAGTGCTAGGTATAATAATTACCATTTGTACAACTTTTGAAAATACATTTTAATTCATATATCTTGTTTTAATGTAAAAACATCCTTCTCCCAGCCCCTTCCCAGAAAAAAAAAATCCCTTTATAATAAAAGTCATCTCACACAGAGAGCTTTGACAAACTTTACTGCTATTCTCAAGGGGAGGAAAAGAAGAGCTGCCGGCAGGGACAGTCTCAGTGTGTGACCTCCATGCCAAAGCATGTGGGCAGCGCACAGTAGGGGCATTCATGGTCTGATTGAGGGCCCAGCGCCCCTCCAGGCTCAAAAGTGTACATCTTTTGAGACAAAGACACTCTTATCTAAAGGACCAGTAAAGAGACCCTTCTTATTAGAAGGAAGGGCTGAGGAATAGGGAAGTAGGAAGCTTAACCCTGCAAATACCATTCCAGCAAGAGACTGAAACAGGGGTGGAAGGACTGGGTCTGTACCAGCCAAACTATTTTTACTGGTCAACAAACAGTAAAGAAGAAAAAAGAGGAAGGAAAAAAGTTTCAGAAAACCAAACAACACGTCAAAGAAGTATGACATTTTGGTTAACGTTTCACTCCCACAGTCCCCTACCTCTGCAAAAAAAAATCTCGTCGCCTGTGTATCATTTCACTTTGGCCAAGTTTTGCCATTGGAGTCCTCCAGCGCTCAGCTTTGAAGCTGTTGTCTTTTTCATTTATGTAGTTTTAGTCATTTTATAAGGCAACTAGGTGGCACAATAGATAGAGCTCTGGGTCTGGAGTCAGGAAGACCCGAGTTCAAATCTGACCTCAGATTTGTGACCCTGAGCAAGTCATTTAACCCTATTTACCTCAGTTTCCTAATCTGTCACATGAACTAGAGAAAGAAATGGCAGACCACTCCAGTATCTTTGTCAAGAAAACTCCAAATGGAGTCACAAAGGGTCAGACATGACTGAAACGGCTCAGTAACAAGAAGAATCGTTGCATATATTGTTTTCCTGGTTTCTGCTGACTGTCTCCTTTCATTATATAACATTCAAAGTTTTCATTTGCACACATGACCTCAAGTGAGGCTCCTAACACCATAGCGTAAGTACTGTTGTGGTTCAGTCACGTCCAACTCTGTGTGACCTCATGGATGTTGTCCACAGGGGTTTTCTTGATAAAAATATTGCCATTTCCTTCTGCAGTGTGCCCCCATTTTCCAGATGAAGAACTTAGGCAAATAGGGGTCAAGTGAATCCCCCAGGGTCATACAGCTAGTAAGTGTCTGAAGCTGGACTTGAACTCAGATCTTCCTGACTCCAGGTCCAGTGCTCTATCCACTGCACCACCTGGCTACCCCATAAGGTAGCTACTACAGACATTATTATCATTTTTATTTTATAGCTCAAGAAACCAAGGTTCACCACCGTTGTGACTTGCCTGTGATCACCCAGTGAGTAAGTGGTAGGAGTAGGTTACTGCGTTAGTAGATTCAAACTTGGAGTCAGCGTCTGTACATTTTTCTCTCTGTCCTCATCACTGGACTCTGGAAACATGCTCAGAACTTGATTACAAGCTGAAGAAATTTCTCTGAAGGGTAAAAACCTCTTGGTCCAGGACAAGTGTAAGTCAACCCCCCACCCCCCACCTTTCAGTCCTTTGCCTAGCAACCCGATTTAAGTCACAAATACTCCCAAGAACAGTCCTCTTCCAAGACTACCCTCCAGCCACATGCACCCAGCCAACTTTCCCCATTTCATCCCCATTAGGCTCTTGGCCAAGTTTATCTATAACCCCCTTTTCCTTATTCCTCCCACCACAATGGTTCCGAGTAGAAGTCAGGTTACAGCTCCTCAGAGTAAGGGAGACAGTGTTTATCAAGTGTTTTTGGTTTTCTTGGGGGAAGATGGAGGTGATAGTCTGGAAACGTGGGACCCACTGTTAGGGTTTAAAGGTCAGCTGGATCTTACAATTGAGAATGATGATGACAGCTTCTCAGCTCTAACAAATCTCCCAATCCATGAGACTTCTAGCACTAACAAATCCTCAGTTTAAGAGGACTATTCGAAGTCATTGATGACTATTTAAAACCATGAAGAGACTTCCAGCTTCTCCCTATTTTCATGTACCCTTTGAAACCCAGGTTTCCAGTAAGTCTAGATTATTTTGCATAAAACTCTTCTAATTGATAGGGGGGAAAATGTTCCAGGCTTGTGAAGAAATGGGTTATACCTTCATTAAAGTCTATACCAGCAACCCATCCTGTTTACATGCCATTGCACCAGGCCAAGGAATTCCCTTGAACCTCAGACCACGACAGAAGTCCTTTACTCTAGCTATTATACTACAAGGTGGGTTACGTTGTAGCTACATCAAATTAAATATTTAGATTGTCTGATTGTTCTCAATGGTCCAATAATAGTAAATTAGCATTTGCACATGGTTTTAAATTTACATTTAATTTTAATTAAATGGTGGTACAGTGGATAGAGTGCTGAGCCTGGAGTTAGGAAGAGTCATCTTCCTGAGTTCAAATCTGCCCTCAGATACTTCTAGTTGTGTGACTGTGGACAAGTCACTTAACCTTGTTTGACTCAGTTTCCTCACTTGTAAAATGATCCAGAGAAAAAAATGGCAAGCCACTTCAGTGCCAAGAAAATCCCAAAAAGAGTCACAGAGAGTCAGGAACAATTAAAAAATGCCTGAACTGAATGAACAGTTCAGAAGTGCCTTGCAAATCCTAGCTCATTTTATCTTTCCAACAACCCTGCAAGGTAGATGCTATCATTATGCCCATTTTACAAATGAAAAAACTAAGGTACAGGGAGGTTGTGATTCACCCAGGGCCATTCAACTTATAAATGTTTGATGAAACGAAGTCAATTCTTACTGACTCCTTATCCCTTGCATCACCTAGAGGCCCCTCAGAGAATTAGAAATCCGTATTAAAAAGACGCAAACATACAAACTTTCTTTCACAATTTAAATCTCTGTAGTTTCAAATTGTGTCCACCAGATGGCAAATAAGGACAAATTTTCAGGACGGTGAGCATACACCCTCTTTGCTCTCTTGAATGAGAGGCTATGGAACTGTGCGTGTGCCTGAACGCAGCAGGTCGTTAAAATTTCAGTGAGCATTTACATTTTTGGAAATAGACAAATGCTAAAGATCCAGCCTTGATTTATTGTTTTCTTGGTTGTTGAATCTTAGGAAAGCAATAGAGAAAATATTAATAGTGCAGATCAAACTTAAAGTGTCATTGTACGGACATGCCTGCCCCCTTAAATTGATTGTCAAACATTTAACAGCTCACTCCTGACTGTAAGAAACTATAAAATTCATCTCATCCAAACTCCTTGTTTTACAGATTGGGAAACTGAGGTTTTGTTCGTGGTTCTCATGAAGGATCATGTTGTCATGGAGGTGATGGCCAGTAATGAACAGTTCTGCATTTCTGTTACGAATCACCACTTCATTTATCTTTCCAAGAGGAGGGCAAGTAATTCCTTTCGAACGCTAAGTGCCTTTATTCCAAAGGAATCCACAACGCTAATCTAACGAAGATCTTGCTAGTGCCACTCATGATTCTTTGACCTTTGACCCTGTGACAAACTTCCTGGGCTTTTGTTTTCTTACTAGTAAAATGAGATTGGCCTAGATCAGTGAGTGGTCTTTATGCTTTCAAAGTTTTTGATCATGGATTCCAATTAAAAAAATGTTGAGGATGCAACTCCCTGCACATGGATATTTGTTTACTTATAAACTTATGTCTAAACTATTTATATACTTATAAACTACATAATATACTGTAGAATGTACTAATAAATATGTATATTATAAAACTTACACAGAATCCTGCCTCTGATATACTGAATGTATGACCCTGGGTCACTCTCTGTTTTGACAATTCTCTGTTATAGAGAAGGTGTCTACCTGTGTAGGTAGAGATACTTTCCTCACCTCAGAGGCCCATAATGAAACCATAGATGCAGTTCTTGTCTGAAAGTTTACCTGCATCTTGGGTCATCTCCAGTTGTTCGGATCTATATCTGGCCACTGGACCCAATTTTCTCTGGAAGAGAAAAGTGAGGCTGGTGACTTTGCACACCCTGCATCACTTAAATCCAATTCATTTACAAGTCATGGCATCATCTTCCTGATGTCATAGTTCTTTTTGAAAATGAAGGACACACACACACATACACATACACACAGAGAGAAATTTTTGAAAGATGAAATAATTTTTGATCTTAGAGAGATCAGGGAGGCACTGAAAACAACAGGGAGTCTGGGAAAAGTACCAAGTCGAGGAATGATTTGGACTAGCCTTTCCTTGGAAGGAGACTTGAAGAAAGGAGATCTGTGAGGAGGACCTGGTGACAGGCTGGGTAAGAAGGTGATGAAAGCTTATGAAAGCCTGAGAAGGGGACCAGTCCCAGAGATGAGCAGGTGGAAATGACAAGATTTGGCAATTGATAGAACATGTGGGATGAGGGAGAGTGAAGAGTTGAGGGTGATGCCAAGGGTGTGAATCTAGGGGACTGGAAGGGTATTGGTACTCTTGTCAGTAACCTGAATGTTTGGAAGAGATGTGGATTTACGGGAAAAGATGATGTAATGGGATCTTTGAGGTAGATTATAAATCATCTATTCCTGCTCATTCAAAAACCAGTGAAAGGAGGGAGGAGTTCTTACCCAGCCCTGATCTGGAATACAGAGCGCCTCAGCTGAGGCTCCCACTGAAGCTAGGAGTTCATTTAGGGAATGGGAGTCAGTCTGCCAAGGGGGATGGGTGGGTGGGTATTCTGCTTTGCAGGATGCCTCAATTCTAGTTACTTTATAACCTCTCTAAAGAGCTAATGGGCAGCTAGGTGGTGCCATGCATAGGAGTGAAGAAGACTCATCTTTGTGAGTTCAAATCTGGCCTCAGACACTTACTAGCTGTGTGACCCTGGACAAGTCACTTAACTGTTTTCCTTAGTCTCCTCATCTGAAGAATGAGCTGGAAAAGGGAATGACAAGCCACTGCAGTATCTTTGCCAAGAAAATCTCAAATGGGGTCCAGGGAGCTATGGAAGACTAGTGGTAAAAAAAAAAAAAAAAAAAAAAAAGAACAAGAAGTAAGTTAGAGAACATTGAGTGATAATGGGCAAATGGAGTGGTGTGATTGGGCTGGAGACAAGTCCACCATTGCTTATCTCCAGGAGGATAGCATGCAGACAGAGGTGGGCTAGCTCTGGCACAGCCCTTGTGGTGTATGACTCCTCCTTCCACCTTCCAATTGGTTGACCACTCATGCTAAAGTCCTTCTGGGGTCATCTTAGGGACTCCTGGACATACACTTCTCCACTGGACTAAGTGTTTATGAGTTTCCTTTTGATTCTAAATCTAGGATTATAGGATCTTACTATTATTTGGTTATAATAACACATTAACCCATTATCACAGCTTGGATAATTGAATTACTTCTTCTGCCTCATTTTCCAACCTACATATTAATACTAATAGCTAGCATTTATACATTGCTTTAAAGTTTGTAAAATATCATCACTTTCTATCTTTACAACTACCCTGGGAAATAGATACAATTATTTTCTTTATCTTACAGATGGGAAAACTAAGGTAGACGGAGGTTAAGTGACTTGCCCAGGGTCCACATAGGTAGTATCTTAGGCTGGATCTGAGCTCAAGTCTTCTTGGCTCCAGGCCCAGAACTATCCACTGTTCCACCTAGCTGTCTCTATAGAAACATTGTCCATAAGGGAAGCAATAAAAAAAGGAAGTGTTTAACTTAGAAACGAGAAGACTTGAGGAAGGTACAATAGCTGCCATCCCTGCCTCACAAGGTTGTTGTGAGAATCCAAGAAAGCACAAACACTACAAGGGTGAGGAACCTGTGGCCTAGAGGCTACGTATGGACCTGTAGGTCCTCAGGTGTGGTCCTTTGCCTGAATCCAAACTTCACAGAACAAATCCCCTTAATAAAAGGTTGTGTTCTGTAAAACTTGGACTCCATCAGAAGGCCGCACCCAAGGACCTAGAAGGTCACAGTTTTCCCACTCCTGGCACTAGAGCCCAGCTTTTGCAAGGTCTTCCCCAGATTAGCTCAGACTCACCTGTTCAGCCTTATTTCATTGTCCCAGTCCAGATGAGCAATTATGCACCTTAGGAAGGATTTCCACAAAAGAACCAAACATATCAGTAATGGATAAATCCATAGATCTTCTATTGTCAAACATTCCAACTCACATAAGGAACTTCTCCTAGCCTAAAATGAAATCCTTAGCAAGACAGGGCCATGGAGGAACAGGGGCCACAGGGGAAAGGGGAAAAGGAGAGAATGAGAGTTCAGTTGTCTTCAGGACAAATGAGCAGGAAGAACAATCAGACTCATGATGAAAAAGACTCTCCTTATCCATTTCTTCAGTAAGCATTTTTTTAAGTACCTATTATGAACCAGTTGCTGAACACTAGGGACAAGAAAAGAAAAATAAAAGAAACCCTGCCTTCAAGGAGTTTATAATCTAATGGGGGGAGACAACATGCAAAGAAAAAACAAAGCGTGAATTCTGAAAGCAGATGAAAGTATATATTTTGTCTTTATTTTTCTTCAGGTTTTTTTTTGCAAAATGGCTGTTGAGAATATGTTTTACATGACTTCATTTTGATAATGGGTATCATATTTACTTCCTTTATTGCCTGAGTGGTGGAGTTCATTAAAAGAAATAGAGAATTTGGAACTAAAAAGAAAAATAAAAAAAAAACTTCAAAAACGAGAAAAAGGAGTTAGAGAAGATTTTTCAGACTTTATTTTGCCTCATTCTTAATAAATAGAGGTAAGATGTAATCACCTTTATGCCAGGGCAGCTCATTTCAATTCAACTTAATTCAATAGGTATTTATTAAGCAGTTACTGTATACTGGGCACTGTGTCGAAAAAGAAACAGTTCCCACTTTCAGGAGGTTCCATTCTATTGGGAACCTTGGACTTTTTGGCTCCTGGCTCAAAATTCTATCAACTATTCCACCTAGCTGTCTCTACAGAAACATTGTCCATAAGGGAAGCAATAAAAAAAAGACAAAAAAATGAAATGTTTAGCTAGGAAACGAGAAGACTTGAGGAAGCTATAATAGCTGCCATCCCTGCCTCACAAGGTTGTTGTGAGAATCCAAGAAAGCACAAACATTACAAGGGTGAGGAACCTGTGGCCTAGAGGCTGTATATGGACCTGTAAAGCTCATGGACTTTTAAAATGTTTTATTGTATTTTATTTATTTATTTTGAACATCTACCAATTATATTTTAACCTGGTTCTGGCTGTGTGTGTCTTGAATATCTCGGACTTAAACATTTTAGAATTGGAAGAGGCAATAGTGAACAGCTAGTTGAATCCCTTCTTCTTACAGATGAGGAAATGGAGGCAGGTTCAGATACTCGTCTGAAGTCACATTGCTGTTAAGTGGCAGAGCTGGAATTCAAACTCAGGTCCTCTGACTAAAAACTCCTCTTTTTTCCACCATACCATTTGCCATACCTGCCAATACATCTTGTATTGTCTGGCCTCCATTCCAACACTTACATCATTCCCCTTTCCTAAAACTGCATGTTTTCCTGTATTCCTCAGTAGAATCTAAGCTTCTTGAAAACAAGAATTGTGTGTGGTTTTGCATAACTTTATGCATGCATATAAGGTGTAAAGTATTTCTTGCCTTCTCAAAGGGTGGGGGAAGCCTCATGGATTTTTATGAAGAGGAGTTGGATTCTTGCAAAGAAGGTTGATTTCTCATCTCTAATGGCACAGACGGGGAGACAGCAGGCACCAGCTACACAGGTTTTGGTGAATCAGCTACAGTCTACAAGCAGGGGACATGAGAATTTCCTGAAAATTACTGGGGTTGAGGGAGTATGTTAATAGGAAATGGAAGCATATTCTGGCTATTTGATCTTACAAAGGCTCCTAAGTTCAAGTGTAGCCTTTAGTGGTTGAAATCTAGAACAGGGACAGGCTAAATGAGTTAAGGAAAGGCAGGTTTTTTTGTAAATCCCATAAAAGACAATATTCAGAAGGGGATGGTGTTCTTCGGATTTGACAGATTTTGAATTACTCTGCTGGCCAGTATTCTTGATCTAGGTATGTGTCCACAGGCAGGGACCTGGAGAGTTACATCTGTCTATATAACCTTCCAGAGGGTTTGTGTTCCGTAACAGAGCTTTTTCAAAATGTTCTGCCTCTTTGACCCAATCTCTCTATTCATGTTAAACTTTCACTTGGGACTGGAGTTCCTCTGACCTAAAATAAGTGTTTGTTCCCTTCTCTCCTCCCTTTTGGTAGTCTGGTGAAATCCATGGACACCTTTTCAGAATATTTTTAAAAAGTTATAGTTGAAGGAAACATTAACTTGCCCTTAGAGATTAGTGAAAATAAAGATATATGGTTATCCTGTCCACGATGTTTGTGTGTGGGGAGGGGGATTTTGGTGCCTGGCATACTTCCACTATCTGGAGGATCCATGTAAAAAGTTTTGGCATTCCTTTCTTACCAGAGAAGAAGTCTGAATTCTTTTGGGAGGTGTCTGTAGTACTTTATTTTAAAATATGGGTTAAATATTTCGTCAGAGGCTATACATAGGTCAATGTGAAGTAAAAATACATTTTGGAGATCATCTGCTGGCCTTTGTGCATTGTCTATGGCTTCCGCAAAACTTCCCCCAAATTCCTATTTAATTTCTTATGCCAACCTGTGATATAGCAAAACAACGATGGGAAAGCTGCAAAGTGGAAGGAACTGTATGTGTGTGTGTGTGTATACATATATACACACAAGCACATGTACATTTTAAATAAATATTAAACATTTAAATAGAAATTATAAATAAATAAATAAATAATGCTTATATATATTATGTATACTATATAATAACATATATATTTAGTATATATTTTCCATGCGCATTCACAGACTCCCTGAAACCTAACCACAGACACTTGACTGGGGGGACCCAGGTTAAGAACCCCAGATATGCTCTATATCCTAGCCACAATGAGTCACCAGCTGTTCCCTAAACTGACCAGACCATTTGTGTCCCTGCCCTTGCCCTTCATTCCCCACCTCCACTGTCCATATAGATCTTTGGGGATTCTGCTCGTAGCGTTTTCCTCTTCTTCTAAGTTGAAAGTGTTCTCTCCTCCTTCAAAAACTTTCCCAGTACCTTTTGCAGTCCCCATCACACTGTCTCCTACATTAAACTTAGCTATGAACATTTTTCATCCTCCCTTGTAGGATGCTGGTTTCTTAAAAGACAAGGAATTTGTCATGTGTTTTTTTTCTCATCTTTACATTGCCAGGGCTACAAAATAGATGCTTGATGAATACTGGTTGAAGAAACAAAGACACTTGAGAGGTAAGTTAGTAGGGAGAAGGACCTGGCCTATGATTTTCCTGTGAAGCAACTCCCTCTACTAAGGCAGGTCTCCACTTCTCTCATTTGATAGTCTTAGATTGTTGGATAAAACACCAAGAGTTTAAGTGCCCTGCCCCGAGTCACCTATCCAGCACAAATGGAAGCTAGGTATCATGGTGGACATAATGCTAGGTATCACTGGACATAAGTTCAAATCCTGCCTTAGACATTTACTAACTTTGTAATTCTCCTAGACAAGTCACTTAACCTTTCTTGCCTTCCTCCATTATATAATGGGGATAATGTTGTAAGGGTCAAAGGAGAAAACAAATATAAAGTGTCTTATAAACTTCATCTATATATAATACTAGGCATTAACTTGTATTATGTGTTAGAGGCAAATCTTGGACCAGGCTCCATTCTGCCTCTCAAGTAAGTAATGCAAATATCTTGCCTCCTTTTTATTTCATTTATTTTTTGAGATAAAGTCTCCTAGCCAAGGTTGGAAGTACAGTGGCCATTCATGGACCAATTCCCATGTTGATTACCACAAAAGCTTTTTCCAACCTAGTGAATGGAATGAAGTTAGTGAAGACTTCTCAGTGCTTAACAAAAGGCTTTTAGTAGATGGTTAGGCCTAAGTTTCGGTTTCTCAGAAATCATGTGCCACACCAACATAATACAACCCCCTTGGGTTGCCATATCAGCATAGCACAATCCCCCCTTGGGTTGTCATATCACCATAACACAACCCCCCCTTGGGTTGTCATATCACCATAACACAACCCCCCCTTGGGTTGTCATATCACCATAACACAACCCCCTTTTGCTGCCTTGGGTTGCCACATCAACATCCACATCAACATAATGCCCATTGGTTATTCACAGGGTAGACTGTAGTGTTTAGATTGTGAGCCTGCCTCCCAGCAATGGGAGTAAAAGGCCAGTGCAGGTGGGGAGGGGGGAATCTGCGTTAGGGCTATATAATTTCTATTTTTGCCTTCTGTAATTGCCTCACTCTCCTGATTTCTTATCAGAGAGGAGATGCCCTTTCTTGTGAGATCATAATAAAATCTTGCTGCTTTGCTTCTATCTTGAGAAGTCTCTGATTTTTATTTGAGCCGGTGGTCCCTGACCCACACACTAGGCTGACCTGAGTCCTACTTTAGTCAGTCCTATGGCTCTTGAATGCTGGGGGCTTACCTTATTGGTACCAGACTTAGCATGGATACTTGCTCCACTTTAATCCAAAAGGGCAGCTAAGTGGCAGAGTGGCAGATGTCGGATCAGGAAGACTCCTCTTCCTTAGGTCAAATCTGGCCTCTGATCCCTACTAACTGTGTGACCCTGGGCAAGTCACTTAACTTTGTTTACCTCTTTTTCCTCAATTATACGTATTTATGTATTTTATTTATATATTATATACTCATAAAATAAGTTGAAGAAGGAAATGGCAAACCCCTCTAGTATCTCTGCCAAGAAAATCCCAAATGGGATCATAAAGAGTCAGACAGGACTGAAAAACAAACAGCCCTCCCCCCTCTCCCCAAGTTCAAAGTAATCCACCAGCTTTAGCCATCTGCAGCATCATGAATGTTGGTGGCCTCTCCCAATCAATCAGTAAATATTTATTAGATGCCTACTATGTGTCAGGTATTTGCTAACCATTTGCTAAAAAAGAGAGAAAGACTCTCCCTGTTCTCAATCTTGTATTTTTCTCTTAGAGAGGAGATTTTCCCAGTCACATAGGCACAATGAGCCTTTGAAACTCCATATTTCCCTTGAACTCCATGGTTCCCTCCCCTCCTCCTTCCAAACTACATCCCCCCTCCCCACACACACAGACTCTGACTATACATTTTCCTATCTATAGTCAAAACATAATTCTCTCTCTTTCATGACTGCAACGAAACAAAGTTGTTAAGTAATAAAATATCTCTTCCCTTTGCAATTCTGGTCATAGGAGTCCTGCTTACCCAGAAATTAGTCTTCTGCTGATCAATTGTTTAATGACCTCAGGCTGGACTCTAAACAAAAGATAACTCAGATTTATCAGGAAACTCCTAAGTGGCTCAATAAGGTCCTGCTGGTATACTCCAGAGTACAGGAAGGGGAGGGATAGTTTCTAGTGGGTGTTGAAAGATAATTGATTGTCCTGGGTGAGTTTACATGATGGTGGTGGCTGGATCAGGCGTGGGTGGAATGGGATGCTGGTTTACTGTCCTTTCAATAAATGGTGGTTATAGGCAGGCTCTGAAATTGACACTCTAAAATCTGCCAGTAGAAGCTCACAGACAAGCCTCTCATAGGAAGGTCAGTCATATATTATAGGCAGAGTAGGCGGCCACCCCCTAATAGGAAAGTATCTCTGCTTGAAAGTATTTTTCCCTCCAATAGCTTACATTTACATGCATTTATATATGTATTACATTTATACTTATATTACCCCCAGAGATTTATAAAGCGCTTTACTCATAGTAACTTTGTAAAATAAGGCAGTATGAGTATTGGACCTGGTAATGAGATTTCATAGGAATTCCCTATGTGGGTTGAAGTATCACCTGGACCCATAAGGGGGAGCTAGGTGCCACAGTGATTAGAGTGCTGGACCTGGAGTCAGGAAGACTCATCTTTCTGAGTTCAAATCTGACCTCAGATACTCACTAGCTGTGTGACCCTGGGCAAGTCACTTTACCTTGTTTGCCTCAGTTTCCTCATCTGTCAAATGAACCACAGAAGGAAATGGCAAACCACTTCCATATCTCTACCAAGAAAACCTCAAAAAGTCAGACATGACTAAACAATAGTCACTCTGAAAAGCTTCTACCTTGGGACTAGATCCTATTGTTTTAAGTCTGAGCTCTAGCTATAATTTTAACACAGCTCTTCGACAAGACTTTCCCCATTTCTTTGTCCACTATGGAGAGAATTCTCCTTTTCTCAAGGTCATTGTTAGAGATGATGAGACGAAGTCTTATAAACACTACTGAATGAAGTATAATATATGTGTCCAAAGTTCTTATAGGCCATGGAGGACCCAAGTACATTTGGAAGAATTGTCTCCAATCAGAAAATCTAGGAACTTCATGTGACACCTTCACACCCCTATCTTTTCCCCTAATGTGTTTGTCACCAATACCCCAAGTAAACACAAATATTCACAAAGCTCAAAGAAGGAGGGAGGAAGTTAATTTACAGGTCAAATGAAATAAGTTTCAGAGCATTTATTATATTTTGACAGCCAATTGGAATGATCAATCTGGCATCTGCTGAACAGTATTTCTCATTCACCTTGAAACTGAACCATCCCGGCAATTCAAAGTAATATCATGGTGGGCTGATAAGGTCCAGATCTCCTGGATCCTTACAGCATGGCTTTAGCCCTCTAACCAAAGCATTTACTTTTTGGTCACCCTCCTTTGAGAAGGAAGCTGTTAAGGAAAAATTCTCCCTCTGGATGATTGGTGCCTCACGTTGGAATTGAACATAACCCTTCAGGTTAGTTTTCTTAAGAAAACTCATCTCTGATCTGTGTACAGAGAAGGAAAAGAGTCAATCCATCCACAAGTATTTATGAAGTGGTCCTAGTAGTAGTTAGGTGGTCCACTGGTTAGAGCTCTAGACCTGGATTCTTTTTTTAAAAAAATAATCATTACATTTTTAAATCTTTAAATTAATTTAAAAAAAATTAATCAAAATGCTTAGCATAGTTCCTGACACATAGTAGGTACTTAAGAAATGTTTATTGGATTGAATTTATGAGATTGGATTGGTACAGACCCTCATCACCTCATGATTAAACTGTTAAAATATCCTACTGGTTAGTCTCTCTGTCTCACTCTGGTCCATCCTCCGCTCAGCTATCAAAATGATCTTCCTAAAGCAAGCGTGTGATCATGCCCTTCCTCTGCCCTAATAACTCCAATGGGAGCTCTATTGCCTCCAGTATTAAATATAAAGTGTTCTGTTCGGCATTCAAAGCCCTTCACAACCTGGCCCCTTCTTATCTTTTAGTTTTATTACATGCTACCTCCTCCACACACTCTGAGATCAAGTAAGAGAAGTTTTTTTGCTCTACCTCATGCAAGACCCTCTATCTCCCAAGTTCAAGCCTTCTCACTGGCTGACCCCCCATGGGCCTGGAATGTTCTCCTTTCCCATTTCAACTTCCAGACTTCCTTCAAGTCTTAGCAAGACCTTGCCTTCTGAAAGCAACCTTTCTCAATCCCTCTCAATGCTAGGGCCTCCCTGCTGTTGATTATCCCGATTTACCTGGTATTTATCTTATTGGTACATTGCTTACATGTTGTCTCCTCCATTAGACAACTTGAGAGCAAGGGATCATTTATCTTCTGCCTTTCTTTACATCCCCAGCTCTCAGCACCAAACCTGGCACATAGTAGGCACTTAATAAATGCTCATTGTTTACTTGAAAGCTAAGCTGCAATGAATGCAGTCAAAAATCACATCAGTATTTTTGGGTGCCATATTCTATTATAAAATCATTTTGAGTTGTGGTCCACTATAGCTTCCAGATCAGATAAACTGATTTCTCTAACTATGGCTCTTCCATACCAATATGTCAATTGTCCCAGCGATTGATCATATACAGATTTGTTAAGCTATGAGAGGTAGCCCTAATACCAGCACCCTATTAGTTCAGGTTTCATTTGAGGTTAATCTGAGTCCCATGAGTCAACATCAGTCATTGAACAGTTAAAAAAAGGAAGTTTATTTTGTCCTAAAACTACATAGATATGCAGCAAGGAAACAGTAGCAGGAGATTCTGTAGATATGACACCTCTCGTTTGCATTTAGAAGCAGTTCTGTCAGCAAGGGAGGATATGGTAACTCTTGTTCAAACACTCGCCAAGCTGGAGGCCCCTAACTTCACATAGATGGAACCTGGTATGCACTTAGATGACAAGCTTAGACATCAAAGGATGAAGAACTAACTGGGACTTGGGAACAGCTTTGCTGCCTTTTAGGGAAAACTAATTTCTGTCCCTGAGAACCACAGGAATCCTGGTTCTGTTACATATGGCATCTATGTCTTTATTCAAGTCAGTAATAAAAAGACTAAACATAGCAGACATTGATCCCTGGATCATTGAAGAAGCTCTTTTTTAATCTCATTGTTCAGTCATTCTCAGTTATGTCCAACTCTTCATGTCCCCATTTGGGATTTTCTTGGCAGAGATCCTGGAGTGGTTTGCTATTTCCTTCTCTAACTCATTTGATATATTAGGAAACTGAAGCAAACAGGGGTAAGTGACTTGCCCAGGGTCACACAGCCATTAATTGTCTGGGGTCAGATTTGAACTAAGGAAGATGAGTCTTCCTGACTCCAGGCCTAGCACTATTTTGAATGTTTAATTGTATTATCCACTACTGACCTGAAAGTTTGGTTAAAAAAGGCAACAGGTTAAATGTATATTGTTCATTCCCTTAAAGCTAGTGGTCACATGATCATGGAACCAGAAAAACTTCTGACTGACCAACACAAATCTGTCCCAGGAAAATCCAAGGGTGTCTGTGCCCCTCAGATTCACATTCTCCACAAGTGATCAACAACACAATAAGAAAGGAATTTCTCAATTGGATAGGTTCCAAATACAGTAAGATAAGAGAGCCAACAAAGTGTAGATCAAAACTACAACTCAGAACATCTGTGTTCTCTCCACCATCTACATGTCACAACATAGTACATGTACACAAGATAACAAAAAAGTCCCACCATCCTAGGTAGTATCTTGGGCCAAGGGTCCCACAAAGTATGCCAAGTCAGCCCCATCTGGCTCCACCCACCAAAAAGAGGCACTCTCTAAGTCCACCTCAGAGAACAAAGAGACGGCCAGGTCTCTCTGGCTCCTCCTCCAACCGACTAACCCAGGCTCTGGGCCCCATCAAAGTTCAAAAATGATACCAAATATCATCACCACATATATTTATTTTTCTCCCATGAGAATAGCATTAGAAAAAAATTAAAATTAAGATAAAAAATAGCATAAGATATGTTTTAAAATGCTTTGCCAAAATTCAGGTAAACTCTAGCATTCTCTTGACTTAGCAACTGTATCAAAAAAAAAAAAAAGAAAAGGAAGGTCAATTTGTTATGACCTATTCTTAATAAGGTTCTTTGTCTTTTTATTATTATTTATTTTTAATATTCTACAATCACTTCCATATAGCTTAGATTATTTCCGTCCCCTCTTTTCCCCCACCTCTCCACTCCCTCCCTGTTTTATATAGGTTCTACAGTTTTATATAGGTTCTACACATACATTCCTATTAAATACATTTTCACCTCAATCATGTTGCATAGAAGAATTAAAATGAATGGGAGAAATCATAAAACAAACCAAAATATAATACAAAAGAAAATGATCTGCTAATGAGGCTCTTTGTAATCGCCACTGACCATCTCTTTAAAACCCTATTGTAAAATTCTCCCAGGAGTCAAGGTCAAACTCATTTACTTACAATTTGCAAGCTGTTTACTTCCTTTGTTTGGAAAAACAGGATGACACTTTTCTTTCTCAGGTCTTGTGGTGTTTTCCCATTCTCCTTAGTCGGTCAGATGTCAATACTAATGGCTCAGATATCACATTCATTAGTTTCAGTATTTGAGGGCATAGATCATCTGGGTAACGTGAATTCATCCCGGGCAGCACCATGCTCTCCTTACTTATCTTGGGTATCAACTCTCTGTTAGCCATTTTCATTCTATTATACCCTGTACAAAGGTCATTCTCCTTGGCAGAGAAAAGAGAAGCAAAATCTGAATTGAATCGCATTCTCTCTGACATCAATTACTGTCTAATCCACCCTGAGCCGTGGTCCTGTTGGTACTGTGAGCCTATGCTTTTTCTCAAAATAGCTTTAAAATTTTTTTTTCTTAGTTTTCCTCACTAGTCTCAGTGTGGTCTGAAGTTTTAGTATTTTTGGCACTGTTTTCCAAGTCTGTTTCATGATGTATTAATTCTTCCCCTATTACTTGCCTTTGCTTTTGTCTTCTGCATGTATCTTTTAAAAAATTAAGTTCAGAGACAGTGTTTTGCAATGGATAGACTACTGGACTTGGAGACATAGAGATAGGTCTAAATCCCACCCCATCCACCTGTGTGACTCTGGACAAGTCACTTAATCTCTCTGAGCCTTAATTTCTTTCTCTGTGAAATGAGGGGATTAGACTCAGTGACCTCTAATATCCTTTCCAACTTTAGATCTATTACTCTATGATAGGATGATAAGGTGGTGAGTTCCATGTGTATTCACATCAGTCTCTTCAGACAGTTATCCAATTTTTCTCCTCATTGGGACTATTTCTTTGTGTGTCCTGATAATGTTTAATATAAAATTTTGGAATAATCTCTTTGTTCTCTCTGAAGTAAACTCAGAGAATGCCTTTTCCTATGTCAACAAAAGCCAGCCAGGGCTGATTTAACATTCCTTAAGAGACCTTTAACCTAAGACACTATCTTGAATAAGGGGACATTTTCCATATCTTAATATTTATAGACATATACTATGTTCTGGCATGTTAATAGTGAAGAAAATACAGACACCTTAGGTTGTAATTTCTATTTGAAACTTTGTCAAATTTTATCTTATTGTTTTTACAACCTATGCAATTAAGAAATTCATTTCTAATGGTCTAGTTAATCACTTATGGAGATCATAAATCTGAAGGACACAAAACACTTCTTTGTCCTAAAACAGATTTAAGGCTGCCCAATTCTTTGTATCGGTAGCCAGGATATTTTTCTGGCTCCATAATACATTGTTACTGTTTTCTTTAATAGGGAATTGATTAATTAATTAAATCATAAAATGTATGCATTTAGCCTGTTGCCTTTTCTCTAACCAAATTTTCAGGTCAACAGCCCCCAGAATATTTTCCTGCAGTTTCCCCCTTCCTCATTGGATGACTGCTGTAGAATTTTAATCTCAAGATCTTATCTATCCAGCTTTTGAACACCTGGAATTCTGAATTACCAATATCTATGATGCATGTCAGACCATAATCAGATTTTTCTACTTCTCTGCCACAAACTCTAAGAGAGAATGATCACTTTCGCCCAATATTCCCATCATTTCTACTCCCAACAACCTTTTTCTCTTTCTTGGTAAAAATCAGTTCTTGGGTAGGATTATTCCTTGCCTGTTTCTTTTTTGAAGGATGAAAATTTTAAGACAAGGATTTGTTAAATATTTTGCTGTCAGCATAAAGAGAGAGAGAGTTCTAGTAGATTTCTTGATAAGTGAAGTACTTCATCATCAATACATCATGCCACAGTGCTCCCAAGCTCATGACCTATTTCCAGAACTTTTGATTTGGCTCTTCCTTCCAATCAGCTGGTATATTGTACACTCTGATGACAAATCATTTTTATTTGTTCCTCCACTGATCTGCTATGTTCCAGATACTGTGCGTGGTACTGAGGATACTAAGAAAGGCAAAAGACAGTCCCTACTCTCATGGAGCTTACTGTCCAATGAAGGAACCAATATAGAAATAATGATGTACAAATTTAAAACAAGTATATGCCTTGGTCCCACTGCCTGGAAGCCCCATTTCTTGGGCCACAGGACCTAGACAGGAAGAACCCTTCCTCCTCAGTAGTTCAGTGCATGGTACGTATTACTGGTGAACCTTCACCCTCTCTGGATGATAAGCTAGAAAAAGAATTCAAGAAAAAGAACTGCCCTAGTCTGGAATTTTAAAAGAGGCAATCTATTCTAGCTATGAAGCCAATTGAAGCCAATCTACCTCCCATGTGGTAGAGGAGCTCAGAAGCAGGGTGCCTCCATGTTAGGTGCTCCAAAATCCTATTGTACAAGCTATACAGAATAAATTGAGGGAAAACACTGGAATTAAGGGGGATTCAGAAAGACTTCCTAGAGAAGGTGGGATTTTAGCTGAGACTTGAAGGAAGTCAGGGAGGCCAGCAGATAGAGAAAGGAGAGAATGCCATGTTTGGGAGATAGCAAGTGAAATACTTAGAGTACAGAGATGGAGCTTCTTGGTTAAAGAATTACAAGAAGATTAGTGTCACTGGAACACAGAATATTTTAGGGGTATGCATAAGGTGTAAGAAGAATGGAGGAAGACAGGCATGTTATGAAAGACTTTGATGACAAACAGAGGACTTTATTTGATCCTGGAGGTGATGGGAGCCACTGGAGTTTATTGAAAAGGTGAGTGACAAACTTTAGACCTCAGAAAGATCACTTTGAGAGCTAAGTGAAGGATGGACTGGAGTGGGAAGAGGTTTGTGATAGGGAGGCCAACCAATCAGTAGACTGTTACAACAATCCAGGTATAAGGAAATGAGGGTACCATAGTGGTAGTAGTGTCAGAGGAGACAAGGAGGCATTTATATGAGAAATATTTCAAAAGTAAAATAGACAGGTCTTGGCAACAGTTTAGATATGGAATTGAGAAAGAGAAGAATTGATGTTGGCACCTCTTTTGCAAACCTGGATGACTGTGTGGATGATGGTATCCTTAACAGTTAGAAAGTTTGGAAGCAGGAAATAGGGGAAAGATACTAAATTGTGTTTGGGATATGTTAAGTTAAGCTGTCTACGGAAATCCAGTTTGAGATGTCTAAAAAGTAATTGGAGATATTAGTCTCAAGGTCAGAGAAGTTAGGGCTGGATAAGTAGATTTAAATCATCAACACAGAAACAATAGTTGAATCTATGGGAGCTGAAAAGATCACCAAGGTGAATGGTCTAGAAGGAGAAGAGAAGAGAAGAGAAGAGAAGAGAAGAGAAGAGAAGAGAAGAGAAGAGAAGAGAAGAGAAGAGAAGAGAAGACAAACCCCACTGGGACCTCCTGAAGATCAGGCATGACTGGTGTGAAGACCTAGGAAAAGAGCCTGAGAATGAGTGGTTGGATAGGTAGGAGGAGAACCAGGAGAGAGTAGTGTCCTAAAAACCTAGAGAGAAAAGAGTATCAAAGAGAAGAGGATATACAATAGTGTCAAAGACCAAAGAGACGCCAAGAACTATGAGGCAAAAGATGGTGGCAGTGATCCAAAGCTGAGGTGTGGCTCGGCAAGATCAGTGATAAGGTAAGGGACATTGGACTCAAGAAAAGAGGATAAAGGGATCAAGATGAGGAAAGGAGGAGAATAGTTAATGCAGGGGTGATTCCTTGGGAAAGAATTGAGGAATCCAAGGATTGTTGGTCATGGTGTAGATGAAGAAGGGTTTCAGATTGCAAGGCAGAGGGAGAAGAAAGATCACAATATATTGTGATCAGATAAGAGAATTTCATAGTTCGTGCACATGGAAGTGGTACATCCATGGGTAATGAAAAGATCAGGAATATGACCGTGAGTGTGCCTCCAAGGAGATGTTACTGCATGGGAAGCAAGGGATTTTCCAACTCCCTGTCAACTAGTGACTTTAGGTAATATGAGTGGAAGTGCAGCCAGTGCTGAAAATTAAGTCCAGGGAGGTTATGTCATCAAGGAAAGATTCAGGATGAAAATAGGTCTGCTACCCTTGGATCAGGCATATCAGAGAACATAGTGGAAGGAGAAGGTAGCTTTGGAATGGGATATACCTGTTCATGGTCATATTCCAGTCACATGTCTCTCCCACTAAGTCTCAGGGATAACAAATAGGTAAAATTTTTCCTCTTGCATTAGGATATCTGGTTCTTCTTGCTTATTGGTTAAATTTGGGCATTGATGTATAGACATTTGAAGTCA
Source organism: Bettongia penicillata ogilbyi (assembly GCA_023548195.1). Classification (NCBI taxonomy): domain Eukaryota; kingdom Metazoa; phylum Chordata; class Mammalia; order Diprotodontia; family Potoroidae; genus Bettongia; species Bettongia penicillata. Next base: position 6,486,405 of record JAJHZJ010000131.1, read on the forward strand.
TGGGTTTTGTTAATGGTTCATATTTGGGTTTTGTCTCATGTGAACTTCTGGTTTTCTTGACTACTATTCTTCCTTCATTATAGCTACTCTTTATCGTATCTAGCCTGTTAGAGTTCTTGCCTGGCTCTTACCTCTTGCTCTTAGCTCTGTCTCTTTTAACTGAAAGTATCTTTGATTAGATTTGTAAGGCACCAGCCAAGTACTTTTTTCCAAGTTTTTTAAGGATACTTCATCCCTGGCCATGAATCTGTCATTCTCATATTTTAAGGTGATGCTCCCAAATACAAATTCCATTCTCAGACACCATCCTCTTAGTCAACTATTCATTTTTCAAGTCACTTTTTGTCTTCCATATCTCTTGCCTTGAATGGCCACCAGTGAGGAAAATATAACTTGTGATCCTAAAATTTTCAGTTACTTCCCCAAATCTCTATTATCTTTATCAATACTGTTGAGGTTCCTTCTGTCAGTGTACTTTGTGCCCATGGAATGATTGGTGGTCTTGATAAGACTTGGGAAGATTTCTCTTTTTTTTGGATAAATGTTCCAGGAAAACAACAAATTTCCTCTGTTGAGGTTAAAAAATAGCTGCTTTCATGATCCTGAGCAAGAAATTATCAACCACTACTAACTACTCTTCTTCTTCTGACATTTATTAGATGATTTATTGTTTGCCCGATAAGGCAAGGCAAAACAACAAATGTATATTGAGGATTACTATGTACCAGGCATTCTGCTAAGCACAATAAAAAAGGAAGACAATCTCTGTCCCCAAGAAGCTTACATACTATGAGCTGGTCCTGAGAAAGGAAAAAAATACTAAGTTAAAGTGCAGGACAAAGAAAATTGTGTCAGTTTGAAAAAAATAAACAAACAAAAGTAGATCAAGTAACCTCCATGATATCTTGCAAAAATAAGCAATCCAAAAATCATATTCTTAAGAGCAGATCTCTCATGTTTAAGTAAAGAGAGTGGAGGAGTGAGTCTCCATGCATGGTGAGGCCCACATTTGGTCAGGACACTCTCTTTGTGTATGGCTCAAAAGAAAGCAGAATCTCTAGCCTCTTCTCCCCCCAGTCTTCCCCAAGGGAGATTTTCATTCTTTTTTTTTTTTGAGACTTTCACTCTTGACAGGAGAAGAAAGCTGGAGGTTGGCACCAGGGCCCTCTGCTCTCCTTAGAGGAAGAAGGGGTACTGGGGTAGAAGTGTCTCTTTCTCTGCTCTTTTAAATATTGTTTGTCTAGGGGATATGATCCAGTTTGAGCTAACTTTTTATGGCTTTGTCATTTGGAGGCAGAAGGAAGACCTTAACCTCTATACCCAAGACTTGACCCCTTTCCCACCTAATATCAGTTTCATAATGAATACACATAGCAAATAGCAAAGAAAATCAATTATCCAAATCATAGCAAAACAAAAATCAGAGAATGGGCACATAGGAGATACACTAGACAATATAGAGTGAAGGAGCTCTCCCACTGGGAACAAGGTAACTCTGCTCAACCAAGAGAGAAGATCCTGGATCTCACTCAAGGAAAACTCCCTAAAATCTCCAAAGTAGCAAACTGGGAATAGAGATGTGATGGAGACTGCCGGCTCCTTTCATGACTTTCCATCTTTTCCTTCAGCAATCTCAAGAAGCCACTTCTATCTTCTCTCTTGAAGCTGGAAGCCAGGAGCACCTGCAGCAATTTGACTCTTGAAACATCAAAGAAGACATTTGAAGGTGACTGGTGAAAACTTCAGCTCTCTCACCTCTCACCTCCTGCAAGTCAGGTCCTTTATCTCCATAAATAAGGAGAGAGTTCTAAACCAATGGGCTTTGGGATAGAGGTTACATGATCAAAAAGAAAGACAGTCCCTTCCCTCAGGGAGTTTATATTCTAATGAGGGAAAATGACACACTAAAGGGAGCTCAAAAGTGGAGAAGGATTGGGGGAATAAGGCAGCCATCTTGGAACGTGGGGTCCAGATAATCAGAAGCACAGCCCCTAGGTGAATGAAGCATGGCTGGCCTGGGCCTTTCACCAAAATGGAGCCAATGGAAGGAGCTCACCAATGGGAGAAGGGGGTTGATGTGGTACAGGAATTTTTTTTAATAAAGGAACACTTAAGAGAGAGGATTCTGGGAAGATGGCAGAATAGGTCAGAAAATTTTTGGCTCTCTAAATTTCCTCCACAGAAAAAGACAGAACATTGCCTCAGAGGGGACTAAGAGAAACAAAAATAAAAAAAAAATCAAAGTAAAGCAGTTGTTCTGCTAAGACAACCTAAGAAGAACCCAGGAAAGACCTGGCCTCCTGAGGCTGAAGGTCCTTTGGAGTGAAGAGCAAACACCTCCTGGCCAACTCTGGGGAGTTAACAGACAATAAACCCTGGGGACAGCTGTGTGGAGAGGCTGCCTCAGTCTTAGAAGATTTCATCTCACTGACAGCGTTGGTTGGTGGTTGTCCTTTGATCTTGAAGAGAACCAAAATGACATCATCATGATAAAGGGAAGTTTCTATGTGTAGGACTCTGGCTGATCAGACCACAGATTGCGCACAGATAGTTGGTGTGAACATTTGGGGTGGTTACTCCAAATTTGCACATCCTACGGATCCTTTGTGCTGTTTCAATTCTGCTTTGCTCAAAGAGCACAGCGCCTTTTCTGATGTGGCCACACCATGCTGAGAGGTCCTGTGCCTGTGTCTCCCACATTGCACAATCAGATTCAAAGTTCTTTTATTTATTCATTCATTCATTCATTTATTCATTTATTTATTTAACTTTTTACATTCATTTTCACAAAATTTTGGGTTCCAAATTTTCTCCCCTTTTATCCCCTCCCCCCACCTCAATACCCCAAGCAATCTAATTTTCCCTATCTCCAATCTGCCCTCTCTTCTGTCATCCCTCCCTTCTCTTGTCCCCATCTTCTCTTTTCTCCTGTAGGGCCAGATGACTTTCTATTCTTCATTAACTGTATGTCTTCTTTCCTAGTAGCAACAGCAATACTAGACAGTTGTTCCTAAAACTTTGAGTTCCAAATTCTCCCCATCCCTCCCTCCCCACCCATTCCCTTTGGGAAGGCAGGCAATTCAATATAGGCCATATCTGTGTAATTTTGCAAATAACTTCCCTGATAGTTGTGTTGTGTAAGACTAACTGAATTACCCTCCATCCTACCCTGCCCCTCATTGTTTCTCTTCTGTCTTTTGATCCTGTCCCTCCCCAAGTGTTGACTTCAAATTGCTCTCTCCTCCCTTTGCCCTCCCTTCCATCATCCCCCGCCCTTGCTTATCTCCTTCTCCCCCACTTTCCTATACTGTAAGATAGGTTTTCCTACCAAAATGAATGTGCATTTTATTCCTTCCTTTAGTCAAATGTGATGAGGGTAAACTAATTGTTTTTTTCTTTTTTTTTCTCAGCTCTCCTCTTTTTCCCTCCACTAAAAGGTCTCCTACTTGCCTCTTAAATGACATATAATTACCCCATTCCATTTCACCCTCTTTCCTCCCACTACATTTCTCTCTCACCATTTACCTTAATTTCTTTTAAGATATGGTCCCATCCTATTCAATTCACTCTGTGCTCTCTGTCTCTGTGTGTGTGTGCATGTGTGTATGTGTGTGTGCGTGCATGCATGTACGTGTGTGTGTAGTCCCACCAACTACCTAGATACTGAAAAGTTTTAAGAGTTACAAATATTGTCTTTCCATGTAGAAATGTAAACAGTTCACTTCTGGTAAGTCCCTTAAGACTTCTCTTTGCTGTTTACTTTTTCATGCTTCTTCTCATTCTTGTGTTTGAAAGTCAAATGTTCTTTTCAGCTCTGGTCTTTTCATCAAGAATGATTGAAAGTCCTCTGTTTCATTGAAAGACCATATTTTCCCCTGAAGTATTATATTCAGTTTAGCTGGGTAGGTGATTCTTGGTTTGAGTCCTAGTTCCTTTGACTTCTGGAATATCCTATTCCACGCCCTTCGATCTCTTAATGTAGAAGCTGCTAGATCTTGAGTTATCCTGATTGTATTTCCACAGTACTGAAATTGTTTCTTTCTAGCTGCTTGTAATATTTTCTCCTTGAGCTGGGAGTTCTGGAATTTGGCCACAATGTTCCTAGCAGTTTCTCTTTTTGGATCTCTTTCAGGTGGTGATCAATGGATTCTTTCAATACTTATTTTGCCCTCTGGTTGTAGAATGTCAGGGCAGTTTTCCTTGATAATTTCATGGAAGATGATGTCTAGGCTCTTTTTTTGATCGTGACTTTCAGGTAGTCCCATAATTTTTAAATTGTCTCTCCTGGATCTATTTTCCAGGTCAGTTGTTTTTCCCATGAGATATTTCACATTCTCTTCCATTTTTTCATTCTTTTGGTTTTGTTTGGTGATTTCTTGGTTTCTCGTAAAGTCATTAGACTCCATCTGTTCCATTCTAATTTTGAGAGAACTATTCTCTTCAGTGAGCTTTTGAACCTCTTTTTCCATTTGGCTAATTCTGCTTTTGAAAGCATTTTTCTCCTCATTGGCTTTTTGAACCTCTTTTGCCAATTGAGTGAGCCTATTCTTCAAGGTGTTATTTTCTTCAGCATTTTTTTTGGGTCTCCTTAACCAAGGTATTGACCCATTTTTCATGCTTTTCTTGCATCTCTCTCATTTCTCTTCCCAGTTTTTCCTCCACCTGTCTAACTTGCTTTTCAAAATCCTTTTTGAGCTCTTCCAAGGCCTGAGCCCACCTGACATCCCCCTGGGGTGTCTGGGGTACCGAGGCCCCGCCCTCCACATCTTTCCCCGATGGCGAGAATACATCCTCGTCATCAGATCCGAATGTCGGGATCATTTGCATTTGTCGGAAAAACTCTCTATAGTCTTATTTTTCTTCCCTTTTCTAGGCATTTTCCCAGCCAGTTACTTGACTTCTGAGATTCCTGTCCACCCCCGCCTAGATCCGCCCAGCTAGTGCTTGGGGTCTGAGGTTCAAATGGGCTTTCCGCAGCAAGCTTTAGTTCTGGTGTTGGGGTGGGGGCAGGGCCACCTCCCAGGCTCGGCCTCCTCAGGGACTTTATGCAGAGACTTTCAGGAACGGAGCGGGTGGGGGGAGCCGCCTCCCAGGCTCAGCTCCCTCAGGGGCTTTATGCAGAAACCTTCAGTAATGAAGATCCTGCCTGCTGCTGGGGGAGTCCTGGGCCGCCGCAGCTGCTGCTGCCTCTGCTGCCGCCCATGCCTCTGCCTCTGCCGCTTCCTGCCCCCGTCTCTGCTGCCGCCGCTTCCTCCCGAGGGGCCCTGAGTCATGGAGACACTCTGCTCCCCCTCTCATCCAGCCCAGCCTTCTCTCTCACTGACCTGTAGCTTCTGTGGGCAGAGGAACTTTCCCGGCTGCCGGAGCCGCCATCCCTGAAGCCTGCTCGGGTCAGCTTCTCTGGGGCCACGGCCAGGGCAGCGCTGGGGGTGGGGTCTGCTTTCCGGGGCGTGACGGACCCCGGGGACAGGTCTCCAGGGCTCTCTGGCATGGAAATCTCTTCCACTCTGGTTCTGCACACCTTTCAGTGATCCAGAATTTATGCGGATCTCTTTTTACATTAATTCTATGGGCTGTGGGTTGGAGCTCGTAAATGTGCATCCTTCTACTCTGCCATCTTGGCTCCACCCCCTCCAGATTCAAAGTTCTTGAGAGAGACCTTGAGAGTGTCCTTGTATCACTTCTTCTGGCCACCATGTGATCACCTGCCACATGCAAGTTCTCCATAGAGTAGTCTTTTTGGCAAGCATCCATTTTGCATTCTAACAACATGGCCACCCATTGGAGTTGCACTGTCTGAAGCATAGTTTAAATGCTGGGCAGTTTAGGTGGAACAAGGACCTTAGTGTCTGGTATCTTATCTTGCCAGGTGATATTCAGAATCTTCTTAAGACAGTTCAAATGAAAGCAATTCAGTTTCCTGGCATGGTATTGGTAGACTGTCCATGTTTCATAGGCATACAACAATGAGGTCAGCACAATGGCTCTGTAGACCTTCAGTTTGGTAGTCAGTCTAATACCTCTTCTCTCCCAAACTTTTCTTCAGAGCCTCACAAACACTGAACCAACTCTGGTAATTCGTGCATCAACCTCATTGTTAATGTGTATATCCCTGGCAAGTACACTACCAAGGTAATGGAACATTACCACAGCATTCCAAACTTCTCCATTTATTGTAACTGACGGTTCCACATATAGATGGTGTGGTGGTGGCTGTGTTTTCTTGATGCTAATTATTAGGCCAAAATTAGCACAGATAGCAGAGAATTGATCCATACTTTGCTGCATCTCAGCTTATCATGCACTAATACACCCTCCACTTTGGTCTTGGCTTGTAACCTTTCCACATTGAAGAACTACTATCAGTATGGTAGCTGACCATGACAGCGTGTTCATCCTCATTAAAAACATTTGACAATATGGCTGAAAAGCATTATGATCAAAAACATGGGAGCAAGCACACAGCCCTGTTTCACTCCACTGGTGACTGGGAAGGCACAAGAGCATTGTCCACTATCCAGAACTTGGGCAAACATGCCATCATGAAATTGATGTACAATGTTGATGAACTTCTCTGGGCAACCAAATTTTGACACAATTTTCCATGAGTCTTCATGACTAACAGTGTCAAAGGCCTTGGTCCAATCTACAAATGTGTACAGACCTCTGTTTTGCTCCTGGTATTTCTCCTGGAGTTGTGGGGCAGCAAACACCATATTGACTATTCCATGGCCCTTTCTGAAGCCACACTGGCTCTCAGGTATATGACCAACTTCCAAGTGAAGGATCAGCCTATTAAGGAGGACCCTAGCAAGAATTTTCCAAGCAATGACTAAGAGAGAGATCCCCACTGTGATTGTCGCAGGACAATCTATTCCCTTTACTCCTATAGAGATGGAAAATGGACATGTCCTTGAACTCCCAGAAGATAACCTCTTGTTGCCATATAACCTGGAAAATTTCAGTCAGCTTTTGTATGAGCAATAGTCCCCCTATATTGTAAATCTCAACTGGAATAGAATCAACACCAGGTGCTTTGCCACATGAAAGGAGCCTAATGGCCCTCAGAACCTCTTCTCCCATTAGAAGTTCAGCTAAATAGAGATTGACTTTAACCTAAGGTAAATGGCCAATGGCCTTAGCATTGATTGATGATGGTCTGTTGAGAATGCTATGAAAGTGTTCAGCCTAACTCTCTAGGATTATATTCTTATCATTAATCAACGTGGCTTCATCAGCACTGAGTAGTTGTGATGCACCATAGGTTTTTGGTCCATAAATAGCTTTCAGGAAATCATAAAAGTGCTTTGGATTGTTACTGTCAGCATAAAACTGAATTTCATCTGCCTTTTTACTGAGCCAGGAATCCTACATCTCTCTTAGCTCTTCTTGTACTTTACTTTTGATGGAATTAAATGCTGCCTTCTTAGAGATGGATGAACTATCCTGCTGGCAAATCCTGGGGACTTCTTGTTTTTCGTTTAGTAGCTTCTGAATTTCCCCATCATTTTCATCAAACCAGTCTTGGTGTTTGTAAGTGTTCTGATGAGCAAATGCCATGCTATACACCAAATATCTGAAAGCTGCCCACTCCTTTTCTGCTTCACTGTTGCCAACTGTGTGTTGGTTCAACTTTACCTGCAAGTTAGCAATAAACTGTTTATACTCAGAAAAGAGCTCTAATTTGTTGACATTAATTCTTCTGGTAGTCATTTTGCCTTGGGGGGGCACTTTTGATGAATGCAGATGTTTAGCTTGGAAATGATAAGTCTATGATCAGTCCAGCATTGCAGTGTGCATTGTCTTTGTCACTCTCACATCTTGTCTGTCTCTTCTCCTTACAATCACATAGTCTATTAGATGCCAATGTTTGCTGTGAGGGTGCATCCGTAAAGTTTTATTGCATTTAGGTAAACTGAAAACAGTGTTGGTGATGAGAAGGTCATGTGATACATAAGTCTTCAGCAGTAAATGACCATTGCTGTTGCTGTTTCCAACTCCATTCCTCCCTACGACTCCCTGGTAGTCTGAGCCTACTCTAGCATTAAAGTCACCGAGAATTATAAGCTTATCCTCATTTGGCACATTAATGGTAAGGGTCTCTAGGTCTTCATAAATTTTTTCTTTGACCTCATCAGTGTTCATCATGGTGGGAGCATAGGCACTGATGATGGTGGCATGGTATTTTCCTTCAAGTGGCAATCACATTGTCATGAGCCTGTCATCCGCTCCTTTTGGCAGGCATGCCAGCTTGCTGACTAGTTGTGATTGCAAAACCTACACCAGCTTCACAGTGCTCCCTTTCACTGTGGCCACTCCAGAAAAATGTTTATCCAGCTCTGACTTCAGTAAGCTGGCCTTCTTGTTTCATTCAGGGCTGCTATTTGGATGTGATACCTGTTGAGTTCTCTTTCAACAAGACCAGTTTGTCTTTCAGGTCTACTGGATTTTGTGTTGTCTATAAGTGTGTGCACATTGCATGTGCCAATGGTGAATGGAATCATATTTGCAGATGTTTTTGCACATTTGAGATATTTTTTGTGTGTGTTTTGATCACAGTGTAGGATTCCCTGCCAGCTGCAATAATCAAGTCAGGGTTGCATAAGCAGACAATTTTTAGGGTATCTATTCTAGCCCCCTTTCTCACACCAGGAGGTGAGCAGTGCAATCCTTAAAAGGCTGCTCAGACACCCAAGGGACTGCCAAGTCCCACTGTTGCTTCCAGTGAGAAATGACCTTATGGCCTGGGCTGCCTGCGTGCAGGGTTGTGACTACAGCTCCCAGTGTATCCGCACCTGCTGCTTTATCACTCGCCTATTGCCATAGGACTTTCAGATATGATATAAATGGTATGGGTGATGTTTTTTGATTTGTGTGTAAATTGGATTTAAGTGAGGCAGAGTTGCATAAAGTCATCAACCTCACTCTATCCTCCAGAGTTATCATAGTCCATTGGCAGGACAGAATCAAGACGACTGGTGATGGCTCAGGATGCAGTGGATGACCTTGGCGTCTTTGCTGTCTAAAGAAGTTCTAAGTGCACCACATTGTCTGCTTCAGCTACCTTTGTGGCCTTTGGAACAAATTATTCTCATCAGCCCTTTCCACCAGGGGAAGTTTTCACATGCTTGGGGTAGACACCCCCTAACTCATCAATAGGTTTGAGACCTCTTGTTTGGCCCATCTGCTGAAACAGTTTTCTGGAGTGTGGCCACTACATATGCTGCAGCTTCTTGGAGCCACAGGTGAGAGTTGGGTGGAATAGGTGGACACCAAGGTGGAAAGAGCCCTGAAAAGGACTTTGGCAGCCGTCGCACCAAAGGTATGGTCCTCCATGAGCACACCCTACACCTGTGAAGGCTGAGTAAAAGACTGAAAGACCTTCCATTGTCAAGGTGCACCAAACACAGCTGATCAGACACCTCTAAGCCTGTGGATGAGGGGAGATGGAGCTAGCACACACCTGGTGAATGCAGAAGCAGATGGATAGGGACCCTACTGGATATGAGACTTGTAGGACAGCAGAGTATCTGGTTTCAATTCCAGAAAGATAGCTGTACTTTGCAACCACGGGAGGGACTGCAGGGAGTAAGAACATTTGTGGGACAATGTGACCATGGATTCTAGCTGTGTCTTGGGAGTGGAGACCCCAAGATTGAGCCCTGAGACAGATCTCAGAAAATAACAGTAAGAAGGAATTGAGACTCAGAGCATTATTCCACATACCTCAGGACTAGAACTTGATCACACTAATAGCTGCAAAAAAATTAAAAGGAAACAAAACAAATAAGCAAGAAATGGAGAAAGAACCCAACTACAGATAACTACTATGGGGACAGAGAAGATTTGAGGCTAAAAAAAACCCACTCTTTTTTTCCATGAAAAATGTCAAATGGTCCCAAGAATGAAAAGATTTCTTAGAAAAATTTTTAAAAGACTTTTAAAAATCAAAAAAGAGAGATTGAGGAAAAATTTTAAAAAAGAGAAATCCAAGAAAATCAAGAAAATTATGGTAAGGAAGTCAATCAACTTGAAGTAGAGAACCAAAAACTTAAGAAAGAAAATAATTCCTTGAAAACCATGAGCAAAGGAAAGGTAATGACACTCTAAGAAACAAAGAAATAATAAAATAAAGTCAAAAGAATGACAAAATAAAAGAGAATATGAAACATTGCATCAGAAAATAACTGATCTGGAGAACAGATCAAGGAGAAGTAATATAAGGATTGCCTGAAAATTATGATTAATAAAAGAATCTAGATACAATATTACAAGAAACTGTCAAGGAAAATTGCAAGGAAAACCTGGAAATCAGAAATAGAAAGAAACTACCGATCACCACTTGAAAGAGGTACTGGGAGGAAAACTTACAGGAATATCTTAGTCAAGTTTCAAAGGTCTCAGGTTAAAGAGAAAATATTGGAAGCAACAAGAAAAAAATGGATTTAAATATCATGGAGCTACAATAAGGATTACACAAGACCTAGCAGCTACTCTGGTGAAGAACTGTAAATCTTGGAATACTATATTTTATAGAGCAAAAGAGCTGAGGTTGAGACCAAGAATAATTTACTCAGCAAAGTTACATATAATCTTGAGTAGGTCAGGTATTTGTGGCAAAAACAGCAGAACTCAAGGAAAAAATTGACATATAACATCCAGGAGAAATATAAAGTAAACATTAAGGATCAATTATAAGGGTCAAATTATTTACTTACCTATGAAAATATTATCAGTTCTATTATGAATGTCATTTTTATTTGGTTAGTTTGAAAGAAAGGTTTGGGCTAAGTTGAGTGGGTGATTCTAAAGAAACTGTTGGGAGAGATAAAAAGGAGCAATTATCTCATACAAATGAGGCAAAAAAGGAAAAAAATGATACAGAATGATACAGAAGAAGTGAGGAGGTGGAAGGAACAGCATACATATATGTAGAAGGGTATAAAAGTCTTCTGTATTTAAAAAAAATAAGAGGGCAAGGAGATAGGGTAGGGGGAAAGGATAAGGGAGGAATTTTTGGAGGAGTGGGTAGTTTAAGGAATAGGAGGGCAAGGTAGTGGTAGAAGTAAAGAAGAGGAGTGAAAGGGAAATAGGAATAGAATGAGAAGAATAGTAAGCAAAAATAAGAAGGAGGAAAATATGCAAGAGTAATTATAGCTTAGAATGTGGATGAAATTAATTTACCCATAAAGTGGAAACTGATAACAGATTAAAAATTTGAATTCAACAATATGTTGCTTTCAGGAAATACTATAAAAATGAGAGATGCACACAAACACAAAATAAAGGGCAGGTATAGAATTGATTATATTAAAAAGCAGGGGAAATAATCATGATTTCAGACAAAGTTAAAGCTAAAATAAATTTAATCAAAAGGGAAAAATAGGGAAACTACACTATGGGTGAGTCATATTATTCAATATTGCTTTAGACCATTTAAAATACAGTATAAAATACCAGAGTATACCTGTGAAAACAGACACAGGAACTACATGACTATAAAATAAAACACTTTTTATACAAATAAAGATCTAAATAACTGAAGTAATATTTATTGTTAATGGGTAGGTAAAGTCCATATTAAAAAAATGACTATTTTGCCCAACTAATCTATTTATGTAACATTATCCCAATTAAATTATTAAACATTATCTTGGGAGGAGCCAAGATGGCGGAGTAGAAAGACTCACATATGCTAGCTCCGAATCCACAGCCCATAAATTTTCTGTAAAAAGAACTCCCCACAAATTCTGGAGCAGTGCAAGCCATGCAGCAATGCAGTGGAGGAGATTTCCATTCCAGAGAGCCCTGAAAAACCAGCACCAAAGGTCCATCACACACCAGATAGTGGAGCCCAGCCCTGCCTGGGCAGCATGGCCCTGAGAGAAGCAGATCTGAGCAGGCTTCAGGGATAGAACCTCCAGTGGCCACGAAGGTCCCTCTACCCACAGGTGCTACGGGTCAGTGAGAGAGACTTCTGGGCTGGCCGAAAGGAGAGCGGGGTGTCTCTGTGACTCAGGCCCCCTCGGGAGGCAGTGGCAGAGGCAGAGGCAGAGGCAGCAGCGGCCCGGAACTCCTGGAGCAGAAAGGAGCTCTGCTCCATTACTGAAGGTCTCCGTATAAAGCCCCGGAGGGAACTGAGCCTGGGAGGCAGCCCTGCCCCCACCTGAGCACCAGAACTTAAGCTCACATTGAATAGCAGCTGTGTCCACCACTGAAAGCCCTGAGGCTGGGGAGCAGCATTTGAATCTCAGACCCCAAGCACTAGCTGGGCGGATCTAGGCAGAGGTGGAGAGGAATCTCAGAAGTCAAGTAACTGGCTGGGAAAATGCCCAGAAAAGGGAAGAAAAATAAGACCATAGAAGGCTACTTTCCTGGGGAACAGATGTTTTCTCCTTTCATTTCTGATGGGGAGGAACAATGCTTGCCATCAGGAAAAGACGTGGAGGTCAGGGCCTCTGTATCCCAGACATCCGAGGTGGATGTCTGGTGGGCTCAGGCCATGGAAGAGCTCAAAAAGGATTTTGAAAATCAAGTTAGACAGGTAGAAGAAAAACTGGGAAGAGAAATGAGAGAGATGCAAGAAAAGTATGAAAGACAGGTCAATACCTTGGTAAAGGAGACCCAAAAAAATGCTGAAGAAAATAACACCTTGAAAAATAGGCTCACTCAATTGGCAAAAGAGGTTCAAAAAGCCAATGAGGAGAAGAATGGTTTCAAAAGCAGAATTAGCCAAATGGAAAAAGAGGTTCAAAAGCTCACTGAATTTAATAGTTCTCTCAAAATTAGAATGGAACAGATGGAGTCTAATGACTTTCTGAGAAACCAAGAAATCACCAAACAAAACCAAAAGAATGAAAAAATGGAAGAGAATGTGAAATATCTCATGGGAAAAACAACTGACCTGGAAAATAGATCCAGGAGAGACAATTTAAAAATTATGGGACTACCTGAAAGCCATGATCACATCATCTTTCATGAAATTATCAAGGAAAACTGCCCTGAGATTCTACAACCAGAGGGCAAAATAAGTATTGAAGGAATCCATCGATCACCGCCTGAAAGAGATCCAAAAAGAGAAACTCCTAGGAACATTGTGGCCAAATTCCAGAACTCCCAGCTCAAGGAGAAAATATTACAAGCAGCTAGAAAGAAACAATTCCAGTATTGTGGAAATACAATCAGGATAACCCAAGATCTAGCAGCTTCTACATTAAGGGATCGAAGGGCGTGGAATAGAATATTCCAGAAGTCAAAGGAACTAGGACTAAAACCAAGAATCACCTACCCAGTAAAACTGAGTATAATACTTCAGGGGAAAATATGGTCTTTCACTGAAACAGAGGACTTTCAAGCATTCTTGATGAAAAGACCAGAGCTGAAAAGAAAATTTGACTTTCAAACACAAGAATGAGAAGAAGCATGAAAAAGTAAACAGCAAAGAGAAATCATAAGGGACTTACCAAAGGTGAACTGTTTACATTCCTACATGGAAAGACAATATTTGGAACTCTTAAAACTTTTCAGTATCTGGGTAGTTGGTGGGACCACACACACACATGTACATGCATGCACGCACACACACATACACACATGCACACACACAGAGACAGAGAGCACAGAGTGAATTGAATAGGATGGGACCATACCTTAAAAGAAATTAAGGTAAATGGTGAGAGAGAAATGTAGTGGGAGGAAAGAGGGTGAAATGGAATGGGGTAATTATATGTCATTTAAGAGGCAAGTAGGAGACCTTTTAGTGGAGGGAAAAAGAGGAGAGCTGAGAAAAAAAACAAGATGTTTACCCTCATCACATTCGACTAAAGGAAGGAATAAAATGCACACTCATTTTGGTATGAAAACCTATCTTACAATACAAGAAAGTGGGGGAGAAGGAGATAAGCAGGGTGGGGGGGGACGATAGTAAGGAGGGTAATGGGAGGAGGGAGCAATTTGAAGTCAACATTTGGGGAGGGACAGGATCAAAAGACAGAATAGAAACAATGGGGGGCAGGATAGGATGGAGGGAAATACAGTTAGTCTTACACGACTATTATGGAAGTCATTTGCAAAACTACACAGATATGGCCTATATTGAATTGCCTGCCTGCCCAAAGGGAATGGGTGGAGAGGGAGGGATGGGGAGAATTTGGAACTCAAAGTTTTAGGAACAACTGTTTAGTATTGTTCTTGCTACTAGGAAATAAGAAATACAGTTAATGGGGAATAGAAAGTCATCTTGCCCTACAGGACAAAAGAGAAGATGGGGACAAGAGAAGGGAGGGATGATAGAAGAGAGGGCAGATTGGTGATAGGGAAAATTAAAATGCTTGGTGTGTTGGGTGGGGGGAGGGGATAAAAGGGGAGAAAATTTGGAACCCAAACTTTTGTGAAAATGAATGTAAAAAGTTAAATAAATAAATTTATATTTAAAAAAGTAAAACACTAGTAAGAATGAAAAAAAAACATCATCTTACTGAATCAGAAGAAATAGTAACAAAGTTCATTTAGAAAAACAAAAGTTCAGGAACTTCAGAGAAACTAGGGGAAAAAAGATGTAAAGGAATCAGATCCAGTGGTATCAGATTTTCAACCATATTATAAGGTGAGAGCATTGTTGAAGTATAAAATGGATAATTTTGATGATTTTAAATTAAAATTTTTTGTGTAAATAAAACCTATGCAGCCAAGAACAGAAGAAATGCAGAAAATTGGGAAATAACTTTCACAGACAATTTCTCCGAATAAGATTTGTTTGGAATATTGCTGTGGTGTAGGAAATGTTGAGCTAGTTGATTTAGAAAAATATGGAAAGACTTTGGCTTATGAAAGAAGATGCTAACCACCTTCAGAGAAACAGATGACAAGTAGAAATAAGCGTAATACAGTTATATACATATATATGTGTGTGTGTATGAGATATATATGTATGTTTATAGATATCTATGTGTATGTATTTCATATATATACATATATGTGCATATATACACATGCACACATATATAATTAAGTATATATGTGTATATATGTATGTGTGTATACACACGTATATATATATATATATATATATATATATATATATACTTAATTATAGCTTTCTTGGGGGGAGGGAGGAGAAAAAATAAAGTAAAAAGTGCATAGCAGAGAACAAAAACACCCCAAAGTAGCAAAGAAAAGCTGGACAGCTTTGAAAACAATGTATTGTATTTATTATATAGGTTATCTTGAAATCAAAATTTGTTACTTTATAGAGAATCCTCTCTTACGTTCTGCTGTGTACATGGCAATTTTTTTCTTTTCTTATTTTGTACTTAAGTTAAAAATAAACTTGAAAACTTTTTGAAAAAGGAAACTTAATTGTTCCTAATAACCTGATGTATGGAGAGGTGTTCCTCAGGTCTTTCACTTCTTCTAAGGAAAACCACCTACTTTCAGAACATACACAGCAGTCACAGTGCTGTGGTAGCAATACAAACATTGTCCATTCAATGCAAGTCACTGTGAAATTTACCTTACTCTTCCTATTAATTGAGATTCATAATCTTCTTTTTTTTTTAAATTTTCTAACTACTTGAGCATCTCACCTTCGAGACCTTCAGAACCTTTTATCGATCACTTCTGAATAGTTTGAAATCTACACCATCTCCCTTTCCTTGTCTAGTATGCCCATTTTACTACCTTTCCCTTTTTGTACTCACCTCTCACTGGTCTCACCAATTTATTTTGCTTAAAAATTGAATTATTTACCTTTCCTTCCTTATTTTGCCTTGCCAACTACTTTAACATCTTTCTACTAATTTAGTCCTTTATAATCCTCTGCTCTTTCAATTTTCTTTTTCTGAAGATGGAAATTAAAAGTAGAACCTGGAGACTTCTTCAAAATTTCCTCAATTTCTCCTTAAGTTCTCCTCCCAAAAATCTACCCCTGGCCTTCTTCATAGGTCCAAATCTCTTTAAATCTCCTTAAATTCCCTTCACGATTTCCCCTTAGTTATCTCTTCCTCACTTCCCCCACTCTTTTCTCCCACAATCTTCTCCCATGGATGCTAATAGTAATAGCACAACTGAGGTTCACATCTAAGTCTCCTGACTCCTAGACTAGGACTCTTTGTTCCATACTGAGCTAAATTCCGTTATAGTAAATAGGGATTAATACATGCATGTATGTTCATCTATTCGTTGAATAAACACTTATTAAACACCTACTATGTGCCAGGCACTGTGTTAAGCCCTGGAGATACAAAAAGAGGCAAAAGACAATCCCTTCCCTCCCTTGAGGGAAGCTTACAACCCAATATGTGTGTGATGCATGTGCACACATAAATTGAAATAAACTGCACATCCAACAGACTGAGTAGATAGAACCCTGAAACTAGAATCAAGACCATCTGATCTGCCTTATATGCTTACTAGCTGTATGTCTCTGGGCACGTCACATAACTACTGTGCACCTCATTTTCCTCATCTGCAAAATGGAGATAGTAGTAGCACTTGGCTCCTAGGGTTGTTATGAGAAAAAAACAAGGTGATATTTGTAAAGCATTTAACAAATCTTAAAACGTTGTAAAAGTGCTAATTATTAGTCTTACTATTATATTTTAAAGCCAGGAATTTGGGAAGAGGGAAGAATGTTCATTGAACTGATAGAGCTTTTTGTATCCGGAATCCCGGGTTCAAATCCTAGCTCTGCTACTTAACTGCAGGTTAATGTCTCTGGAACTTGGTTTTGCCCACTGTAAAATAAAGAGTTAGACCACATTTCTTTGAAGGCTCCTTTGAGTTCCACATCTGGGATTCTGTGACTTGTGTCTATGAACTTCCTGGATAGGAATTTGTGAAACACTGGAATTATTGATGAGGAGAAGTGAAGAGAAATAATTTCTTGGAGGGCTCTTTTTCTTTTCACTATCTTATTTTTATTGATAACTTTAGTTTTTGGATAGAGTGTCAAGTCTGGAGTCGGGAAGATTCATCTTCCTGAGCTCAAATCTGGCATTAGACAATTATTAGCTGTGTGACCCTGGGCAAGTCACTTCACCCTGTTTACCTCAGTTTCCTCATTGATCAAATGAGCAGGAGAAGGAAAAGGCAAACCCTCCAGTTTCTTTGCAAGAAAACCCCTACTGGAGGTCACAAAGAGTTGGACATGACTGAACTTAGTTTTTATATAACTTCATTTCATTTCCAAATATATCTCTCCTCCTCTACTATCCATCTAACAAAAATTTTAAATGATAGCCAATACAAATAAATAGTCTAGCAAAACCAAGTAAACACTCTGACCATGACTGAGATAATATAACATTCTACAGCCATAGTCCTCCACCTCTGCAAAGAGAAAAGGAATCTCCATTTTCTCAGCTCTTCTATAGGATCAAGCTTGATCACTATAATTCCAAAGTATCCTAAGAGTTTTTCAGTCTAATTTGACAAACATTCTTTAATCCTCAGTCATGTTCAAGGTCTGATGCTAGGAACCATTAAGAAATTAATAGATGAAATCTGTGTAATAAGGGAAGAGGAGTCTGGGTCTGGCATACTGAGGAAGTCATGCTAGTCTTCAGGGTGGAGAAAAGATTAATAGCTGCATTTATATAATGCTCTAAAGTCAGCAAAATACTTGAGAAATATCATCTCATTTGAACCTCATAACAACCCTGTGAGGTAGGTGCTCTTATTATCCTCATTTTACAGAGGAAGAAATCAAGGCAAACAGAGTTAAGGGTCCCACAGCTAGTAAACGCCTGAGGTTGGATTTGAACTCATGTCCTTCTCACTCTAGAGTGGGTGTTCTATTTGCTGCACCCCAAAGCTGAGAAGGGACCTGATCCAACTCTAAAACCAGTGCTCTATTAACAATGCCTGGCTTTAGCTTCCTAATGCTCTGATCCAGGGATGAGGTCCATATGAGGCGTTCTAGGTCCTCAGGTGCAGCCTTTTGATGAAGTCCAAGTTTTACAGATTAAGGGACTTTGTTCTGTGAAGTTTGGATTCAGTCAGAGTCAACTTGAGGACCTGGAAGGTCATATGTGGCTTCAAGTCTGAAGGTTCCCCACCCTTGCTCTGGTCATTTCTGGTCTAGAGTTTTGGTGAAGGACTACATATATTGATCATGAGCAGAAACCCCCTTTCTTTCTTGCTTCTAAATGTATTTCCAGGAAACATTTGTTTACCACTGAGTGACTGTCCTTTATTTCACATGCAGACACGGGATTGTTTTCCACTTGGTGAATTAGTTCTTTATCTGATTTAAAGGTAATAAGGAAGTTAAAATAAGGAAGTTATCAAGTGAAACTGTTCTCAAACAAGCTTAACTATCATCTACATACAAGTATCCATAAACATGATTCTATAAATAGATTCTTATCTCAGGCCTAGAGTAACTATATAAAGTCAGCACCATTGAAGGACTGATCATATTGAAACTCCGGAGGAGTGAGCTGCACCACTGAACACACCTCCACGTACCACATAGGCACTGAGCTTGCTCGGTAAGTTTAATTTGGGGATCAGAAGCTCGTGGGAATTAAAACCAGAAGGGAACACAGAAATTAATCTAGTTCAGGCTCTTTTCACAAAACAGGAAACTGAAGCCCAGAGAGTTTATTCTGGCCAAAAGGGTTTCCTCCTAGTAATATTCAATATCATTTTGGGACTTTAATAAGGGCTAGAACTTGAATTAATCAATCAAAAGAAGAGCCTGGACCTAACAGTCTCTTGTTCTCTGAAGCAAACTCAGAAAATACCTTTTCCTATATCAACAAGGTCAGATGGGGCTGACTTAGCATGCTTAATGAGACCCTTAACCTAAGATATTATCTTGAATAATGGGACTTTTTCCATATCTTAATATTTTTGGACATATACTATGTTATGGTATGTAAATGGTAAAGAAAACACAGATATCCTGAGTCGTGATTTCAGTTGACACTTTGTCAACTCTTATTGTATTTACAACCTATCCAACTAAGAAATTCCTTTCTGGTGGTATAGTTAATCACTCATGGAGACCATAAATCTGAAGGACACAGACAACCTGGGATTGTCCTTAAACAGATTTAAGCCTGGTCATTATTGTATTACACAGTCAGAAGTTTTTCTGGTTCCATGATCATATGACTGCTAGTTTTAAGAGAATAAACAATATGCATTTAGCCTATTTGCCTTTTTTAACCCAACTTTCTCCATAGAGGAGAAGTGACTTGCTCAAAGTCACCAAATTAGAAAACTAGTAAATTAGAGCTGGGATTTGAACCAGGTTTTTTGACTCAAAATCCAAGTTTCTATTATGCCACACTGCTTCTAGAGTAGCCTGAGGTCTCCTGGGACTGGGTTTTGTTGTGACGTTTGGAGTTTTCTGAAACATAGGACATATATGGTGAGAGGCCATCCACCTCATTTTACAGATGAGAAAACTGAGGCTGAAGGTTGTTGTTCCTCAGTCATTTTCAGTGCAGTCTAACTCTTTCCGTTTGGCGTTTTCTTGGCAGAAATACCAGGGTAGTTTATCATTCTCTTCTCTAGCTCATTTGATAGATGAGGAAACTGAAAACAACAGGGTGAAGTGACTTGCCCAGGGTTACACATCTAGGAAGTGTTTGAGGCTGGATTTGAACACCAATCTTCCCAACACCTTGCCTAGCATTCTATCCACTGTGCCACTCAGCTGCCCTGAGATTGAGAGAGATCTGGCCAAAGGCACATGTGCAGTATCAGGGAATTTGAACCCAGAGCACATAATCTTTACACTGTACCACATTGCCTCTAGTGTGGACCAGAGTTGGACATTGTGCTATTGCAGGCTTCTGCTGGGGGAAAAAGGAGGGAGAGAGACATAGAGATTGAGTTCTAAATTTTCTGCCCTTCCCTCTATGTCCCCTTCTTCGAGATGGCATGCAATCTGGTATAGGCTATACATGTATGATAAAACATTTCCACATTAGTCATGTTGCGAAAGAAGAATCAGAGCAAAAGTGAAAAGCCACGAGAAAGAAAAGAGAAAAAAATGACAAAAATATGAGAAAATAGTATGCTTTGATCTATATTCAGACTTCATAGTTCTTTTGCTGGATGTGGACAGTATTTTCCATCATGAGTCTTTTGGAATTGTCTTAGATCATTACATTACTCAGAAAAGCTACGTCTAACAAAATGGGTCATCACAATGTTGCTGTTCCTTTGTGAAGTGTTCTCCTGGTTCTAACAGAAAATATTTTAAGATGAAAAAGAGAAAAAAATTCATCAAAATCAACATCTGACACCATATGCAATATTCCTTACCTTTATAAAGGCGTGATGAGTGGTGGTGTCTTCTTTGAGACCAAGCTTATTATTTTGTAATTACATAAAATTCATTTGTAATTGTGTGTGTGGTGGGTTTTTCTTTCCTGCCACAATGTTGCAGTCATTGCTTATATTAATTTTCCTGATTCTGCTTTATGTCAGTCAATTTAACTCTCTCCATGCTTTTCTGTATTCATGTTATCTGACATTTCTTAAAGCCCAGTAATAGCCCATTATATTCACAGGCCACAATTTGTTTGGCCTTGACTTTCTGGTTGGGCATTTTCTTTGTTTCCAGTTCCTTACTACCACAAAAAGTGTGGCAGGTTTTTTCTTTTGTTTTGGGGCTTTTCGGAATCTGGTAGAAGGTTCTATAGCCTGGCCTGGCAGAGGGGGCAGCAAGCAGCCCATGTGATATGATCAGACACAACTAAAAGATAACAAATCTGATGAATTGGAAGAGAGCTTAGAGGTCATTGGGTACAACCCCCTGATTTGGTACAAGAGAAAACTGAGACTCAGGGAGACTCATAGCTCATATAGGTAAGTAAGAGGTAGTGTCAGTATTTGGACCCGGGTATTTTGAATATAAAATGAGGGTTCTTTGTACTACATCTGCTGTTTCCTTAAGTCTAGAGTTAGTTAAGTACGAGAGTGAGTTGACTGGAAGACATAACATATGAAGATTGGTGGAAAGAAATGAGGATGCTTTAGCCTAGTCCCCTGACTTCCAATTCAGTGAACCTGGATGCAGTGTGTGTGTGTGTGTGTGTGTGTGTGTGTGTGTGTTAGGGGTGGAGATGGACAGCTAGAAGGTTTACAAAGCCCTTGTTATTTGGAATGTGGAAACAGTGTTGAATTTGGGTCAGACAACCTGGGTTTGTAAGGACTTGAGGACATAGCAATGTGACTTCCACAAACTTAAAAGGTTGTAATGTGAAAAAAAGGATGAGACTTTTCTGTACAGGTGGAGAGAAATAAGACCAAAGCAGGAAAGTAACAGGGAGTCATGTTTCAGGTCAATGTAGGGAAGAATTTTCTGACCATTGTCAGTCAATCAACAAAACATTTATTAAACACCTACTGTGTACCAGGCACCTGTTCTAAGTGCTGGGTATACAAAGAAAAAGCAAAATCAGCTTCTGCCCTTAAGGAGTTTCTACTCGAATGGTGGAGAAAACATGCATTTCACACATAAGAAAGCTACCAGGATGTTTACCAAGAAAACTCCAGATGAGGTCACAGCTAAAATGACAAAACCTTTAAATGAAAGGTACCTTTCAAGAGGAAGCCATTGCCTTAAGCTAGGGTTCTTAACTTGGGATCTGTGAGCTTTAAAAACAAATTATTATTTTTAATATTTTAAAAAATATATTTCAAAAGAATTGGTTTCTTTTGCAATGCTATATATTTTATTTTATGCCTTTAAAAGCATTATTCTGAGAAAAGGGTCCCCAGGTTCCACTTGACTTCCCAAGGGGTCCATTTCACACAAAAAGAATTAAGAACCCTTGCTGTAAAAGCATCGGTCCAGTCAGCTGAGTGTGGTTCATGTGCCCTGTAAGCACACTTGATTGTGAACTTCAGCAGCAATTTCTCCATCCCAAGCACAGAGATCTCAGAGGCCTTTTCTCTCTTCTTGCTGGGAAACAGATAATAGCTTCCTATAAATGCCTGTTGGCTCCTGGCATCATCAGGTTGAGCTCTCTAACATCCACAACATACAAGCACCTCAGGGCATTGCATTTTCAATATACATACAATGCCAAGAGTAGATCTCCGGAGGCATGAGTAATTGCCTACTTTCTCTCATTCAGCCACAGGGCAAGAAGAAGCTTCTCCCAGTCCTCCTTAAGCTTTAGTGACTTTATTCCTTATTTCTTGGTCACTTAGTCAGGTAGTGAGTTTGCCATCATTAAAAGTTTCATGGGAACCTTTGGAGTTTGGAGCTGAACTAATAAATCACATGACTTCTGATGAGCCCTAAAGTATACTTGTAAAAGGCTAGCACAGTGAATAGGTGCTTAATTAATGTGTTCTTCCATTCCCTTTCCCTATAAGGTAGGATTTGCTCCTTTTAAGCAAAATGTTTTGTCTTGATTTCTCTCATGAACTTTATGTTAATGACATTTGCTTAATATTTCTTTAATATAATAATAGCTCACATTTACATAGCACTCAGGTTTACAAAGCGTTTTCCTCACAATAGCCATGTGAGGAAGGTAGGCAAACATTATTGTGCCTAATTTATAGAAGAGGAAATTAAAGCCCAAGAAAGTGACTTATCCAATATCATACGGCTAGTAAGTGTCTGAGACAAGACTTGAACCCAGATCTTCTGACTGAACTTAGAACCACAGAATCATTGACTTAGAGCTGAAAGAGACCTTAGAGATTCTGTGAGCCAACTACTTCTTTCAATAGATGAAAAGGATAAGGTCTAGCAAGGTTTGCACTATGCTATAGTGAGTGACCAGTGGGGATTTGAACTTGTGGCTTGAAATTCTAAATCCATTGCTCTCTCTTTGTTGAAAGAAACCAAATAACTATCCATCAAAGACTGATGGATATCAAAGGGATTCCTTTAGAGGTAGTAGGTTGGAGGGAGTGGTCTTTAAGTTTTCATCCTCTTCTATGACTGATTCTATAAAGTATCTGTGAGGAAGGTGATCCCTCAGCTAGGATTAATTGAAACCTAAGATCAGAGCAAGATAGGCCCTAGAATGTGCTGTTAAATATTTAACAACCAGCTCTATGAAGCTATATGTCCATACTTCATTTTCAAGTTCAATTTGAATTATTAACATTTTCCCCACCACTTTCTTAAGTCTAGACACTCAACAAAACATTAAATCAAACCTCAAGGTGTGACTTTGCTGATTTTGAAGTGTAAATGGCCATACTGAAAATTTAACAGTTGGCTCTCCGAGTTTGCATGCCAGTCAGGTCCAGCACACCACTGGAAAGGTCCAAAGTGGATATAGATAGAATAACTCAGAGTCAAGGGAAAGAAAAAGCTGGCCAGACTTAACCTACTTCAGAACTTTATCTGGGGCAGGTCCAGTCTTTATCGGCTTAGTGGGAATGACTGAATGCATTAATGCCCCATGTGGTGCCCCAATCCACTGTTGTCATTGCTGTTGTTGGTTTTTTTAACAGCAATGACATCATGAGGGTGACATCTTGACTTAGGCACTTGTGCAAAGTGTCAGCTTTACTCTGTCCTCCAGTCATTGGAGTCTAGTAGCAGGAAAGAAGTCAAGATGACTGCCAATGGCTTCAGGTGACCTTGGCCTCTCTAAATCATAGCAGTTTCCCAGATCTCAGTTTGTCTGATCCAACGCCCATTCAGTGACTAAGTGCCAGGCAAGTAAGAGGAGAGATTAATATTTTGGCTCCAATCCATGAAATAGTATTGAAAGCTGTGGGAAGCAAAGTCTACCTGCATCTCTTTCCACTGGCACTATAGCCCTGGGCTTCACCTCACATCTACTTTATAGGCTCATGGGGATATGGGATCATAGATCTAGAGTTAGAAACTCAAAGGTCATTTGGTCCAACTCTCTCATTTTATAGGTGAGGAAACTGAACCTTGAGGAGGGTAAGCAATTAAGATTTAGAGGTGGGATTTGAACCTGGGTCCTCTTACTCCAGGGTTCATCCTTTTTTCAAGGGAAGGGATTCTGAACCCAGAGAGATTAAGTAACTTGCCCCAAGTTCACAAACATAGTAGCAAAGTAGAATCTTTGGATTCTAAATCCAGTCACTGGGAACCAGGTCTTAGAGTGGCAAAAACAGGAGCTGGCATTTGCATGGTTGTGAGCCTTACTGTGATGCTTAGAAATTTATGTAGTGGAGACAGCACTGGAATTGGAGCAGATAGAAGCCCTGGACTCTGGTCCGAGCTCTTTAAGAACTTGGACAAGACATAATGAAGGCATTGGACAAGTGGATTCTGAGGTGCCTTCCAACTTTGACATTCTAAGTGATGTTGATGAAAATAATGATAAGCACAATTATGAGCTTAATTATTTAATTATTTAAATTAAATTATTTAAACTATAATCCTCTGATCACTCTAGTGACCCCTGACCTCCTTACCTCTTTCTTTATCCCCTCACCTCCTTGACACTATTCAGTTGTTTTCCTATCATGTCCAACTCTGTGACTCCATTTGGGGTTTTCTTGGCCAAGATACTGGAGTGGTTTGCCACTTCCTTCTCAAGTCCATTTTATAGATGAGGAAACTGAGGCAAATGGGGTGAAGTGACTTGTCCAGGGTCACACAGCTATTAAGTGTCTGAGGCCAGATTGAAGCTTGCAAAGATGAGTCTTCCTGACTCCAGGACTGGAATTTCATTCACTGTGTCACCTAGCTACCTATATAAATACACACACACACACACACACACACTTGTATAATATATATATGCATATATACTGACATATTCAAAATGATATACATATACATATATGTAAACATGAGTTGTTATTATTGTAGGTTTGAGAAATACTATGTAGATGATGCTAATATAAAGTTAATAAGAGAAGTCAAAGCAATAGGGCAGGCTTAAAAGGAACACATTTTACCCCATAGCAGATCGTATCTCTTTTTTGGTAATTCACCCAGTCACCAGAAGTCACATGACTGGAGACTCAGCTGTGTGCCTGAGAGTTAGTTTGAACCTTGTACCTTAGTCAAACCCAATAACCAGTTTGTGGTGAGCTGCTCCGTTTCTGTGCTCAGTGGTTTCTGAGGTCATAGGGTGCTTTGTGAGATTAGGCAAGATGGAAATGTTGTTGTGGATGTTTCTTTGTTTTAAGATGAAGTAATACATATGAGCTGCAATTGGCACGATGTTCACTTTCAGCCATTTCTCTAATAAGGATGTACTTTCATCCATCCTCTTTCATTCTGTCCTCATCTGACCAAGAGTATGATTGTCAAAAGAGCTAAAATAAATTGGTGCTAGGGCATAGAACCATGGAATAATGCTTGCTGTTTGTTCTTGGGCCAGGCACTCCCCCTGGTCTTAGCTTTTGCATCTGTAAAATGGGGAAGTTGAGGGTAGACCAGATGACTTCTAAGCTCCCTTCTAATTCTGATATTCTAGGAATCTATGTCCCAGTTGGTCATAGAACCTTCCTCTTGGGCCCCCCTTAGCATATGGAAGGTTTCCAAAGTTTTCCTTTGCCTTCCCAACTCTGGCATGGAGTAAGGGTGAGCCTTGTGCTCTTTGATAGCTTTGTGTTCCCTCGGTCCAGAGGTTGTCTTGCAATGATGAGAAGCATGGGGAAAACATTAGATGGGGAATCAGAAGATTTAGGTTCTAAGCCTGTCTTTGCCACTAACTCAGAGACAGCCAAGGCTAGAAACAAGAACACTGGATTCAGAATCAAAAAGTCCTAGACTTGGGTCCCAACTATGCCTCTAAGTAGATTGGAGAAATCTCCCCTCACTGATCCACAATTTCCTTCTTTGTAAAATCAGGATACTAAGACTTGAAGTACTTGTTGTTGGGTTTTTTTCCCCAATGAACAAAAATCCACCTTCTTTCTCATCATTATATTTTGTATCAGAAGTGGGATTTTGATTAATGAGTAATTGGAAAACCAACGAAGATTGCAGAGATTAGGTAATAAAACATGCCACTCCCATGATGGCAGTGGAGGAGGGCTAATGGGACAGAATATTATAAACATCTGATGAGGTCACTGGGTAGAATGTTTTTGCTTAATTGCTTTTTTTTGTCACAAGGGAAGGCTGGGTTGGAGGAGAGAGGAAGTTGAAATGATTTACAAAAATATAGAAGTCATCAATAAAATGCATATTGAAAGAAAAGCAAGACAAAAACTTTCTTCTCAGCCTTGAGAAGCAGACAAGAAATGTGAGACAGTTTCCAATTAAGGATAATCCTTCAGCAAGAGTTTGCTTTGGCAAAATATACCATTATTTGTATTCAAACATGGTACCTCTACTGACTTACCGTCAAGAAGGCATTCATTTTACTTGTTTCCCCCATAATGGAGTTGGGGTCCTGCTGGCTCTCAGGAGCTCCCCTGTGGCCCAGATGGATGGTTAAATAGTGTGGTCTGTCATCATAGATCCAATGAGGACTATGTGGCTCTGGTATCATTAATTCTAACCAATTGATGGATGATATCATAATAAAAACAACAATAATGCAATTTACATTTATGAAGATAGCTCATTGGGATTCTTTTGATATATATAAATACTGTCAAAGGAGTTACTGGCATAGTGGAAACATAACTATCTCAGAAATCAGAGAGCCTTGGTTCAAATCCCTTTTCTATGGTTTATACCTGTTTGGCTTTAGGTAAATCCCTTAACCTCTTTGAGCCTCAGTTTTCTTGTCTGTAAAATGAGGGAGTAGGACTCAATGGACTCTCAGGTCCCTTTCAGCTCTTAGTCTAAGATCCTTTTACCTCATTTGAGCCAAGTGGGTAGTGAGAACATTAAACCAGTTTTACAGATGAGGAAACCGAGGTTCAAAGAATTGCTTAAGATCACATAACAGTATGGCAATATGTTTTGTATGATTGAACATGTATATCAAATGCTTACCATCTCAGGAAGGGAGAGGTGGAGAGAAAATTTGGAATGCAAAAAAATTTTTTTATGAATATTAAAAATTGTTTTCACATGTAATTGAGAAAATAATAATTATAACATTGTATTGTATGTTAATATATAACATATTAATATAATACACTACAAACATTTCCAAAAAAAGAAAAAATTCTGAAACCAAAAGTATGAATCAATCCTGAAAGATAATAAAAATTCTTTTAAAACAAATTACAGTATAAAAGAAAGTGGGGGCAGGAGAAGCCACATAGCATCTCAGGCATATTCCTGAAACACTGAAATGGTGATGTGGTCCCCCTCATGAGATTTAGTCATAGGTTCTATCCTTCAGCTTTGTCACTAAGTAAACCTTGGGCATATGACATAGTCTTTCTGTGCCTCAGTTTCCTCTTCTGTAAAATGAGGATAATATTAACATGTATTCATTCTACTTTAAAGGATTGAGTAAGCATGTGGTGTGTTAGCATCTCAAGAAGGTTCTCTTCACAATATTATCTTCTTGTTATGTGTTAACCCATTCATTTTTCTGAGTACCCTCTCACCCAGGATTCTCTTTTCCTTAAAGAGGTGTTTGTTTTTGTTGTAGCTGGTCCAAAAATGGAGAAACACAGGGCTTCGTGGAAAGCAGAACACTGGATGAGAAGAAAAGGCTATTCCCCAGATAGATTTCAGGGTTCTAAGAAGATGCCAGGAACCGAGGACTTTCAGAACTCACAGTCGCTTCGCCGGGCATCAAGCGAACGGATCCGACCCTTGGACAGGCAAGAAAACTTATTGGATAGT
Source organism: Bettongia penicillata ogilbyi (assembly GCA_023548195.1). Lineage (NCBI taxonomy): Eukaryota > Metazoa > Chordata > Mammalia > Diprotodontia > Potoroidae > Bettongia > Bettongia penicillata. Next base: position 6,514,084 of record JAJHZJ010000131.1, read on the forward strand.
GATGCCTCTGTGAGTCAAAAGCTAGAGAAAACCAATGGGGCCACCAGTGAACAGGGTGGCCAAAGAAGTAACCGCAAGGACAAGGCCCACAAGAAGGCCCAGCGTAGGTTGCTAAAGAGCCTGGTGAACTTCCTAACCAAGACCGGGTCAGAGGAACAGAAGGAAAAAGGAGGCAAAAAGTCCAAGGAGAAAAGTATCTCTCCTCAGGACCCAGAAACCCCAGAGACATTTGTAGACCCACAAGAGCCAACCTTTAAGAAAAAAGACAAGGAAAAGGGAGGCAAAAAGTCCAAGGAGAAAAGTATCTCCCCTCAGGGCCCAGAAACCCCAGAGATATTTGTAGACCTACAAGAGCCAACCTTTAAGAAAAAAGACAAGGAAAAGGGAGGCAAAAAGTCCAAGGAGAAAAGTATCTCCCCTCAGGACCCAGAAACCCCGGAGACATTTGTAGACCCACAAGAGCCAACCTTTAAGAAAAAAGACAAGGAAAAGGGAGGCAAAAAGTCCAAGGAGAAAAGTATCTCCCCTCAGGGCCCAGAAACCCCAGAGATATTTGTAGACCTACAAGAGCCAACCTTTAAGAAAAAAGACAAGGAAAAGGGAGGCAAAAAGTCCAAGGAGAAAAGTATCTCCCCTCAGGACCCAGAAACCCCGGAGACATTTGTAGACCCACAAGAGCCAACCTTTAAGAAAAAAGACAAGGAAAAGGGAGGCAAAAAGTCCAAGGAGAAAAGTATCTCCCCTCAGGACCCAGAAACCCCGGAGACATTTGTAGACCCACAAGAGCCAACCTTTAAGAAAAAAGACAAGGAAAAGGGAGGCAAAAAGTCCAAGGAGAAAAGTATCTCCCTTCAGGACCCAGAACCCCTGGAGGCAGAACCATTGGAACCGACCTCTAAGAAGAAAGACAAGAAGTCTACCCTCAAGAAGGCCTTTTCTTTTAAGAAACATGGCAGTGAAGAGGCCAAGAAATCATCAGCGGTGGATTCCAGAAGCCCCGAGGCACGGAGACCTGCAAAGCCTACTTTTCTTCCTTTGTGCATCAGCTACAGACCAGCAAGTCTGACTACTCCTGGTAAGTTGGACCAGTCCATGTTGCTTTGGCAGCTCCGCAGCTGCTTCCTCCTCTGTTCCCCTTTGAATGATGGAACACGTATGTGGCCGGCCTTAGGATAGGGTTGATAATTTTTGAAGGGTGGCAGGTTTCATCTGTATTTATTTGCTTTTTTGTGAAAAGGGAGAGAATTGAGGGGGACCTTGGGAAGATCATCCTGGCTGCCTCTAGATCATTCTCCACCCTACCTAGAGAAGCCACTGCTATTGGGATTGACCGATTCCATTGGCAGAGTTGCTGTCAGGCACTAGCCCCTCCCCAAGGGAACAAGAAAGGACAGCGATGATAAGAGGGCAGCAACACACATTTCTAAAGTTTTCCTTATAATAGTCCTTTTAGGAAGGTGTTATAAAGATCATCATCTCCATTTTACAGATGAGGAAACTGAGACTCAGATAGGCAATTACATGAGCACAGGAGGAAGTAGAAGCAACTTGTCCAGAGTCATACAACTGGTAAAATAGAGGAGCTGAGATTTGAACCCTTACTACTGTACCAAAAATCAGGAAACTTGAGTTTTGCCACACCAACTATGTGCCTAAGCTCTTTGGGTCTTGATTTCCCCATTTGTTGAATGGGATTCCATATGACCCTTGTCTACGAGGGCAATTGTGGGAATCAAATGAGATGATGGATCTCCAAGCATTTTATAAAACTTAAAGGGGCACAAAAATAAAGGATGCTATAATGATGATGATTGCTATATGTTGCCTCTCCTTTTAGCATGTATGTTCCTTGAGAATGGGATTATTTTTGTTTATTTGTCCTTCCTCATATCCCCATTGTTTAACACAGTGCCTGGCACATAGCAAGAGCATAATAATGTTTTTTGACTGATTGGCTTGTTGACTGATGCAGATATCTCCTCTCATGTTAATGTCTTCATGTGATGTGCTGGATAGGACCTAGGGCCAACCAGAAGACTCATTCTGCCACTTTGCCCTCAGTTATGGACTCCTTGGCCATTAAGCATATGTGGATTTACAACACATTTGTTTCTTTCTGTTTCCAGAATCAGATGAAGAGGAAGTACATGAGAGGTGGTTCACAGAAGTCAGGGTTCCTGATTCTATTGGACTTTCCCACCAAGTTGGACAGCCCCCACCAAAGGAGGAGCCACTTGAAAGAGATTCTGAATCTAGTAAGCATGATTTTAACCAAGGTCTTGGGACAACTTTTGCTCTGAGATCCTGGGATGAAAAGGCAGCATTTTTTTTCCACTCTTGATCTCACAGAATGCTAGAATTGGTCTTTAGGTCAATTCCCCTGGCAGGATCTACAAATATGGGAGGTTGTAACCATAAATAGGGTTGTAGAGTTATAAGAGACCTTGGAAAGTAACTCCCTTATTTTAAAGATGAAACCATTGGTATGGTCCCATAAAAAGCACACTGTCTCTGGAGTCAGAGAACATGGTTTAAATTTTGCCTCTGATGATCTCTACCTTGGTAACCCTGGACAAGTCATTTCATTTCTTTCCTCAACTGTAAAATGGGGAGGGGGGTTTGTATGACAGCTTCCAAGGTCTCTCCCAGCTCTAGATCTGTGGCCCTATGAAGCTGAAGCCCAGAGACATAAAGTACATATGCCCAAGGTTGCATAGCTGGTTGGTTGGTGGCAGACCTGGGATCACAAACCAGTTCTGACACCCCATCTAGGGCCCTTTTATTTCTAGTACCTTGTTCTCTATTCTTTTTAGAGCCCTGGAGCAGGAAGAGACCCATTTGTTTCAGAAAATTACCTGGGGGAATGGTACTTACTCTCACTTGGTCAATGAGATGAATGGTCAGGCTGCTTAATCAACATAGCTACAGCCCCTAACAAGTCTCACTCCCTGCCCCCCTACCCCTTTCCACCCACAATGTCCTGCGTAGTAGAAAGGGCTGACTTTCCTCTCGAGTGTTTGAATTAGGTTAAAAGTCAAGAGCAAAAAAGTCTTGATTTGGTTTCTAGAAAGCAATATTGTCCCTTAAGGAGCATTTTGGGACATTAAAAAGTAACCCATCTCTCTTGTTTTCCTTTAGAGGATGCTATTATCCAGGGGATAGTTACTGTTCTCAGAGAAGAAGGTGACAAGTACGATGAAAAGGTGAGAAGAATGTCGCCAGTTATCTTCACCAACCCCAAACCTTTGCCTATTTCAAGCTGGTTCTGTCTTCAAAACCTAGTTCAGACCTACTCCTTTCGTGAAATCTTCTTACAATATCATAGATTTAGAGCTGGAAAGAACCTTAGAGATTATTAAGTCTTATCTCTGTATCTTACATCTGAGTTAACGAAAGCAAACAGAGATTAAATGACTTACCCAAGGTCATACAGCTAGTAAGTATCAGAGGCTGGATTCAAACTCATGTCCTCCTGATTCCAAGTCCAGTTCTCTATACACTGCACCAGGATGCCTGGAGTGGGCCCCCTGTCCATAGCATTCTCTCCCATCTCAGAGCTTAATCCTACATGTATGTTACTATTTAGCATAAAAAAAACCTTAAAGTGCTGTGTACATGGGTGTTGTAACTATTTTTACTAAATTTATTTATTATATTTATATATTTATTTACTATATATTTATTATTATATATTATTACATCATTTATATTATATCATTATATGTAATGATATAATATAATAATGTATAAATATATAATATATAGTATATTATAATACATTATTGTATTAAGCTGATACATTATTATATGTATTTAATATATTTATTATATCTTTAGTGGTAACACGGCACTTGAGTTTTCTTTTATCATTCCGTAGGAGAGGTAAGCTAGTATGGCAGGAAGAGCAGCAACCTGGAAATCAGGAGATCTGGGTTCTAGCCTTGACTCTGCCACTCATTGTACGACTGTCATCATCTCCTCCATTTGGTCTCAGTTTCCTCTTCTGTAAAATGAGGGGATTAGACTAGATGGTCTCTAAGGTCCCTTTCAGGTCTGACAGTTCAGATATCTGTCTCCCTTTAAGAATGGACTGTGTCTCCTCAGTTATATGTGTAAATTTCTTCAGGGTTAGTTATGAGTTTTTTCCCTTTTCTGGATTGCCCCATAGAGCAAATCACAACCTGTACAATCATGTAGCTTTGACCCTATCTTAATTACTCAACAATGGAGGCTCTGAACCTTCATCGTAGCCCATACACCTTGACTGAACATAGCTATGTGCTATAGAAAGCAGCATTTGTTGGTTCTAACATGTATCCATGTAAAATGCTGACTTTCAATATAGTTCTGCAAAGGGTCCTTTCTTGCATCCTGTGGGTGTCACACTCTATCTTTCTTCCCTGGCTCTCATCCCAGCTCTAGGGCTAGGCATAGGATTGAGCACATAAACATTTGACTTTTTTTTTTGGTTGGTTGATGAGTTAAGAATGAGTAGTTTGAGGGGCAACTGGTGGCACAGTGACTAGAGCCCCAGCCCTGGAGTCAGAAGGGACCTGAGTTCAAATTTGACCTCACACACTTGACACCCACTAGTTGTATGACCTTGAGCAAGTCACTTAACCCCAAATGCCTTGCCTTCTCCTTTCCAAAAAAAAAAGAATGAGCAGTTTAATTTCTAAGGTCTCTTCCGGCACTAACACTCTATTATTTTGTCCTTTTGGGATTATTTATATCATCCAACAAGTATTTAATGAATATTTATTATGTGCTAGGCACTGTGAAAAACGGTCTCTGCTCTCAAGGGGCTCACATTCTAATGGGGAAGACTACATGGGTACATATGAGAGGCATTTAGACTAGATGGAAAGTGACCTTAGGAGGGACTGGAAAAGGCCTCCTGCTTTCTACATGGAATGGAGAATGAAAGGCCTGGCCATTTGGCAAACGGAGGAAAACTCAGAGTAGTTTGACTTCCTTGGGAATGCATGATAGGCAAATTATACAGCTTGCCAAGTCACCCACCTGCCTACTTCTGCCTCTTTCCTGCCCCTTCTTCTTGGTATGTGCCCACCAGGTACTAAAAAAGAAAAACCAGCATTGATGATAATGATAGTAACTTGGCCACTTTTTAAAATTTTTGGTCCTGATCTGTGAATTCATTGATGTGGGAAACTTCTGTTGTGAAAACTCTTTCTACCAATGTAGATTGCCAACTTGTCTGTAACTTAGAACTTAGAAAGAGAAAGTTGCTGGAATTGCTTGAGGAGTTAACCCATGGACGTACAGATAGGGTGTGTCAGAGGCAAGACTTGAACTCAGGTCTTCCTAATACCAAGGTCAGCCTTCTATCTACCATGCATACTTGCACTCTCTCCCTCCCTCCCTCTGTCTCTGTCTCTCTCTGTCTCTGCGTGTGTGTTCCTCTCTGTCTCTGTTTATCTCTCTGTGTGTTTCTCTCTGTGTTATCTGTCTCTGTTTCTCTCTCTGCCTCTCAGTCTGTCTCTCTGTCTCTCTGTGTCTCTGTCTGTACTGTCTCTGCTGATTCTGTTTCTCTCTCTCTCTAGTTCACTCTTCCCTTGACCTTCTCAGACGGAAACTACTTCTAGCAAACCAAGTTGACACGTGCTCAACAACATATAGTCTCAGAGCACAGAGAAGTTCAATGTCATATCTAGGGTCATAAATTCATTATCATTCAAAGGTTAGCTTTGAACCCAGGTGTTGCCGATCCTGAGGTCTGTTCTCTCTGTCCTGCTTCTTTCCTCTTCCTCATAGACTTAGGAATTTGCTCTTCTTGGCTTCTCTATCCAGTGCATCTCATGGTCTGTTTCTGCTTACATTTTCTGGGTGTCACCTCTTGGAAACCCTAAAAAAATTCATGTCAGGAATATGTTGAGAAACCCAGGCTCTCTCTTAAAATAGGAAAAACAGTTCACGTCAGAAATGGTAGGATCAAAGACAGAAATAGATGTAATGAGGGTATGTTCAATCAGTCAGCCTGGCTAGAACAGAGGGTTTGTATGAGACACTAAGACCATTGAATCTGGAAGTGAAAGAGACCTTAGAGACCAGATGTTCTTCACCGTTTTTGTGTCATAGACTGCCTTTGGGAGTCTCGCGAAATCTATGGGCTCCTCAGGAAAAAGTTTTTAAATGAATAAAATAAATTACGTAGGATTACAAAGGAAACCAATTATATTAAAATACAACTATCAAAATACTTTAAAAAAATAAGTTTGCTGACCCCTGTTTAAGAACCCCTCTTCTACTCCAACCTCCTCATCTATTCCAACCTCTTCATTAATAAACAAGCAAATATTTATGAAGCATTTACTATGTGCGAGGCAAATTTTATGGAGGAGGAAACTGAGACCTACAGAGAGAGGAAATGATTTTTTTCCAAGGTAGACAGTAGCAGAACTAGGTAGGATTTGAACTCTGGTGTTCTGAGTCAAAAATCCTGTGCTTGCCTCCCAAATCCAGGCTGCCTCCCATAATCTTGTTCATTGTTTCTGCATTCTAGATCAAAGAAGACCTAAATTTTAAGGCAGTCTGGGACAACCTCTCCCTTAGCTCCATCCAAAGCTTGGCAGAAGTTTTTGGAAATCAGAAAGAGAACCAGGAGCCAGATGAGAATCAAGTAGAGAGACGCTATCATTTGACTAACAAATGTACAGGCAACACTAAGCATGCTGTCCATCAAATCATGGGCTGGAGAGATCACTCTGCGGTGCTCCCATTTGGCCATATACCTTATAATAATAAGCAGGTAAGTGGGAGCAGAGGGAAGATGACACAGAATGTCTAAGAGCTTTGGTGTGGCACGAGAAGATCCTTTCAAAAGAAGACCTATCCAAAAAGCAGGTCTTCCCTATGACTCTCTGTTCATCCAAATCCTATCAACCTTCACAGCACAGCTCAAGTTCTACTTGTCCACCAACCTTTCCCTAATGACTCTGACCCATATGAACCAGTCCCTTTTCTAATTATTCTCTCAATTTCTAAGATGGTATGAAATACACCATAGAATGATGGACATTCAAGTCAGAATTGAAAGAGCTGGATTTTAGACCTTGCTTAAATCTTCTAACTGATCCTCAGTTTCCACACTTGTAAGAGTGGAATAACTCCTTCTCTGTCTGCCTCACAGAGGTACTCAGAAAAATCAAATAAGATAATGAGCATGAAAGCATTTTGTATAGTATGAATGATAGAATATTTTAGTTATATATCTATGGGCTGTAATCCCCTGTAATTCACTTCAATTCAATTCAAATGCAACAGTCTGGGTTAGACTCTGGGGGACACGTAAAGATGAAATAAGGTATAGTTCCTGACCTTGAGGAAATAAGAGGCCATAAGACTCCACTGATATAAGAAAAATAGGAAAGGTACAAAGGAGAGGTAAAGATAATGTGTTATGAGAAATATGAGGAGGGAGAGATCACTTTTGCCTAGGCGAGGTCAGGGGTGACTTTTGCCAAAGGGGACCCCTGAATTAAATCTTTAAAGATGGGATAGATCTCAGTAAGTGTGGAGGAACTGGGCAGTTTGGAATAGCAAAGGCCCAGGAACAGGAAAGAGCAAAAAAGAAGAAGAGATTGGAGATAGTCTAGAGTGACTGTAATGTAGAGTACATGAAGGGGAATAGTATGAGAAAAGTCTGAAAAAGGTAGTCAGAAACAAATGTAATCATCTTTATATCCCCCATAATGCCAATGGAAAAAAATTTGAAAACTTTTAAACGTAATTTTGCCTTGACATTTTGTTAATAGCTGACATTTGAATCACAGTTTTGAAAGTTTACAAAGAATTTTTCACATATTATTTTATTTGATCATTTGTAAACATTATAGATGGTAACTATGTGTGATATAGTGGTTAGAGCGCTGTGCCTGGAGTCAGAAAAATCTAAGTTCAAATTCAGCCTCAGACACTTCCTTACAAGCTATGTGACTCTGGGTGAGTCACTTAACCCATATTTAGAATTCTTCTATCCTGGTTTCTCCTGCCTCTCTACTCATCCTTGGTCCTATGGCCTTCTACTTTAAAGTATCCCTGAGTGGGACCAAGCCATATCCTGATGGGTCCTGAAATGCTAAGTATCTCAAGATGTCCATTTTCTCTTCACAGTATGGAGCAAGTAAACCCTTCAACAGTCCAGATTGAAACCCAGGCCTTTCTGTTCCTTTGAGTTGCCATACGAGAAACAATTGGAAGAGATGGGAAGATGTTTTCTTAAAACCACAAGCTAATGCTTCATGGACTCAGTGGAAACCATGAGAATAAAATAAAAGGTTCCCATGCCTTTTATATTTTTTGATTGATCGGTCACTTCCTGCTGAAATGGAGAATGTACCAATGTGGGCATCGAACCAGATCTCTGGGAGAGTTTCCTGATGGAAAGAAATAGTGACTCAGCTTGGCAAATCCTCCAGTTCATCTCAACAGACACTTCCTGTGCGCTCTGTGTGGACGCAAAGATGAGGAGAGACATACAGAACCCCAGTGGTGGTATAGTGACTCTGTAGTCCCAGAATCAGAGAACTTAGAGGTCCTAACTAGTACACTGGGTGATCCTAGGGAAGCCATTTCTTTTTTCTGAGACTCAATTTCCTCATCTGTCAAATGAGGAGAAAGATCCTTGCACTATCTACTTCATAGGGTTGTTGTGAAGAAAGCACTTTGTAAACCTTAATGATTTATAGCAGTGTAAACTATTATTTTTATTGTTATTATAGTCAAGGAATTCAGGGTCCAGTGGGGGTGATAAGATATTTATTACAATGCATATTATGATATAGGTGCCAGGATGGAGTTGCAAAGGTCTATGGGCATCTGGTATAGTGGAGAAGGGATCATGAAGATGCAAGGGAAGGACAAAAGAGAGAGAGAGTTAGAGTTAGGGACATGTGGGTCTCAGCATCGTATCTGAAACTAGCTTTGTGACTATGAACAAAGGAGGCTTATTCATTCTCCCTATCTGTAAAATGGTGGTAGTGGGAAGGTTGGACTGCATGGTCTGATATTTCAGCTCTAAATCTATCATCCTATGATGCTATGAAATTGGAGGGAGTTCCAGAGAGGGAGAGATCATTTCCAGCTGGGGGAGTCAAAGAAGGCTTCATAGACATTAAGCTGGGCCTTGGAAAACGAGTAAAACTTCAGCAAAGGGAGATGGGGGAAGGGGATAGGCAACAGTACAGATGATGTGAAGAGGGCAGCATAGTACAGGATGATCAGGGAACAAACAGAAAGTAGTCTAGTTTGCCTGGAGCATGGAGCACATGAAGGGGAATAATGAGATAAAGCTGGAATAGTTGGAACCATTCATTCAAAAATCAGTTGTTAAGCACAGACTGTATGTCATGTAGGGCATCTAGGTGACACAGTGGAGAGAGTGCTGGGCCTGGAATGGAGTTCAAATCCAGCCTCAGACACTTACTAGCTACCTGACCCTGGGCAAGTCCCTTAACTCTATTTATGTCAGTTTCCTCATCTGTAAAATAAGCTGGAGAAGGAAATGGCAAACTGCTCCAATATCTTTGCCAAGAAAACCCCAAATGAGGTAATGAAGAGTCGGACATGACTGAAACAACTGAATAAGAACAATTACAAAAAAAAAGATTTGGCAAAAAAATGAAATAATTCCTGACTTCAAAGGGCTTTTGATATATTAGAGGGAAACCTTTCATACATATACATACACATACACACACACCCATACATATACACATATATGTATATACATACATTTATATATGTATATGTATATACACACATGCATATATAGTATATATGGGTATATATATACTACGTAAATTGAAAACATACAGAGTAAGTCAATCAACATGCATTTGTTTATTAAATGCTTAGTATGTGCTAGGCACCAAGCTAAGTGCTAGGGATATAAATAAAGGTAAAAAAGCCTCTGTTCTCAAGGAATGTACCTTCTACTGTGGGAGATGACATGTCAATAACTGGTACATGCAAGATACATATATATACATATGTGTATAGATATATATATGTGTGTATATATACATATACATATACATATATATATATATATATATATATATATATATATATATATATATATATATATATATATATATATATATAGAGAGAGAGAGAGAGAGAGAGAGAGAGAGTATTGAAAGGGCCTCCTAAGTTGGAAGTGTCCCTCCTACAGGGGGTTTTGAGCAGAGTCTTGAAGGAAGCCAATAAAGGGAAGAGGTCTTAGCGATGGGTCAGAGGATTCCAGGAAAGGGCAATCCCATTGCAAAGGCACAGACAGGAGAGATGGAGTATTGTCTTTAAGGAAGCACAAGTAGATTCTTGTGGTTGTGTCATAGAGTACTTGTAGAGGAGTAAAAACAAAGACTGAAAAAAGAGGAAGGAACCAGGTGGTGAAGAGTTCCAGATGCCAATGGAGGATTTGATATTTGATCAAAGAAGTCATTGAGATCTTGTTGAGCTAGGAAATAATTAGGAAAATTGCTTTTGCTGTTGAGTACAGTAAATCGGAGACCAATTTGAAGACTGTTGTAGTAACCCAACTTGTATTGACTGTTATAATAGTCCAATCCAGATATGGTGAGAGCTTGTGTAAATCTAAAGAAGAGAATGTACAACAAATGTTGTGAAGGTAGAAACAGGCAGCTAGGATGATAGCTCAGGGGATAGAGCACTGGTCCTGGAGTCAAGAAGACCTGAGTTCAAATGTGGTCTTGGGCACTTACTAGCTATGAGACCCTGGGCAAGTCACTTAACTTCTGTTTGCCTTAATCCACTGGAGGTGGAAATGGCCAACTACTCCAGCATCATTGCCAAGGATCCTGTGGGCTAGAGGGTCTTGAAGAGTCAGATATGACTGAACCACTGAACAACAGTGTAAAGGTATAAGCAAGATCTGACAATGTACTGGATATGAAAGTGAAAATGATGAGTCAAGGATGGCACCTGGGTTACAAGCTTGAGCTCTGAAGAAATTCAAGATACAGAGGTGAAGAGGGAGTGCATTCTAGGCACAGGTATATAACCTACACAAAGACATGGTAATAGGATATGAGTGTCATGTAGATTACATCAGTTTGGTTGCAACGTCAGGTCTGTCAAGGGGAGTAATGTGTAATAAGACTGCAAAGGCAACTGGAGCCATATTGAAAAGGGCTTTAAGCCAAACAGAGGAGTTTATTTTTCCTAGAGGCCATAGGTTACCACCAGGACTTCTTTGGTGAATGAGTAAAATGGTGAGATCTGTGCTTTATTAATATTAATTTGAAAGGAAGATGAACTAGACAGAAGAGAACTTGGAGTCAGGGAGACCAATAAGGAGGCTGTCAAAATAATCTAGGCCTAAGTGATGATGGCCTAAACTATGCTGGTGGTAGTGTGAGTGCCTGGTGAGAGTGTGAGTAGCCTTGAATGCCAAGTGAGGTCGTTTTACAAGAATAGCCTTGAATGCCAGGGTGTGGGGCTGGGTCGTACAATAGATAAAATGTTGGAACTGGAATCAGGAAGACCTCAATTCAAATCCTGCTTCAGACACTCATTAGCTGTATGACTCTGGGCAAGTCACTTAATATCTTTTACCTCAGTTTCCTCATCTGTAAAATGGGGTTAGTAAAGAACCTATCTCATAGGTTTCTGAAGAGGATCAAGCGATAGACAGACATAAAGCATTTTGCAAATCTTAAAAGGCAGTTAGTTGTCTCAGTGGATATAGGACTTGGAGTTTGAAGACCTGAATTCAAATCTAGTCGCAATCACTAGGACCACAGGTCTTACACTTTGCCTCAGTTTCCTCAACTGTAAAATGGGGATAATAATAGCACCTACCTCACAAGGTTGTTGTGAAGATCAAGTAAGATAATGATTGTAAAACATTTAGCACAGTGCCTGGCACATAGTAGCTGCTTAGTAAATTCTTGTTTTTTCCTTTAACATGTAGGTCATTAACTATTCTGCAACTTATAGTCTTGGAACATTGCTTGGAGAACTGGAGGAGGGTCAGTGCCAGGGTAATGCTGTCAGTCTGTGTCCAAAGAAGGACTCAAACCCAGGGCCTCCTGACTCAGAGGTCAGCTCTCTATCTACTGTGCCACCACATTATTGTTTCCATGTCATAGTGTGATGGGGAAGAGCACAGGACCAGGGGACCAGGGTTCGAATCCTAAAGCTTCCCTAAGTTTGATGTGAGGGAGAGAGAGGAATAGAAACTCCTCTACCAATTACATTCTGTGTGATGTTGGCCAAGTCATCAAACCTCTCTTGTTTCTAGTTTCTTCAGCTAGAATAATGGAATGTAGAGTTGGAAGGAACATTGGGATTATAACAACAAGTTTCCTACCCTTTTCCTCTCTGAGGGATATTGTGAGAATCCGAGGGATGAGTGGTTGGGAGAGAGCTCTTGGACATTTGACTGTCACCCTGTTTGGTGTATGTCTGACTGGAGAGCATGAGGAATGTGTAGGGGAAAGGGAAATGTCATTTGGGGAATTCAGAGAATTTTCAGATTTGACATTTCAGATTTTCAGATTTCCATCATAGAAGTAGCATGGGTGAACCTAAACTAAGAGTTTTAGTGTGAGTGAGTATCCGATGCTGCCAGGTGGGGGGACGGGTTAGAGAATGAAACAAACAAGGGGCAGATGCTCCAGGACACCCAGGTGGAAGGGTCTCCAGAGCCACAAGGTGCATTACAAATTGCATAGTAAATAATGATACTACATTTAGGGGGGAGGGAGAATTGGAGAGGGAGAATGGGGACTTGTCTTGTTCCAGGACCCCATCTGTTCATATTCTTTTCTGGACCATGACGTTGTTTATTTTAATTATAATAAAATTATAAAGTGAATAAAAAAGTCTACTTCTGCAATGGTCTGGATTGGCTTATTTCTTGGAGAGGGGAAGGGGGAAGGATGGGAGGGCACATGATAAGCATCTTGGGCAAGGTGTGAGGATGGGCTCATTTCTTGACCCTTGACTGATGAACTCGGGTTGCAAGGGAGTGCAAAAAGGTGGCTGAGTGGAAGGTACAGGTACTTCCTTGCCCTTTCTCCTCCATTACCACTGCATCCTGGGCCATCGCCAGTTATCTTAACTTCTGCCACTGGACTTGGATGATACCGGAAGAGAGAGGCTGATGACTTTGCACAACTTTGCCTCACTTCAATCCAGTTCACAAGCAAACCACTGGTCCTCTGACAATGAAGGATGAGCAATAGCAATCGGCCCACCATCACTTTAGGGGATCTAGGGCCCTCTTGTTCTAACTCTTTTCACACACACACACACACACACACACACACACACGTTAATAAAATCTGCACTTAAGAAAGGATCTGATGGAAGGAAGGAAGGAAGGAGGAAAAGGAAGGAAGAAAGAAAGAAAAGGAAGGAAAGGAATGAAGGAAGGGAGAGAGAAAGGAAAGAAGGAAGCAAGAAAGGAGGAAAGAAAGAAGCATTTATTAACCACTTATTATATGCCAAAGGCATTGTGCTAAGCAATGGGATAAAAATATAAGCTAAAAGAAAGACAATACTTGCCCATGAGGAGCTTCCATTCTAAAGGGAAAACACAATTAAATGAGATGGGACCAGGCAGTGAAGACTAAGGTATCTGGTTTTGAAGTCTGAAAATCAAGAAGAGAACCAGGAGGGGGATGAAGTCTGGGCTGGTCCCCTCCACTAAACTGAGGCCCCGGGAGGAATTCACCAATGGAGAAGGAAGTGGGCCTTGATTGGCAGGAAGGATCTGAGAACAGAACACACCAAGGACACTGGGTGGGGAGAGGTGGGGTAGGGAATGAAGGGTTTGGTTTCACAAGGCAAAAGCAGGGCAGAGCTACTGAAAAGGAAGTGAGAAGTCACCACCAAAGACAAACTGTACCAGTTTCATAAACTAGCTCGTGACCAGCCCTGACGGTGGATCTGATAGTGTATCAACTTTTAAAAGTATGAGAAATTTCCTTAACCATGCATCCCAAGACTGTGTTCCATGGTCTGTTGAATCTGGTGACTGTTTCTCAGTCATCACCTCAAAGGTTGGTCTTACAAAGGCAGTGAAAGTCATTGATTGTCATGCTGTTAAATAACTTTGGACACTGGGCTTCTCCCTGCCAACAATTAGACTTCTGCCTAGGCCTGGACCTATGTAAAGGCCAAGGCAGTAGCTATTGCTGGGTGTGATACCAGAGTCAACAAATGACCTACTTGAACCAGTATCTCTCCTATCATTCCATCTGAGATTTCCACCATTACCATCAACCCTTAACATGGCTGTGGCGATGTCCATTGTAACTGGCAAAGTGGAAAGAATGCTAGATTTGAAATCAACGCGCCTGAGTTCAAATCAATGTGTGAGAATTTGGGCAAGTCATATCTGTTTCCTGAGTCTTGATTTCCTCATTTGTAAAATGAGATGATTGCACTAGATGACCTCTAAGATCTCTTCCAGCTCTGACATTCTATGGTTCTATGTCAATTTGATGGAATGAGCAAGATGCTGAATAGGGGCCCCTGTTCCATGGAAGGTAAGCCTGAGGTGATAGAACTGCAGTAAGTTCACTGAGTAACCAGGGATGAAATGGGAGAAAGAGAATCTGACCAAGTTAGACACCCCCTCCCCCACCAATGAAGGGAGGGAGAGAAGAACCCATAATATATTTAGTTTTCCCCATCTTATCTCCTACTTCTCAGTCCATTTCACTCCTATGAGGGCATTTGTTCCCTTACTATCTGTTTCTCTCTTGACTTCCATTAATGGAGATTGTTAACCTGATTACTTGGGGCAACTAAATAATGCGGTGGATAGAGTACTGAACCTGGAGTCAAGAAGACTCATTTTCTTGAATTCAAATCTAGCCCCAGACACTTACTAGCTGTGTGACCTTGGACAAGTCATTTAATCTTGTTTGCCTCAGTTTCCTCATCTGTAAAATGAACTGGAGAAGGAAATGGCAAACCACTGCAGTATCTCTACCAAGAAAGCCCTAAATAAGATCACAAAGAGTAGACACGACTGAAAAATGGCTGACTCACACTGCCAATAAACATTTATTAAGTACCTACTATGGACTGGGCACTGTTCTAAGCACTGGGGATCCGAGTATGAAAAAGGACAGTCCCTGTCCTCAAGGAGCTTAAAATTTAATGGAGGAACATAACACTCAAAGGCAAGCTGAAAAGGATAAGTGCAGGGAGGAGGTATGGGAGGTATGGGACCATGTTAGAGAGGAACAAAGTTGTGTAACCAGGTGAGTAATGAAGGACCTTATGGAAGGAGATTCTCCTTAAATGGAGATTTGGGGAATAGAATGGAAAAAGAATAAGCATTTATATGGCATCTACAATGTGCCAAGAACTGTGCTAAACACGTCTTACAAATATTATGTTGTTCAGTCCTCACAACAAAAGTCTACTGTTATTTACATTTTACAGTAGAGGAAACCAAGGCAGATAGAGGTTAAGTGACTTGCCCAAGACACTAGTAAGCGTCTAAAGCTGAATTTGAACTCAGCCTTTCCTCACTCCAGACCCAACAATCTATCCATTAAACCATCTAGCTATTTTCTTTTGGAAGGAGTTCTTAGATCCACCCTCTGTTCAGAGGGGCCCCAGGGCTATAGAGTGGGAGAGGTATGAGTTCCAGGGCTGATGCATTCTTGCAGAATAATGAAGTTCCTGGGTCCAAAGAAGTGCATCCAAAGGGGAAATGAGTAACATAGTGTTTGATAAGCCCAAAGGCCCCTGTTATTAGAGTAATGGGAGGGGCAGATTATATAAATGCATGTAAATATAAATAAATCCATTTGCCTTTTTAAAAGAAAAGAAAGATTTCATGCAGTAAGTGATTCTTGAGTTGTGGCTTAAAGGAAGAGAGGAATGATATGAGGCAGAGGTAAGAAGGAAATGCATTCCAGGTATGGAGGGCAGCTGGTACAAATGCAAGTGATGGAAGATGGAGTACCGAGTATGGTTGACTGTTGCTCTTTGTTCTCAGAGAGGACCAAAACGACATGATAAAGTTCAGTTTCAATATGTCCTACTGTGACTCAGCAGACCAAAATAAGCTCAGAATGCTCTACCACAGATTGGGCACAAATAGACTGTGTGAACATTTAAGGTGGATTCTCTAAATTTGTGCATCCTATGTTTCCTTGGTGCTATTTCAGTTCTGCTTTGCTCATAGAGCACAGCATCTTCTCTGATGTTGGCACACCATGCTGAGTGGTCCTGTGCCAGTGTCTCCCATGTGGCACAGTCAAATCCAAAGTTCTTGAGAGAGACCTTGAGAGTGTCCTTGTATCGTTTCTTCTGGCCACACCATGGGATCACCTGCCCCATGGGGGTTCTCCATAAAATAGTCTTTTGGCAACTGTACATTTTGCATTCGAACAGCATGGTCAGCCCATAGAAGTTGCGCTCTCTGAAGCGTAGTTTGAATGCCTGGCAGTTTAATTCAAGCAAGGACCTCAGTGTCTGATACCTTATCCTGCCACATGATCTTCAAAATTTTCCTAAGACAGTTCAAATGGACTTATCCTTTCCAAGCTAAATATTCACATTCCTCAAAAGTGCTGCCCTCAAGGCAAAAGGACTACTAGATTTAATGTCAGCAAATTAGAGCTCTTCTCTGAGTGTGAACTGTTTGTTGTTAACTTGGAGGGAAAGTAAGAGATGGAAGGCCAGTTTGGCTGGATCACAGAGTACAGGAGACTAAGGAGAGTAAAACATAATAAGCCTGGAAAGATAGATTTGTAGTCAGATTGTGAAGGACTTTAAAAGTCAAACAGAGGAGTTTATATCCTCCTCCTCCTCCTCCTCATCATCATCGCTAACATTTATATAGCTCTTTCTACATACCAGACGCTGAACTAAGACCTTTACAATTATTAATGCATTTATCCCCACAATAACCCTGGGAGGTTGGTACTATTATTATTCCCATTTATAGATGAGGAAACTGAGGTAGACAGAGGTTAAGCGACTTTTTCAGATTCACATAGCTGAGAAATATCTAAGATGGGGTTTGAACTCAGGTCTTCCTGTGGGAGTTATTGACGTTTATTGAATAGGAAGAATGACATGGTCAGACTTATGCTTAAGGAAAATCATTTTGGCAGCTGTGTGAAGGATGGTTTGAAATAAGAGGCTTCAGGCAAGGAGATCATTTAGGAGGCCATTGGAACGATTTAGGCAAGAAGGGATGATTTGAGCTAAGGTAATGGCTGTGTGAGTAGTGCTAAGGGGATGAATGCAAGAAAGGTACACGTAGAGAAGGGAAGATCTGACAACATGTTGGGCTTCTAATGGGCTGAGGGTAATGCCAAGGTTATGAACCTTGGAAGAATGGTTGGGTTCTCTCTAGAAATATGAAAGTTCAGTAGAGGGTGAATATTGAATTCTCTGTTGGACATCATGAGTTTGAGATGGGACAGCCATGTTTGAATTGTTCAACAGGTAGTTTAAGCAAAGAATAAAAGGGAGAGAGAGAAAGAGAGGGGAAGAAGTGGGGGGGGAGAGAGAGAGAGAGAGAGAGAGAGAGAGAGAGAGAGAGAAGGGAGGGAGCTTGCCCATATTTGCATATTCTCCTACCTAGGCAAAGAAGGAAGGTACACCTTCTCATCTCTTCAGTGGGTCATTGTAACGATCCAGAACTTAGTTTCATTTTAATCTTGTCCTTTCCTTTGGCAGCGTGGTTATCATTGCAAATATTGTTTTCCTGGTTCTTCTTAACTGTATTCTGTATCACTCCATCTAAGATTTTCCATTAGACTTCTAATTCATTCTTGTCCTAGCCATGACTGGAATTGAACACGTGCCTGCTATAATCGACTGATATTCTGGACTTTGACTCCTTCTTTCCTTCTGTTACCTGAAAATAAAAATAAATAGCTTATAGTTATCTTTTGCGAAAGGGAGGAGGAGAGAGGACAGGAGGGAGTCTAGATCTGTGATTTCACCAAGTGGGAAATTCCCACCACCAATACTGGGGAAACTCCACCAACTCAAATATGCAGCTCATTTTAATCTACTATAGTCATAAAGAATTTCTTGGATCATTGCTGAGGCACATCCATGCTGCAGTGGATGGGCAAATGGGCCTGGAGTCAATAAGACCTGAATTAAAATCCACTCTCAAACACTTATTAGCAGAGCAGTCATTTAACTTTTGTCTACCTCAATGTTGTGGGGATCAAATGAGATAATATTTGTAAAATTCTTACTTAGCACAATGTTTAGCACATAGTAGGCACTTAATAAATATTTCCCCATCAAGAAGTTAAATGTCTTGCCCAGGCTAATGTTGCTAGTAAGTATCAACTTAGCACCCAAGATTTCTGACTCCAAAGCTGACCCTCTATCCCCTACACTAGGGGTGGGGAACCTGTGACCTCGAGTCCATATGTGGGCCTCTAGGAATCAAGTGCTCAGTCACAGGGCACATTTGAGGACCTAGAGGGCCACCTGTGTCCTCGAGGTCACAGGTTCCCCACCCCTACCCTACACCATGCTCTCCTGCCTTTCATGTGGTATATAGTGGTGATGATGATAGTTGCCCTTTATGCTTGAAGTGGACCAAAATGATATTATTATATTGGGGTCAATGTACAGGATATCTGACTGTGGCTGATCAGACCAGCAAGAGCTCAGAAAACTCTACCACAAGTCAGGCACAAATAGTCTGTACGCACATTTGGAGTGGAGATGTCTCTAAATTTGCACAGCTCACTTCTCTTTTGAGCTACTACAGTTCTGCTTTTCTCATGGAACACAGGACCTTCTTTGTTGCAGACAGGCCATGCTGAGTGGTCCTTAGTATCTCCCATGTCTCACAATCAATTCCAAATTTCTCCAGAGAGGCCTTTACCTCTGACCTCTTTGTGAGTTCTCCCTAAGATAGGGTTTTATGCCAACATGCATTTGGCATTTCAACAACATGGCCAGTCTGTCAGTTATGCTCTCTGCAATAGAATTTGAATGCTTGACAGTTCAGCTTGAGAAAGGACCTCTGTGTCCAGTACCTTATCCTGCCAGGTGATTTTCAGAATCTTCCTAAGACAATTTAAATGGACGCAATTCAGTTTCCTGGTATGGAACTGATATATTGTCCAGTTTTCATAGGCATACAGTAGTAAGGCCAACACAATGACTCTGCAAGCCTTCAGTTTGATAGGCAGTCTAATACCTCTTCTCTCCCACACTTTCTTCAGAGCCTCTCAGCACTGAGCTAGCTCTGGCAACATATGCATCTAACCTTATCATCTATGTGGACATTCCTGGAAAGTATACTGTTAAAGTTAGTGAACTTATCTACAGTGTTATGCATGGTGCAGTGTTAGCTGCTAGAGAACCTCTGTTTTCTTGGTGTTAATTGTCAGGTCAAAATTAGCACAAGTAGTAGGGAACTGATCCATATTCTGTTGCTTCTCAGCCTCAGAGGCTGCATTGAATACACAATTGTCTGTGAAGAAAATGTCACTTACCAACTCTCCCTCCACTTTAGTCTTGGCTTGTAACCTTTTTGATTAAATAATTTACCATTAGTGTGGCAGTTGACCTGGATGTTGCTTTTATTCTCATTGAAGGAGCCCGAAATCTCCTCTGATGACATTATCCTAAAAAGCATGGGAGCAAGCACATAGCTCTGCATCACTCCATTGTGACTGAGAAAGTTCAAGGACATAATGCATTATCAAGAACCCATGACAGTATGCCAGTGTGAAACTGACATAGAGTAATGATGAACTTCTCTGACCAACTAAATTTTGCCATGATTGAGCCCTCACAACAGACAATTATGATCTTGGTCAGACTGACGAACATTGTGTATAGACTTCTGGTCTGCTCCTGGAATTTCTCCTGGAGTTGTTGGGCAACAAACCCCATATCTACTTTCCTCAGCCCTTTCTGAAGCACACTGGCTCTTGGGTAGATGACCATTTTCCAGGTCAAGGATAAACCTATTAGAGAAGACTCTGGCAAGACTCTTGCCAGCAATGACTAAGAGACAGACTCCCCTGTAATTGTTAGAGGATAATCTATTTCCTTTTTCTTTATAGAGGTGGACTATGGAAACATCGTTGACCTCCTGGGGGTTAATCTCTTCTTGTTACATAACCTGGAAAAAAATTCCATCAGCTTTTGTAGGTGCAGTAGATCCCTGCCTTATGAATCTCAGCTGGAATAGAATCAGCACCAGGTGCTTTGCACATAAGACGGAGCCTAATGACATTCAAACTTCTTCTTCAGTTGGAAATTCAGCTAGAAAGGACTGACTTCAACCTGAGGTGCATGTTCAGTGGCTTCAGCATTGGTTGATGATGGTCTGTTGAGAACACTATGGAGGTGTTCAGCCCATCTCTTCAGGATCATGTCCTCATCGCTAATCAGTGTGGCTCCATCAGCACTGAGTAGTTGAGATGCACCATAGGTCTTTGGCCCATAATATCCTTCAGAGCATTATAAAAGTGCTTTGGATTATTCCTATCAGCATAAAATTGACTTTTATCTACTTTCTTACTGAGTCAAGAATTCCGCATTTTTCTAAGAGCTTTGCTTGCACTTTACTTTTCTCTTTTCTTTTTTTTAAATTAAATTATTTTATTTGTTTTCAGTGTTCTATAATTACTTCCATATATCTTAGATATTTTTCCCCCAACCTCTCCCTTCTTTCCTGGTCCCTCCCCACTCCCTCCCTAAGATGGCATGCAGTTTTATATAGGTTCTATGCATACATTCCTATTAAATACATTTTCACCTTAGTTATGTTGCATAGAAGAATTAAAATGAATGGGAGAAATCATAAAAACAAAACAAAACATAATACAAAAGAAAATGGTCTGCTTCATTCTGCAATTGAATTCCATAATTCTTTCTCTGGATGTGGAAGGCATTTTGCCTCAAGTCCATTGGGAATTTGCACTTTACTTTTGATGAAGTTAAATGCTGCCTTCTTAGAGATAGACAAGCTACTCTGCTGGTAAACCAGTGGAGTTCTTGTTTTTTGTTTATCAGCTTCTGAATTTCCCCATCGTTTTTGTCAAACCAGTTTTGATGTTTGAGAGTGTTCTAGACCAGATGAGTAATGCAGTGCTATATACCGAATCTCTGAAGACTACCCATTCCTTTTGTGTTCACTCTTGTCAACTGTATTTTGGCTTAGCTTTCCCTCCAAGTTAGTAACAAACTATTCTGCTCAGAGAAGAGCTCTAATCTGTTGACATTAAGTCTTCTTGTAGTCATCTGTAGCAGAAATTCTACTAGCAGCTGCTATGGAGGCATAAGACCAATAACATCAACATACAAAAGGGCTGCTAACACAGGTTCTTGTTCGGCTTTTCTGAAGGAAAGACAGTTTCAAGGGTAATTTGACTTTAATTAAATAATGAGAAAGATATATAAGTAGAGAGAAGTGAGTGTTCAAGAAAAAATCGAATAGACTTGTCTAAACAAAGTAATAGATACATAATCACCAGACCAGGAAGCACCAACATCTGGGTTCACAAAATCAGGGGGCCCCTTAACAATGGCTATCCAGAGTCTTATCTGGCCAAATCACAGACACATTCTTCCCATGTGTGAGCCCCAAAGTAAAATACCAGTCTCCCAGTATATATAGTTCTCAACTAATAGGCTCAAAGCCAAAAAGTAACACAAGTCACATGACTCAGTTCCTAATTGGCTCAGTGCCAATAGTTGTGAAAGCCTATGTGACTCAGCACGGAATATATCACAGCTGGGAACTGGACCAGAGTTCAAAGAAGCAAAACATCTTTGATTGAAATACCTGTGTACATTTAGAGCAGTTTCAAGGAAGAAAGGGAGCACATGTGGTTGTAAATGGACAGGG
The DNA here is from genome assembly GCA_023548195.1 of Bettongia penicillata ogilbyi. Classification (NCBI taxonomy): domain Eukaryota; kingdom Metazoa; phylum Chordata; class Mammalia; order Diprotodontia; family Potoroidae; genus Bettongia; species Bettongia penicillata. The sequence goes on from JAJHZJ010000131.1 coordinate 6,535,946, forward strand.
AAGATCTTATATTCTCTTAATCCTTCATCATCTTGCTTTAGGGCCATGTTTAGCTCACAGAGGTTAAGTCTATGATCCATCCAGCACTTTGTGTCACACATTGCCTTTGTCATTCTTTTCTATCTCTTCTCTTTACAATGACATAGTTTATTAAATACCAGTGTTTGCTGTGAGGATGCATTCATGAAGCTTTATTGGATTTAGGTAGATGGAAGATGGTGTTAACGATGAGAAGGTCATGAGATGCACAAATATTCAGTGGTAAGTGACCATTACTATTATTGTTTCCCAATCCATTCTTCCCAAGGACTCCTTGCCATGTCTGATAATCTGTACCTACTCTGGCATTAAAATCACCCAAAATTATAAGCTTGTCTTCTTTTGGCACATTGATGATGAAGGTCTCCAAGTCTTCATAAAATTTTTCTTCGACTATATCAAGGGTCATCATGGTAGGAACATATGCACTGACGATGGTGGTGTGGTACTTTCTCGCAAGTGGCAATCACATTGTCACGAGTCTGCCACGAGTCACTGCTTTTGGAAAGCATACAAGCTTGTTGACTACATTAGTTTTGCTTGCAATACATCTACTAATTTCACAGTATTCCCCATCACTGCAGTCACTCCAGAAAACTGTGCATCCAGCTTTGCCTTCAGTAAGCTGGCCCTTATTTACCAGCCTTGTTTCACTCAGGGCTGCTATTTGGATGTGACACCTGTGGAGTTCTCTCACAATAAGAGCTATTTGTCTTTCATATCTATTGGATTTCAGGTTGTCAATATGTACTCATGGTGAGTGGAATCATCTTTGCAAAAGATTTTGCACATTTTTTTGGTGTTTTGACCACAAGCTAGGATCCCTGCCTACAGCAGTGAGCAAGCCAGGGTTAGGTGAAACAGACAATTTTTAGGGCACCTTTTCTAGCCCCTTCCTCATGCTGGGAAGTGAGCAGTGTGACACCTGTGGAGTTTCTATAAGGACAAACAGTATAAAGTCTTCTTTGCTTTGTTCAGAGAGAATTGGGGAAAGTCACCTCCCCCTGAAGGGGAGATAGAGATCTTGGAACACTGAAGGGAGGTGGCTTCTGGGGAAGTCACTGCACAGATGTAATGGTGATTTAAGTGGGAAAACCTTTCCCATTCATTAATAGGCCTATATAACCTGCTTAAATCACATGGAAGCCTAAGTCACATGTGGTGGGAGGAGCCTGTTGAATAGGTGGAACAGAAAGGGTGGAGCAGACCTAGAGGAAGTTGGTCAGGCTGGTCAGAGCTGAGAAGGACACAGGTAGGCAGGCACAGGTAGGCTCCTGAATATTTGGTTGTTTGTGAGAAGGTCTCAGGGGCAGGGTGGGGGTGGGGGTGGGGAGGAGGTTGAGAGTCTTGGGAATGGCTTTGCCCCCTGTGGCGATAATGTGCATTGACTTCTTGTTTACCATGACTGATTTTGCTTTCCAGTTTGGGGATTTGGCATTCTGGTGTTTGAATAAATGTTTTCCTTCTGCCTTCTATATGGAGAGTCTCTCATACTTTGTGACTTAGAACTATGCTGGCATATTCATAGTCACCACCGATGCTGTGACTATTGCCTTGGTGATACATTTAGTGTCATGAACAGGACTGTAGGGTATAAAATCTCTATTTGGAGGCAGCATGGGTTTAGAGGAGAACATTGATATCCCAAAATGGGAAGATTTATTGTATTCCTCACTAGCAAGGGAATGTGCTAAAAAAAATTGGACCCTGTGAAAGCTGGTAAGTGAGGTTATAGGTGGGGGAACTTGGAGACTTGGAAAGATATTTGCAAGGAATACCAATAAGAACAGGGAAGGAGTTGGCAGGGGTAAGTAGGAGAGGCTGGATTTTCCTAATGGCTTACCATATTATGTGCAGAAACAGAGATGAGCTGCTGAAGGGAAAAATTCAGATGGAAAAAGAGTTAGCTAGTTTGCATGGGAATTCCCAATATTTGGGCTCTCCTTTAAAAGAGCAGGCTGGGAGGTCTCAGATGGAAGGAAAAGTTATCCATTTAGCTAAGAAGAAGCAGAAGGCTGGCAGAAGAAGTGTACATCTGACCTTTGTACAGACCCAGTCTAGTGGCCATGATGACAACTGCATGGGTGGAAAATGTAATTAAGTCAGAGTTGGAAAATGAAACAATGTTGCAAGAGGAGACTTCTAAGGCTGAAGCTTGCACTATAGTAAGGTGGAAACAAGAGAACCAAGAAGGGAACATAACATTTAAGGGGATAATTGAGGATTTTACTCATAGGAGGTAACAGGAATCTTGAGTTGATTCACCCAAAGGATGGGAGAATCATTAATATTTTGGATGATGAGAATCAGTGATGAAGGGGCTAGAGGGGTATCGATAGATGGCATGGATTGCTTGAAATTTATAGGTATCAGTCAGAATCCTTTTGTACTACAAACCTTTAGAGATTACAATATGTAAGGAGATAACAGTGCAACTAATCTGTTATCTTTGGCTGCAGAAGGCTGCAATAGGTAATATCCTACTGATTCTATGTGACCTAGTGGAGATAGACCCTGGTATTCACTTAGGGACTGTATAAGAAAGTTAAAGGAGGAGGTAATGAAGACCACCATAAAGATCAGAAAAGCACATGCATACTGATACCCTCTTTGCAGTTTCCCATAGGAATAAAATAGTGAAGACGGCTCCTCCTGTTTACAAGCTCCTAGTTTTGACTCTAATAATTGGGGAAATAGGAAACCTTCTTTCAGAGGTGCTGGACAAGATTTCACAGTTAAGTGATCCAGGCACCTGGGGAAAAGATAAATTTCCTCAAGAGAGAAGAGTAAAGAGCCAGAAGATTCAAAGTCAGAATATAATGACAAGAAAATAATTGCTTACTGCTTTATTCAGGGCAGGAGTTGATTTTGAAAGCATAAATAGTATTCCAACTAATGAAGTATACAGAATGTACCAAGAAAAGGGGCTTGATACTAGATGGAATAGACAAGTAGTAACTGCCCCTACAGATCTTCCTGAACCCTTGTATCCAAGTTCATCACAATTTCAGGGAGAATAGGAAATTGGTCAAGCCCCAGTTCAGGTTAAAGAAATACACAGATGTGGTTATAGACACCATAATATTTTAACTATATATTGGAAGAACAGATCAAATGCTGGAACTCAGGCATTAATAGACACTGGGGCAGAGGCCTCTCTTATATATGGAAACCCTGATAAGTCTAAACATGGAACGTTTATCACCATCACAGGATTGTGAGGGGTTGAAATATCAGCCAGATAAGTCAAGCTAAAGATGAAAATTGGACAATTACCTGAGAAAGAATATGCTGTGGTAATTGTACCTATTCCTGAATTTACCTGAGGGAAGATACCAATTTGCAGTAAAAAAGACAGAAATTAATACAGTTTTAGTGGGTAAAATAAAAATGGACCCGGTCAGTTTACCTCAACCTTCTGAAGTAATTATTTTAAAGCAGTATCACATGCCAGGTGAGCAAGATGAAATTACCAATACCATAAAGGAATATGTTGAAGCAGGAGTGTTAGTCCTACAACTACTCAATGGCATATCTTGTCTGACCCAGAGGGCACATGGAGGATGACAGTGGATTACAGACAATTGAATAAAGTGATTTCTCCCTTATATGCTTCTCTTCTAGACACTGTTACCTTAATAGAAAGAATCCAAAAATATGATGGAACATAGTATGAAGTAATTGATTTAGCTAATGCTTTCTTTTTTTATTCCAATAGATTTTTAAAAATGGGACCAATTTCACCTGCCAGGGACAACAATACACTTTTGCATGCTTGCCACAAGGATATTTGCATAACCCCAAAGGATTGTGGCTGAACATTTTAGAGCTACCTGGTATACTACTTATCCACTACACAGATGATATTATGATACAGGGGAAAAAATGTAAAAGAATTGAAGAAAAGCTTGACATTTTAATTGTGCATGTGAAAAGCAAAGGATGGGAAATTAACCCTACAAAGATTCAAGGGCTAGCTCAAGCTGTAAAATTTTGGGGGTATACAATGGAATAAGGGGCTGTGAGTTTCTCCCACAAGCCCAATAAAAGATTCAGGATTTTCCTATCCCTGTCAATAAGAAAGAGGCTCAAAAGTTTATAGGATTATTTGGATATTGGCAAAATCACATACCGCATCTAGGACAAATTTTGAAACCATTATATAAAATTACTAGGAAAAAATATGTATTTGATTGGAGACTTGAGCAGAGTAAAGCTTTTGAAGAATCAAAGGCCATTTTACAATTGGCCCTAGATTTATGGCCTTTGCAATGTGACCTGGTGGAATTACAAATGACTGTACAGAATGAATATGCAAACTGGAGTTTTGTCATACCTTTGGTAAAATATAATGTGAGATATGATGAATTAACTGAAGAACAAAAGAGATATGCATGATTTACTGATGGGACAGCATGATATCTGAGCCAAAAAAAGACATTGGAAAGTGGTAACCTATGACCTACGTACTAGGAGGACTTTGGAAAGTCCTGGGATAAGTGGAAGTAGTCAATATGCTGAATTTATGGCAGTACATCAAGCTATCAAAATAGGACAAGGAGGACAGTGTCATATATTCACTCATTCATGGGCAGTAACTAATGGATTAGCTACATAGATGCCCATATGGAAAAATCAAAATTGGGAAATTCATGGCAAGCAACTCTGGGGCCAAGAATTATGGGAAGTTATATGGGACATGTCTTTGATTACTAATTTGTCAGTTTTTCGTGTAGATCCACACGTGACACTCACCACGCCAGAACGTGAGTATAATGCACATGCTGATAGACTAGCAAAGATTGCTACTCACCATATTATCCCTACTATGACACCAAATGATGATCTGGTACTAGCAAAATGGGTCCATCAGATGGCCAGCCATTTAAGGATCCAGGCTACATACCAGTGGGCACAAGACCAAGGTATTAGTATCTCTCGTTCATTGTTAAAACAAGTACCAGAGGAATGTTATATATGTCAGTTGGAAAAGGAATGAACTCTTCTTTGGTTAATAACTGGAGAGATAGCAAGGTGAAAAGTACCAGCCCAGATTTGGCAAATAGATTATATTGGACCCCTACCCAAAGATAAAGGGTGTAGATTTATATGGACTTGTATTAAAACCAAGTTCAAGTGTACTAGTGACTTGTCCTTATAATAATGGGACCCAGAAAAACACCTGTAAAACTCTAGATATCTTAAGCCTATATTATGGAACCCCAATGCCGATCCAAAGTGACGGTGGGTCACATTTCAAAGGTAATGAAATGAAGAGATATTGTGTATTAAACAACATAGAATAGATATATCATATTCCATATTATCCACAAGTGTTTAGGTTTATTGAAAGAATGAATGTATTATTGAAAGAACAGTTAAGGAAGTTAAGTTCTAGTAATTCTTATCAACACTGGAAATATGTTCACTGCTTTGCATAATTTGAATAATAGACCATTAGGAGGAAGTACACCTCTAGCCAGAATGATGACCCCCAAATCTGCAAATTAGAAAACAAAAAACATATAAGATCCCACATATTGAGTATTGGACTGTGAGGCTAGATGTCCCAGCACCTTATCCCAGGACACTTGATTCAGTAGGATATGATTTACATTGTTAGAGGACTTCAGGTTAGATAAAAAAAGAAATAAGAAAATATCTACTGCAATATGTATGAGAATCCTCAAAAATCATTTTGGATGCATATTACCTAAATCTGGATTAACAGCTTGGCTGGAGTGATAGATTCTAATTATCAAGGAGAAATTATTGTGACATTCCAAAAGTTAGGGGAAGAACTCATACAGTTTTGCAAAAATGATAGAATAGTTCCAGTGATTATTATTCCTTGTGAAACAATACCCCTTGTGAAAACTGACCCTCCTTCCAAAATAACTAGCAGAGGGACTGAAGGATTGGGTTCTACTGATAGAATAAAATTGGGAGCTAAAGTATAGGTAAAATGGAAGTCAGATGATGTTCCAAAGGCTGTGGAAATTATAGCACATGGGAAGGATAATACTGTAACTGTTGCTTATTCAGGAGAAGATAATTACCAAGTTGTACTAACTCATATATTCTACTTGTAAAGTTCTGTTGACACCAGTTGCCCAAGATATTGCATTATATGCTTATTTTCTCTTATCCCTGTTATAATTCTGTTCATACCAGATGCCCCAGTGACCTACATAATGAATATGAAAGATCTTGAGGCCTAATGTAATGGTAATGTAAGTGGGAAAATCTTTCCCATTCATTAATAGACCCATGTGACCTGTTTAAATCACATGGAAGCTTAAGTCACATGTAGTGTGAGGAGTTTGCTGAATGAATGGAACAAGAAGGGTGGAGCAAATCTGGAAGGAAGTTGGTCAGGCTAGTCAGAGCTGGAAAGGACATAGGCAGGTAGACACAGCTAGGCTCTGAGTGTTTGTTTGTTTGTATGAAGGTCATACAGTAGGGGGGAGGAAGACTTGGGAATGGCTTTGACCCCTGCAGTTATAACATGTATTGACTTCTTGACTATTATGACTGATTTTGCTTTCTGGTTCTGGGATTTGACTTTCTGGTATCTGAATAAGTATTTTTCTTATGCTTTCTATATGGAAAGTCTGTTACATAGAACTACGCCAGCACATTCACAATCACCACCTGAATATTGCCTTGGCAATACAACAGACCCATCTAAAGTCTACCATTTTGTAGTTTCTTATTTTAACCAATTATTTTGAATTCTTACATGCTAAATTTTGAGGTTTGGATTTTGGGGGGGTAGCTACAAAAAGGCCTGCAAATATTGCCAGCAATCTCTGTTCACCCCACCTTGGTTACAGTTATGCCATAGCCAGACCCTTCCCCAACCCTGCCATCTCCACCCCAGTAACAATACTGGATATAAGATATAGTCAAAGCTAAGGGTGGCAACCACACAGATAGATATATGTCTCCTTGTACATTCTGAATGTGTGTGTGAGAAAGTTAATATTTACCCAGTGATTTCAATGTTAACAATAAAGCCTATGAGTCGATCACAGGGAGGTGTGGCTCTGGACTAATGTATTTACACTGGTGTATTATTGCTGAATTTCCATATTCTTTCCCCTTCCCCCCAACATGTTCTAGGAAGTATGCTCTTGTGGTCTGGATCAGGAAAGGGCTGAGTTGCAGAAACGGGATATATGTGTCAGGAATCATCACCTGGAAACAATGGCAGAGCAAGAAGGAAAGGTAGATTAGCACTCAGGTACAGCAGATCTCTGAGCCCAGAGAAAGAAGAAACATGTTAGAACTAAGGGAAGCTAGTTCTTGATGGATTCAAGTATGAAGCTGGGAGAGGGAGGAGAGAGAAAGAGAGACAGAGAAGAGACAGAGATAGAGACAGAGAGACAGAGACAGACAGACAGAAAGAGAAAATTCCACATTAGGGAGATGGAGAGGACCCTGGATTTGAAATCAGAGAAACACCAGAAACTGTCCTTGAATGTAGGCTTTGGGACTAAATAGCTGTGTGAGGTTGAGTAAACCACTTTCCCTCTCTAGGCTCAGTCTCATCATCTGAAAAATTAGGGGATTGGACTCAAATTCCTTCTAGCTCATGATCCTATGGTCCTATTGTTATGGTGGCCAAGGGTTTAAACTTGAGATCTGTGTATGAGCCAGGGCAGGTCCAAGGATTTCAAGTTTAACAGTGCTGCCAGGAGCAGGAGAGTGGCTTGTAGGAGTTATTCTTGCCTTCTCTCTACAATTCATGCCCAGGAGAGAATGGAGCATCATTCTAAGGATTAGTTATGGTTTATTTGGGGCATCCTGGGAGAGAGAGTACAATGAGAAAAAGTATAACTATGGCTAAGAGATAAAAAGAAGTTGTAATTCAAAAGAGGGGAAACCAATCATAAAATATACCATAACAACCTTCAGGCTTAAAATGAATGCCTATAAATGTACAGGCTCTTTCCTCATTAGAATGCACTTGTTTTGGGAGATGAAGTTGTGTTCTATTCAGAACTACAGATCAGCATTTAGTGTCCCAAAGCAGTTAACAACAGCAATAACTATGACTTTTATGCCACAATTTAAGGTTTACAAACCACATTATGTTTAGAACTAATCCTGTAAGGCACTCATTTTATCAGATGAGGAAAGTGAGGCTGAGGAGTTAAGAAATTTTCCCAGAGTCACACAGCTATTAAGCATCTTGAGTCAGGATTTGAACTCAGGCCTTCCTGACTCTATATTCAGCAGTATATGAAAGGGGTCGTCTCCATAGGAAAAATCTAAGACTTTCTACTAATCTGATGATAGACAATAGAGGCTTGGATTTGAATTCAGTTTGCCATTTCCTTCTCCAGCTTATTTTACAGATGAGAAAACTGAGGCAAACAGGTGAAGTGACTTGCCCAGGATAACATAGCTGGTAAGTATCTGAGGCTGGATTTGGAATCATAAAGATGAGTCTTCATGATTCCAACTACAGCGCCATTTACCAAACAGATAACTCAAAGCTCAGATACTCTAACTTTGTCTGTGGACTTGACTTGTCTTAGGTTCATTTATTGATTCAGAAAGTGTTAAGTGTTCATTATGTGCCAGGTACTGTGTTAGGAACTGGTAATGTACAAGCAAAAATGAAACGGACCCTACCCTTGTGGAGTTTATGTTCTGGGTGGATGGGGATATGACAGGCACATAGACAGTTACATGCATGTAATAGGGGACTGACCATTAAGCCCAGACCTGACAAGCATAGGCAAAGTCCCACTCGTTTAGTGCCTCCCATGGAAGAAGCTGGGGATCTGCCTTCAGGAGAGTCTTGACGACATGTAAAATCTTGAAAAGATCTGGAGCATGCACAGACGTTCTGTAAGTAAGGGGTGAACAGGGGTTTCTTGGGTTGAGATTGTGCTGCTGGAGCTAGGGGGTATTCAAAAAGCCCTCACCAGCCTCCTCCCTTCTTGGAAAAGGCTGCCCTTTTCTTGGACTGACTTATTGTCTTTGATTGACTCTTCCTACCGATGACTTTCCAATTACAAAAGAGAACCAGCACCGAAAGGGAAGAGACTGGGTCAAGGTGCGCAAGAGCCAACTTAGTCTGGCTCATGAGATAATAACGTCTAACAAAGCACTCTACAATTACTATCTCGTTTGAGCTTTACAATACTGGGAATTGTACAATACAATACTTTGCTATCCCCATTTTACAGATTATGAAATTCAGGAAAACAGAGTTTAAATGACTTTACCCAGGGTTGCTAAACTCTTAGTAAATGTTTGAGGTCACGTTTGAACTTAGGTCTTCCTGATTCCAGGACCAGTATTCTATCTGGTGCTGCCATCTAGTGGATCATAAGAGTCAAATGTTATATTTATTAAATACATTATTGCTTTAAAAAATTAAATATAATATAACAAATAATACATTTAATCTAATAATTATTATAAATAATTTAATATAATACTCATAAATAGCCTGAGTATAATTATTATAAATGATTAAAATAATTAATTATAAATAATTATTTAATATAATGATTTTTAGCATGAACATTTAGACCTTGCCAATTGGCAAATATTACAAATCAGGACTTGATTTATTTTCTAGACTTAGGAAAGTGATGGAGAAAATGTTAATAATTCAGATTAAGTGTAGAAGTGTGTCTTAATTTCCTCCCCCCACCCCCATCCCCACCTCTACCAGGGATATACGATTATTAAACATTTTACTAGAACACTGCCCTCCCCTTCTGAGGTCAATATCTTCCCTTGAGTGAGGGTCTCAGTTCCTCTTTAGCATTTGTCCTTTCAGGTGAAAGAGAATGGAGGCTACGATCTTGTAAGCATCAAGAGGTCAGGGAAATGAGCCATCCTTCAAGTTCTGGGAGTAGAGAACAGGCTGAATTTCAATCAGTTAGCGCCCGGAGAAGTGACAAGACCTTCAGGACTCAGCCCAGCAGTGGCTAAGGCAAGGACTCCTTCTGCTTCTGTGTGGCATTTGGATTTAAACCAGCGCGACATAGAAACTGTATTGTTTGAAACCATTCTCCCTTGGGACAAAGGCAGTGTGGAGGAGAGGGTTCCCTGAGGCTCTGATCTGGGGGAAGGAGGAGAGAAATGGTTTTACTTTTGTTCTTGTTATCTCTTTAGATATTTCTTCATAAAAAGTAATCGACTAATTAAATTGATTAGAAGCTAATTGTTGATTGGTTAAACAACTAGGGCACTGGCAGTCAACAGTGAAAGGACCCTACTAGAACTGGGGTTCGAGCTGATAGTTTTAGCAAAAAGACATCTCAACCCTTCAGGGGTACCTCCAGAACCCTGGGGGAGAGATGTAGATGATGACTTGTTACATCGGAATATCTGTCTGTCTGTCTATCTGTCTATCTATCTGTCTGTCTGTCTATCCATACACATATGTGTCTTCAACCTCAGTGTTTGGTCTTAGAAAGACAAACATGATTAGTATGTGTCCATTGTTTTATTTTTCTCAAAGCTGGTGACAAGCATGCATGAGACCAGTCTGAACCTGGGCTCCTTTTGGGGTTCAAGTACACAGTTTATATACCCTTTCAACAGGGTCTGATATCATCATTTTACCTCTGGATACAGGAAATACTTGTTTTATCAGACCACCCCCAGGATTTGGGTTATCTAGATAGAGGAATCCGTCTCCACCCAAGCCTGAGTAGGACACAGTGGACTTCCCTTTCTTAAATTAAATTATTTCTGAGTTTAAGGACAGTCAATGAAATCTCATTATCAGCGATGTTCTTCTGTAGAAAAACTGAACTTTGGAAGGAGGGGACTGGGAGAGGCTCTGAATCTCTAAGATAATGATTAGAAATCATTTTTCACACTGTATATGTACTATATATATACATATACATACACACAATACATATATACTGTGTATATAAAACTACATACACATGCATATATACAATGCATATATACTATATATACCGAGTATTTAAATATTCAAATACATATAAACACAATATATACATACAAATATGTATATATACATACAAATGTGTATATAAACATATACATACATGCATATGTACATATACATGGTTGGTTTGGGAGGAGGGAGGGCTAATGGAATAAAAAAAATTTGAACTGGTGAGCAGAGCCTTGGTGCTTGAGCAGTTAGGAGGGAAATAGGGTTCTAAGAGGTAGAAGTAAGGTGACTGTTCATTCCTGGATTGCTAATACCAAGGTGCAGAGATGCAGGCTGGAAGCCTGTGGGAGGAGCACCAAGCAGGCCAGTTCAACTGGACCTCAGAGTGTAGGAAGAGAAATGGTATATCACAAGACTAGAAAGGTAGGTTGGGGCCAGATTTGGCTTTAAAAGTCAAAGAATGGGTTTATATTTATTTGATCCTAGAGGCAATAGGGAGCCACCAGAGTTGATTGAGTAGGAAAGTGAGATAGAGTGTTAAGCACATCAGTATTTCAAAAGGTCAGTCAGTTCCAAATGGGAAAAAAAAAAATATTATAAATGGGCAAAGTGAAGTTGAAGGGAGGGAGAGTTTTCTGACCTTGTGGTGAAGTTTGGTTAGACCCTATTCATGTTTGTTTGTATATAAAGGACATCAATGGAATGAATAGTGAACCGTGTGTGTTAGATGAGGGATGGAGCAAGACTGACCATCCACTAAGAATCAGACACTCAAGGTTGAGTTTGGGGCCCAGGGCCCAGGCTTTATCTCTAGGATTTAGTAAAAGAGAGGGAATTTCTGGTTCCTACCTTGTTCAGGAGGGTTGGAATAATGCAGAAGGTGACTGAGTGGGACAGCCTGGGAACTGATTGGGGGGTGGGGGTAGGGGTGCGCACCAGCCCATCACCTAGTGCTAAAACTGATGGGAGCATGGGTAATATTTCCCCTCCCCAACCCTAACTAAAGCAAAGTGGGTAGGATTGAAGGTGCTGCCAGGCAACAAAAATCTATAATTACTCTTTCCTCTCCCCTCCCACCACCTCCCCACTGGTACCAAGGCAACAGGGTGTGACAAGGGTTGGCTGCCTGAGACACACCCACTCAGGCTCCTTGTCTCCCTGCTGTGACATCAAGTCCCTTTTGCCTTCTTTTGCTTTTCAAACCTGCCCTGGAAATTCATTCCAACCCAAATTTCATGTGGGTAAAATGTTGGGGAAGGAATCCACATAGTGTGATTCTCTCCTGGCTTTGTATTTTCTTAAGAATGACCTAGGGTGTTCAGAATTAGAAACCAAGTGAGATGCCTACTTCCTTAGTGGTCAGGGAAAGCTCAGCTCGTACCACTGGAGGTAGAAGCAGTGTAAACTCGTCGGAATTGAAGATGTAGAGCAGAAGGGAGACCTCAGAGGCTGTAGATATAGTTCAACTCCATTTTATACATAGCAAAATGTAAGGTCAGAGATTTGAAGATATCTAGGTGGCACAGTGGTTAGAGTCCTGGAGTCAGGAAGACTTATCTTTCTGAGTTCAAATTTAGCCTCAGACCCATATTAGCTGTGTGACCCTGGTCAAGTCACTTAACCCTGTTTGTCTCAGTTTCTTCATCTGTAAAATGAGCTGGAGAAAGAAATGGCAAACCACTCCAGTATTTTTGCCAAGAAGACCTCAATGGGACCACAAAGAGTTTGAAACACTTAACAAGGTCCAGAGGTTAAGTGACTTGTCTAAGGCCACACAGGTTGCCAAGTCAAAATTCGAACTCAGGTCCTGTGGCAACAAATCCTGCTTACTTTCTATTGTACTATGCCACTTTCATGTTCCACAAGAGTGAGAACTAAGGTTATTTCATCTAGTCCAATCTCATCATTTTTCAGAAGAGGAGATTCAGAGAGTGGAATTGCATATGGTCAGAATTAGAATCCAGACCTGACTCTGAATTCAGTGTTCTTTCTACTACACCAGCTCCCTCAGAAAGAAGGAAAAGGAAGTAGATAAGAGACCAGCTAGATGAGCCAACTAGAATGTAAAAACCTCTAAGAGAGACTTCCAAGCTAGACAAGGTAGGACATCTACCTGCTCTCTGAGTTTACAAAGAATCTGCCCTCTGATCAGTTCTCCGGTCAGCAATGGTAGGAAGGGCAGCACCTCCCCCATATGGGCAAGGCCAGTTTTCTCCCTAAAAGGCAGCAAAACCTTGTGACTTTACTGGTTCGGAGAACTAAGAACTAACAAAAATAGTAATAATGGCTAGGATTCATGTAATGCTTACTATGGGTCAGGCATTATCTCATCCGATCCTTGCAACAACCCTGTAAGATAGGAGATACTATGAGACCCATCTTACAGCTGTCAGGTGCTCCTCAATCCTGATGTCCTCATGACCAACCAAGGTATGCCACCATGGCAGATGCCAGGTCTAGAAAGGAATCTTCACCCACCTAGTTTTTTTTAGAGGCAGCTGGTGGCACAATGGATAGAATGGAAAGCCTAGAGTCAAGAAGACTTAAACTCAAATGTGACCTCAGGCACTTACTGGCTGTGAGACCCTGGGGCAAGTCACTTTGCTTCAATCCGTCTCCCTTGTAAAATGAAGATAACGATAGCACCTATCTCCCAAGACCTTTGTGAGAGGCAAATGAGATCACATTTATAAAGCACTTTGCAAATCTTAAAACAGCTGCATAAGAGATATTATTACTTACCAATGATGTATCCTTGCTGAATATCCTTTCTATGTTATTGTTAAGTAACACTGCTTTTGTTAAAGGTTTTATAGGCATTAGATAGAATGTAAGACTTGGAATCAGGAAGATTCATCTTCCTAAGTTCAAATCTGGTCTCAGACATTTACTTGTGTGACCCTGGGTAAGTCGCTTAACCCTATTTGCCTCAGTTTCCTCTTCTGTAAAATGAACTGGAGAAGGAAATGGCAAACCAGTTCAGTATCTTTGCCCAAATGGGGACACAAAGAGTCAGACATGAGTGAAATACTGAACAACCGCAAAATAGAAGTTGCAAATATGCCATTTTATTCTAATCCCAAGTTTGAACTTCCAGATAGTCCTAAATGAGACTTAGCTCAGAACATTTTGCAGTCGACAATGTTAGACTGAAATGACCTTGTGGCTTACCTCTCATGGAGATAGGGCAGTTTAGAGGAAAGGGATTCCCCAAGGTCTGTCCTGCACCATCTTCTCTTTGTCCTTTAATTTGATGGCTTATCATGACCCTCCATGGCATCAGGTATCATCACTATGTAAATGATGTCTAGATCTACGTATCCAGCTTCAGTCTCTCTCCTATTTGAAACACCAATGGCCTATTTGATATTTCAAACTGGCTGTTGCAAATTCATTACCAATTCAAAATGTCCAAAACAGTTTATTTTTCTATTTCTATTTCTTCTCTGTTTCTCCTCCCAAACTTACTATTCTTCTGAACTTTCCTGTTTCAATCAAGGAGATCACTGTCCTTCCTGTCGCTGAGGTCAACAACCTCGGTGTCCTTGTCAACTCCTTATTTTCCCTTACCCTGTATATTTAATTGGTTGCCATATTTTGTTGTTGTATTTTCCTCTGCATTCTCTCTTCCATATGGTTACTTCTTTCCACTTGAATGGAAAATTCCATTCCACCTTTTCCACCATTTCCATTCCATTTCCACTTTGATCAAGCCCTCATCAAGTGCTGTCTGTACTATTGCAATAGCCTCTTAGCTGTTCTTCTCGCCTAATGTGTAGGTTTCAAGTGTGAGTCAAAAGTGCCCTAACTCACATATCAGCACTTGATGAACAATACTAGTAACAGGTATGGAACAGCCTTCATTTTAACCATCATAAAAAATACAGGATGCAAAGGACTTGTATGTGCCCATGAATAAATGCTGACACATAAAACATCCCAAATTGCCCGTTTATTGCTGCTGAATCATTTCAGTTGTGTTTGACTCTTTGTGACCCCACGAAGGGATTTCTTAGCAAAGACACTTGAGTCGTTTGCCATTTCCTTCTGAAGCTCATTTTACAGGTGTGAGAGATTATCTCTTGGAAGTGAAGCCTCCTCGAAGAGTTGTTTCTTGTATTATTAAAACACACTCCCTTGAATATCTGCAGAGAGCTAACCTTGTAGAGAAGCACGCTTTGTAACATATCTTGTACTGTACTCGACTGCCCCTTCCTCCCAACCTCACCTCAAGTATGTAGTAGAAAAAACCCTACAACCCTCCCTCCCCGCCTACCTTTACAAAACTTCCCACCAAGTTTGTACGTTCTTTGTTGCTGGGGAAGATTTCTACAAATAGAATGTACCCCCTGAAGCCCAGTCAAAGGGATAAGAGGAAAGGGTTAGGGAAGGGGAGCTCGCATTAGGGTATAATCAATCTTGCTTTCTGTACTCCCTTGTATCCCTGGCCGGTGCTATTAGTGCAACAAATAGAGGAGGGGTACCCTTTCTCATGAGAAAGCAATAAACTCCTTTTTGCCTTTCCTGAGACAAGTGTCTGATGGTTTCTTTTCAGGAGTCTCAAGACTCATCCCACACACAGGTAATGAAACTGAGACAGAAAGGGTGAAATGACTTGCCCAGGGTCACATGGCTGATAAGTGTCTGAAGTGGGATTTGAACTCATGAAGACTTTCCCTGACTCCAGGCCTGGCACTGTGCCACCTAGCTCCCCTCAAGTGTCCATTACACTCTCCCTGAAATGTAAACATACTATAGAGGACTGATGAACACAGACTTTTTCTAACCTACACTTTCTCAGCAACTCATGGCAATATTAGGTTGAACAAGATCCAGCTTCCATCCATTCTTCTTGGTATGACTGTAGTCCTTCAGTGATGGGCAGTGGTTGTCTTCCTCCCCAAAGGAGCATTGGGCTGAACAAATTTTCTTCCTAGGAAGATGGTGCTTGACTTTTGAACTCAAGAACTCTTGAACACATGATTAACCACAAGGTAATTTCCAAGGCACAGAACTAACCATTCTTGGAAACTCTCTAGTCTCTGACTTTTGCTCAAAAAAGGAAACAAGAAAATCCAGGAACTCAAGGTCCATCAACAGGTCACTGGACAAGTACAGGCAACTTGCCATATGTATCTCCTGCCAATTTCCATTTTGTCCTCCTGGGGATGAGGGGGGAAAATTCCTCTCCACTACACTGCCTTTGATTAGCTTTGATCTGGAAGTCCAAGGGAAAAAAAGGTCATGAAAAGAAAAGAAGTGAACTATTTCACCATGTGATTTTATAGACCACAGGGAAAGGCAGCCCTTTTCCAAGAGCCTATTTCCTACTAACTCTCAGTAAATGATCATACTCATTAAAAATAATCAAGAGTTTCCTGTGTCTTCTGGGCAAAGTGCCAGAGTATATGTGTACCCCAATGGGAGATGTCCTTCCAGCAAATGTCTTTTCTCTGTAATTTCATCAAGGCGATTTAGGGGACTCATCAAGTTGATCAAGTATTCCTCTCATCAACCCTTTCTTCTCCTCGATCCCCCATTAAAACAGAATCATAGGATTTAGAATTTGTAAGGACCCTAGATATCATTTAATCTAATTCTTTCATTCAAATTGTGAGTAATTCAAATGACAGTGGATAGATGTAGGATGCTGTGTAATATCACTGATGACTTGTGAGTTGTGCATAAAGATATCATCAAGGAGATATATGATCAGAAAAGGAAGCTGTCAGAACCCTTCAGCACTTCCTGCAGTATCCCCTCCCTGG
Organism: Bettongia penicillata ogilbyi; assembly: GCA_023548195.1. NCBI lineage: Eukaryota > Metazoa > Chordata > Mammalia > Diprotodontia > Potoroidae > Bettongia > Bettongia penicillata. Next base: position 6,552,656 of record JAJHZJ010000131.1, read on the forward strand.
CCTTACTCTCCGACCATCTCTTCCCTATTGGAAACAAGGAGACTACTATTTGCTTCAAGAAGCTCTGCTAGGTGAGTCTCTTGTGTTATCTAGCCAAGAATCAGGCCACTTCCTACAATCTATGCCATTCCCCATCACGGGTACCTTCCCATCCTACTCCCTAGCATCCTTTTATGTGCTGTCTTCCCTCTTTAAGATGAAAGCACCCTGAGGACAGGAACTGTCTTGTTTGTTTCTATATGTATCTCTAGTGTTTAGCATAGTGCTTGACCTGAAGTAAACACTTAATAAATGTTCTTTTTAATCTAATAATTTATCTATCTAAATAATATATAATTGTCCATCCACTATCACCTAATTATATAACTATCATCTATGTAATTATCCATCATGTCTTCTTCCATCTCATCTCTCTTTAAGACTCCCCTCAACCACTGCCTCTTCCAGGAGGCCTATGTAATTGGGTATATGATGTCTTCTATCTAATTGGATATATCTTGTCTTCCTCATTAGAATATAAGCTTCATGAAGGCAGGAATCTTTTTTTCTTTGTATCTCCAATCCTCGACACATAATAAGTACTTAATAAGCTTATTGATTGAATGATTTTAATATTTCATAGATACTTGTACAAACTAGGGCAGTTGTTTACCACATTTAGGGGACACATCAAATTTAAGGACATGTAAAGTCCTTATGTTATTATAGAAAAACAACCTACGTAACTGCTTAGTCACAAAAGGAAACTTAAAATAAAATGGAAAGTGGTTTATCCTAAGTTAACATACCTATTCCCACTATACTTCCCATCAATGCCCCTCTTTGGGAATTGGTTGGAACTTCTCCCCCATTAGCCTGAACTCCAATCTGTCTTTCTGTTTTTCAGAAGAAGCTAGATAATGTAGTAGGATGATTTAAATTTAAATCTGGATTTAGGCACAAATAGCTGTGTAACCCTGGGCAAGTCACTTAACTTCTGTCTGTCTCAGTTTCCTCAATTATACAATAGGGATAATGATAGCACCTACCTCCCAGGTTGTTGTAAGAATCAAATGAAACAATATTTGTAGAAGCTTAGCACAGTGCCTCCTGACACATAGTAGGAGCTTAAAAATGCTTGCTTCCCTCCTTTCTTATAATAGAGCCAGGGCTATATCTGATTCTTTTAACTTATCACAATAATATATTTCCCATGTGGCTTCCATCTGTCCTTATCCAATGATCAAAGCACTTTAATCTTCTTAAAATGATTTGAAGACTTGTTCACACATAATTTATACTTTTGATTAAAAGATTCAATCTGTTGTCTAAACTTTCAGGGATTACATTTATTGGAGTGGGTATAAAACCCCATGCTTATCCTACATACATGTATATATATATATATATACACATATATGTACACACATACATATACATATATACACATACACATATATATACATGTGTATATATATGCACAGGTATGCATATACAGTCAATCCTCTTTATTTTCAAATTCCATATTTGAAAATCCACTTACTTGCCACAATTTATTTGGGACCCCAAAATCAGTTCTTGGATGTGCACAGAGTAACCAAAAAGTTTGAGATGCCCTATATGAACATTCCTAGCTAAGGATAAATAAAAGTTTTAGCTCTTAAACTGCAAATAAGTATACTTTTTGCAATCTATTTAGTGCCATGGTTTTTGCATTTTTTTCTTTTGGGGGTAATTGCTGTTTAAAATGACCCTTAAATATAGTGCTGAAGTGCTGTCTAGGGTCCTGAAGCACAAGAAGGCCGAGAGGTGCCTTAAAGACAACATATGTGCATAAGATAAGCTTTGTTCAGGCATAACTCAGTACGGCTGGTTGTGTACTCAATGTTAATGAATGAATGTCACACATCTAGAAAAAGGAAGAGGAAATTTGCTGGAAAAGTGCTGGAGTCAATGTTGTCACCAGAGACTCAAAGGAACCTAAACCTTATTTCCCTTAGGAGGGTCAGGGTTAGAGTGAGGGTTACTTTTGTTTTGTTAATTCAGTGTTCATGGTGACTTTATAGATCATGAGTACCGTGAATGATGAGAATTGACTGTGTGTGTATATTTATTCCAACTGTGAAATGAGATACTGATATAGACAACTTAATATGTGTGTATACATAGATATATACATTGTATACATGTATATACACACACACATACACACATGTATACACACATACACCCACACATTATCTGTTGCTGTGGTTCAGTTGTGTCCAACTCTTCATGACCCCATTTGGCATTTTCCTACCAAAGATGCTGGAGTAGCAAACCATTTCCTTTTCCAGCTCATTTTACAGGTGAGGGAACTGAGGCCCACAGGGTGAAGTAATCTGCTCAGGGTCACTAGTGTCTGAGGCAATATTTGAACTCAGGAAGATGAGTCTTTCAGACTCCAGGTCCAGCACTCTATCAACTATGCCATATATATAGAGAGAATTGTATGTGTGTGTATATTCTTAAGACACAAAAGGGAAACAATTTTGATCAGGAGGAAAAATGGAAGCTTTCTGAAGATATGGACAAGGATATATGTGGTATATTGCATTAGTTCCCTATGTGTTATATATAATACACAAGTATTAATTTACAGTTTTATCCTTATCCAAAGGAATCTCAGGAGCTGAGACAAGAGTGATCACCTACAAAAAGATTTGTAGCAATTTCTTTTGTGATGACAAAGAATTGAAAACTGAATTGGTAACCATTGATTAGGGAATGGTATAACAAATTGCGGTATATTATTGTAATGGATTCTATTGTATTGTAAAAAAATGATTAAAAGGATGGTTTCAGAGTAACCTGGGAAGACTTGTATGAATTAATACACAGTGAAGTGAGTGGAACTAAGAGAGCAATTCAACCATGGCAACAATATTTTAGAGACAACTTTGAAAGACATAAGAACTCTGATCAATAAAATAACCACCCAGTATTTCCTAGGAATCATGATGAAACATGCTGCCTACCTTATGGCAGAGGTGACAGACTCAGAGCACAGACTGAGACATAATTTTTTTTGGATAAGGACAATGTGGGAATTTTTTTTTTTTGCTTCTAACAGGAGTTTTGTTTTTCTCAAGGAGGGCAGAGCAGAGGGGGGGAAATGCAAATCTTCATGAAAATAAAATTGATTTATTTATTTTAAAAGAGAGAGATAAGCTGTGAGAAAGTCAGTAGGAAGATCTGAATGGACTTTCTTCTGTTAATCCATTGAAGTTGAAATATTAACACTAGGAATCCAAAGTTCTGGGGTGGTGAGAATCGGTCCAGACAACACAACTGATCTGGGGACCTCACAATTCCTAGAAAAGCCATATTACACTCTTCCAGTTATCTGAGTATGCTAGCTTCTCTATAATATCTTTTGCTTTTGTTTAGATCTCATTTACCTACTGTAAGGCTCCATTAGTCTGCAGAAATGCTGAGCTGTTAATGTATTTTATTTAAAGTTTACAAATAAGGATGGGAAAGGGCAAAGCTTATTCTAGAGACAAAAAAATTGGTCTGTGGGGGCAGATCTGGAGGCCTAGAGCAATTAGAATAATATGGCAGAATAGCACTATGTTGTATGAGTTTATGAAGTTTTTTATTTATTTCCAGGAATATCTGACTCCTGAGAATGATCAGTTGCCAGAAGCTCACTTTCTCTTTCTCAGCCATCATCCTATGTGGACCGTGTTCAAAAAATAAGGTCCTACCCCCGAAAGGGGAAAGAAAGAACTGAAAGAAAGCCTCCCCCAGCCTGCTTTGCTATGGACCACTTTCTGCTGCCCACAGACTATTTTAAGCTATGCATGAAAGACATTTTTATGTATGAGAAAAACTTTTGGTCTCTCCAATTTTTTTTGGTCTACAAAATGGTAGATTTTCCTCTTTTTAAAAAAAAGATCAACAAACAATACACTAGGATCTTATATATTTTACATCTCTAAATTATCATAATAAATGAAAGTATTATCTACCTTAGAAAATCCTCTATAAAGACCCACCCATTCCCTTCACATATTTATATCATACAGATAATATATATTTTATGTACACATATATCAAATATATTTTTAAAATTATTTATATATCTTATTTTTAATTTATGGGATAAAACAAGCATTTCTATAACAGTAAAAAAGATGATTGCATTTGAAACTGAAAATCTATTATGCACAACTTGTTATTCTTTTTAAATATATAATAAAGTTATGATGTAAATTTCTTTATTTCTTCTCTTCCCCACCCACTCTCACCCTAGATCTGGCTACCATTAGACACACATATGTGTGTGTGTGCACCAAATATAATATATATATATATATACAATATACATATGTAAAATCATTCCATACATACTTTTATTTATCAATTCTTTCTCTGAATGCAGACAGCATCTTACTTAATATGTCCTATTTTAATTTGGGTAATTATGATTTTTCAGCCAAAGTTGTTCTTAAAACAATATTACCGTTTACTACGTATTCTTGGTTCCTCCTATTTCACTTTTCATTATTTCACTCAAGTCTATTTTTTAAAGATTATTGGACTCATCACTTTTATTGCACAGCAGTATTTCAACACAATCATATACCACAACTTGTTCAGCCATTCCCCAATTAAAAGTCTCCCTCCAATTTCCAATTCTTTGCCACCACAAAAAGAGCTGCTAAAAATATTTTAGAACATCTAGGTTCTTTTCCTTTCCCCTTAGTCATCTTTGGAAATAGACCTTGCAGTGGTATTGCTATGTCAAAGGGTATAGGCAATTTAACAACATTTTGGGCATAATTCCAAATTGCTCTCCACATTTTGGATCAGTTCACAACTGCACCAACAATAAATCAGTGTCCCAATTTTTCCACATCCCCTCCAATATTTGTCCCTTCCCCCTTCAATCATCTTAGTCAGTTAATAGATATAAAGTGATAGCTCAAGGTTGTTTTAATTTGTATTTCTCTAATCAATAATGATTTAGAGCACTTTTTCACATAAGTATAAATTGTTTTGGTTTCTTCATATTCATATTCTGTTCATATTCTTTGACCATTTATCAATTACACTTGACTTAGGAATCAACCATTGCCATAAAGATTTTATAAAAATGAAATAGAATTCTATGCTCTGTCTCCTTTCCCAGATTGCCCTGGAGGGCCATCTATTTCCTTGTATGGATTAAAAGCTGTCATGTCCTCCTAGTGATGTCTACCGTGTCACTATCATCTCAGAAGTGGAAGTGCTAGGTAGCATAGTAGGCTGAATTTGAGAGTCAGGAAGACTAGAGTTCAAATTCCATTTTTGACATTTACTAGTTGTGTGATCCTGGGGGAAAAAAAGTCCGTTAAGCTCTATCTGCATTAGTTTTCTCATCTTTAAAATGGGGTATTAATAGCACCTAACTCCAAGGGCTATTTTGAGGATCAGATGGGGTAAATTATACATAATGCCTTATAAAAGGGTCATTTAAATGCTAGTTATTGTTTTATTATTGTGTTATTACCATAACTTTTATCTGTTTCATCAGTCAAAATGGTAAAATTCCAAATTTCACCTAGTGGCCAAACTTCTAGTGATAAGTTTCTCTATATTTGAATACTGTAGTCCTCAGGCAGCAAAGTCTGTCACTGGGACCCTGCCTGGAGACTTTAGAGCTTAGCACACATTTAGCAGGTACATTATTTTGGGGAACTATATTCCCCAGGGACCTGTGAGGGCTTCTGTTGCATGGAGTAAGTCAATCAGTTATTAAACATCTATTGGGCACCTATTATGTGTCACACACACTGATGCTGGGTGCTAGGGATACAGGGAAAGGCAAGAACATTCCCTGTCTTCAAAGAACTGACATTCTAATGAAGACGTCCTAGGCAACTGGGGGAGAAGGACTACTCCCAGCACAGAAGGCTTAGAAGTTCTAAATTAGAACTCTCTCAAGAAGGAGAGGTAGACCAGAAAGAGAAAGGGAAAAAGGAGAAAAGAGGGGCTGTCTTTTTAGTGAAAGGTCTTTGCTGGCAGATGTGGTTGCTGTTTCAAAGGATAAAAACAATGGAGGAGGAAGGAAAATATTTTTCTCAAATGAGGGCAGAGGAAATTGCAAAAGTAGGGGAAGATATACAAGCAATTAGCACTAAATCTTTTGGAAATCTTTATTGATGCTTATTGCATGGTCGATGCTAAAACATCATAGTTACATATGGCAGTATGTACATGCTTAGTATTAGAACAATAATTATTATTGAGCTGTATTTCCCACCCTCCCACACTGGGGAATGTGCATTCCCAGGTCATGAAGGGAGCAAAAACATCCCATTCCCCTCCCAGACTCTGTTCATCCTGTAAGTCTTGAGGAAGAACGGGCAACAGTCAATTCTCTTTGTAAATGGATTGCCGCTTTGCTCTCTAGACAATATAGACATCTGTGCAGAGTTATGTAATCCCTTCCTCCCTCCATAAACCTAAGGAGAGATTTTCTTCCCTGTGTTGATATCAGAAACACAACAAAAGAAAACAGAAGAAGGAAGAGATCTCCAAAGGAGCTTCCAGTCAGATGCCTTAAAAGTGCATCTGCCTCCTCAAGGGAATGGCTTCAGATTGGGAGCTGACCACAGGACCATCTACTTAGAAGCCCACTGAAAACAGAGTTCATCAAAAACTATATTATGTTAAATGATCCCATTTAAATGTATTCCCACAGTCAAAGTCCTCTTACTCCCACCACATCCATTGTTTGCACTTTTGAACTCAAATTTACCCAAGAAAATGAATGCAAAATGAATTACTCTTCCTGGAAGGTTCGATTGGGAACACTCTGTTTTCTGTTTTCCTTCTTCCAGTATGCTACATTGATTCTGAATCACATGTTTTGTTAAACAAACTCTCTTTCCAGCCCTGGGACTAGATAATGTTTGTTTTGCAAATGGCATCAGCCAGGAGGTTTTTTGAGCCTTCTTGTGAAGGGTAGAAATGGACCTTCTTTAAGAGACCGAAAAAAGTGAGGATGGACATGTACAGTCCTCTTAGAATTACTATAGAGCAGCGGGAGGAGGATACAGGGTGTGAAGGCTTTATTGAATTCCTGGAATAGAACTGGCCAGGGGAGCCCTGAGATAAAATATCTGATGCCCCTTTATGCAGAAACCCAGAGACGAATTCCATTGGCTGAAAGTTGAGCACAGAACAGACGATGGGGGTGCGAGAAATGGGAAAAGTAATTAATTCTTTAAAAAAAAACTTTCTCCCCCAGAATACTGTATCTATATAGCATCAAATGGAGAGGACAGTGAAGTGAATATACATACAGGCACTAGAAACAGGGACGAATGTTGACAGCTCAGACATAATGGACCTGATGTGTTTCATATCCAGGAGTTGGTTCTCAGGGACACTGCTGATGCACAGAGAACAATTGTCTATCCAGGTGGACTTTCTTTCCCTTGACATAAGAGGCCCAGTTGAGGGATCTGTCTTGGCAGAGGTTCTTAGATGCTCAGGGACACTGAAAGTATCCTGACACAGAAGTCTCCAACCAAATGAAAGTCAGACTTTCCAAAATCAACAGCACAGCCATGGGAAAGGAGTGAGTTGTGGTCAATCTGGAATACCCCAGGAGACAGAAGAAAACTCCCCACAGGGTCACACAGAGTCTACTTCTGGTCCCTCTCAAGGTATGTAGATACCTAATGGGAAAAACAATATTGTACTATGTTGAAGAGTTGAGAAAATGTACTCCCCTTCCTTCTTTGCTGAGGTGGGAAGCTATGGGTGTATGATATTGTATATATTGTCAGACACAATGTGCCAAACTGCCTCTCTCTCTCTCTGTCTCTGTCTCTATCTCTGTCTGTCTCTGTTTCTCTTTCTCTGTCTCTCTCTCCTCCCTTGCTCTCTTTTAATAGAGGATGCCTCATTGGGTAGGAGAGGGGAAGGGATATATTCAAAAATTAAGGTGATATCACAACAAAGATACTAATGATAATTTAAGAAGAAAAAATTTTGAAAAGAAAAAAGGTTTTCTCGAATTCCTGGCAAGCTAGATGAGGAGTTGCCCCCATCCCCGCCACCTTATTGTCATAGCAACAACATGGCCCACATCTTCAGTAAAGCCCTGTGTCTTTTACACACTCAGCTAAGCTTCCTTTCAAACAAATCTTATCCTAGATAGTAGACTTACAATGAGGATAAATTAACGTACGACCGCTCCACAGGATTCTACACTTTATAAAAGAATTACTGCAGGGGTTCATTAATTAGGGAGTTCCATGCATGTTTTTAAAATATGATTCAATTTACAAAAATTTGATTCCTATCCAAGTGTTGGGGAATGTTTCTACTAGAGTAACCAAAGGGCCTCCTTTCCTTTATGAATGTCACAAGTTTCAAAGAGCGAGTTTATGATACAGAAGGACCCCTAATACCTCCTCCCACTTTAGAAATATTAAGAAATCATGTCTTCTCAGTGTTTGAAGCCTTTGGACTATGTGAGTGAAATAAGCCTTGTTAGGACATCAGTGTCAAGGAGAATTTGTCCTCTCCTGGAATCCAAAGGCCTAATCAATTTCCAAAGGGAAATGTAGTCAGAGTTCAGGGAAGAGCTCTGATCTCCCTGAAAATAGAACCAGAGGAATGACTGGTCCAGGGCAGGAGCTGCTAGGGCTAATCCAATTAAGACTCATTTTACTTTCCCTACTCTCTATCAGATTGAATGGGTTAGGAAAAAATTCTCTAGGGTGTTCCAACATTTTGAGTTACTTCTGCTCTATCTGCTATGGCAAAGACTGTCACCCAAACTCTGAACTCTGGCTTAATCTTGACTATGGAACTTTGTCTTTGCTTTTGGATGCTATAAACATGTACAAAGCCCTTGCCTGAGGAGATAGAGTCACGACCAGTAAGGGGAATTCTGTAATTTGAATCACCCTCTGAGCAGCAGTGCTCAGAAATATTAATATATATACAATATGTATAAATAAATATTATATGCTATGTCTGACAAAATTGAAATGGAGAGTGGGAGCTATCATTAACCAGGTAGAAGAAGACAGTGGAAGGAAAGAGGCCCAGGTCATTGGGGACAAGGTATCAGCAACAACTTATAGCAGCCTAGACAAATGCAAGGGAAGCCCAGTTGATGCCAGGCAAGGGCTCGGAGTTGCCTAGGGAAAGCTTGTGGGAAATAAATGGGAGGGGATGGAAGCATATAAAAGACTGATCGTCAAACCTGAGGGTCATCGTATGTCTGACATGTGCTGATGGGATGAGGTCGGTAGGATACCCAAACTGTCCCAGATGAGTTGAAGAGGCAGGGAGAAGGTCTAGAACAAGAGAAATTCAGGAAATTTAAGAGCTCTGGATTAGGAATCAGGAATCCTAGTACCTAGTCCAGGGGTGGGAAACCTGTGGCCCTCTAGATCCTCAAGTGTGGCTCTCTGACTGAGTCCAAACTTCACAGAACAAATCCCCTTAATAATAGGATTTGTTCTATAAAATTTGGACTCAGTCAAAAATGTAGCCGTACCCAGTGACCTAGAAGACCATATGCAACCTCAAGGCAGCAGGTTTCCCAGCTCTGGTGTAGTCCCAACTTTGCTGCTAACTCATCATGTGACCTTGGGCAAGCCACTTGGAGAGAGAACTGGGGTAGGTGACCTGGATATTAGTTATAGCTCCCACATCAGAACACACACCCCCACCTGTTGGAAAGTGTTTTGAAAATACACAGATTTTGATTTTACCTTCCTAATATCTCTCATATATGCTCCTTCTCTTCTCTGACACTGCTACCACCGGGTGCAAGTCACATCACAACTGAACTGCTGCAGTGGTTCGTCTCCCTGCCACAAGTCTCTCCCTATTCTGCTCCATCTCCTTCTTAAATATCAAAATGATTTGCCTAAGGTTCAGGTCTGGCCGGGTCACTACCCTACACTAATGATCTCCTAATTGCCCAATCTAAAGACATTTTTCTCAGTCCTCACATCCTTATAGACCTTTCTGTAGTACCTGATACTGTTAAATGCCTTTTCTTGGATTACCTCTCCTCCCTGGATTTTATTTTACAATTCTCTTAGTTCTCTTTCCACTTACCTAATGACTCTTTCTCATCCTTTGCTCATCCTTGCTTTGTCCTTAAAATATCCTCTAATTGTGGGTATCCCCTTGGGTTCTGTCCTGGATCCTCTTCTCTTTTCTCTCTATACTAGCTTCCCTGATGATTTTGTCAGTTTCCATCAGCTCAACAATCAACTCTATCAGTCTGCCTCCTGATTTCCAGTCCTGTATCTCCACGTGTCTATTGGACAGTTCACACTGGTCATCCCAAAGACATTTCAAACTCAGTACGATCATAACAATAATCATTATTTTTTCCCTCCAAACTTCCCTATTACTGTGGATGGCATCACCGTCCTCCCAGACTCCAAGGTTTGAAACCTCAGAGCAATCCTTAATTATTTGCTCTAACCTCACATAGCTAATCAGTTGGCAGATCTTGCCATTTCTACCTTGAATATTTTCCTTCATCTGTGTTCATACAGGCCCCTTCTTAGTTTAGCCCCTCATCACTTTTCACCTGGACTGTTATAATGGCTTTCTAACTGGTGTCCTACTCCAAGTCATCATACCACGTGCCAAAGTGATTTTCCTAAAGCTTAGCTCAAACCAAGCCTTCTCCTCTGGAGACATCTGAGTCCAGTGGCAAGATATAGATCAGGACAACTGGAGAAAGTGAGGCTGATTTGCATAGCCCTGCCTCACTTAAACCCAATTCACTTGAAAGTCATGGCGCCATCTTCCTGATGCCTTGGTCCTCTTCGAGAATGAATGACAAACAACAACTTCTCAATAAGCTCTGATCACTCTCTATTACCTCCAGGATCAAATAAAAACTGTTTTGGTTCATTCTTCACAACCAGACCCTTCCCACTTTTCCCCTCTTTTTATACTTTATGCCTCTCCAGCGATATTGGCTAAATGGTGCAGTGGATAGAGCACTGGACCTGGGGTCAAGAAGAGCTGAGTTCAAATATGGCTTCAGACACATCCTAGCTGTGCGGCCCTAGGCAAGTCGCTTCATCGCTGTCTGCCTCAGTTTCCTCAGCTGTAAGATGAGGCTAATAATAGCATCCACCTCCCAGGGCAGGTTAAACAGCCCCAAGGTTGTTGTAAGGATCAAATGAGACATTCGTAAAGCACTTAGCATAGTGCCTGGCACTGTGTAAATGCTTATTCCCTTCTCCCCTTCCCTTATTTGCTGTTCCTTGCATACTACACTTAATTTCCTGTCTCCATGCCTTTGCATTGGCCATCCTGGATGCCTGGAATTCTTTCCCTTTTCATCTCTACCTCTTGACATCCCAGACTTTCTTCAAGGTTCTGCTCAGGAGCCTCCTTCCCCAGAAGGCTTTGCTTGGCTTGAAGTTTTGCCCTTTAGGTTACTTTCCTTCTGTTCTATCTGTATCTTACATGGACCTTATTATTTATAGCTCATCTCTCCCACAGCCTGTCAACATTTTGTGGTTTTGCCCTTCTTTGTCTCCCCAGCACTTAGTAGAGACTTTGACACTCAAAAAAATGCTTGCTGATTGATTGGCCTTCCTTCCCTTTCCAGGCTGCTGATAGGCAGGCAGCATCCTGGGGGGTGGGGGGTAGGAGGGAAGGAGGGAAGGGCCACAATTTCAGCTGCCCAGACAAGTTGAAAGCTACAGGTGCTAGAAAATTTGAGAACCAAAAGATCAGATAATATCTACCTCTACGTGGCAAGGAATTAAGGCGTGGAGGTCTAGTACTCCCAAGTAACTTTCCTTATCTAGGTGTTATTCTGTGTCTGGGGAAATCTTGTGTGCCAAGCTATGTTACAAGTTTCCTGAAGTCTTAGGCATGAACAACACTGAAGGCAACCATGCCACTATCACCAGGTGGACAACAGCTATGTTCTTCCTTGACAGCACGTTCTGATGTCCCCTTTGTTTCAAAGTTCAGAGGACCCTGAGGGAGGGGTAGGAGGAGAAGGTAGGAAGAGTAGGCTTTGGGGGGGTTTTATGAGAAGAGAACCTTGCCCATTGTTTTTTCTGAAATGTTCGGAGCCTCCTCCCATCCTTTTTCTTTTTCTGTTAGACTTATGGCACATTAGACACACTTACTGTTCTCTTCTCCGTGCTCGACCGGATTTTCGGTGTCTTGAGAAGTCTCTCCTGGCACCATTTGTGTCGTGGTTGGTCCTTCCAAATAACTTACTCACCCATTGTGTGTCATTCACAGAGTGGCCCCTGTGCACAAATATACAAGAGGTGAAGCTTGTCTTTGGGCTCTCATCAAAATATATCCATCCTGTGCCTTATCTCTTTAGGAACTTTCCCACTCTCAGCCAAGGGACCTAAAATAATTAACTCCTGCTTATAGAATAATGACTTAATAGGAGCCTAAGAGGAAATCCCCCAGTGTGTTAAGAGGACTGATAAGAGACTAGGGGATGATAAGGTATAGATGGACTATGATCTGTATGATTTAAGTCAGATTAAAATAGATTTGGGAGGACCTCTATTTAATAAAGTTTTATTAATTAATGGGCATGTTTATTGTGAGTATTTGAAGGTAACAAGCTGCGTTTCTTTTCATTAAAAAAAGGTAATTGCTTCATAGATTACTTAACAAGCAACACAAGTGTATTTCAACTAGAATTTTTGGAATACAGTGCATCCACCCAAAGGTGTGACTCAGTGGGTGGAGATTTCAGACCCCATGGCAAGCCAAGTAGATGAATTAATTGGTCTTGAGTCAGGCCAGGCTCCTGACTGCTTCTCCTACAAATGTTAGACAATGACTGTCCAGCTTGTTGCTGAAAACTAGGTTGTAGTTTTCTCTCCTCAAATCAGGAATCGGCTGAGAATCAAGTATGAGAGGAGGATGGGTGAGGGAGGCAGGTGTAGGTGGGCAGGGGGAGAAGCAGGCGCAGCTGTCTTCCACTGTGACAAAAGAAGGCGTGGAACAAAATCAGTTGGAATCAAGGATGATGTAAATGTGAATGTTAGGATTGCAAAGTTACCCAGGAATAGAATGCAGCCATTTCTGGAGGGGAGTAGGCATTGGGCAATAAGAATTGGCCTCAAAGAAGTAAAGTAGATTACGTCAGCCAAGGAGACATTTGAAGGGTGGAGTTTAATTACCTGACCTGGGAACATGGCCCAGGGTTTCCATTGGCAGCTGAAATGATTGTGAGTCTGTCCCTGGATCACCCTGAGCCCTGTTCTTAACTCTTACACAACTCCCATCTACCTCCTGGGAACACGTACTTCACAAAGGGCTTAGAGACGGCTTCCTTCACATTCACCAGAAACACAGTGATTTTCTGATTTGAAGTCTTAGGTAAAGCTATATGGAGGAATTATGGAGAAAAGGAAGATTAGTTCTGATGTAACAAATATAAACGCCACCTTTAACAGTAACATGTGGAGAAAACATTTCTTTATGCTCTCAAATATTTAATTTTATTATTTTCTTTTCCAAAAATTTCTTTTCTCTTTTTTCCACTTAGAGTGAAGAACATTTCTAAACTCAGCTAGTGACTTTCTCAGTAAGTCAACTAGAATTTATTAAGCACTTATTAAACACTTATTAGACCATGCTAAACACTGGGGATGCAACTACAAGCAAAAAGGAAATCATTGCCTGCCCTCAAGGAGCTTATATTCTGAAAGGGGAAGACAATGCTTAAACAGGGAAGCTGGAAAGTAAAACAACTCTGAAGTACCGCCTCATACCTATCAGATTGGCTAATATGACAGAAAAGGAAAATGACAAATGTTGGAGGGGATATGGGAAAATTGGGACACTAAAGCATTGTTGGTAGAGTTGTGAAGTCATCCAAACATCCTAGAGAGCAATTTGGAACTATGCCCAAAGGGCTATAAAATTGTACATACCCTTTGACCCAGCAAAACCATTTCTAGGTCTGTATTCCAAAGAGATCATAAAAATGGGAAAAGGACTCACATATATAAACATATTTATAGCAACTCTTTTCTGGTGGCAAAAAAGTTGGAAATTGAGAGAATGCCCATCAATTGGTGAATGGCTGAATAAATTGTGGTATATGATTGTAAGGAAATACCATTGTATTTATATGTATTGTATTATATGATGAACAGATAGATTTCAGAAAAACTTGAAAAGACTTACATGAACTGATGCTGAATAAGAACCAGGAGAACTTGTTCCACAGAGCAATATTGTATGATGATCAACTGTGAATGACTTAGCTATTCTCAACAATACAAAGATCAAAGACTATTCTGAAGGACTTATCATGAAAAACGAAATCTACCTCCAGAGAAAGAAATGATAGAATCTGAATGCAGATCAATGCTGTTTTTGTTTTTGATTTTTCTTTCATTTTTCTTGGGTCTTTTTGTCTATGTTTTCTCTCACAACATGACTAATATAGAAATGTATTCTACATGACTACACATCTATAACCTTTATCAAATTTCTTACCCTCCCAATGATGGGGGAGAGGAGGACGGATGGGAGAGAACTTGGAACTCAAAATTGTGAAAAACAAAGGATAAAAATTGTTTTTACATATAATTGGGGGAAAATGTTAAAATTTAAAAAAAAGCAAAAGAAATCCTGGACCAGCTCAACCTTACCATTTGGCCATTTAGTCTAGAAAATATCCTTTGAAGGGTCTAAGTTTAGAGTCAGAGGACTCAGGGTCAGGTCCTGGAAGTGCTACTTGATCAATACCTGTAGTGTGTTAGACAAGTTATTTAACTTTTGGGGCCTTAGTTTTCCCATCTACAAAATGAGGGGATTAGACTCGATTACTTCTAAGGTCTTTTCCAACCAGTCATTATGAGACTCAAATGAAATAATATCCTTAAAGCATTTTGCAAACTAAAAGTGTTGTACTAAGTTAGCACAAGGAGCTATTTATTGTTATCATTATTCACCTATGGGTTATCAAGCCTCCAGTCTGGTGATGGCTCTATCCCCAAAACCTTCTACTGCACTCCTACAGAGCTCAATCAATGTTTATAGAGCAATATAGGAGTGTGCTGGTAAATATTTAACAACCAGGCTCTCAGAAGGTGGGGTGGGGTAGTATATATATACACTTTTAAGTTTAATCTGCAATTATGAACACATTCTTAAATCCAGAAAATAAAAAAACCCAATAAATCATGCTCTTATATGTAGTGATTGCTGATTTCTGAGATTTAAATATTCACTGAAAATTCAACAATCGGCTCATGCAAGCTGGTTAGAGCTGGTTCC
The DNA here is from genome assembly GCA_023548195.1 of Bettongia penicillata ogilbyi. NCBI lineage: Eukaryota > Metazoa > Chordata > Mammalia > Diprotodontia > Potoroidae > Bettongia > Bettongia penicillata. The sequence goes on from JAJHZJ010000131.1 coordinate 6,567,941, forward strand.
AGCACACCCCTGCTTACAGCTCTAAATGTAAAGTTTCTGAAATTCCAAAAAAACTTCCCTATAAAATGAAGCAAAATGCTCTTCCTCCCCAAAAGTAGAACCTGGTTTCTTATATTTATGGGGAATAATCTGTCTACTAATATTTCGTATACAACTCATGTTGAGATCTAGAAGGGACCATAGAGAGTATTCAATGCAAACCCATCATTTTATGGATGAGAGAACTGAGGCCCAGAGAGGTCTAGTGATAAACCCAGGTGGAAAGCAGCTGAGATGGGATTGAAACTCACTTCCTGTCAGACTCAGTTAAGATATCAGTTGATTTAGTTAAACTGCTTTTTTCCCCCCTTCTTTTTCTTTTTAATTCTTTGCTCCAAGGGATGGCTATCTGGGGAGGGGCAAGGAAGAATGTATTTAGAAAAGAAAATGATATGAAAACAAACAGTGATAATAATAATTAATAGCTATGAGGAAGAAATTTAGATTGATCATGGGAATCTGTTGTGACCTTTGTTGATACAGTTCGAGACTTAGACCAACTGAACGAGGCTTGCTCTCTTTGTGTTTAGAGAACATCCTGCTATTCAGTTGAGGTAGCTGGTGGGACAGTGGATAGAGCAGTGGGCCTGGAATCAAAAAGACCTGAGTTCAAATCCAGCCTCAGATGCTTACTAGTTATATCCCTGGTCAACTTCTGTTTGCCTCAGTTTCTTCAACTGTAAAATAAGGATAATAACGGCACCTCCCTCCCAAGGTTATTGTGTGGTCAAATGAGATAATATTTGTAACCAGCAAAATTCTTGACACATAATGAGTGCATAATAAATGCTTCTTTCCTTTTAAAAAAAAGTATATTATATAGGCCAGTTTAAACTGTTAGACTATTGGGGGTTTTGAAAAATAGTGTTTCACAGATTTGATTTGGAGCTAGAAGGAATCTAAGAGATCCTAACCCTCTTACTTAGGGTAAGAGGTGGTGCGGGTGGATGGAGCACCAGACTTGGAATCAGGAAGAATCATTTTCCTGAATTCAAATCTGGACTCAGACATTTACTAATCTGCATGACCCTGGACAAGTCACTTAACCTTATATGCCTCAGTTTCCTCATCTGTAAAATGATCTGGAGAAGGAAATGGCAACTCACTCCAGTATCTTTCCCAAGAAAGCTCCAAAATGGGTAATGAAGAGTCAGACATGATTGAAAAACAACTTATTTTTACAGATGAGGAAACTGAGGCCCAGAAAAAGGAAATTACCAAGATCACACAGGCAATTAAAAAAAGGATAGCTTAACACTGTATTTAGAACAGTGCCTGGGACATAGTAGGTGCATAGTACATGCCTCCTGATTGACTGGAATTTAAGAGCATCTTGAAGGACCAAACTGCATCAAGTGATACAGTGGCACATATCAGAGAGATCAGGATGAAAATTTTTATTTCAAAGTAAGATAATAATATCTACTTTTAATTATTTGTCTCTAAAATACTTTTACAGAGATAGCAAATTATATTAAAATTACCAGAAAATTAAAAATTATAAAAAGAAAATTGTATCCATTCAAATAATTGATGAGTCTAGTCTCAGTATCAGTGATAGAGGAAGAATCCAAATCTAGACACTCTGAATCCCAAATCTAACCCTTGATGCGCTGTGCTATCTGTCTCCAAGGTTTGCAGAGAAACAGAATAACAGTTCACTTCAGTCTGAGGTTCAAGGATCTAAATGAGATGTGCATGGGTTTGCAAAAATGAGGTTCTTAGACTCTAAGGATAATTTGTACATCCCCTGCTGTATTTTTGAGTCCAAAGGGTTCTTTTCTTGACCATGGTACCTCGACAGGCAAATGGAATTTATTGTTGGCAGGTAGATTATCAAGGAGAGCCCACAGGAATGAAAGGTGGTTATACTACATAATTGCCAGCTATTTTTCATCATGTAAGGCACTACTTAATTGTCAGTTATGATGCATTCATTTGAGCACTGGGAGAGAAATAAAATTCTTAGATATTTGAGTCATGAGAATCAAATGAGATAGTATTAATAAAGCATTTAGCACACAGTGCCTGGCACATAGTAGGTACTATATAAATGCTAGCTATTATTACCATTATTTTATTGTATGATTCACATATTTGAATCAGAACCTTGGAGCAAGAACGTCTGGTTTTATACTTTTGCTCTGTCTGTCACTTTCTAGTTGTGACCAAAGGAAAGTCATTTAAACTGTCTGGGCCTCAGTTTCCTCATTTGTAAAATGGAGGTGATAATATACTATTTATATTACAATTACCAAATGAAATGTGAAAAGTGCTGGAATCATGTCTGATTCTTCGTGACCCCATTTGGGGTTTTCTTGGCAAAAATACCAGAAGGGTTTATCATTTCCTTCTCCGGCTTATTTTCCAAATGAGGTAACTGAGGGAAACAGGGTTAAGTGACTTGCCCAGGGTCACACAGCTTGTGTCTGAGACTGAATTTGAACTCAGGTCTCCCTGACTCCAGGCCTAGCACTCTATCCATTAAGACACATAGCTACCCTAAAGTCCTGGGTAAATGTTAGCTATTATTAGATAACCTCTGAAGTCCGTTTCAGCTCTGAGGTTCTAAGACTCAAATATACAAATCATATGACATGATAGCATTTATATAGTGCCTACTTGTGCTAGGTACTGCGCTGAGTGCTTATTACTATTGTCTCATTTGGTTCTCGCAACTCAAATATATAAAAATTATGTTCCTCTGCGGTGCTCAAATGAATGAAGGATAACTGACAATTAAATAGCACTTTAAAATTTAAAAGCACTTTATCTTATTTGAACCACACAGTAACCCTATCATTATCTGCATTTTATAGATGCTAAAACTAAGGTCCTTAGAAGTTAAGTGACTGTCAATAGGGCACCTCATTGGTCAGTATAACAGGGATGATCCCATGGTGGGAGGGAGAGGTAGTATATACATCACAGGCCCTTGTGAGCCCCTTGATCGATGTTTGAAAGAAACAGAGAAATGTTCTTACCATCACCTATCCATGTGTTTGAAGGAACATGGCTGGTGGGGCTGCAAAATTAGCAATTCTTCTCAAAACCATTTCCCTCAAACACACTTTGGCTCTGTTCCAGATCACTTTGTTTTTTTAATCCACATGGCATAATACATTTGGAACTTCTTTCAATGTGCAACAACTTCTCTGTCCCATAGACTCCCACCTCCATCCCCTCCCAGACACACCATTTTATCACAGATAAGCTCCAGAAGCAGTTTTCTCTTTTTGTGCCCAGGATATGACCAGGCACATGACCAGACACAGTGCTAACAAGGCCAGTACAGGGCCAGCCAGTTGCCAGCTGCAGTTGGTTACAAGGAAGGCTTTGTTCCTGAATTGGCCATCATCCTGACCTGATGGAGCTAAGCAAGCACAGAATTAGGCCCTGAGGGTAGAATGAATCAATCATTCATGCTGAATAAACAAGTAGGTCTCAGCCTGGTGTCAGATTTGATGGAAACCAGACGCCTTTAATGAGTATGTGATCTAGAGTCAGGAGTTCAAACCTGGCCTCAGACTAACTCTATGACTTGGACAAGTCATTTAAACTACATCTGCTTCAGTTTCCTCAGCTGTAAAATGGGGGCAATAATCCTACTTCCCAGGGTTAATGTATCAAGAGAGATCCTATGTGTAAAGTGCTTAGCACAGTGCCCAAAATATCTTATTGAATCTTTTCAGGCATTTCAGACTCTCTGTGACCCATTTCTTGGTAAGCACACTGGAGTGGGTTGCCATTTTACAGATGAGGAAACTGAGGCAAACAGGGTTAAATGACTTGCCCAGGGTCACACAACTGGTAAGTATCTGGGGCCAGATCTGAACTCAGATTTTCCTGACTCTGCCCTCTGCTTTATCCACTGTCGGGTGCTTAATAAATGCTTCCTTCCTTCCTTCCTTCCTACTGACAGTCAGAGATTCCCCAGACATACCATAACAAAGAGAGCCAACCCAGAGTCCATCATGACCCCCTCTTCCCAACAGTACAACTTAAGGATCCCTGGACTTTCCCACCCACTCTAAGGAACAACTGACCGTTTTCTGTATGCGTTGTCACACTCCAATTAGAATGTGAACTTCCCAAGACCAGGGACAGATGGACTTTCTCTTTACTTGGAACAGAGTAAGTGCTTTAATAAATGTTTTTCCATTTTCCCTTTGTAATCACAATCATCCCTTGAATTTGTATGGCTCATCTATATGATACTGTTCAATGAGAAGGAGCAGCTAGGATCAGAGTCAGGAGACATGGGTACAAATCCCAGCCCCAGCACTGGGTTCGAATCTCACTTCTGATGTTTGCTATGTGACCTTGGGCAAATCCTTTTATTTCTCTGAAGCCGAGTTTTCTCATTTGTAAAAGAAAGAAATTGAACAAGATGACCTCTGTGGTCTCTTCTGGCTTTAAGACTGTGTGTGAGTTTATGGTTTCCAGAAACATAGGATTTAGAGTTTCATATTTGCAAAAATGGAAACTGAGTCTAGAGAAATTAAGACTTGCTTCAGGTCACAATGAATGGGTGGTGTGGTCAGAGTACTGGACTTGATATCAGAAAGTCCTGGGTTCCGACTTGGCCTTAGACACTAGCTGTGTGACCCTGGGCAAGTCACTTAACTTCTTGGCCTCAATTTCCTTATCTGTAAGTGGATAAAAAATAGCACCTACAACAGCCAGGGTTGTTGTGGGAAGCGAAAAAGGTAATATATCTAAAGAGCATCATAAACCTTAAAGGATTATGTAAATCCAGTATCGTTAGTTAACAGAACCAGAACAAGAAATCAAGTCCAAGAACATTTCCACTATCTCATTCTTCCTTTCAACTATATCACCTTACACAAATAACTTTTCTACAGGGATTGGTTTCCCCATCTGCAAAATTGGCAGAATATATAGTAGTATTATAACGATCATATGAGATAATTTCTTCATTGTACTTTGTAACAATAATCGATATGTAAATGTGAAATCTTACAGCTTTCCAATGTAATTCAATGGCTTTCACTTCCATTATCCTATCTGAGTCTCACAACTGCCCTATGAAGTTAAGCTGCACAGGGATCATTCTTCCCATTTTAGAGATGAGAAAACCGAGAAAGTTGCTTTGCCCATAATCACACAGGAGATGGGTGGCAGAGCTGAGGGGACAACTCAGATGTCCTACTTCTCAGACCAGTGCTCTACCTCTGAGGGCGCTGAGATGGAGGGAGAAGAGGACTGGCTTTTTCCTCAGATGTGAATCTCCCAGCTTTGTCAGAATTTGATCATGGCACAGTTGGTGCTCAAGGTGAGACATTAGCTTATGCAAAAACACTGAGTGGACTGTGTGAACTTTTCCTTCAACCCTGATGATAGAAAGAGAATCCTACAAAACAGACTGAACCTTTAAGACAATGACTATTTTAAACTGATTTTTTTTTACAGTTATGAAATAATTTCCAGATATAAAAGCCCATAAGGAATCCCATAAGAGGAGAGTGGTACCTTGGGGCTGGGGCGTCACATCTATCTCCGTGGATGATGCCTGCACAGAAGATGCTGAAGGTAAATGCAGGGATACTGAAGGAGGATAGGCTGCAGGTAAGGATGTTGGCGATACTGTTGGTGATGGCACTATGAGGGAAGGAAGGGACTGCACAGGCGTTGATACTGGTGACTGTTCTGGAGGTGATACAGGTAACTGCTCAAGAGATGATAGAGGGGACTGTGTGGGAAGGGATGAGAAAGGAAGTCCTATAGATGAGGAGGGTGACTGCATAGGACAGAGATACATGGATGACTGCATGAGTGATGGAAGTGATTGTGCCACTGACTGAACAACTGGTGAGGTGGGGGACTGTTCGGATGGTGATGGGACAGGAAGCCCCACAGGTGAAACAGGAGACTGCACAGGTGATGATGGGAGCCCCACAGGTGAGACAGGTGATTGCACAGGTGATGATGGGAGCCCCACAGGTGAGACAGGAGACTGCACAGGTGATGATGGGAACCCCACAGGTGAGACAGGAGACTGCACAGGTGACTCTCTGAGTGATGGAACTGACACTGTAGATGGTTGCATGGCTGGTGATAGAGGGAGCTGGGCAGGGACAGATTCAGGGGCTTGCACAGCAGAGGAATCAGGTGGGCCATCATCATCCTTCACAATCCCCTTGGTGGCCTCATTCAGAGTGTGGCTTGAGAGTTCTGACAAGCTGGTTTGTGTGGTCTCTGGGTTCTGCTCATCAGTCACTTTCCATTCCCCACATCGGGACAGATTTCCAAAGCAGAACACTTCCACCCGTGGGAACATTAAATTCTTGGTGGGGGACTCAAGGTAGACGCCATCTAGCAAAGACAACAGAATGAGCATGAAGACGCTTAATACCACTCTATGCTGGCAAAGCACTTGAAAACAAAACTTCTTCAAATCACCCCCATTGACATATTTCATTTCTATCTTTAAAATCCTGTATAGCGGGAAAGACAAACCATCCATTGCTCAAAACTTAGAGGGCAATTCTAGTTCTGCCACTTACTATAGCTTACTACAGCTAGGTGGCACAATAGCTAGAGCACTGGGCCTGAGGTCAAGAAGACTCATCCTCCTGAGTTCAAATCTGGCCTCAAACACTTATTAGCTATGTGACCCTAAGCAAGTCACTTAATCCTATTTGCCTCAGTTTCCTCATTTGTAAAATGTGCTGGAGAAGGAAATGGCTAACCACTCCAGTATGTCAGCCAAGAAAATCCCAAATAGGGTCATGAAAAATTAGACTTGTGGAGTTTTAAATTATCAAACCTAAAGAAACTGAAGAGGATCTCTGAGGCAATGGTACTTTATTAAAAGATTCATAGTGTCCTCTAATGAAGTGGACCTCAGATCTTCCTCACAATCTGAGATGCCTGTGGTCCCTTGGACCTTGTTGTTATAGAGTTCAACATCCAAATATACAAAAGAGGCATATTAAAATACAGAATCTCATTATTTGACAGACCTTGCTCTTGAGGGCCAAATATAATGTATCATCCAAAATATGGTATATCAGTAGGGGGTCACAGGTTGGGTGAAGCACGGGGCATCTCCACTAAGTGATCTTAAGACAGTCACCTGCTCATGCTAGATGAGAGAGAGTGGTTCGGATGTACAAAAAATAAACTGGGGGACTTTCCAAAGAATCAAGGCATCCTACTCATGGCTTTGGACATAGAATTTGAGTAAAACAGGACAGAGATATCTGTCAGCATTCTTGTGACTGTGCAAGTGAGCTTCATAACTAGCAATCAAGTAGTGAACATTACATTAAACTGGGAGGCCCATTATAAGGGCCTACTATAAGAACTTATCTTACCTAATTATGTTATATGATTTATGTAAAATATCAAACTGTTTAATGCCTATTGGAATAGAGTAGGGGTCAAATGAATCTTTTCTCACAGGCCCAACTGAAACAACTGAACAACACTTACTATATACGACATATATACACACACATATGGGTATATGTGTATGTGTGTATATACATGTATATGTGTGGATGTGCATATGTGTGCGTGCATAGGTATGCATATTTATATATGTGTATGTTCATATATGTGTGTATATGTGCACGTGTATAATATGTGTATATTGTGTGTGTGAATATGTATATGTGCGCACATGTAGGCATATATGCGTGTGTGGGTATGCACATGTGTACATATAAGCACATGTGTGTATGTGTGTATATGTGTGAATATGTCTATGTGTGCTCATATTCATAGGTATGTGTGCGTGTGTGTGCACATATATGTATGCCCACACGTATGTCCATATATTGTATGCATGCACATGCATGTGTGTATATGTGTGCATGTGTGCATGCAAGTTACTCAAGGCCTCCATTTCCTCACCTGAAATGAACTTGATGGCCTCTCAGGCCCCTTCCCATCAGAAACGATGCAGTTATCCTATAAATTCCCTACATTTATCCTACACTAGTTTTTTATATGTGTATCTTGTGTCCCGTACTCTGTAAGCTCCTTGAGGACAGGAAGTGGGACTCAGGCCTTTTCCCATTCCCACACCAACATGGCACTTTGCTTGTTGGCGGTGTTGCTTTTCAATCATATCCAACGCTTCACGACCCCATTTGGGGTTTTCTTGGCAAAGATACTAGAGTGGTTTACTGTTGCATTCTTAGTCCATTTTACAGATGAGGAGACCGAGGCAGGCAGGGTTAAGTGACCTGCCTAGCATCACATGGCTATTAAGGGTCTGAGACCAGATCTGAACATAGGAAAATCAATCTTCCTGACTCCAGGCATAGACTTTTAATAAGCATCCGGTGTACTGAACTCCTAGTATTCTTCAAAGAGCAGCTCAGGGTTGTCTCCTACATGGGAACCCTGTGTGATGCCATGAAGGGCCCCCTGGATCTAGAGACAGACGCTCCGATGTGACTCTGCTACTTACTACCTGCATGGCCTTGTGTAAATCACGTGACCTGGCTAGTCCTCAGTTTCCTATGTAGAAAGTCAGAGGCTTCAGTTTAATTCTGGCTTGAAATCTATGACATTATGGTTTCCTGATTACTTCCTCCTCCCCTCCCAATTGTTAGTGTTCGTACACATACTTTGTAATTATCTTGGGGGAAATAGGAGACCCAGGCTCAAAAATTTTTTTTTACAGACTATTAGCTCCTTGAGAGCAGGAACTGTTACCTTTTATTCTTTGCATTCACCCCCCACTCCCGCACCTGCACGCACACGCACACACACTCACACACTCACAGTCACATACACACACACTCACAGTCACACACTCACACGCACACACACTCACACACACACTCACACACGCGCACACACACACACTCACACAGACATTCACACACATTCACACACACACACTCACACACATTCACACACACACTCACACACACATACTCACACAGACATTCACACACACACTCACACACACACACTCACACACACACATTCACACACACTCACACACACACTCACACAAACACACTCACACACACACATTCACACACACTCACACACACACTCACACAAACACACTCACACACACACATTCACACACACTCACACACACACTCACACAAACACACTCACACACACGCGCACACACACTCACACACACACACTCACACACACACACACACACACTCCCCCTCTCCATGCCTAATAACATGCCTGGGACATAATAGGAGCTTAATAAATTATTGTTCAACAGGCTGGGGAGTTTCAGTGATTTGTCCATGGTGCCGCAGCTACCAAGAGACTGAATTACTGCGAAAAGCCAGGTCTCCTGACTTAAACCCAAAGTCTAACGCTTTTCATAGATAAATGGCTCTCTGGGAGGGTCCCCCAGCAGGTGATAAGCTATTCTCTCACAGACTTACTGTTTATAGGGTCAAAAAACTGTGGCCCAACAGCAAAATCTGGCCTGCCACCTGTTTTTATATTGCCACAGAGCTGAGGATCATTCTTACAGTTTTAAATGCAATATCTATATCAGCTTTCTTTCCCAGCTTAGACAGAGGACCTTAGCAAAAACTGTAGAGTCTGCTAAACTTACTTTTCAGGCATCTAATCTATCCGTTCTTCACTTTCCCTATTCCCAGCTGCCTAATCTCCCAAATTCAGTAAGCCCCCCTCACCGTCAAAGGCTAACTTCAGTATTGTAAATGTCTGTGTTCTCTCTTCCAAGGGTCTTTGTGATTTAAATCTCGACCCCGAATTGGAGACCCAAAATCTTTGTGAATAAATCACAAGTATCAGGGAACCAATGGAAAGTATCTAGAGAAGAACAAAAAGAGATGTTTTTCTGGTGAAATTTCACTGTGGGTGGGTGTGGGTAGGATGAGGTGCTATTTCATCTGAATAATTAAAAATTATTAATTATAACTTAATGCTAATTAATCATTCTAATTAATATTAACTATTATCATATTATAATATGATACATGATAAAATAATTATTCTATTATTAATTATTACTGTTATAGTTAATATCTAATTGCTGATATGATCATTTTTATTAATTGTAAAACTTACTTAGGGGGATGAACCAGGTGACTATACAGGATTCTATATTTCCTAGACTCCATACATAGTTCCTATTGGTGTCTTATCAAAAGCAATGACATCCATGTTAATGGAACATCAGTCAGAGTTCTGAAAGCAGCAAGGAGGAGTGAGTAGTGACGTAGAATTAATCCAAGATCAGGAGAGACCTTCCCATCACTTCCAGCTGTCTCCCTAACCTTCTTCCCTAAAAGGAAGGAATTTGATCTTAGTAGCTCCAAACCAAACTGCTCAAAACAACACGAACACTCTTTAATCTCAAAGAATCACCTATTTGGGGAATTGGAAGGGACCTCCTTCGGCCTTTTAGTTCAAGCCATACATGAAAGAAATTCCCACTATATTGTTCCCAGAAAAGCAGCCATTCAACCTCTGCTTGAAGACTTCCTCTTCAGAAGAACCCAACGCCAATAAACACAACTCTTTCTTATTTTACGAAAGAAGTCTTTCCTGGCATCAATCCTAAATTGACATCTTTGCCACTTTCACCATCAGGGAGTTAATCTGCTGAAGCCATAGAAAGACTATGTAATATAAGGAATACTGTAGGAAAATAGAAGATTAGATTTTAAGTTTCTTGGGTGACCTTTCAAAAATCTCTTAATCTCCCTGGATCTCAACTGCAAAATGAGGGGATTGAATTAGGTGTTCTCCAAAGTACCGTCTAAATTTATGATCTATTACTGTGGTCATTAATGTTGAGTAGGGTCACAGGACAATTGACCAACACACCCTTTCCAGGAGGCAGATTTGATTCAGTTCCTCTTCTAGGAGTTTTAATGTTCCTTTGTGTTCTTCTCAATTGGAAGACTATTTCAGTCTCGATTTGGAGAGACCTGTCGCTTTTCCACCACTAGAGGGAAATGGGTCCACCAATAACAGAAGCAGAATCCCTGAGTAGCAAAGTATGTTGTACCAAGGCAAGGCAACAGAATCCCAGGCTTTTGGAGCTGGTTTCCCATTCAGAGGCTGGTATTTACCTTATTCTTAAAATTCTCCAGGGAAGGAGTATGATACCTTGTGGTGCTGCTCCAGATAAAGCTGTCCCCTGAGTATTTGAGTTGTGGAGCACAGAAAAGGGTCCTCTCCCAAAGAGAAAAGATGTCTTCCCCTCCACCCTCCAACCTCCACCCCCCACCTCCCACTTGTCCTCCAGCTCTGCCACAGTTGAGCAGAGGTCTCCAGATGGGTGGGAGCTCCCCCTACGCAGCTGGCACAGACCCACCATGCTACATTCTAGCTATATTTTTGCTATAATGCTGTTATCTGACTCTCACTCTCACACCACTTCTTTTCTATCTCTAGGTACTAGAATAGTAACTGAATCAAATCTAACTCCTGGAAAGGGAGTGCTGATCAATTGTCTTGTGACTACTCATTATTCTGTGACTTCCCATACCAAAAATCCTTCCCTTTCCTAGCTACAATTCTCCTATATGTGCTGTGTCCTCCTACAATTCTCCTATATGTGCTGTGTTCTTCTATCAGAATATAATCTAGAGGACAAGGACTGTCTTGCTTTTTGTATTTGTATCCCAAGAAGTTGGCACAATACCTGGCACACAGTGAGTGTTTTAAAAATGCTTTTTCATTTATTTATTTTTTTATTATTGAGGCAATCAGGGTGAAGTGACTAGCCCAGGATCACACAGCTAGTAAGTGTCTGAAGCTGGATTTGAACTCAACTTTCCCTGACTCGAGGGCTGGTGCTCTAGCCACTATACCACCTAGTTGCCCCTAAAAATATATTTTTCATTCATTCATTGTTAAACTTTTTCTTGGGAGTTTTGCCATATGGCATATTAAAGTATTATGAGATAGGTAGATAGATAGAATGCTGAGCTTGAAGTTAGGAAGACCCGAATTCAAATCCTGCCTTGAATCGCTAGTATGTGACCCTGGGCAAGTCTCTTGACTTCTTTCTACTTCAGTTTCTTCATCTGCAAGAAGAGAATAATACAAGCACCTACCTCACAAGGTCATTGTAAGAATACGATGTAAATTGTTTTACAAAGGTTAACATGCCATGTACATGGTAACTTTTATTATCATTGCATTCTGGGTGACACATTTTAGGAGGGACATGCAGGTCCAGAAGAGAATGACCAGTATTTAAAGGGAATTTGATTGAGATCACCGAATTTTCCCAGCTTCCTTCAAGTCTCATCTTCTAAAAGAAGCCTTTCCTGATCTCTGTTAATGTGGTGCAATTGCATGGCTACAAGCTCCTTGAGGACAGGGACTGTCTTTTGCCTTTCTTTGTATCCTTAGTGCTTAGCATAGTGCCTGACACATGGTAGGCACTTAATAAATGCTTATTGACTGGCTGGCTGACCATAAGGTGATCTGTTGAAGGAACTAGAGATGCTTAACTTGAAAAAGACGAAGGAAAATTCACATTAAGTATCTGAGTAGTTATCATATGCAATCATCGGATTTGCTTTTGACCCCAAAAGGTAGAACTGCACCCAATGGCTGGAAGGTATGGAGAAACTTCCTTTTAATCACAGCTGTCCAACATTGAAACAACTGTTTGAGGTAATTGGTCCCCAGTCATTAGAAGTGCCCAAACAGAGGCTAGCTTACTGTTGGGAAGAGGCAGCTAGTGGCGCATTAGTTAGAACATTAGACCTAGAGTGAGGAAGGCCAGAGCTTTAATCCAGCCTCAGAAACTTAATAGCTATGTGATCCCAGGCAAGTTACTTAACCTCTACCTCAGTTTCCTCCTCCGTAAAATGAAGGTAATAACACCTACCTCTCAGGTAGATTATGAGGATAAAACAAGACACAGATGTAAAGAACTTTGCGAACCTTAAAGCACTATATAAACACTAGCAATTATTATTATAATCAAAGATAGATTATATTATTATAATCAAAGACAAAGCTCCTGGCTGAGCTTTACCATTTACCTATTAGCCATATAAACTTGAGAAAATCACATCCCCATTCTGGGCCCAAATTTCTCCATCTGCTGCATATGGAGGCTGAACTCTAGTCAATCTATAAGGTCTCTTCTGACCTTAGGTCTATGAGTCAATGTTAATGGGACCTTTTATTCCCTCAGGTTTTGTTCGTCCTTAATTCTCGAAGAGAACCAATGACATCTCATTGCTCTAAAACAGTGGTGTCAAACTCAAATAGAAATGGGGACTGATAAACCATACATGAAGATCCTTGTGGGCTTCGTGTTGACTTAGAAAACCACGTATCAATATTATCCATATTTTATTGTATTTTTATTTGGTTAAATATTTCCCCATTACATTTTAACCTAGTTTAGGCCCATTTGGGGCACTCAGTCCAGTAGAAATTTCTACCATAACAAATTATGTTTTAGAGCCTTAGAGAATTGCCTAGGGATACTTGACAGGTTAAGTAAGTCTGTATCCACTACAGGACATGAATCCATGTCATCTTGACTCTAAGGTTCCTCTAAAGGCTGACTCTCTCTCTGGGATTCACTGCTGTAGATTAGATTCTCCTTTCAGGTAAGCATCTAAGAGTCTTTCCCTCTCCAAGATGTCATAAATTTGAGTTTAAGTTTCTGGGTTTCTCAATGACCTTTTTCAATGTTCTTAAGATGATGACTCAGTGGATAGACCACCAGGTCTGGAGTCAGGAAAACTCATGTTCCTGAGTTCATATCTGTCCTCAGATACTTACTAGCTGTGTGACTCTGGGAAAGTCAGTTCACCCTGTTTCCCTCAGTTTCCTTATCTGTGACATGAGCTAGAGATGGAAATGGCATTGTCTTTGCCAAGAAAACCCCAATGCCAAGAAAACTCATGAAGAGTCAGACACGATTAAAAAATAACTGAACAAGATGGTTCAATTCTTAAACTGCTTCTATGTCCAAGAAGACATATGTCTCCTCTCCACCCATGTTCTACAAACTAAGGCAAGAAAGTAGGACAATTTTGCAGGAAAAAAAACAAAATGGGTTAAAGTAAAGCAGAATAGAGCAATGGAACCCTGAACGTAAAGGACCTGAGTTCAAATCCTGTCTTCTATTTATTAACTGTGTGACCTTGGGCAAACCAAGGTCATCTATAAAATGAGAAGGCTGGACTAGATGATCTCTACAGAATCTTCCAACTCTAAATCTTATGGGGAAGAGTTGTGTTAACACTTAGTTTCTCTTAATTCCAATTAACCAGCCATTGCTTGAGCATAGGATTTTGCTGGATAAGGAAGGTGATGATCTGTTGGTTCTTCCTTCATCCCTCCATGTGATTCAGGTAAAGGATGGAGGTTTGGACCTAGTTTGAAAATATGGATTGTCATCAGTTGACTCAGAGGCAACATGGTGAGGGGGAAAGAGGATCAAACGCCAGTAAGGGCAGAATCTGAGTCTTGCCTTGCTTGTTGTCTAAACTTGGGCATGGCACATAAGGTCTTTGGAGTTCAGTTTCTTTATTTGTAAAATGAAGCGCAGTGATGGACTCAATGACCTTGAATATCTATTCCAGCTCTAAATCTCTAATCTTGTGACTACAGAATTGTCCAGATGACTCTGGCATGTCTCTGAGATAATGTAGTGGACATACCATTAAGTTAAAGCTATTTCCAGGGCCAATGTCATGAAAAGGAAAGAACATCTCCAGGAAAGGGGATATATGTCTTCAGGAATGTTAGGATAGAGAGGATCCTCCCTATGGCAAAGAGATCTCACTGATGGAGACTGAGGGTGGAGAAGTTGAATGAATTGGCAACAGGAAAAATACCTGTCCAAGATCACTTTAGAAGGGAGGAGCAGGGCAAAGGTGAAAAAAAAATATCCTTCTAAATGTCTAAATATAGGGTCAGACTGAAGCTTTGATGATACTGCGCTGGGGCAGGGCCATTTCCAGCACTTGACTCTTCAGTCATGCCTGCTCTCAAACATGAATTATCTCTGGGTGTGAGGCTTTGGGTTGCATCATTCCCATTCTTTTGCTGTGGGGAAAGAATGGATCCAGGGTACAGTATGTGAGCACCAATGGCAATTTATCTCCTCTATATCAATCGCCAACTAGCTCTTGGTAATAGTAACTAGAACCTGAGAAATCCTGGCCCATCATGATGATACTCATCCCAGCCTTGGGAGTCTGGAAGGAACCAAGTTTAGCCTGCTCAGAGAAGTATAGGATATCACAATTGAAGGGAACTTCAGAGGTTTGACCTACAGGACTCACCCAAACAACACAGAGGCCAGTATGGTCTAGTGTGTTCAGTTATTTCAGTCTTGCCTGACTCTTTGTGACCCTTTGTGACTCTTTGTGGAGTTTTCTTGGCAAAGAAGTTATTTGCCATTTCCTTCTCCTGCTCATTTTACAGGAGAGGAAACTGAGGCAAACAAGGTGAAGTGACTTGCCCAGGGTCATGCAGCTAGTAGATGCTTGAGGCCAGACTGGAATTGAAGAAGACAAATCCTTCTAACTTCAGGCCTGGCACTTTATGTATTATGGCACCACCATGGTTTAATGCAGAGGTTCCCAAACTTGTTTGGCGTACTGACCCCTTTTAAAAAAAAATTTATTTTATTTAGCCCTTTAATGTTTTCTTAAAATTCACATCATTTAAAAAAATACAAAATGTTGTTAAATGACATATCTTAAATTAAATAATTTATTTTAAATTTATGGGTTTTTTCCTGTATTGAAATTTTGATGATGCGATACTGCATCATGTAACTGTATAGTATTGCCTCATGTAACCATATAGTATTGTATTGTAAACAAGTCATTACACATACATATTCCTGACAATACATGCTGGACTTCCTGACAATGCACACATGCTGCCTGCCAGCACTTGCTTATTAAGACTTGTCAGCTGACTTGACCACTGATTGGTTGTAACTTGTATGTGGTGTGTTTATTTGGAAAATAATTTAAACACTACGACTTTAACTCTGTTATACAACAAATGAAACATATACAAATGGCTTTTCAAAATCTTTTTATCTTTTCTTCTCTCCTTATGCTTCCACTGTTCCCTTATTTTTATTCAACATCCCCCAATTGCACCTAAGGCTACTATTGTCCCCCTGGATCATTCCAGTGCACCTCATGGGGTGACATGCCCCACTTTGGGACCTCTGTAGGTTTTCAAACTTTTTGTCTCTGGACCTTGTAATACTCTTAAAAAATTAAAAAACAACCCCATAAAAGTTTCTGTTCATATGGATTCTATCTATAGATATTTACCATTTTAAAAATTAAAACATCTTCATATTATTAAAATAGTTTGGCCCTCATGGACTCCCAGGGATCCCCAGATCAAGCTTTGAGAACCTCGGCTTTAGTAGAAAGGATGATGGATTTGGAGTTAGAAGCTGGCTTCAAATCTAGTCTATAACATTGCCTAAGGGACCCTGGAGGTGCCTAAGCCATCTGGACATCAGTTTCCTCAATTATAAAATGAAGGGTTTGGATTGAATGATCTCTGAGATCATCTATTTCTAAATATGTGTATTCCTCCTTTGTTACCGAAGAAGACCATGCCATCAGAGAAATAAAACATGACTTGCACTTGACTTTGTTTTGAGTAAGGGAGGGCTGTACAGGTCACCAGCCTCACTTCTCCTCCAGAGCCACCTGAACCCAGTGACCAGATATTCATCAGGATGACTGGAGATGACTGAAGATGAAGCAATTGGGGTTAAGTGACTTACCTAAGGTCACACAGCCAGTGAGTGTCAAGTGTCTAAGGTGAGATTTTGAACTCAGGTCCTCCTGATTCCTGCACCTATCCACTGCACCACCTAGCTGCCCCCATTTCTAAATATATGGTCTTTGACAAGACATCATTCTTGTCTTGCCTTCTATGGAAAGACCTTCAGTAATGGGGAGTTTTCCACCTCCCAAGGCAACCTGGTCTAGTTTGGGATGGCTCTATTAGAAAGTTGTCCCTTAGAGGCAGCTAGGCAGCACATTGGATAGAGTGTGGGAGTCAGGAGGTCCTGAGTTCAAATCCAGCCTCAGACACTTACTAGCTGTGTGATTGCCTTGTAAGGAACAATTTTCTATTTCTTTCTTTTCAGAGGCTGTCAGAGTCAAGTGACTCTGAAAAGAAAGAAATAGAAAATTGTTCCTTACAAGGCATCACAATGAATTTCTCGTCACTTCCCACTCATTTCTTCCAGTTCTGCCCCTCTTGGGCCAAGCATAACAAATCTTACATGATTGCATGTAATAGCTTTTACACGATTACACATGTATAACCTATATCAGATTGCTTACTCTCTGGAGATGGGGAATAGAATTTGGAACTCAATATTCTGTATTTAAATAATGAATGTTAAAAATTCAGCATCACCTTCAAGACTTTGAGCCTTCTCTCACCATACTCTTGTATTTTTTCCTTATGCTCTAGCCAAACTGGACTATTCAGTCTTTCCTGAACTTGATCCCAGATCATAGATTTAGATGATCTCAGAAGTCATCTAGTCTCATTGCTTCATTTTACAAATGAAGAAGCTGAGGCCTAGGCAGTCCCAGATGAGTGACTTGCCCAAGACCACACAGCAAGCAATCAAATAATAAACAATTATATGTCAGGCACTGCCCTGTTTGCCTCAGTTTCCTTATCTTATAAAATGAGTTGGAGAAGGAAATGACAAACCCTTCCAGTATCCTTGCCAAGAAAAGCCCAAATGGGGTCATGAAGTTGGACATAACTGAAAATGACTGAACAAACTGCTAAGCGCTGACGATACAAGAAAAAAGGGAAAAAGTTCCATTCCTCGAAGAGTTTACAATCTAACGGAGGAGAGGTTTCGGGGGAGAGATAATGAGTTCTGTTTTGGACATATTGAGGTTATGTATGATGTCCGTTGTCAGCTGGAGTTTGAAAGTCAAGTCTGAGAATCATCGATACAGATATCAGAGGAAGGATTTGGCCCTAGGTCCAACAGTTTCAGAGTAAGTGTTCTTTTTTGGGTTCATCATAGTGACTGTCAGTTCACAAAAATGTTTTGTTAACTAGAATACCATGATTCCCAACCATCACAGTGAAACATGAGTTTAAATGTTTTTGGAGATGAGTTTCTTTGTTCAACTCTCCATGTAACTGTTTTTCAAAGATCCCTTGGGGTAATAGATCCCCAGCCACTGGAGGTGCTTAAGCAAAAGCTAGCTGGACAACGGGAAGGCGGTCCCTAGGGGGCAGAGCAATTAGAGTGTGGGACCTAGAATTAGGGAGAGCTGAGTTCAAATCCAGCTTTAGACACTGTGTGACCTTGGACAAGTCATTTCATCTCTACCTCTGTTTCCTCATCTGTAAAATGGGGATAATAATTGCACCTGCCTCCCAAGGTTGTTGTGAGGGTTAAATGAAATATAATGTTGTAAAGCACTTTGCAAACCTTAAAGTGATATGTACATGCTCTCTATTATTTTTGTTATTATTATCTCTTCCCTCCCCAGAGTACTCACTTAGCCTCTTCAAGTATAAAACTGTGTCCTCATATCCCCGGTAGTAGTATTCATGCAGGGCCTGGGGAGAAAAATACCATGAAAAGCCATTGTTTCTCCCATTGCTGAGACACTAGTGGGAGTTATGGAGAGAAGGTGGGGGAGGGGCTTATTTCCTCCCTCCCTCGGAACTATGAAAGGGTTAAAATTTTATACTCAACTAGATTAGCAGAAATAAGCTCCTTGAGGGCAAGGAGTGCTTCATTTGTGCCTGACACAGCACCTGACATACAGTAGGTGTTTAATAAATGCTTATTGAATTCAATTATAATCTTTTTTCTTCCTAGATTGATATTCTATCTCACTCTCCATAGATGATATTCCAAGTCCCTTCTCCTATCTTCTCAAACGTCCTACACCACCATCTTCCCCCCTCCCCCCAGTTAAGGACCTTTTCTCCAACTTTACAAGAAAATCGAGGACATCTGCTGTGTACTTCCTCATCTCCCTTATTTCACACCTCCAAACACCTGTCCTCATCATCCTCCATGTTCTTCTCCTTTGCTGCTGTTTCTGAAGAGGTCATCTTCCTCCTAGCTTAGGTTAACCTTTCAACATGGCACTCTTGATTGGAATCCTCCTGCCCCAGGAGCCTTCCCCTCAGTTGTTCTCTCTCTTTCTCTCATCCTTAATCTCTTCTTATTCACTGGTTCCTTCTTCACTGCAAGATCTATTCTGAGGCTTCCTCTCCTCTCGAAGTGCTCTCTACCTTGGCAACCTCATCAGTCCACATGCATTCAGTTGTCATCTCTCTGCAGATGTCGCTCAAATTTCTCTATATCCAGTCCTAATCTCTCTCCTGAACTTCAGTCCCATATGACCAAAGGCTAGCTAGACCTTGATATCTGATGTCCCACAGGCATCTCAAACTCAAGATGTCTAAAATGGAATTCATATGCAACTAATTTTGCAGCTAAGTGACACAGTGGATGGAAATCTGGTCCTGGAGTTAGGAAGACCTAAATTTAAATCGAACCTTAGAAATTTTCTGTGTAATTTTGGGCAAGTTGTTAACCTCTGTTTGCCTCAGTTTCTGCTACTGTAAAGTAGGGATACTAATAGCACCTGACTCCCAGGGTTATTGTGAGGATCAAATGATCCAATATTTATAACCTGCTTAGCTTAGTGCCCAGCCCATTTTTGTTATTTGGTCATTTCAGTCATGCCTGACTCTTTGTGACCCCATTTGGAGTTTTCTTGACAGAAATATTGGAGTGGCTTGTCATTTCCTTCTCCAGCTCATTTTACAGATGAGGAAACTGAGGCAAAGAGGGCCAAGTGACTTGTTCAGGGTCATGCAGCTACTAAGTGTCTGAGGTCAGATTTGAACTCAGCTCTTCCTGATTCCAGGCCCAGCTCTATTCACTGTACCACCTAGCTGCCCCCAGCGGACAGTAAGTGCTTAATAAATGCTTGTTTCCTTCCTTCTTTCCTTAACATCTACCTCCCCTTTAAATGTCCCTATTTCTTCCTAGGTACCTCTTCTTGTGTCAGCCTTGAAGTTATCCTTGACTTTTTCCTTGTTCTCACACTATTATCCAATCAGTTGCCAATTCTTGGGTAAGTTTACCTGCCTCGTTTCTCCTATGTCTATTCTATCTGTACTCTAGTTTGGGCCCCTTCCATCTTTCATTTAAACCACTGTCAATAGTCAGATTGCTATCCTTGCTTCCCATCTCTCCTTTCTCCAGTTCATCCTCCATACAGCTACCCAACTGATATTACTAAATACAATCTGACCATGTCACTCACCTACTCAAAAATATTGAACAATTTTGCATTGCCTCTAGGATGAAGAGCAAGCTTCCCTGCTTGGCATGCTTGGCATGAAATGGTTCCCTTCTCTCTTTCCAATCTTGTTATTCCTCTGTGCATACTCATCATTCTAGTTAAACAAGGCTGCTCTCTGCTGAGTACATGTAGTACCCCTTCTCCTATCGCCAGGCCTTTGCACAGGCTGTCCTCTCTGCCTACAACACACTCCCTTCTCACCTCTGCTTCAAAGAATCTCTAGCTTTCTTCAAAGTACAGCTCAGGTTCATAGTTTATGGACCTTCCCTGATCCTCCTAGCTGTTAATGATCTTTCCTTCTTGAAATTACTTCATGCTGATTTTGTACTTGCTTGTGGTCTCCCTCGATAGAATATAAGCTCTCTGAGGACAGGAACTGTTTTATTTTTGTCCTTATACCCTTTAGTGCCCAATATGGTACCTGGAACATAGTAAACACTTAACAAATGCTTGAATGGAATGAAATTGCTTACTCTGCTCATGTGTAAATCTAGCCCTGCACTGTCTCCCCAGAAAGTGTTTTCTAGACTTGGGACCGGTAAATTCTAGAGGATTCTGCTGGAAATTCATGAAGAAAGAAATAAACACAAAACTGTTTTGCTGTTATTTGCATGACAACTTCAGCAAACCCTCAAATTCCACAATTTCCATATTTGTTTCATAGGTCACAAAATCTAGTGCCACAAAGGACCTTAGAGATTATCTAGTTTTCATCAAATGTAAGAGTAAACTGAAGTCTAGGAAAGTTGTCACTTATCCCAAGGTGCACTGGTAGTAAGCAGTATAGCTAGATTCCAATTTAAGTCTTTTGACCACAAGTCCAATGCCCCCAACTGCAGAGAGAGTCATTGTGATAGAAAGCATACTGGATTTGGGTTCAAGTCTCTTGATTTACTGTCTTGGACAGGTCGTTTGTACTCTTGGGCCCTTAGTTTGCTCATCTCTAAAATGCAGGGAGGGTAGACTACATGAGATCCCTTCTAAACCTCTCTCTACGATCCTGAGCAGCCCTCCATCCTCTTCAAAAGGTGACTACATAACCTTTTACCACTTACCATCAGGTCTGGGGGAAAGAGCGCATGGGTCATCCGGGTAATATTCTCCAAGGAGAACTGGAAGGCACAGTTGAATAGCTGGAAGTCATGGAAGATAGCCGGACAGTCCCTAGGGCAAATGTCTTGCTGGCCACTGAAAGCTGAGATGGTAATTGAGTCTGTCCAGTAGGAGCATGGCTGCATTCCAGTGAAACCTCCATCAATATATCTCTGTTTTGGGGAGTAGGAGGGAGAAGGGAACAAGAATATTTGTGGGGCTTGGGGTTATTGATTTTTTTTTTTTGGTTATTGATAATGCAAAGAAGAACCGTTGGAAATATACCTGTGTGAACATGCCAGGAAGTTTTTCATTCAAAGATAGTAGAATTCTAGAATGTTAGAGTTATGTAGCGCCTTAAGGACCATCTACATCAAAGTTTCCTAACTAGCACTGGTTTCTGACCTTCAAAACTATCCTTGTCAAAGGTCCTTAATTCTTTGAACCTATAACTTAGAAAACTCTTTCTCTTCTTTCTTTGTTTCACCTACATCCTGCCCCTGCCTTCCACTGCCAAATCCCTCCCTCTCATTAATCTTCCTGTTTGGCAGTTAGTTAGAGCTCTTCATGATCTGGCTCCAACTTTCTTTCCTGGCTGATTACACATTAATCCTAGGCACTCACTCAACCCTTCAACCAAAAATGGCTTCTCTGTTTTCCGTACATGACTCAAACCATCTATCCCCTATTCCTAATATGCCCTCCCACCTCACTCTGCTTTTTGGAACCTCTAATTTCTTTCCAAGTTCAATTCAAGTATTATCTCTTGCCTTCCTGCAAGGGGGGCCTTCCCTCATCCCCCAGTTGTTGGTACTGCCCCCCAAAATCACTTTGCATTTATTTTGTACATGTTATGGATTTATTTTTCTAGGAACATATTCTATCCTCCCAGGAGAATGTAGATTCTTTGTTTCAATTTTGTATCCACAGTATCTACTTTGTATCCATTGGAATATAGTAGATGTGATTAAGCATTTACTTAAGGCTATTTATATAATTAAGCTATTAATACAGGCACTGAGAACATCCCACAAGAATATGTCATCCTCATAGATTTAAAGTTGAAAGGGACGTTAGAGCTCATTTCATCCAACTCCCTCATTTTATGAATGAGTAAATTGAGGCTCATATGAGGAAGATGACTTGACAAAGGTCACTATGTGAGTTAGTAAGAGTCAGGACCAGAATCCAAGGCATCTGATTCCTAATCCACTGCTCTTTTCACTAGAGCTTTGGGTACCAGTGGATGACCTCCAGGCCACGTATGACCAGCCACACCGTGGGATGTTGCCTGGGGAGGAGAAGGTGGGAGATGCTGGAGCTAACTCTAACTGGCTCCTTTGAGCCAAAGATTAAAATTTCAATGTGAGCACTTATGCCTCAGAAATTAGTAAATGAAACAAATCAAAGATTGGTTTATTATTCTGTGGATTACCTTGACTTAAGAAGTGATGGAGAAAGTGTTAATAAGGCAGTATGTGTCAGTGGATGCATTTTTTTGAGTGGTTGTTAAACTTTTACTAGTATACTTCTAGGTGTAGGGTTGGTACTAAAACACACACCCAAATATCTCCCAGAGAAGGTGTACATGTTCATGTTTACTCCTTTGATGAAAGCCATTGTCTCCAGGAGGCCCTTGTGAAAATGGGAGGGAGAAAGCTGGGAGGGACAAAACTCTGAAGTCATTGTCATCTATTAACATGTTGGCTTGATGAATGTTTATGACCTGATGAGAGGTGGGTGTTTTAAGCCCAAAGACAACATTCTCCAATTTAAATAAAGACCTTCACTAATTAGGGTGGCCCCAAGAGCTCTACACTGTCCTCTTTACTGCCAAAGGATTCTTGAACCTTAAATCTGAAAAAGACGGAGGCTTTTGTTTTTAGTTGGGTATTAGGATGGGAGTGGGCAGGAGTGTATTAGGTGGGAACCAGGGTTCTAGACCTGTCTTAGCTCTGTTTTCCTTTCAGACAGTCTAATATTACTGTAGTGGGCAATAGAGAGTCTATTTCTTGCTACCCTGAAAGACAGGTGAGGAGTTTTCTTTTCCCAGGGGAAAATTTTCTGCCTTTGGGCAGAACAATAGCAAGCATTTGCCCGGTGTGTACTGTCATTGATTTTCTTAACAAAAAGAATGTTGTTTGTTCCCAGAATATTCTATTCTGCCCTTTATTTGCCTTCCCACTCTACGCCCCCCTCAATTTGACCTTTCTTGTCTGCATCCAAAGGTTGTCTATAAATTGAGTGAAACTTTGTCACCTGAGAAAGAACTTATCAATGGCACCTGTTAGCAGGTCAATTGACCAGGACTTCCCATGAGGTCAAAAGAAATAGCAATGCCTTAGCTAAGCAAAATGATAATTATTAATAATAATTAAGCTTGTCAAGTAGTCTTGGCTCTCTCAGCATGGTACAGTTGACAGAATACTAGATTCGGAGTCAGGAGCCCTCTGAACCATCAGCATGACCTTGACAAGTCACTTTATCCCTCATGGCCTCAGTTTCTTCACTTGTAAAATAGGGGTCATGTTGTCTGCTCCTTTTGCTTTATAGGAGCATATATAGGAAGATCATGAGATAAAATGCCAAGCTCTTTGAATCTTAAAGCACTCCATAAATGCTAGCTATTATTGATGGGGTGCTTGGGTGCATGTGCTTGGGCTCCAATTCTAAAATTACATTTCTCTTTAAAAATCTCTAGCCTCAAAACACTATCCCAAGCAATTTCTCCCCAGCCCAAGGATACAGTCTGTTCCAGCAACAACTATTATCTCCCTCTCTGATACAGCAGGCAGCTGCATTAAATACCCACCAACACCCACTTCTCATCATATAATAGGCAGATCTTATTAGTCTGAACCAGCAGTATACTGGCTGAGCTGGCTGTGTACTGGGTCATAACTACATTTACTATTCACTGACCAATCATATGTATCTTAGACTTAGATATACATATACTCCCTCACATTTATCTTGTCTAACACGACATTGATGAGAGCAGTCTGGCAGTCCATAGTCAGCCCTGACCATTAGTTGACTTAGTGATGTTTCAGGCCTAAAACCACACCTCCAGGTAGCCCCCCCTGGCCTATTTCCTGATGAACTCTGGGTAAAATACCTATACAATAGATTCTAAAAGTGCATGTTCCTTTAAGAACTGACCACTCCTTAACTACTCCCTAATCCTGCCCTTAATCACCTAGTTAGCATATTTGATATATGTTTTACTATACAATATCCTATATAAACTTTACCTTTACCCTTCTAAGGTTGCAAGTTCCCTAAGAATTCTTGCCCACTGAAAAGAGTAACATATCTTTGCCTTGACCTTAACAACACTTGAGTCCATAAATTCTTTCCCAGATGGTCAACCCAGGGAACTCCAGTTTGGGAGTTCCTATACCTCTATCTCTCCAGCCCTCACCATGATTACCATTATTGATATTATGAAGAATTGAATACAATAATACAGCAACCTCCTTCCCATCTCCCTGGCAAACCATCCTTCACATGCATACCTTGCTTCATGCATCCTTGGGTCTCTATTGCCTCCAAGTTCCTTAGCATGGTATTCAAGGCCCTTCATAATCTAAAGCCACGCTACCTTACCAAACTTATCTCATACTTTTCCCATTTGTGTTTCCACCAGAATGAACTATTCAGTCTCCTATGCGCACCTCAAACTTTCTCATCTCTGTGACTTTGCTCATTAAGTTTCTTATTCATAAAACATCTTCATCCCCATCCCCAAGCTAATTGATTGATTAATTAATCTAATTAATTCTTACTCATCTTTCAAAACTCAACTCAAATGCTCCCTCCTCCATGAAACCCTCCTTGGCTAACCCAGTCTATTATGACCTTTCAGACCTCACATGGCACTTTGTTTGAATCTCTCTTGGGCAGTTACCATGTATTATTTTGTATTATGGATATTTGCAAAGAGAGAAGCATCTATTATGCACCAGCACTGTGCTGAGCATATTATAACTATAATCTCATATAAGCTCTTGGGGCCACCCTAATTAGTGAAGGTCTTTATTTAATATATAATCAAATGAGATTATAATCCTGGGAAGTAGGTGCTCTTTATACCTCCATTTTACAGTTGAGGAAACTGAGGCAAGCAGAGGTTAATTGACTTGCTTGGGGTCACACTGATAATAGGTGTCTGAGGCTGGATTTGAACTCAGGTCTTCCTGACTCCAGGCTCAACACTATAGCCACTGAGCCACCAGCTACCTGTTTGTGTCTTTACATCATACCCCTCTACCAGAATGCAATGCTTCATGAATGCAAGGAACTGTATATCTCATAGTTTGTAGCTAGAACGCTGGATTTGGATCCAGGAAGACTCGGTTTCATATCCAATGTCTTATGTTTACTATGCATACTGTGAGTGAATCCTTTGCCTTCTCTTAGTCTTAGCTTGTTTATCTGGAGAATGACTGAGTTAGACTAAATAGTCTTTTAGACTTCTTTCTAACTCTAAATCAATCCTCTTATGACTATGTCCCCCAGAACCCAGCCCAGTGCTCTGAACACAATTAGGTTCTTAATAAATGCTTATTTAAAGCATGGACTTTCCTTCTCCCCAACCTCTCCTCCTGTGTTGAGGCTTGAGTACTCACCACACCCCGGTAAGTTGGTGGAATGAGACCACAGTATACAGGTATAAAACAGCTGCAGTAGAGTGCCTATGGAGAGGGCCCAGAGGGCAATGGAAAGATTCATGGTTGTTATAAGCAGGCTGATGTATATTTCCAAAGATGATGTGTATGCAACTAAAGACAGGATTCAGAGCTGAAAGAGACCTTAGAGATTATATAGTCCACCCCTCATATTTTACAGATTAATCAAGGATTAGAAAGGGAGACGAGCAGGTCATAAACGAAGGGAAAAGGATAACAGATGGGTGAAGTGAGGGATGCCCTGGTCTCATAAAATAAAAAAATAATCAGAAGGGCAAAGAATTGGAAAATAATCAGAGGGGATGCCCATCAATAGGGGTGACTGAATGAGTTGTGGTATGTGATTACTGTGATATGAAAAATAATGAGCAAAAAAAAAAAGAGCAAGATGCTTTCAGAAAAACCTTGAATGATTTAGATGAACTGATGCAAAGCGACAAGAGTAGAACCAGGAGAACATTATAACGTATAACTGTACTACTGTACTATGAATGACTTAGCTATTCTTAGCCATTCAATGATCTAAAGGTCTTATGATAAAAAATGCCATCCACCTCCAGAGAACAAATGGCGTATGGATGTAGATTAAACTTTTTGAAAATTTTCTTTATTACTCTTTTTTTTTCAAATCTCTGTATGCGTGTGTTTTTTTATTGTTTTTGGCAACAGGGCTAATATGGAAATGTTTTGCATAACTACACATGTATAATCTATATCAAATTGCTTGCCTTCTGAGGGGGGAGGAGAGAATTTGGAACTCAAAATTTCTTAAAAATGAAAAAAATATTGTTCACATGTAATTGAAAAAAATTAAAATTTTAAAAAGAAAAATAATTAGAGAAGTCCTCCAAATGTTGGGTGGCACTTCTGTGGGGAATTTAAAGGAAAGACATGGATGAGAATCTGAGCAGTAGGAGTACCCACATCACTGATAACACAACTCCCTTGAAGTAAGTGGAGTAACCAATTATTTGGGGGGGAAAGAGGATGGAAAGGGAGTCATTAATCCAGGACCATCTGCCCCACTCCATTCCTTCCAACCACTACCTGGTGCCTTTTCCTGTGATCATGTCACCTGCCTACCCACAAACCTTCCTACAGGATGAAGTCCAAACTCAGCCTGGCATATAGGGTCCTCTGAGTTTTCATCACAGCAGCCAGGTGTTCAGCAAATACTTGTTGACTGGTGCCCAACAAATACCTGCCATTTTGTTCTTCTACTCTGTTTTATGGCAAAAGGGGAGGAGATCAGGGAAGGCTAACGATGGGCATCACATACTCATACCTTCCCCTATGACTCCTGTTCACATTCTTTCTGTAGTTTTATATGTAGTGTGGATGGTGACAGGATAGTGTAGTCATGGCCATGGAGGGGAGTGGAGTTAAGTAGGGGGAGGGGTGAAGCCATTTTTGTTTCATTAAAAAGAAACTGTGAACCTAGGGCTGGATCCATTCATTGGGCCACTGAACTGACAGCTAAACTCACTGGGTTATTATGAGGCTCAAATGTGAGTAATTTTAGATGATTGGTACATTTTGTTATCCCCCTGCATATCTGTAATAATTGTTTTACTTTGGTTTAAGTAAGAACTCAGCATAAGGACAATTATTGGGGTTTTTTTAGGCAGGGAGGGGGTTCATGTTTGTGATTCCATTGGTATAGGGAACTTACATTGTAAAAACTGCTCTGCTTGTACAGCCAACTCACCTATATTATATTCTGGAGACAGTAGAGGCAAAAAGACTTAACCAGGGTCACACAGCCAGTGTCAGAGGCAGGAACCCAACAGGTCTTTCTGATGCCAAAGTCTGTCCTCTACCCACTATTTCATCATGTCTCTTGCAAAGTGCAGCCTATGGCTGCAGTAATTCAGTCTCATTAACAAATATCTCTGGGAGAGAGAGAAGGGGCATTCTTCTCCCTGGCTGTTTCTTCAGGGGAGCTGCACTGTAGCCAAGGTCAAGAGAAATAAAGGAACCAGAGAACCCTCTCCGGGCCTCAGGGTCTTATGAAAATAATGAGAAATTTTGTGGAAATCGGCCATGATTCAGTGAACTGAGACATAGGAGTGGATAGATAGGAATTCCTTACCCCAAAGTGATCAAAGAAAGAGGGAAAGATTATATATGTACAAAAATATTGATAACTTTTTTTTAGTGGTAAAGAACTGGAAATTAAAGGGGTATACATCAGTTAGGGGGAATGGTTGAATAAATTGGAGTACGTGGACATCATGGAATACTATTGTACCATAAGTACTGAGGAAAGGAATGGTTTAAGAGAAACCTGGGAAGATCTCTACAAACTGATGCAGAATGAAGGAAGCAAAAACCAGAATCTATATAACAATGTTTAAAACAACAGCTTTGAAAGACTTAAAGAACTCTGAGTAATGCAAGGCCCAACCACGATCTCAGAGGACAGATGATGAATTATATACCCAACTTCTAAGAGAGAGAGAGAAGTGATAGATTCAAGAAAGAAAATGAAACCTACATGTTTGGAGATAGAAAATTTCAAAATTTGTTTTGCTGGATTGTATGTATTTGTTACAGGAGTTTTATTTTTATTTTTCCAGAGTGGGTGAGATTGAGAGAAAATAACTGCTTTTTAATTTAAAATGCAAATTAAATGAAATTTTTTTTAAAGAGAATGATTTCTCTGGTTCTTTAGCCGACTTCTATTTTTGATATATTTAAAGACTATATTTATTAGAAGACTTTTCTCTTTCAGTTTTTTTTTTCAATGGGAGGAGCTGGGATGAAGGGAAAAATAAATGCTTATTAAAAGAAAAGAAAAGAAAAATCCAGTAGTCAGGAAATTCCCTCTATTTCTTTCCTGGGACAAGTCTGATCAGAATCCACCTTCCCAGGGATATAGCACCTTTACCTCAATGAGCTCTTCTTTGGAAGTAAATTCAGACACCACCACGTTCTCCCCATCTGTCATCCGTGTGAGGGCCACATGGAGCCTTCCTGTCGCCAACTTGTAGGAATCCTCAGGCAGGACTCGGTAAAGAAAGTTCTTCATCATCTGGACCATCTTGCAGGAAGGCGAAAATGGTCCCAGAAAGGATTTCCTGACCTCAGCCACGCCACTATTTAAGACTTTGAGATACTCATCTAAGGTAGAAACACAAAGAGTGATCAACCATGAAGTCCCCCAAGATGGAAACTGTCCTAAAGTTATTTTTGGGTCTTCTGGGCCTACGCAAGATGTAGGCATTTCTGCTGAACTGCCATTGAGTGCTAAGATGAGAAGGACAAGTGTGGAGGAGAAAGAAAAGTTCTAAAATCCTCTCCGTGGCTTTCAAGGTCAATCCATTAATAAACACGCAGTTATTAGATGATCAAGGTCCGCCATGATCCGGCCCTACAACACCTATGCAACCCTGTCTCACCTTTTTCAAGACAATCTTTTTACTTCCTTTTACTGAACAGCAAGCATCATTTAGTTATTGAAGAGTCAAGCCTTGAAGTCAAGTAGGCATGGGTTTGGGTCCCTCCTCTTACGCAAACTGACTTTGTAACCGTGAGCAAATCACTTCACCTTTCACTGTTCTAGGAAAATCTCTGAGACTATAAATTGCAGAGAAGGTGCCAACCTGACTTGGTAGAGGGAATGAATACCAGTGAAATCACATACCCAGAATCGTATATGGGCCACATTCCTTTCCTCATCTGCCCTTGGCCCACATCATTCTCCCCACTATCTGCTTCTTCTTTCTCCTATCCAAAACCATCCCATCCTTCAAGACTCAATGTAAGTTCCAGCTCCTTCATAAAACCTTCAGTGATTAATAAGAATCTCTATGGAGAGATCACTCTCCCCCTCCTTCTTGACACTGTACCACATTGTAGGTCATGTTTATATTCAATTTATAAATCTTGTTTTGTAAAAATGTAAAAATGTCTAAATTGAGGCAGCCAGCGGATAGAGTCCTGGGCTCAGGGGACTCAGGAAGTCCTGAGTTCAAACCCAGTCTCAGAAACTGCCTAGCTGTGTGACCTTGGGCAAGTCACTTAACTTCTGTTTGCCTTAATCCTCTAGAGAAGGAAATAACAAGTCACTCCAATATCTTTACCAAGATAACCCTATAGACAGAGGTCCACAGGATCGTGAAGAGTCAGATATGACTGGACAACAACTTATAAATTGAGTTATTGTTATTATTGTGGATTATCTATTAAGTTGATCATGTGTCTAGAGCAGAGGTTCTTAACCTGGTTTGTGACAAAGACCCCTTTGAGAGTCTAGTGAAGCCTCTGGATCCCTTCTCAGAATGTTGGGTTTTTTTGAGACAATTGATGTTAAATGACTTGCCCAGGGTCACACAGCTAGAAAGTGTCTGAGTTTGGATTTGAATTCTGACGAGTTTTCCTGACTACAGACCTGGCACTCCATCCGTGTGCCCCTAGTTGTCCCCTCTTTTTTGTCAATATATGCCCTAGTATATGCCAGGCACTGTATTATCTGATCCTAGTACAAAGGTGTTATTATATCTCCATTTTACAGATGAAGAAACTGAGGCAAAAGAAATTAAGTGATTTGCCCAGGGTCATACAACTAGGAAGTGTCTGAGGCCAGATTTGAACCCAAAGCTTCCTGACTCCAGGCCCAGTGCTCTATTCACCTTGCCCACAAACCAACCAGGATGGTACTCTAAGCAGATGAGTGGGAAGAGACCAAATAATAGAAAAAGGATCAAAGATGGGGTCAAAAGATCTGATTTAAATCCTGTCTTAGACACTTACTAGCTGTGTGACCCTTGACAAGTCATTTCACCCTGTTTGCCTCAGTTTTTTCTTCAGTAAAATGAGCTGGAGAAGGAAATGACAAACCCCTCCAGTATCTCTGCCAAGAAAACCCCAAATGGGTCAGAGTCAGGCACAACTGAAATGACTGAATGACAACGAAGAAATCTACTCAGGGACCGGTCTGAGTCAGACCCAGCTCAAAATAAAGTCATTTCTGTTGGTGTCTTATACCCCATATAGACTATGAGCTCCTTGGGGGCATTCATCTATTCCCCCAGCACTTAGTACAATGTTTTACACATAGTAGGTATTTAATAAATCCTTGGGGCAGCTAGGTAGTATAGTGGATAGGACACTGGGCCTGGAATCAGGAAGATATGAGTTCAAATCCAGCCCCAGATACTTAGTAGCCACGTGACCCTGGGTAAATCACTTAACCCCTATTTGCTCCAGTTCCTTATCTGTTATATGGGGATACCCTGTGGAAACTATTCCAAGATATTTGCCATCATGAAGAGTCAGACAGAACCGAACAACAATGAATTCTAGCTGAATTGATCATAGATATTGAAGCAGAAGGGATTTTCAGAGTCCATCGAGCTTAGCCTTCTTATTTTACATTTGAGGAAACTGAGGCCAAGAAAGATTAAATGACTTCTCATAGGCCACAAAAGTAATAAGCTCAGAGGCAAGATTTGAACCCAGATCCTCCATCCAGAACCAGTGAGTACTCTTTCCATTGGGCCTGATTGTGTCTCTCTGAATTGCTATTGAATTAAATTTAGCAGACCTTGAGTTCAAGTTCCTATGATTACTAGCCCAAATTATATAACTTCTCTGAGTCTCAGTTTCCCTACCTGTAAAATAGAGATAATAATACATGCCCTTCCTATTTTATAGGGCTGTTAAGAAGGAAGTACTTTGCAAATGTTTGATACAGGAATTCCCAAAAATAATGATGATCATTAGGGTAGTGGGACTTGGT
Source organism: Bettongia penicillata ogilbyi (assembly GCA_023548195.1). Lineage (NCBI taxonomy): Eukaryota > Metazoa > Chordata > Mammalia > Diprotodontia > Potoroidae > Bettongia > Bettongia penicillata. Next base: position 6,599,839 of record JAJHZJ010000131.1, read on the forward strand.
TGAAAGGACATGGATCTGAGAAGAATGTCTGAACTTCTATCCCCAGCTCCTCTATAAACTCAAACTGTGATCTCAGACAAGTTATTTCCATTCTCTGAGCCTCAGTTTTCCCAATCTTTAATAGGAGATTTTTGGATAAGTTGATCTTTAAGGTCTGACATTCTAGAAATCTTTGGTGCCATGTCACCTGCTTACCTCATCTCCTTCTTAGGGATAATGTGAGGCTCAAATGAGAGAGAATTAATATTACTGCCTTGTGGAAAAAATCTTAAATCATTCCATAAGCAGGAGCTAACAATTGCTGTTCAGTTGTTTCAGCCGTGTCTGACTCTTTGTGACCCAGTGGCTAAGTCCATGGGGTTTTCTTGGCAAAGATACTGGAAGGGTTTGCCATTTCCTTCTCCAGCTTATTTTACAGTTGAGGAAACCAACAGAGGTTAAGTGACTAACATACAGCCAGTAAATGCCTGACACCAGATTTGAACTCAGGTCCTCCTGAATCTAGACCCAGTTTTTGATCCACTCATTGGGCCACCCAGCTGCCAGCTAACCTCATTGGATTATTATGAGACTCAAATGAGAATGTGAGTAAATTACTTTGTAAACTTTAAAACACTGCACAAATGCCAATCACGACAATTTTGACTGTCTTTTACCAAAATAGTGAACTTCCTATCACAAGAAAGGTTCAAATGGAGAGTTGGATAGCTACCTGTCAGTGATGCTCTAGAGAAGATTGCAACATTGGGTGACACTAGATGACTCTAAGATAACTTCTGACTCACTGTTCCTATGGTTTCTAAGTTCTTGTGATTCCTCTATAATATATTAACTCCTGCTGTCTTCACAAACATTCCCATGAAGTAGGGCATTAGTGATGCTAGAGAGAGAAACCCAAAAACAGAGAGGTTGAACATTTGTCCAGTTTCACCCAGCAAGTGAGTAACACAACCAGGCTTAATAATCATTCCCTGCATTTATATAACGCATTGTAGTTTTAAAAGTACTTTCATACCCATTGTCTCATTGCAGAGCAGAAATTGCTCCCAAATTGCAGGTGGAGAAACTAATCCCTGAAGAAGTGATGTAATTTACCAAAGGATCACACAGTAAGTCAGTGGTAAATTCAGGACTAAAAACCAATCCAGTGCTTTTTTTTATTATCCCACATGTTTATTCCAGGATTGCTGGGTTTGTCCTTTGTTTTCAAAGAGGACCATGACATCAGGGAGATGATGGCATGACTGGCACTTGACTTTGACTTGAGTGAGGGAGGGCTATGCAAGGTCACCAGCCTCACTTTCTCCTCTAGAGCCATCTGGATCCAGTGGTCAGATATTCATGAGGATGACTGGAGATGGCCCAGGATGCAATGGGAGACCCTGGTCCTTTTAGGCTAGCTTTGCAGGTTCTCACTTTGAGTGAGGTAACTCCTATTCAGTGAATAAGAAGTGAATCAAAGGATGGCCCCTTTAATAAAAAAAGAAAAAAACAGACTGGGAGGGGAAGATCCTATGAGCTAGGAGAGCTCAAAAATAACCACTGGGTGATGCTTGGTCCAGGATCTATTGTTGCATATAATTTATGAGCTCCAGAGCGCAGAATGGAAAGAGTTAAATTTGGAGTCAAAGGTCTTGAGTTCAAATCCTAAGTCCTCTGCCTCTTACTTTCTGTGTGAGGAAAATTACTTCCTTCTCTAGGCCTGTTTTTCCCCCAGTAAAGTGAGGTGATTGAATGAGATGGTGTCAGAGGTCCCTTCCAACTCTGAAGTCCAATAGTCTAAAGCAATTCAAAGTGAGAATGCTTTATTTGGTTTCCTTCATGAAAAATGTGAATAACAATCCTTACTTAGGCTAACTATGTAGTGTTGTGGAAAGAACCCTGAATTTGGAGGTAGGACCTGGATTTGACCTCCAGTCCTGTTCCTTAAACTCCTGTAGGACCTTCTTTCCTTTATCCTCGCCTCCATCATCTGTCAAACGAGGGAACTCATCTAAATGATAGCTAAGGTCTCTTCCAGTTCAAAATCTTATGTGCCCAAAGCAGCCTGGAACATGAGTGCTTAAGACAATACAGGAAAGTACTGGGTTGCTAACAGCATGAAGATGGAGGTCAATGAATTTGTTGTTTACAAGTTTTTCCCTCCTGGCCCTGAGGGGAAGGCAGGTGGACAGTGTTGAATGTCATTAAACGACGAGACAGTACAGATACCAAGGTGTGTGCTCACATCAGGGACCCACCTGAGAGGACAAACAAGCTATGATACAAGCCGCCTGCTCATACTCAGGGTGTGGTCACCCTTCTTTTTTTGGATTCTTAACTAGTAGCTCTCAACAAACCCTCAAAGACCTTTCCCCATACTCTTTCAGAATCCTGAAAATTCGTGTTCGAGTGGAAGCTAAGTGGGTAGACCTTACAGTTCAGGATTTATTTTTCTCCCTTTTGACAAGGATTGTGAAAAAAAAGAAAAGGAATCCTTCTTTGAACTCTGCCCTACTAAGAGTCACATCAATAGTCAGTGTTGGTGGTGGGGGACGTTCCCTGTACCTGCACGTAGCCTCTCTGAGGCTGCTTCTTCCTCTGGAAAAGAAGAGGATTTCTAAGATGTCTTCTAACTTCATGCGTTCATTCAATAAGCCTTTATTAAGAGCCTACTATGTGCCAGATACTGGGAAATACAAAGACCAAAAGAATAAAGTCTCTACCCTCAAGAACCTCTCAGTTTATTTGGAGAAAACAATATGCACAGAAATAAGTAAATACTAGATAGAGAGATGGATAGATAGAAAATGTAGACGTGTACATATGTGCATATTGTAACTATGTGTCTCTATATGTATGTGTATAGACACACTTTTATCTCTATATTTATTCTACGTGTATGGAAATTACAGACTTGCACCAGTATTCTTTCCACCAATTTGGAGAGTCTCACATAAAATGTCTCAGATTTGGCTGGAAATCCTGGCTACGCTCACAAAGTAATATTCTGTGGTTCTGTAAGTTCAGTGAGGAGGACTGGCTTCTAGCCTCAGCTCTGCCACTTATTAGCTGTCTGACTTTGGGCAAGTAACTTCATCTCTTGGGGTCTGTTTTCCTCATCTGTAAAAGGGAGGGGGGAATACTACTACTACATCCCATGACTGTCAAGGTTCAGGTTATTAGAACACTCAGTAGTTGCTTCGGGGAACAATCCCAGACTGCATGAGTATGTGTGGTTCCAGGAAGGAGACAGAAGACAGAAGAGAGAAACAGAGAGAGAGACAAAGAGAAGACACAGAGACAGAGAGAGAGAAAGAAAAATACAGAGAGAGAGAGAGAGAGAAACAGAGACACAGAGACTTAAATTCAAATGAAAGATGGACTTTCATCTTGAAAGGCATATGTGGGGCCATTCCCAAAGATGTTTCCCCAGAGCCTGCATCCAGAGAGACTAGGAGAACCAATAACTAAAGAAACGCCACGGGTGGTGTGGATTGGGTACCATGAATTATAACAGCCAGTTGAGCGAGACAACCATTGACAGACATTATCCTTCCACTAGGAATTGTAGTAACTAGGTGTTGCAGTGAGCAGTGTGCCATAAGACTTTAGTTCAAATCCAGCCTCAGACACTTATTCATTGTGTGACCCTGAGCAAGTCATTTAACTTTGCCTCAGTTTCTTCATCTGTAAAATGAGCTGGAGAAGGAAATGGAAAATGTCAAGAATATCCCAGATGGGGTCACAAAGAGTCAGGGATGACTGGATAAGAGAAGGTACCGAGCTCACTTTCAGCATTATAGCAAGAAATGCCCTTCTGCTCTTTGTCTTCAGAAAGCTCTGGCTTTGGTGTTTAATGTCTGTATTGATCAGTTTACTCTCCCCATCCCCATGTGATTGACTGTTCTTGTTCAGCTCTCGAAATACATATGTTAAATGGGTTTAGCAGGGCAAATATCTTGTTAGGTGGTTATTGTTCAAAGCTTTCAAAGTAGGGTGCCAGGAATAAACACGATGACGTCACCCAGTATCTGGTTCCGGAGAGAGTTCCCAAGGCTAAGCAGTGGTAAGAAGAATGAGCCCTCCTGGGAACCAGGCCCAGCCTCTGCACCAGCACCCAAGATGGTCCAAGGTGGAAGCAGGGGCTGGGGAGTGGGTGGAAAATCCATGAAGGCCAGCAAGAGTATTTATAAATAGAACCAGAATTCTAGCCCTGGAGCTAGATCAAGGACAGGGACATAGGAGAAGTAGGCTTTCCCTGGCTTCTTCTACCCCTGGCACTCTGCAGGCCCTTTTGGCTACAAGTCATCTAGGTAGCTCAGTGGATAGAAAGCTGGGCTTGGAATCAGAAAAACATCTCCATGAGTTCAAATCCAGCTTCAGACAAGCAAGTCACTTAACGCTGTTAGCCTCCATTTTCTCATCTATAAATTGAGCTGGAGAAGGAAATGACAAACCACTGCAGTATCTTTGCCAAGAAAATCCCAAAAATGGGGTCGTGACTGAAACAACTGAAAAACAATATACTCACTGAAGCCTCTTTATACTACAATACAGGATGTTTCAAGGAGCAAATGAGATAATATCTTCAAAGTATTGTGTCTACATCAACTTAACGGTTTGGACACCATGTTTCCTAAGGCTCTTTCTAGTACCTATGAATTAAATCAATTACCCATGAGGAAGGCAAGTATGCCAGGAGAATGGAATGGAGAAGTCTGAATGTTTTACTTTGGGTTATGTTTGTGGTAGTTAAACTTGATTTTAAGGACCCTGAAATGATGGGAATTGGCAAAAACATATCTCAACCATGTCAACAATTACTGAGGAGCTGAGAAACTTATTTCCCCCTAGTTTACAGGTTGGGAAGCTTTTTTTTTTTTTTTGTAGTAATATAACCACTTTGACAATCTGGGGAAGCCTATGGATCCATTCTCAGAACCATGTTTTTAAAGGCATCGAGTAAAGTACACAGGATTACAAAAGAAACCACTTATATTGGAACACATTTTTCAAAAACAAGTTCATGGAATCTGGGTTGAGTTATTTCCCAGCTCATATTTCTTTACTTCTTTCTTATTCTGTCCAAGATAAGGCAGAAGAACCTCTCTCTAACCTCCCTTGAGGTAGTAGGAAGGTAACTAAGTACTTTGGCTTTAAAAGGCTTTCATCTGGTGAGTGAAATGAGCAAAAGAAGGAGAACACTGTGTACAGTAACAGCAACATTGTGCAATCACCAGCTATGATGATCTAAGACCGTTCCAAAGGACTCAGGACGGAAAATTGCTATCCGTATCCAGAGAGAGAACTATGGAGCCTGGATGCAGATGGAAGCATACTATTTTCTCTTTTTTTCCTTTCTTTTGTTCTGATTCTTCTTTCACAACAAAACTCATGGGAAAATATGTTTAATATGATTGTATATGTACAACCTATATGAGACTGCTTGCCATCCTGGGGAGAGGGGAGGGAAGGAAAGGAGGGACAACTAAGATGGAACTCAAAATCTTATAAAAGTGAATGCTGAAAACCATCTTTACATGTAATTGGAAAAAATAAAATACTATTAAGTGGAAAGGAAAAAAAAGTTTCCAGCTGGGCTGGAAGAGGAAGAAAGGTGAACAAGAGGGAATCTTAAATGAAATTGTGTGCTTGCTATAATGGTAGCAATTTGAAAGGAAGCTTTGTAATGGATAAATAACATTAACCATGGGATTCTCCTCCTTAGTTTAGGCAAAAGGGCTGAATCTGGGCTCTGCCATCCACTCACTAGCTGTATGACTTTGGGCAATTAAGCTTTTCTTACCTGGAAAATGTAAAAAATTTAAAAGTATATATATAGATCATAAGCTCACAGATTTAGTGCTTTTTGTTGTCATAGTGCCATTTGGGGTTGTTTTGGCAAGGATACTGGAGTGGTTTTTCATTTCTTTCTTAAGTTTCCTATATATTTGAGGAACTGAGGCAAACAGGGTTACATGACTTACCCAGGGTCACACAGCTAGTAAGTGTTTGAGACTACATTTGAACTCATGAAGTTGAGTCTTTCTGACTTAGGTCCAATACTCACTATGTCCACTGTACCATCTAGCTACCCAGTTCCTCATCTGTAAAATGGGGACACTACTAGAGAAGGAAATGGAAAACCACTCAAGTATCTCTGCCAAGAAAATCCCAAAATGCCACAGTGAGTCAGACAGGACTGAAAAATGACCTCTATATCTAATTGACCATCTAGCTGACAGGCTCTCAGATGCATTGAAGAACAATGAAAAGAGCCCTGAACTCAGAGCCAGAAGAGACAAGGTTATTTCTCAAATGTGTGACCTGAGGAGCAGAAGTGAATTTTGACCTCTCTGAGCTCCTTTCTTCCTCTGTAGAATGAAGGCATCCCTCACCCCGCCCTACCTCAAACCCTTCCCAGCATGGCACTGCTGAGAAAGACTAGACAATCAGGAAGGAACACGCTTGAAGCTCATGTGTTAACTGTGGCTCCATTTCCACATCAGTAAAATAGGCATAATAAGAGTACTTACCTCACAGGGTCATCAGGAGGCTTGGATGACAGAAGGTATTTAGGGCTCTTAGCAAACCTTAGAGTCCCATGCAAAAGGGAGCTGCTATTGATCTGGAACTAGAAAGGGCCTTAAAGGTCATTGAGTCCAACCCATCTCGTTGTCTCCCTTTGCCTCATTGTACTGGAGAAGCAGCATGTTATAATGGATAGAAAGCCAGCCTCAGAGCCAGGAAGATCTGTGTTCGAGTTCTGGCTCTGATACATATTGGTTGTGTGACCCTGAGCAAGTCATTTAACCTCTCAGTTTCTTTTCTTTGGGGTATGGGGGGATTCACGCATAAATAGGATTTAAGTGAGGCATCGTTGCATGAAGTTATCAGCCTCACTCTCCTCCAGAGTCCTCACTGTCTAGTGGGAGGATAGAGTCAAGACGACTGGTGATGGCACAAGATACAATGGATGACCTCTGTGTCTTCAGTGTCTGACCAAGCAGGTGCTCCACAGCGCCTGCTTCAATTGCCTTCATGGGCACTGGAACAAATTATTCTCATCTACCCATTCCACCAGGGGAAGTCTTCATGTGCTCAGGATAGACACCCCCTTAACACCACCAATGGGTTTGAGACCTTTTGGTTATCCTCAACCTAATTTAGCCTATCTAATGAAAAGGTTTCCTAGGATGTGGACACCGTGCATGCTAAAGCTTCTTGGAGACACAGGTGAGAGTTGAGTGGAACAGGGGGACACCAAAAGTGGAAAGCAGCCCTGGAAAGGGCTTGGCAGTCATCACACCAGAGGTACTAGTCCTCCCTGAACACATCCTACACCCCACCTCTCACTGCTCTAAGCAACACTATGACTTTAATTTGTAGAAGTCTTTCTTGTTCATTGTTTTGAAAAGGACAAATGACATCACAGGATGATGTCTTGACTGGACAATGAATTGGATTTGAGTGAGGCAGAGTTACACAAAGTCATCATCCTCACTCTCTCTTCCAGACTCATCAGTCCAGTGACAAGGCAAAAGTCAGAATAACTGGTGATGCCAGGATACAATGGACAGCCTTGGTGTCTTAGACATCTGACCAAGCTCTAAGCGCTCCACAGAGCCTGCTTCATCCACCTTCCTAGTCTTTGAAATAAATTGTCTTCATCGACCCATTCCATTGGGGGAAGTCCTCAATGCTTGGAGTAGATACCCTTCTAACTCACCAAGAGGTTTGTGGCCCATCACTTACCTTCAACTTGGTTTAGCCCATTTGCCAAGAAAGTTTACCAGGATGAGGTTGTGGGGCATGGTACAGTTTTTTGGAGTCACAGGTAAAAGATGGGTGAAAAGTGGACACCAAAGGCAAAGCACTCACACCAGAGGTGCTAATCAGAGGAGGTACTGACCCATGTTGGTAGAGTTCTTTTGGAAACCGTATTTCCAAGTTGGTAGTTGGTTCCAATAAAATCACAGATCTGACACCTATGTCCTATCTCCCATTTTACAGAAAGAGAAAGTGAGGTTCCACCAAAGATCTAAGCAACTTAGCCACAGGCAGAATGTGAAGCTAGCTTCTTTGACTCCTGATCCACTCTTCCATAATGTATGAACTATGGAAACCAGATGTGAACCATGATGTAAACCAAGCCAGAAAAGGAACAAAGATACGTGTTCTAGGAAACTTTGCCTGCTGCTTCTGTCTTATTCCAGGAAGAAATGAGAATTGTGAGGAAAATCCTCTAAACAGGGCTAGATGATGCCTCAATATTCAAACCACTAACCAACGCTGTGACTGGTCCTCAGTCTGCTCCTCTGAAAAATGAGGTTTGTAGTATAGTTGATAGAACAGTGTCCTTAGCCTCAGAAGAGAAGGAAGGGATCTCAGAGGCAATATAATACAACCTCTCATTTTGAACAGAGTACCCAATCTGGAGTGAGGAAGACTCATTTTCCTAAATTCAAATCTGACTTCAGACATTTAACTAGCTGTGTGACCTTGGGCAAGTCACTTAACCCTGTTTGCTTCAGTTTCCTTATCTATAAAATGAGAAAGAAATGGCAAACTGCTCTAGTGTCTTTGCCAAGAAAACCCCAAATAGGGTCACAAAGAGTCAGAGGTGACTGAACAACAGTTCATTTTATAAGGGAAGACACTGAAGCCCTGGGAGGTTAAGTCCTAGGTCATATAGGTTAGATGCTAGATCCTCTGCTCCACAGTCAGAGATCTTTAGCAGTTACCACTGTGACCTAGCTTTGAATCCCTTCCCTTTCCTAGCTGTATGACCTTAGGGAAGTCACTTCTCCTCTCTTTGCCTCAGTTTTCTCAGCTGTCAAATGCAGAGGTTAAACAAGATCACCTCTAAGGACCTTTCCAGCTCTGATATTTTTTTCCCTTTACTAGTTCAAACCAGCTCAGAATAAAGTCCCTTGCAGATGATAGGTTCTTGGGAATTTTTTAATCTCTCAGCCCTAGACCTAGTTGCTAAGCAACCTGCCTCCAGTTCAGTCATTTATCTATAAAGGGTTTTCTCGGTGTTTTCCAGGCCTTGACACATGCCACCTTCCCCCACTGTGGTGTCTACTAGGAGAGAGAGACAGAAACAGAGAAAGGAGGAAAGAAATAGAAGGAAAGAAAAAGAGGGAGGAAGGGAAGAACAGAAGGATGAGGAGAAAGAAAGAGAGGAGAAAGAGGAGATAGAGGGAAGAAGGGAGGAACAGAAAGAGAGAGACAGACAGAGAGAGAGAGAGAGAGAGAGAGAGAGAGAGAGAGAGAGAGAGAGAGAGAGAGGAAGAGGGGGAGAAAAGGGAAGGAGAAGAAAGAGAGAGAAAAAACAACTCCGTACTCAAATTCCAAAGATACTGGTCATTCCCAAGAAAATGGAAGTACTCACAGAGAATTCATAGGAGAGCCTACTGAGGCTGCCACCCTCCCCAAACAATGACCTCATCAAGTTAGTAAAAGCCACCAGCCAATGAAGTGTGTGTTCCAGTTGCTTGACAAGCCAACTCAGACCAAACAGTTGATGCATCTCCTGGGGGCACATCTACCTGGGAAGCAGGTGAAGTTTGTCTTACACTTGTCCTGCCCTACTGTCTACCACCCAGTGCCCTTTCTGTTGCCTTTAGATCTGATAAACTCATTCAACCTCTGTTGATAATAACAGCTCATTTAGTTATGACCCTTTACAGGGACAAAAGATTTGGCCCCATTATCTTCTTTGATCACAACACATACTTATGAGATAAATGCTATAATAATTATTGTTTCTATTTTAGAGAGGAGGAAATTAAAGTACCCAAAGTCACCTGGATAATTAGTGCTGGAGGTACAGGGGCAGCTAGGTAACAACAGGTGATAGAGTGCCAAGTCTGGAGTCAGAAAGACATGAGTTCAAATCCTGCCTCAAACACTACCTCGCAATATGACCCTAGGTTTAACCTCTGTCTGCCTCAGTTTCCTTATCTGTAAAATAGAGATGATGATAATAATAATAGCACCTACCTCCCATGGTTGCTGTGGAGATTGAATGAGATAATTGTAAAGTGCTTAGCATAGTGCCTGGCATATAGTGTTATATAAATATTATTTATTATAATTCTTCTTATTATTGAGATCAGCAGCCAAGTTTTCTGACTCCAAAGTTTCCTATATTTCTCATCCCACCAGGGCTAGATATCCATTAATAAGATGTTGGAACTACAAGACATTAGACTTCAGATTAATGTAATAACCAATCTTGATTCCCAAAGAACCAATGATGAAACAAAGCATTAGAGTCTACAAACTTTTTTTTAATATTTTGAAAACTTTTTCAATATGGATAGTTTCCTTTATAATCCTTTATACTTTATTTTATGCATTTAAAAACATTATTCTGAGAAGGGATCCATAGACCTTACTAGACTACTAAAAAGGACATTAAAAAGGTTAATGACTGATTTAAAGGTAAAAGGGACCTCAGGGATCAATCAATATTTCCTTAATTTCTCTAGAGAGTAGGGTGTGGAATGTCATATCTTCTATTAAGACACAGTTAATGTGTAGGTTTGTTTTGGGTAAGGCATCTTCCCTTGTGGGCCACTAATCTTAGAAAGATGTGATTTAGGTGAGTTAAAGGCAGCGAGATGGTGCAGTGGATAGTGTTAGGCCTGGAGTCAGAAAGACCTGAGTTCAAATTTGGCTTCAGACACATACTAGTTGTGTGACCCCACGCAAGGCACAGTATCCACCTCTATTTCCTCAATTATAAAATGGGGTTAGTAATAGCACCTACCTCCTAGGGTTGCTGTGAGGTATCCAAGAAGATAATATTTGTGAAGCACTTTGCAAAATGTCTGACACATAGTAGGTACTTAATAAATGCTTTTCCTTTTCCCTCTTCCTCTTTCTTCATTTTGCCTCCACCATTCAGCGCAGCAACGAGGATTGCTACCCTCCTGAACAATAATAGACATCCGGCTAACAAAGCCCACGATAGGAGGGACCCTGATCTCTAGTCCTGTTTACAAGAACTATGGAAAGGACTGAACTTGGAGCTGAAAGGGACATCCTCCATTAAAGTCCTTCCTTGACTGATCCAGCTCCCACTGATCTCTCCCTCATCTGAATTTTATATTTTTTAATGTCATGGGAGGTAATGAGATGTCATAGACAGAGAGTTAGTCCTACTCTCATGGCCTAATGAGCAAGGATCTACAGTGCCCCTTCCTTCTCTGCTCACTCCACCCATGATGGGGACCTATGGGTTTGAGCTCCCACCCATAGTGGCTTAATCTCTGGATTTCAGCTGTGCAACCAAGGTGACCTTGGGCAAGTTACTCATCTACTTTCTTCTTCTGTAAAATGAAGGAATTGACCAAGGGAACTTCTAAGGTCTCCTCCAGTTCTAAATCTTTGACCCTGGGAATTAGAAGAATTGTGTTTGAATCTGAGCCCTCCCACTTTTGTCTGAATGACCTTGGGGAAGCACTTGACCTCTATGGGCCTCAGTTTCCTCAGCTATATAATGGGACCAGAGAATCATCTAGAGCTGGGAGGGAGTTTAATCCCTTCATTTTACAGATAATGAAACTGAGGTCCACACAGGTTAAGATGAGGGAAATAATACTTTTCTGCCCATTGACACTTTCAGTGATACCCATCAAAGCAGATTGCAACCCATGGCAAGAAAGGAAGGAAAAAAGAAAAGATAGAAGGAGGGAAGGAAGTCAAGTTTTCAATTGCACAAATCCTCCTCCAGCTTAGCAAGACTAGTCCTAGGCAATAAACCCGTTAGCCTCTTGCTGGGCCCATACTCAAAGTCTTCCTACTTTGGGTGTATCTGCTACACCTTGCAAGCCCTGTCATGGTGTGAGAAAACCCAGGGTCACTTCAAAGCAACAATAAATGGAAGATCTGAGGAAAGGGGCTACTTTGAAGAAAAAAGTGTTTGCTTAACAAAAATGGAGAAATGAAGAGTCTTTATGGTTGCTTCATGTGATTATTCATGTATTCCCTACTTATTTAGAAGAATAGGAGCTTAGATCTGGGGGAGGGGCAGAGACCCTAATGGTCATTCAATTTTCACTCCTTATTTTATATAAGGAAACTGAAACCCAGAGAAGAGCTCAGGGTTATAGAACTCATCAGTGTCTAGAGGGGATTTGAACTCAGGTCTTCAGTTAGATGACGCAGCGGCTGGAGCACTGGGCTTAAAGTCAGGAAGACTCATCTTCCTGAGTTCAAATCTGGCCTCAGATCCTCGCTGTATGACCCTAGGCAAGTCACTTAATGTTGTTTCCCTCAGTTGCTTCATCCGTAAAATGAGCTGGAGAAGGAAATGGAAAAGCACTCCAGTATCTTTGCCAAGAAAACCCCAAATGGGGTCACAAAGAGTCAGACACAACTAAAATGACTGGCCAATAACTTCCTTCCAGTTCAGTGCCCTAACCACTATTGATTACCAACAAATCAACTGAGCCCCTCATCAATCCGCCATAGTAGGGATGAGACTTTTGCATTATACAAGTTAGAACATTGTTTTCAGAAAGCCCCTGATAAAATTAATACATAGTTCTTTGCTGTGGTAACATATTATGAATCCATTAGTACCCAGGAACATATTAGTACAGGGTTAATTGTTAGTATTACTCACATTTATATAGCTCAATGGTTACAAAACCCTAAACAATTTATAGCCATGATCTCACTTGATTCTCACAACAACCCTGTGGGGAAGGTAAAAGAAAGTATTGGATTGTGCTTAAAGTAGTAGACCTGGACTTATGACTGACATGGGTTCAAATCAGCTTGTGTGAACCGGAGTAAGTCTTTAAACCTCTCTAGATCTCAAGTCTGCATTTCACAGAGTAGTGGTAAAGGTCAAATAAAATAATATATTTAAAATGCCTTGAAAATCTTAAAATACTATCAAGATGTCAGCTACTTTATAAATGAGGAAATCAATCATTAAGTCAAGAAACATAAATTTTACATTAAGGGCTTACTATGTGCCCAGCACCGTGCTGCTGGAATGGGATACAAAAAGAAAACCTTAAAATATTATCTAGATGTGAGCTATTGTTTACCATCCCCACTTTCAGATGAGATCAATCAATAAATATTTATTAAGTACCTACTATGTGCCACCTACTATGTTAATGGCTGGGGATACAAAAAGAAGTAAAAGACTGTCACTGTCCTCCAGGACTTTATAATTTGATGGGGCAGAAAGCAAATAGATAAATATATGCAAACAAAGTACAGGATGAATTTGTGTTATTATTTCTATACTTATATAGTACTTTAATGTTTGCAAAGCACTTTACATATTAATTTATTTTATTCTCACAACAACCCTGTCAAATATGTTCACCCCATTTTGCAGATGGGGAAGCAGATATACAGAAAGGTTAAGTGCTTTGCCCAGGGTCACACAGGTTCAAACTCAAGTCTTCCTGACTCCAAGTCCCAAGCTACATTTGCTGTGCCACCTAGCTGCCTCACTTTTCTTACAAAAGATCTTATGCAACTCCTTTCCATATCATTCTGGAAGCCTGACCCCCTGACCACTGGTGTGGTTTGTAGCTCATTTTACAGATGAGAAAACTGAGGCAAATAGGGTTAAGTGACTTACCCAGGGTAACCCAGTTAGTCGGAGGCCACATTTGAACTCAGAAAGATGTATTCCTGACTCTAGGCCAAGAAGTCTATTCATCACACCACCTAGCTGCCTTGGAAGTTAGAAGACCAAGTTTCTAACTCCTGCTCTGTGACTCATAATTTGAGACCATTGGCAAGTCACTTAGCTTGTATGGGACTATTCCATTGTCCCCTCTGTAAAATAAAAGGATTAGACTGGGAGGTCTCTAGGTCTTAATCAGCCCTAAAAGTCTGTGAACTCTCTCTCTCTCTCTCTCTCTCTCTCTCTCTCTCTCTCTCTCTCTCTCTCTCTCTCTCTCTCTCTCTCTCTCTCTCTCTCTCTCTCTCTCTCTCCCTCTCTCTCTCTCTCTCTCGAGCACAAGAGAAGGCTGATGGTCCTGCAGAGAGGGCTGAGAAGAAGCCACCAGACAAGTGGGAGGGGAACCAGCAGAGAGAAGCATCAGGAAAACAGCTGGAGGAGAAGAGAATGAACAAATAGCATCAAATGGTGCAGAACGCTTAGGCAGTAGGATGTAGTCCTCTAAAAATCATGATTAATCTTTCAGAAAGCAATTTCAGTGAGTGATGGGATTTGAAGCTGAATTACAGGAACTGAAGAAACTGAATGAAGTTAAGTAGTACAGGTAGCTTTTTTTCTGGGAGTTTGATTATCAAAGGGAGACGATATCACTGTAGGGGATCCTGGGGTTAAGGCAGAGGCAACTATATAACTCAGTCTGGAACCAGGAAGACCTGAGTGCAAATCTGGCCTCAGACACTAGTTGTATGACCCTGACCAAGTCCCTTAAGCCCAATTTGCCTTAATTCCTCATCTGTAAATGGGGGCACACTGGAGAAGGAAATGGCAAACCACTCCAGTATCTTTGCCAAAAAAATTCCCAATAAGGTCACAAAGAGTTGGACATAATTGAAAACAAGGGTCTTTTTTGTCATCTTTTTTGTTTGCTTTTTAAAGGGAAAGATGGGCATGTTTTAAGGTTGAAGAGGAGCCAGTACATAGTAAATACTAGATTAGAAGGATATATAATATAAAGACTAGAAACAGTGTTGAAAACAGTAGCTCCTGGAGAATCATACATTTGGAGCTAGAAGGAACCTCAGAGGCCATCTGGGCCACCATCACCTCATTTTAAAGATAAGGAAGCTAAGGCACAGTTATGTTGTGACATGTCCATGGTTACACAGTAAATGTCAGAGGCAAGATTTGAACCCAGGACTTCCTGACTCCAAACCTAGGACCACCATCTATTGTGCTATGCAGCCCTTAAGGACACATCACTTCAATGGCCAAACTTATTCCCTCTGGTTTGTACCTGAAGGGTGACAGCTGGGCCGTAACGATGAGACAAAATTTAGATAGATAAGGAAAAGAAAAAGAAGTCATTCTTAGGGGAAGAAGCCATTTTGCAGATATTCTATTATGCATTTTGTGAATACAGAGATGATCTCTTGATATTGATTCCCAGTCAGAGAGATGACTTTACTTCGATTTCATAGCTAGATGAATTCCATATTAAGGGTATGTACAAAGATAGAAAGCTGAATTGATCTTGACAGGTATTTTGCTGGGTTAAAACAGGGTATACGCTCCATTAGTCAGAAGGAACCTTCTTGTCTAATTGGATTCTAATTTCTTTACTTTATAAAAGAGAAAACTGAGGCCCAGGGAGGGGCAGTGATTTATCTGGGGTTAACAGTAGAGTGGGGCTAAAACCCAAGTCTCCTTTCTGACTTGAGAAAGAAACAAAATTCATTTCAACTGACCACACTGCCTTGTTCTCTAAACCAGAGCCAAGCATCTCTATCACCACATTGCTATGGATGAGGAATTAAGAACCTTGGTTGACCTAATTTGCTTCTGAACATCACCCATGCAATGACATAGGCACTCTCAGGTCCCAGATGTGCAGCTCCTCCAGGAAAAGCAACCTCAGCTGGGGATGAGCACATTTCTCCATCTGGCCCAGTCCTTTGTTGGTGGGTGGTAAATTGATAGAGTAAAGAGGGGATTGTTCAGCTACTTAAGAGTGAAGGGCTTTAACAAGGAACATCTGTATTTAAACAAAGAAATGCTTTGGGGATCTGTGATTTCATCTCTGGGGGTACACCCTTAGACTTTCAATAGGAATGCACCCAGAAGACAGAAACAGAGAAGATTAAAAGGAAAAATCAGAATTTTCAACTTGGAAAAGGCACCTCAGCAGCCACAGAGTCCAACCCATACTCAAAAAAGAATTCCCATAACAACACACCCAACAAATAGTCATCTATTTAAAGGCTTCATATGAGTGGGAACCCACTACCTCCAGAGGAATCTCATTCCACTTTTGTTCGGATCTCATTGCTTTTCTTAAAATTTTTTTTTCCTTACATCAGATCTAAATTTGACTCTTGGTGAGACCAATACTTTACTTGTCCCTTTGGATCTCATCTCCTCCCATCTCCTCCAGGTCCCTGATAACTTTAATCAGGACTCTTCCTCTCATCTTCTCTGGCTCCTTCTCTGGTACCTACAAATGATGGCCAGGTCACCTCTACACCTTAAACCAAACAAACAAAAAACCCAACAATCTTCACTTGACCTTAGTGTATCCTCAAGCTATCTTCTCTGTCTACCATCCCTTTCTTATTCACTGTCCAGGGTTGTTGTGAGGATAAAATGAGACCATACAAGTAAAGGGCTTTGCAAACTTTTAAACACCCATGTAAATGCTAGCTGTTATTATGGTTGTTGTCACTGCTATTCTCATCCAAAGGAAGGAAGGAAGGAAGGAAGGAAGGAAGGAAGAAAGAAAGGAAGGAATGGAGGAAGGGAGGGAGGGAGGGAGGAAGGAAGGAAGGAAGGGAGGAAGGGAGGGAGAGAAGGAGGGAGGGAGGGAGGAAGGAAGGAAGGAAGGAAGGAAAGAAGGAAGGAAGGAAGGAAGGAAGGAAGGAAGGAAGGAAGGAAGGAAGGAAGGAAGGAAGGAAGGAAGGGAGGAAGGGAGGAAAGGGAGGGAGGGAGGAAGGAAGGAAGGAAGGAAGGAAGGAAGGAAGGAAGGAAGGAAGGAAGGAAGGAAGGAAGGAAAAAAGAAAGGAAAAGAATCCATCTGTTGCATCCCTTGCCTCTACTTCCTATCCTCCCACTCACTTCTCACCCCTTGGCCCAAGCCCATCGCTGACTGAAACTCCTGTCTCTAAGTTTACAGTGATTTCTTCATCGCTAAAGCTTAGCCTTAGTCCTCCTTTGACTCTTGACTTTTCCCTTCTCCTGAACACTCTTCTTCTCCCTGTGTTGTTACACTTCCTTCTCGTGGTTTGCCTCGTATCTGTCTAAACACCCCTTCTCAGTCTCCTTTGCTGTATTATGCTCCGTATCACTCCCCCTCACTCTGAGTGATTCTCAAAGTTCTCTCTACCCCTGTCTCTCAAGTTCATCTGTGCTCCCATGGGTTCGATGATCATCTCTATGCAAATGATTCCCAGAACTATATATTCAGCCCTAGTCTTCCTCCTGAATTCCAGGCCCACATCATCGATTCAATTAAATAAACATTTATTAAGCTCCTACTGAATGCCTGGCTCTATGCTAAGCACTGGGGATACAAAAAGAGGCAAAGACAGTCCCTGCCCTCAAGAAGCTCACAATCTAGTGGGAGAGACAGCATGCAAACAAAGTATACAAAGTCTGGTATAGACTGGATAAATAGGAGATAATTAATAAAGGGAAGGCACTCCAGTGCCTTAAGAAGTATTAATACCTCTTAAGGTGGGGTTTTGTCAAGGAAAGTTGGTTGGCTGTTGTCCTTTGTTCTCAAAGAGGACCAAACTGACATCACCATGATGAAGTCAAGTTTTATCGTGTCTGACTGGGGCTGATCAGAGCAATCCAAGCTCGGAATGTTCTGCCACAGACTGGGCACAAACAGTCCATGTGAACATTTGGGGTGGATACTCCAAATTTGCACATCCTACGTTTCCTTAGTGTTGTTTGAATTCTGCTTTGCTCATAGAGCATAGCACCTCTTATGATGTGGGCATGCCATGCTAAATGGTCCTGTGCCAGTATCTCCCATGTCACACAATCAAATCCAAAGTTTTTGAGAGAGGTCTCTCTCAAGGTGGGGTTTTAATTGAAACTTACAGGAAATGAAGGAGGTCAGTATTCAGAGTTTAGACATTGCAAACAACATATCCAAAATGGAATTCATTTCCCCTTTCCCCTCCCCTAATCTGTTCTCGCCTCCAAATTTCCCTAGTTCTGTAGAGGGCACCTGTTTCTCTTTTACCCAAGAACCCTGAGGGTCTTCCTCTCCCAGTTTGATTTTATTATTAATTTTTTTTCTTATTAAAAAGGGCCATCCCTTGAATAACTACTTAATGAGGCCTATTCATTGAATGGGTATATCTCACTCAAAGTGAGAATCTGATAAGACCTTAGCCTAAAATGGCCAAGGTCCTGCTTTGCATCCTGGGCCATCTCCGATTGTCCTCATGAATACCAGGTCACTGGACCCAGATGGCTCAGGAGAAGAAAGTGAGGCTGGTGACCTTGCACAGCTCTCCCTCACTCAAGTCAAAGTCAATGGCAAGTCATGTCATCATCTTGATGTCATGGTCCTCTTCAAGAACGAAGGACAAACCAAACAACCACATTCTTCTAGACATTCAGGTTTTCCAACTCCGTTATCCTTTACTCTTCACTGTCTCTCATTCCCATATTCATCAGCTGTCAAGTCTTAGTGACTCGATTTCCACTTCCTTCTCTGACAACCTCTACTATCCTTTATTCTGTGGGCCTTCTAATTGTTCTCACTGGTTCCAGTCCCTCTGATTCTCCCATCTATCCTCCACACAACTATCAAAATCATCTTCCTAAAATACCAGTTTGGTCATGTTACTCCTCTGTTTAAGAATCTTCCAGTGCCTCTGGGCTAATCTAATATCACTTTTATATCACATCTATGTAAGGTTTATTGTTGTTTTTCAGTTGTGTCTGACTCTTCATGATCCCATTTGGGGTTTTCTTGGCAAAGATACTGCAGTGGTTTGCTCTTTCCTTCTCTAGTTCATTTTACATATGAGGAAACTGAGGCAAACAGGGTTAAGTGAATGGCCAAAGGTCACACAACTAGTAAATGTCTGAGGCTGGATTATGAAGATGAATCTTCCTGATTCCAAGCCCAGTGCTCTATCCGCTGCACCACCTAGCTGCCCATGTAAGGTTTAAACACTTATGAAACATTTGACACTCACTGATCATCTCTTTCATTAGGACAAACTCCTCAGATGGACATTTAAAATCCTTCAAAAAGCCCTTTCATCTGCCTGTAAGGGTTTATTTCAGGTCATTCACCTTCACATATGCTAGTTTCCACCAAATTGGACCTTTTTGCTGTTCCATGAATTCAGTGTTTCATTTCTGGTCTCCACCACTTTGCCTAGGCTATCCCCCTCCCTCATGCATGCAATGCATACTCCACCTGTCACTGCCTCTTGAAATACCTAACTTCATTCAAGGCCCAGCTCAAATGTAATCTCCTATAGAGAGCCTTTGCTGATTCCCCCTAGATATTACAGCTCTCTCTTTTTTCATAAAATCATATGTACACATACTTGACATAGATCAAGACAGCTAACGGGTGATGGCCCCAGATGCTATAGGAGACCTTGACCTTTTTAAGCTAAGGTCTTTCCCAGGCCTCAGTTTGTCTGAGGCAATGCCCATTCAATAATTAAACTCTACATAAGATTTTGAGGCAAAAGATGGCCTTCACAAAAGAATCAGTCTGGGAGGGGAAGACCTGAGGTATAAAAGCATTGCCTTGCCCTAGTGAGGGCTCAATTGAGATTAAGTAGCATAAACTTATGGTGGACCCAGGCAGCATGGTTTCATTATCTTCTCCAGCTTTTTTTAGTATCACATGAGTGGGGAGAGTTGCTAAGTTTTGAATTGCTATTAAAGACATTGTTCTATAGCAGAGGGCAGCAAATTGTCACAGTGGACCAAATCTAGCTTACTGCCTTTTCTTGCACTCCTCAAGAAAAGTATTATTTTTATAGTAACAAAAACTATTTTATATTATATATATTATATATAAATACATAAATAATAAACTATATATTATTATAGTAACAAAAACTAAAAAAACTATTGTTTTTATATGAATAAATAAACCTTTATTGCATTTTTATTTGAAAAGTTTAGACTATTAACCATTTCCTCATTATCCCATTTTTAATCTTTCTCCCAAAGTAAGTGAGGTCTTCTCCATCTTTAAAAAACCTTCACTTGACCCTGCCATACTCTTAAGAGATTTTCCCATATCATTTCTACCTCTGCTTTCTCACCACCCATACAATCAGGCTGCAGTGGAAGGGCAATTGAACTTGGAGTCAAAAGAACTAAGTTGTACAGATTCGAACAAGTTTAGTCGATCTGAAAGGACCAACAAGTGCCAGTTATTTGGACCCTTCTTATCAGTGACACTTAATATGCCCCTTGCTTATATGCAGTCTCCTTTTATTCTTCATCCTTGTATGTGTAGCTCTATCTACCCAACTAGATCCTTGAGGGCCAGGGAGCAGGGAGGGGGAGAAAGGGCTGGGGGGGTGGTTTCTTGAACCCATCACAAAGAGAGCTTAGTTAGGGACACAGAATTGATTGCATTGAGAGCTTCAGGCACAACATAATAACAATTATATATTATTATTATTATATTTTATACTATATATAATATATTATTATAATCATTGCCTTTTGCGCAAGCCTCCAGCCATTTCTATTCATTCTGTATATAGCTTGTTTTGTACAAATCTGTTCTCACGCTGTCTCCCCATTTGATGTGAGCTCCTTGAGGGTAAGGACTGCTTTTTTGCATCCCCAGCGCTTAGGACAGTACCTGGCACATAGTAGGTGCTCAATAAACGTTTATTGATTGATTGACTCATTTCATCCTGGTAACAGCCTAGTGAACATCTCCCGCAAGTATTAACATCTCCCTTCCATTTAGAGAGGAGAAAACTGAACGATTTGTGAAGTGATTTGTCTAAGGTCACACAGGGTACAAGCAAGATTCAAATTCAGGTCTTCCTTATTCCAAATATAACATTCTCTCCACTAGGCCATGGAGACAAAACTCGGATAATTCCCCACACCCCTTCCCATGTACTAGAGGATAACATATATATTCATATATATTATCTTAATGAATTCTTACAACAACCCTGGGAGGTATGAGTTCTTCTTATCCCCATTTTACAGATAAAGAAGTAGAGGCTGAGAGCATGTAAGTGACATTACACAGCAAGGAAAGCTCTGAGGCAAGATCATGAGATGATAAATTTGGAGCTGGAAGAGACTTTGGAGGTTAAGCTCAATCCTCTAATTTTAAAGGTAAGGAAACTGAGGCACAGAGAGTTTAAATGATGTGCCCAGGGTCATTAAGCTAACAAATGTCTGCGATAGAATTTGAACTCAGATCTTCCTCACTCCAAGTGTAGCACTATCCACTGTGCCACCTAGAAGTCTTCAGAGAACCCTTCTTATTTCTGTGTATTGCTCCTGTCCTTTCTTAATAAAATATCTAGGAAATTACAAGCTATTGGTCTACGCTTTAGTTAGGCAGAAGCAGGTGTTCTCTGCAGCTGGTATACTTCCTGGCACGTAGTATGTGTTTAATAAATCCTTGTTCCCTTCTCTCCCTACCCTCCTGCCCTATGGGCTGAATATCAAACCATCCTTTAAAAGGTTAACTCCAACCTCACCTCCAGAAAGCCTCCTCTGATGCTCAAGTCAGGGATGACCTTCCCTCCAAGTCCATGCAGTACTTTCTTTGACACCTTCTTCCCATTTCATCCCAGGTAAGTAAGCATTCTGAGCAGCTAGGTGACTCAGGAGATGGACTATTGGGTCTGGAATCAGGAAGACCTGAGTTCAGGTCTGTGTGACCCTGGGCAAGTCTGTTTGCCTCAGTTTCCTCATCTGTAAAATGAGTTGGAGAAGGAAATGGCAAACCGCTCCGGTATCTTTGCCAAGAAAACCCTGAAAGGGGTTGAAGACTGAAGACTAAACAACAGGGATGTCTTACAGCTGCCTTGGTGTTTTATCTCCCTGATAGGATCTTTGTGAGGCCCATCCCCAGTCTTATCAAAACTTTGTAACTTCCCCAGCTGGTTGTACATTTTTCTGCATGCACTGAATACCTAATAAATGTTTGTTGCAACAGTGAGGGAGTGGTGCCTAGATAATGTGGCAATGTACAAGGAGAGATTGGCATTTCTGTCACAGGTCTTTAACCTAGAGAAGTTAAGCCAAGGACCCAGTGCCCAGAGAGGCTGATCCCTGAGTCTCAGCAAGGCCTGAACCTCAGGGCAGAGCACTTAATAGCTCCAAACAGGACTTTAATTCTCTTCTCATTCCAGAACATGGCTCATTAGCATAGGGTTTGGATAATAAAAATAAAAAAAAATAATAACAATAAGTTAACACTTACATTGAACTTAAACATTTATGAAGAGTTTTTATTATTTTATTATCATAAGATAAAGTATAAAAGAAGCAGTGGGACCTGATGGCTAGAGAACTGGCTTGAGTTCAGCTATACAAGATGGACTTAACCTCTCAGTGCGCTAGGCAGCTCTCCGAAGCTATAATTTGCAGAGAAAAGGGCAGATTTGAATTAGTGATGAGAGTTTCCTCATTCAGGAGTGCCCTGACTCAGTAAAATCAGTCCAGTCTTCATTCTCATCCTTACATCAATCATGTAAGGTAGATACTAATATCATACCCATTTTATGGAAGAGAAACTGAGGCAAACAGAGGTTAAGTGACTTGCCCAGGATCAATCAGCCAGCAAGTGTCTGAAAGATGGGGTGAGGCAGACAGGAGTGCTAGAGGCTGATGGAGCAAGCAGGATGCAGGATGTGAGACAGGAGATAAGATTCAGGTGTGACGGCCTGAAAAGTGATCAAAGAAGACTGCGCATTGATACCCCTACTTTGGACGTATCTGTGCGCTTTCACAAAACACCCCCAATTAACCTGACAACCTCCCCTCCCCTTTCCCATTCCTTTAGCTTATCTGTATGGACTAGGTGACATTCTGGAGTAATCCTCCTCTTCCCCCGTTCCTGTTCTCCTTGACCTGATATCCCCTTCCCCCATAAATCAGACACCTAACCTCAATAATGGCCTTTTAAAAAAAATTTTAATTCTTGCTATGAAAAAAATAAAAATAAAATAAAATTCTTGCTATGAGAAGCAGGGTCAAGCTCCCTTAGGAGAGCAGGGCTTGCTGCCTAGGCTCTGCCTCCCACATGTAGTAGGGAACAGGACCTGCTCACGGAGAGCATGACCACTTGGGACCATCACCCCAATAAATGCCTTTCTTGAAGTTGGAGGCTGTCCAAATGAATATGAATGCTTTCAAAACACTAGGATCCACACATCTACATTCCATCATTTCACGTGGCACCCCAACCTTCTTGGGGTGTACACTGAACTCATCATGAGGAAGGATTTGAACTCAAGCCTTCCTAACTCTGGATCCAGCACTCCATCCAACAGAATAAGACAAAATAAGAGCTCAGCACTTTTGGGAAAGCAGAAGAAATAGATTCCAGTCCTATTTCTTACCAGTCCTACTTATCAGCTGTGTGACCTTGGCAAAGTCACCTCATCAATATGAACTTCAGTTTCTTCATCTACAAATGTGGATATCAATTCCTTCCCTGTCCACCTCACTAAGCTATTATTAGATCATAAACTTATTAGTAACAACGTTGATCTATAGAAATGTGATCAGAGAGTGGTTATTTTTTCTTTTCCTTTGGGATTTCCCATATGGCTTATTCAATTTCTTTTTATGAGATTGGGTTATTTAAATTCTCTGCTAAATAAATAATCTACTGTTTACTGACATCAGAAAACTATTTTTTTTTAATTCTTGCTAAACTATACATGGAAAAGTATCTTGACAAGGTAGGTATAGAGAGTCCACTTTGGAATCAGGAAGACTGGTTTTGTGGACCTGGGCAGCCCCCCAGGCAACTCTTTAAAACATTAAATTATAGAGGAATTGCCAGTCTTCCTTAGTGTAGGGAATTTCCTCACCAGGAAATCATAGATCTTAACAACAAATACAAAAGGATAGTACCACGGAAAAAGCACTGATTCAAGAGTCCAATGTATTACCTCACTTTAAGTGAGTACCTGAAAAGGCCTTAGCCTAAAAGGGTCAGGGTCTCCCATTGCATCCTGGGCCATCTCCCGTCATTCTGATGAATTTCTGGTCACTGGATCCAAATGGCTCAGGAGAAGAAAGTGAGGGTGGTGACCTGCACAGCCCTCCCTCACTCAAAACAACGTCAACTGCAAATCATGTCATCATTTGCCTGATGTCATGGTCCTCTTCAAAAATAAAGGACAAACACAACAACCATCCACTCTCAACTCTACTTTTTCAATGAGAACCCTCTCAGAATCTCTCTAAATTCTAGAGTTAACAAGAGTCACTCCAGGAAAGCCTGGAAGCTAAATTTGTCTTTGGCATCCCCTAAACCCTTTATTCTCTCCCTCCCTATCCCCCCTCTCCTTCCCCTCTCTCTCTCTCTCTCTCTCTCTCTCTCTCTCTCTCTCTCTCTCTCTCTCTCTCTCTCTCTCTCTCCCTTTCATGTTGGCACCTTCTGTTCCATCACCACAGCATATTAAATCTTCTATATTCTGGCTCCAACCTCCAACTTTCCAGACTTATTTCACATCATCCCCCTTCACACACTCTAAATTCTAGCCAAACTAGACTGTTTCCTGAACTCAGCATCCCCTTTCTATCTCTGTGCCTTTGCACAAACTCTTCCCCCATGCCTGGACTGAAAGAAGGCCTCCCGTCTAACTCTTAGGGATTCTTATCATTCTCCAAGACTCCAGTCAGAAGCCCCCTCCTACCAGAAACCTTCTAAATTGTCCAAGGTCACATAGCTGGAAAATGTCAGCACTTCACCTGGAGTCCATGTTTTTTGATTCCCAAGTTAGGGATCTTTCTACCATACCTCACTGCCCAGTTTTTATTTTTAGTAGTTACATTAATTCAGTTTGTCCCCTCATGCTGCTGGCCATATATTCCTGTAATGCGGAAAATGGATTTTCAAGAGATCTCTCTGTCCTCAGCATCCTAAGGGATTCTACCTTGAGCCTTCCCTGATCCCTGCCATGATGACAGCAGTTAGCTTTGTATTTTCTGACCTTGTCCTATCTCCCTAGTGGAAGGTAAACTCCTTCTAGGTAGAAACTGCCTTTTTTTTGGTAGCCTTTAAAATCTCAATCAACACCTCACACAGTGACTTGTTCATAAAAACAATTACTAAATGTTTCTTAAATCAATTAAAATTATAGGAGCTGGAGCTAGAAGAGTCTATTAAATCTAACCCATTCATTTTATAGACCAAGAAAAAAACCTAGAGAGGGAAAAAGATTTGCCCAAAATAACAGAGTAGAGAGCAAAGCCAGGATCAATACCTAGACCATAGTAGATACATACCTACATACATGCAGATATAGATAGATCTATATGTATAGACACACACACATACATATACGTATTATATGCATATACACTTACATATATGCCTATGTGTATATACATGCATGTGTGTGTTTAAAGCTGTTAAGGTTTTAAGTTACATTGAGATTTTTAGATTTAGAATTTAAAGGGAACTTGGTGGCCATATAATCCAGGCCAATTATTTTTCAGATGAGAAAACTGAGTCTCAGAGATATTAAGTGACCTGCCCAAAGTCACACTACTAGTAAAGGGCAGAAGTGAGATTTGAACCTGAGTCCTCTTTCTACCCTACAGCTCAACCAGGTACCCACTGATTTCAGCTTACTTCTATCTATTCTATCATAAGGAAAGCTGATCTGATAAAGCAAATGGAGATCATCTAGATGGCACAATGGATAGACTGTCAGGCACAGAGTCAGGAAGACCTAAGACCTCAGAAGTTTAGAGCTGTGTGACCCTGGGCAAAACACTTAACCTCTTAAAATGCAAAACCTATTTAAGACTCAATTTCTTCATCTGTAAAATGGGGATAATAATATCTTCCAGGGTTATGGCAAGGATCAAATGAAGACAATAATTGTAAGAATTATATAAATCTTACCTGTCATTCTTATTAATTCCCATTAAAGTGTTGCACTTTCCAAGGGTCTTTGTGTTTTAATAGAGGCCACCAGGCAGAGTGCTAATCTAGGAAAATCATCCTTCAGTGGTGGCATTTCAATCATCTTTGGAGGTAATATTTAGGACTTAGGACAACATTTCCAGTTCCCCTCAAATCCTAACACAGAAAGGACTATATAGTGTAATTCAGTGGAAAGATTCCTGGATTGGAAGTCAGGAGACACATGTTCTAATTCTCGCTCATCCCCTATTAAGCTATATGATCCTGCCAAGTCCTTTCCCATCTATCTTTG
This sequence comes from Bettongia penicillata ogilbyi, assembly GCA_023548195.1. Lineage (NCBI taxonomy): Eukaryota > Metazoa > Chordata > Mammalia > Diprotodontia > Potoroidae > Bettongia > Bettongia penicillata. The sequence continues at coordinate 6,625,918 of JAJHZJ010000131.1, forward strand.
AGTCTCAAAGAATCACAGAATTCCGAGAGTTGGGGAAGACCTCAGCAGCCATCTATACGCAGTGGTATGGGGCGAATTAACTCATACCTACAAGGAATCTCCACCATGATGTACTTGACAAGGGGTCATCCAGCCTCTGCCAGAAGTCCTCCAATGACGGTGAATCCATCACCTTCCAAGGCAGGCCATTCATTTTTTTTTTTTTTGGACAGAGAATGTTTTTGTTTATTTGTTTTTTATCCTTTTTTTCAATTTATTTATTTTTCATTTTCAGCATTCACTTCCATAAGTTTGAAATTTTCTCCCCTTACCTTCCCCGAGACAGCATGCAATCTGATGTGGGCTCTACGCTTACATTTCTGTCAAACACATTTTCACATTAGTCATGTTGCATGTTGCATAGAAGAATAACAAATGGAAGAAACCATGAGAAAGAAAAAAACAAAATAGAAAAGAAAATAGTCTGCTTCGCTCTACACTCCAACTCCATCCATTCATTTTTAGATAGCTCTAGTCATCAGGAAGTGTTTTTGTGTTGGTGCCTATATTTAACTCTTCACAACTTTAACCCACTGATTCTGACCTCTGCTTCCCCCCATCCCTACCCCTATCTTTATATATGTCGAACCTTCAAATGAAGATAGTTGTAATGTATCCCCCCAAGCCTTCTCTTCTGATTAAACAGCCCCAATTTCTTCAGTCTATCCTCCCATGACATGAAATCAAGACTTTCTAAGAAGCCTTCAAGGATGCTGAGATGTTCTCCATCTTGTCAACAACCTTCCTACACTGTGATGCTCAGAATTAAACACAATAGATGTAGTATGATCAAGGCAGAAGGAGCTATCATCTCCCTGTTATTAGAAAATGTGACTTAGTTTCCTGCTATGTGAAAGACTAAAGGGCAGTTAGGTGGCCAGGTGGATAGAGTGCCAGGCCTGGAATCAGGAAAACCTGAGTTCAAATCTGATTTCAGACATTTACTGGCTATGTGACCCTGGGCAAGTCACTTCATCCTATTTGCCTCAGTTTCCTCATCTGTAAAATGAGCTGCAGAAGGAAATGGCAAACCACTCCAGTATCTTTGCCAAGAAAACCCCAAACCAGGTTCTGAAGGGCTGGACATGGCTGAAATGACTGAACAGCAACAAAAATGTGAAATAAGGACCTTAAGGTAGATCAGCATTTCTCAAATTTCTTTCCACAGAACTCTGAGGTGCCACATGATTTGGACAAGGGTTTCATGAAACAATTCCTACAATAGTGATATTTTCTGTTTTAAAATAATAAATTTTAAATTATGCACACATTAAAATACTAAGCACAAAAATGTCCAGCATAAAAGGATAAGTGCAGGGGTGGGAAATCTGCTGCCTCAAAACCATGTGTAGCTCTCTAGGTCCTTAAGGGTGGCCCTTTGACAAAGTGCCACACTTAAGGACCTAGAGGGCCACATGTGACTTCAAGGCCTCAAGTTCCCTATCCCTGGATAGGGTATAAACCTGTAATACCATGGATACAAAGGACTCCCAAATGAAAAGGCTCCCTCTACCAATGCAGGTCGGCAACTTCACTGCAATTTAGTTTTGAAGGTAGGCAGCTAGGTGGTAGTCAATAGCATGAAGGGCCTAGATTCAGGAAAACATGAGTTCAAATCCCACCTAGTTTTGTGACCTTGGGTGAGTCGCTTAACTTCTGTTTGCCTCAGTTTCTTCAAGTGTAAAATGGAGATCATAATAGTATCTATGTCCCCAGGCTTTTTGAGAGGTTCAATCAAGATAATACTCTTAAAATTCCTGGTGTAGTATTAAGGCTCTATTAATGCCAGCTATAATTATCATTATTATATTATTGCTTAGAGCACTGAGAGGTTAAAAAAAATTTGCCCCAGTCACATAGCAAATAAGTATCAGGGGGAGGACTTGAAGCATGGTGGTCTTCTCTGGTCTTAGACTCGCTCTCTAGTCACTCTGGCACACTATTTCTCAGCAAGTGAGAAGGTTTAATTTGTTCAATTTCATACCATCATTTTCCTCATGAATTTCCTTTTATCTCAAGGTTGTTCCATTCTCCCTTCTTCCTCTTCCCTTCCACTAATCCTGAAGAGCCTGCATGGATGCTGTCAATATGCACAGTTTGAAACACAGGCTCTCAGAATTAGAAGGAATGCCAGTCTAACTTATACCTGTATAAGAATCCCCTTCCAGGTACCCAGTCAGTGGATCATCCAGATTCGAAAGATCACCATAAATAAGGAATGTACCATATCCTGAAAACATCAAGCAGATGCCACATGTTTCTAGTTGGGAACAACTCTAATAGCTCAGAAGGTTTTCCCTCCATCTCTTTCTAAATTCCCCACACTGTTCCTAGTGCTGTCCTCCGGAACCCAGCAAAACACATCTACTGTCTCTTGTACATAACAACCTTTGAAATACCTAGACAACTTTCAGTTTTTGCTTCAGGCTAACTATCCCTAGTTCTTTTAACCAATCCTGTGATTTTATAATTTTCAGCTCCCTCACCATCTAAGTTACCCTCCTTTGAAGATTCTCCAGTTTGTCAATATTTTGTCTAAAATAGAGCAACCAGGACCATACTAAGTACTTGGGATGAAGTCTGAGTGGGGCAAAGCACAATGGTTCTTTTCCATTCCTTTTTTCAGGGATTATGCATCTATTAATACAACCTAAGATGACATTAGTTTTCTTAGTTAGTGGAACACTATTGACTAATATCAAGTTCAGACACACACACACACACACACACACAGAGCAGGTTACCTTCCCCTACTTGGGCAATGGATTTTTTTATAACCCAAACATGGAACTTTATATTAATCCCTATTAAGTTTCAACTTCTCCAATTACATCCATTGTTTTGAACAAGTTAGTTTCTTTATTCTAAATTTATCATCCAATATTTAGCCATCCCTCCCATTTTCATGTCACTCATAAATTTAATGAACATTCTCTCTATGTAAGTCATTGATAAAAAGGTTGAAGAGCTCGGGGCTCTAAAGAAGCATCTCTGGGAACATCCTTTGGATTTATCTCCTTCTATGTTTCTTCTATCACTCTTTTTTTTTTAATCTAGACTTTCAATCAGTTCCAAATCCACTGAGATATACTCTCATTCAAACAACATCTCTCCAATTTGTTCACAAGGATGTAGGGGTAAGTGGATAAGAATTTATTTTAAGTGCCAGGCACTGTGCCAAGTACTTTACAAATACTACCTCATTTTGTCCTCACAACAACCCTATGAGGTAGATGCTCTTATGATCCTCATTTTACAGTGGAGAAAACCGAGGCAGACAGTAATTTGTCCAGAGTGACACAGCTAGTAAATGTCTGAGCTGAATTTTAACTTGTCTTCATGATTCTAAACCCAGTGCTCTATCCACTGCATCAGGTGGCTGTCCCTATGGGAATATGTCAAATGCCTTTCTGAAATCAGGAAATACTAAGTCTAACTCCTCCCCCCTCAGATCTACCTAGTAACCCACTTCAGAAAAAGGAAATGAGGAAATATTGGGGAATTGGACTTCATTGTTCAGTCATCTCTGATTCTTGACCCCATTTGGGGTTTTCTTGGCAAAGATACTGGACTGGTTTGCCATTTCCTTCTTCAGCTCATTTTACAGATGAGAAAACTGAGGCAAAGAAGGTTAAGTGACTTACACAGGGTCACACAACTAGGAAGTGTCTGAGGCCACATTTGAACTCAGGTCTTCCTGACTGGTGCTCTATCCATTGCACCACCTTGACTGCCCCGAGATGAGATATATATGCCTAGATGACTTCTATGATCTATTTCAGTTTTCAATCCAACGATCATTTGAAATATTCCAAGGCTCTTTGAGTGAGGGAAACCATAGATTAGCCAATTTCTGAAGTCCTTTCCTACTCTCAGCAAAGTTGAGTGAGAAGAATGTTGGATGTAAAAAGACCTGAGTTCAAATCCCATCACTGTCACTCATTTTATAGATTTAGAGCTAGAAGGGACCTTGATCCAAGCATCTTATTTTATAGATGAGGAAACCAAAGTCAAGAGATCATAAAACTAATTTGTCAAAAAGCAGGGACTTGAACTTATTATTTTTTACAGATAAGGAAACTGAGGCCTTGAGGTCAAGTGTCTCACCTAAAGTCACACATATCCTTCAGCTCCAGGCTCTTTTCCCTGATGCCATATACCTTGGACAGTCACTTTTTAATCCCTATGGGCTTCCATTTCTGTAAAAGAAGGTGGAAGTAGATAGTCTCTTCTGACCCTTTCAGTCCTAAAGCAGTGCTTTCCTGGAAGCCAGCGTTTATGATTTCTGTTATGCATAGGAAAGCCAGAGGTGGAGGGAGTCATTTGCCCAAACTAACAGAGGCAGGGGCCCCTGCCCCCCCAGGTTTTCCCCTCCTGGAATGTGCCTAGGACCTCCTCCAGTTCCCAAATGCCTACTTCAGAGTGCTTTGCCCGCACCCAGAGCCAGGCTTCCTGCCAGAGGATTCACCAGGGGTGTAGGGAAAGTAGAATAAACTCCTTACTCATGCCAATGCCGCACACGGTCAGGGCAGCCACCACCGAGCCGGCGGACGTCCCGACCACACGATGAGCCGTATCCAGCATGCGGGGGGCCAGGTCTCGGAAAGCATCCACGGCCCCCACCTGATAGTAGCAGAGAAAGCCGCTGCCCGAAAAGGAGATGGAATGCGGGGTATCGGGGTCCCCCTTAAAGACCTGTTCCATCATCTTTGCAGCTACGGGTGGGCCTCCCTCGAGGGGGAGGAATCAGCCTCGAGCCCTCGCCTTCCGAGAGTCCCTCGCCTGCCTCGCCCCGTCGGGACAAGCTGGGGCCTCCCTGGAGCCGACAAGGCGCCTGACGTGGGCCAGTTAATTTCGGTCCGAAAGCAGCAGCCACAGCTACGGAGGCTTCTGGCTGGGGAAGCAGGAATCCCTGTCGAGCCAGTGCAGGCGGCGTCCCGGTTGCACGATCTCAGCGCCTGATATAATCGCACTGTCAGCTCTCTCCCGAGCCCATTTTCTCGGGGATTTGAGCCCTGGCCCACGCGGTGGGGTGGAAGTGGGGGACAGTGGTAGGAGATCCCTTGCGATCCCCACTAGAGGAGCAGCTCAGGGCTGCCCAAGTCCAACCATGCTCAGACGACCTGCCACTAACTAGTGTCTCTGCCGGCTCAAAGCTTCAGCCTGTTGCAAACCCAGGTGATGATTATCTGCGGGTGGGTGTCTCCCTCCCTAGCACCGGGCTACCGCGATGCTGAGTGAGGGAATGAGTTAAAGGGTTGGCATTTCTCCTGAGGGAAGGTGGCCCGATTGCAGGAAGTTCGGCCGCAGGTGTGCAATGGTTAACGAGGCAGAAGAAGAACTTGTTTACAGGGGTTGTGACATCCTCCCCACATTCCCCCACAGGTAGGAGCTGTCCACAGACTTCACTCTCTAGGCCTTTTAGAAAAAGTTTAAAAACCAACTATATTTCTCGACCTTTTGTATTAGTTCTTCTATGCTATACCCAGCTTGAATTTAATCAGTGGTTGAGGCATTTTTTTTTTTAAAGCTGTCAAAGGCAAAACTGTAAAATAGATTGTCTTCAACTGGCCACAACTACCTCTGTTCATTAAGTGTCATAATGACTTCCTCCTCTCCCCCTTCCCTTTTGGGGGCCACTAGATGAGACTAGCTGTAAGATATTATAGTTTTTTTCATTGTTCTTATTTTCCTCTTTCATAATTATGTCTTGGGGCCCATTAGAACCAGATTTCTGCCTAGAAGCCTAGACTTCCCATATCTCCATACCTGTTCTCTTCCCCCACCTCTAACTTCTTAACTACCTGCTTCCCCTGTACCTTAAGGCAACCACAATCTCTTGCTGACCAGGAAACTCAGAAAACATCAGAGCTGATAGAGATCATGCAGGCCAGTTTAATCTTTAATTCACAGATGAAGAGACTGATATAGAGAAGGGCAGTGATTTGCCTAAGGTCACACAGTAAGGAATCCAAGATGAGGTCCTCTGATGGGCAGTATTCTTTCTACTACAACACACTGCCTTCTCAATGGATTTTTAAACTATTGCTGAGTTATTAATAGCTTCACACAAATAAAAGGGTGTTCTCATCTTCAAAGGGGAACCAATGGTAATGTTTAGTCCAAATGAATGATTCTAAAAGCCTAAGAATTTCAACCAATTTCATGCCTGGATAGGGGAGATGTTTAGGAATTGGGGGCGGGGGGCAGACAACTTTCCTAGCATCTGGTAGGTGGCCACCTACACAGGAAGCTGCCTCGCATATTTTGTAGTTGAAACAGAGCTAGAGTCATGGCTTTTGATCTTGGGAGGTCCAACATTCACATATGGTTACAGCAGGAAGATCATCTGAGCCATCCTCCATTTCTTTGACCCAGAGAAAGGAAGTGACTTGTCCAAGATTATATAGTAATACTTGACATTTATATAGTGCTTTAAGATTTGCAAACAGATGAGGTATTGTGGGTATGGAATGTTCCATATACAATAAGACTCAATTGATGTGTTGGTTAGTTTTGCTGAACTGATTTTTCTTTCATATTCTTTGTTAAAAGAGACGGCTCTTTGGAGAGGGGAAGGAAGGGAGATATATTTGTAAATGGTGATATAAATACCCCCCAAATCAACACAAATTTTAAAATGCCATTTAAAATTTTCACAGACCAGTTTAAGTATCTCATTTGGTTCTCATGACAGTCCTACAAAACTCTGCTATAGTATGCTAGTTTTACAGATAAGGAAACTGAGGTCCCAAGAAGTAACTTTTCTTATAACCAGCATGTATCAGAGGCAGGACTTGACCCCCAATCTTCATGGCTTTGAGGCCAATTCTCTATCCACCATATTTTGATGCCTCTTTAGAAGAATAGGGAAATAATACCCCACAAAAATAATCATAATTAAGCACATTGGCCAACTAGGGGAAGTTACTAGCTTTAGTGGAGGTGGGGACAGATAAGACTTACTGGAGGAGTTGGACTTTAAAGACTGGGTAGGAAATCAATAGATGAATAGTGAGAGGGACCAATTGTGAATGACTTGGCTATGTTGAGCAATACAATTACTTCAAGATAATTCCAAATAATTGAAAATTATGATGAAAAATGCTATCCACCTCCAGTGAAAGAACTGATGGAGTCTAAATGCAGATTGAAGCATGTTTTTTACTTTATTATTTTTTGTCTGTTTTCTTTTGCAACTTGGCTAATGTGGAAATGTTTTACATCAATGCACGTGTATAATCTATGTCAGATTGCTTGCCTTCTTAAGGAGAAGGAAGAAGAAGGAGGGAGGGAGAAAATTTAGAACTCAATTTTTTTTTTAAAAAATGAACATTAAAAATTTTTGCTTACATGTAATAAAAAAAATTATGGGCTTGTAAAAGGCAATAAATTTTCATGGTGCATAACCTCAAAAAGTGTGAGAAGGAAAAATTCTGGGCATAATCAAGAACAGCTTAAAAGTGTGAAAGTCAGAGAGTCATAGCTTTTAACTGCATCCTATAGTGAATGGAAAGAGGGTGGCATGAAGTAAAATGGCAAAGGTCATGTGAAGGGAAGCAGAGTGCAGGAATGGATAGAGAGTTGGACTCAAAATGAGGAAGCTCTGGGTTCAAGTCTTGCCCTTGATTCATACTAGCCATGTAATCTTGGGCAAGTTCATTTACTTCTTGGTGCTGCAGGCAACTCTCTAAGATTATAATTTGAAGGACAGGTGCTAATCTGCAATGGGAGAGGGAGGTTCCTCCCTGGGAGTCCTTTACACCAAATGGACACACAAGCCTAGTTCCTTCCTCACCACCCCCCAAAAAAAAAGATAAGGTGGAAGACAATAATGGGGGGCCTTAAATGCCAGGATGAGTTTGGAAAGAGGGAGCTACTGAAGAATTTGATCTTAGAAACTCCCCTCCCCCAGCCCTAATTGATCTTAAATCCCAGAAGTGGAAGGGGCCTTCAGACTTATCCTGTCTACCATCATACCTACTTCAGGACTCTCCTTTATGACATTCTCAACATGCACAGTCCAGAGATCCTCTAAAACCCATAATAGCAGCATGATATGGTGAGAGGAGTCAGTTTTGAAGTCAGAGGAACTGTGTTCAAATCCTACCTCAACCACTTATTACATGGACAAGTCACAATCCCCTTTTCTTCCCTGTAAAATTAGCAGGTTGTATACCCATCCATCATATTGGTAAAGTTGACTTCAAAAAAAAGAGAAGGTAAATGCTGGAAAGGTTATAGAAAAACAGATATAATAATTGATACACTGTTGGTGGAGCTGTGAACTGGTTCAACCATTTCAGAAAGCAATTTCAAACTGTGCCCTCAAAGTCACTAAACTGCGCCTGCCCTTTGATCCAATAATACTGAAAATAGGCTGATACCTCAAAGTCATCTATGGAAAAGAGAACAGACTCATATGTGCAAAAATATTTATACCAGTTCTTTTTCCAGCAAAGAACTGCCCACCAATGGGGGAACGACTGAAGATGATAGCATGTGAATATAATGGAATACTATTGTACTGTAAGAAATGATGAAGGGCATGGTTTCAGAGAAACCAGGGAAGACCTGTATGAATAGAAGCAGAAAGAAATGAGCAGAACTGGGAGAACAGTTTGTACAATTAAAAAAAAATAATGTAAAGTCAAACAACTTCAAAAAATGTACAAACTTTGATCAATGCAATGACCAGTCAAGATGCCAGAGGACTTATGATAAAATCTGCTACCCACCTCCTCACAGAGGTGATAGATTCAAAGAACAGATGGAGATATATTTTGAGAGCATGACCAATGCAGGAAATTTTGTTTTGTTAGAGTAGATGTTTGTGATAAGAGCTTTATTTTTCTATCTTTTTCATTGGAGGAGGCGGGGAGATGTTAGGAGGGACAGAAGACAGACTAAGTTGAATTAAATGTAAAATTTAATTTAAAAACAAAATAAAGAGATCGGAGATAATGAAATATACCTCCCTTGTCTTGGCAAAGAGGATGGATAAGACTGCTAGGGTACAATGTTTCGTACACTGTGACTGTATTTTGGATATTTCTAGTTAATCGTTTTTCTTGGTTACAAGAAGTATTCAATTCAGAAGGCAAGGGCAGAGATTTACTGATACACAAATGAAACACAACAATAAGACTTATTTTGGAAAAATGAAGGAATGGAGGCAGATGATCTCTAAGCCCCGTCTAGCTCTAAATCCACAATCCTGTTGCTGTCTGAACCTGAAAGGAAAGATCGTGGAATAATATCTTAAATCTTGCTCCTGGGAAGGGTGAGAGAGTGGTTTGGAGACCCTACAAGTTGTCAACCCAAATCTGTGCCAGCCCTTGTGGAATAACAAGGAAAAAAGATATAGTCTACAGATCAAATAACTTAAGGTCTGGTTAAGTATATACTCCCAAAGCAATCAGAAAATTAAATCTTAAACTATGTGAAACAAACCCTACATGGTGGAGGAACTCTGAAAAGTGTTATGACTTGTGTGGGCTGGAATAATCAGGAAAGAATTTGTGGAGAAGGGGAATTTGACTGAGGCCTTGATGGATAGAGAGGATTTACTAGATATAATGTCAAGTGCTGGGAATACCATAAAAGACAAAAAAAAAAATTACCCTAACAGTCCCTACCCTCAAAGAACTGATAATCTAATGGGGAAGACAGCAGATACATAGCTAGGTATATACAGAATAAGTAGTAGGTAATCTACCTGTGATGTGTTCCTCTTTCATTGCTCAAGAAGACCATGCCATTGGAGAAATGATGACATGACTTGCACTTGACTTCGTTTTGAGTGAGGGAGGACTGTGCAGGTTACCAGCCTCACTTCTCTTCCAGAGCCATCTGAATCCAGTGACCAGATATTCATCAGAATAATTGGAGAGGACTCAGGAGGAGGCAACTGGGGTTAAGTGACTTGCCCAAGGTCACACAGCTAGTGAGTGTCAAGTGTCTGAAGTGAGATTTGAACTCAGGTTCTCCTGACTGGTACTCTATCCACTGTACCACCCAGCTGCCCTAATCTACCTATGGTAGGTAATTTCAGAAGGCAAGGCTTTAGTGGTTTGGGAGAGGTAGGGAAGGCTGACTGCAAAAGTTTTAAAGGAAGCCAGAAGAACTGAGAGGTAGAAGAGAGGAGGAAGAACATTCTAGGCATGGGGGACAGCCAGTGTAAAGGCACAGAGATGGAATGTCAAACAGGCTATTGTAGCTGGTTCATGAAATCTGTGTGGAAAAGTGACATGTAAGAAGGCTAGAAAAGTAGGAAGAAGGCAGGTTATAAAGACATTTAAATGATAAACATAGGATTTTATATTTGATCCTCAATGTACCAGGGAGCCACTGTACCTTAATGAGCAGGAGAGCAATATTGATATTGGAGACTGTGCCTTAGAAAATTTAGATGTATCTCCCACAGCCCTAGTATCTATGGCAGTCTCTGGTACACAGTGGGTGCCTAATAAATGAGAACCGAGTTGAATTGCCAATGAGGAGATAGAGAGGGCATTTCAGGTTAGAGAAACAACAGAGGCAAAGAAGGGCACACTGATAAGACTGTTGCAGAGGGTCCTACCTTTGGGGGTAATGGAAGTTACAACTGGATAGATTCAGAATGACCCAATGAGAGTAGATTTAGTGCTTCAAGGAGCCTTAGAGATCATCCAGGCTAATACCTTCATTTTACAGTCGAGGAAACACGCCCAGGGAGGTTAAGTGACTTGCCCAAAGTCACAATGGTAGGAAGTGACAAAGCTGGGATTTGGACTCAGGCTGTTTGATTCCAAATCCAGTGCTCTTTCCTTCACATCACACTGATTTAGGAGGCAGGCTTTCAGTGAAAGATGTAGAGAGCCATTTATAGGCTATCGAGCGGAAGGTGCTATGATGAAAGCCCATGCGACAGTATGTTTTGATGGCCATCTGTGTACACAAGATGGATTGGTATAAAAAGAGGCCAGAAATATCAAGTCTGGTGAGGAGAATGTTGCAACATTCAGATGTAAGGTAATAAGGATCAACGTAAAGATGGCAGCAAGGGGAATGAGGAAGGAGAGATGAGACCAAGAGCAATTATTATGAAGGCTCAATAGCCTTTGGTGTCTGATTGGATCTTGAGGATAAAGGAAAGAGATGAATCAGAGATGACTCCGCATTTTGGAACCTGAAGACCTGGAGAAGGGTGGTAGCCTTGATAGAAATGGGGAAATTGGGAAGGAAAGCCGGTTTGGGAAGGGAAGAGGATGATGTTACCTTGAAGGTGACAGTGGGGCATCTGTGTAGAGGGTGAGAGGAAATATCACAGGCTCATTATTTAGTCCAACCTCCTCACTTAACTGAGGAGGAAACTGAGGTCCATTTAAATTGACTTGCTAAGCTCACACAGGTGATAAGTAGCAGAGTTAGAATTCAAACCCAGGTCCCGACTGCAAATTTAGGATTCCAAATCCATTGCCTAAAGGAAAATGAGTTCTAGGGAATGAATTCCCTAGAAAAGGGAAATAACTTGGCAGAGATCATCACAGCTCCCAGGAAAAGTAGCCGCTTGCATGTCAGAGATGAGGAACATTTGCTCCTCCCTCTTCTCTATAACCCTCAGTCTCCATGGTTATAGTTTTAGGGAATGTTTTGTGTGGAATCTATGCTTGAGGGGAATAACTTAATTTATCCATAGTTGGACTGGAGGGGCCCATTGCCTAGGATCAGAGTCAGGGTTCTGATTTGTAGAGAATATAAAGCATCAAAAATTTCTTGCCAACTCTCATATACCTATCTTAATTTAACTATGATAATTCACAGAATAAGGGACAAGACTTCATAATCAGTTTTTATTGACAGAAAATTTTTTTCCCCTGAGCCCTAGAATAGAGTCTACTCAGTATTTTTTCTGGGTCATCTGAATACAGTTACAGGTTGTCAAAAATCATCACTGTCTTGGCCAAATGGGCAGGTAGGTGGCACAGTGGATAGAGTGCCAGGCCTGGAGTCAGGAAGACACATCTTCATGAGTTCAAGTCTGGTCTCAGACACTAGCTGGGTGACCCTGGGAAAGTCACTTAACCCTGTTTGTCTCAGTTTTCTCACCTGTCATATGAACTGGAGAAGGAAATGGCAAACCACTCCAGTATCTCTAGCAAAAACCTGACAGAAACAATTGGGCACCAACAAAACCTGGAGAAACTGGGGGATTCACCTATACACACATTGTTAGAAGGGTTCCAAATGTAAATTACTTAAGCTTTTGTATGTAAATAGTTTGATTGTTGAAAGTGGGGGGAGGGAGAAAACATTTGTATAAGTGAAAAATGATTTTTAAAAAAAGCCACTTGTGAAGAGAAATAGTTTAGGGGGTGATGTAGCAACAGACTCCTCTGAGAATTGGCTAGAGAGTGGCCCCTCAGATGAATGTACCTGTTTGGGAGCATAGCAATGACTGAGGTAAGAACAGTTCAGGATATTATGGTCCAACACCTCATCTTCATGGCACTATTTTTGGAGTTTTGAAATTCTCAACCGACAAAACTAGAAGTCAATTAATTGCGGACTATGAGAAGATTCTATCAGGACTGTTCCACTAAATATAGAATGTTCATGCCTGATATAAAGATGGATTTCTTAAATTTTATTTCACACGATAAAGATAAGTCACTGACCACTAGGTCTTTGACTTGAGTCATTAGAGGTTGCTGATAAACCAACAATAGTGGAAGTAAAAAGCCAACAGGAGAAGATCTGAGGAATCCAGAAGAAAAGACAGGAAGTGAGAGGGAAGAAGCCAATTGAGACAGCTGACTCTAGCTGCTTTGCTGGGAACTTGCTGACTGGAGGAGAGAAGTTGCCCTATTGATGGACAGGTGCAAGACTGGAACAGCTGCTGGAAACTCTTTGGAAGAGAACTGAACCCTGCTGGGAATGCAGAGCTATTGGGGTTTGTTATTCTAGCACCACCTTCAGGTTGAGAAAGGAGATACCTTTCGGGGTGCCTATGTTGTTCTCTACTGTGCTCTGTGATGTGACAGAAAGGATGGGGTTTATGGGTGGAGGAGCCAGCTTTGCATCTATTTTTCCCGGAGCTGTGCTTTGCTATGAAAGAGTCTTGGATCTGATTCGAGGAAGCTTAATCACCTGCTATTTTCAGATCTTTGCAACTTGGCAGTTCTGCAGTTAAAGAATACTGCTTGTCACTAAACTAGCATAACACTTCCTCAAGCACCCTGTTGAGTGTGGCTGTAAGAGAAAAGAGCTTGCCACTGGTTCATAAGCTTGAGAATAGGAGAAGAGCAGCTTTTCCCAGCAGGAAAGCCATAAGCACTGGAAGGGGAGCAGTTAGCAAAGAAGCAGCTTTGTATGATTGTGGAGGGTCCAGAAAATATCAAGTACTTCAGTCCAAAGTTATCCCAAATACCTCAGTTTCCTGATTCATGTGCCTCCCTGCTAGGTTTCTGCAAGTATATGCCCCCTCTTCACCACAGATACTTTGTTCATTGGTGGGAGATGGTGACCTAGGTTTATAGATGAATTGTCATGTTTTTTCCCAGAGAATGTTGTAAGCTTCAAATAAGATAATGACTATAGAGCACTTCAGAAATCTTAAAGTGCTGCAGAAATGCCAGTTATTGTTATTAATTTCAGCTCTGCTAATATTCTTGTCAGCCTGCAAATCACCAGAGCTCCAGGCTGATGATGACTATTCCCTGAGACTTCTGCATACCTACTGAGTTCAAGCAGTGTTTATAGAGTTACACTGAAGTACGTTGGTAAATAGCTCTGAAGTAAAAAAATATATATACATACATAATTTTAAGTTTAATCTGCATTAGTAACACTTTCTTAAGTCTAGGTAACCAATAAAATAACAAATCTAGTCCTTGACAATTTCTGAAGGGTGGATGCTCACACTGGAAATTTCATAATCTCTCTAATAAATTGGTTAGAGCTGACTTCAGCCCCTCCCCCCTTTTTCCTGCTCTGGATTTCTATTGAGTAAATGTTATGATTCTTCTTATTTTTATCTTCTATTGAGTAACTGTGATGTTGCTCATCTGGATGAGTAAATGCTATAATACTTATTTTGTGTTACAATTAACTAAATGTTTTATGTTTGGTGTTTTACACGATGGCGTCATGGTGACTGATTTTCCAGTGGTGACTAGTATTGTACCTCAGGCTGTACAGACATAATTTTAGATCCAACTGATAGATACCATTCACCGATACATGAATACTACTAGAGACACCACGATTTGGGACATTCTGCTGATGGAGCCACCATGAGCAGGGCTAAAGGGAAGAGTGTTTCACCTCCTCCCCGCTCTGCCTTTGGTGGGAATGACTGTCAGAGTTTTGCTGCCATTATAAATAGAGGATATTCTAGAGTGTAGCTCGTTGGTCCAATTACAGTATATTATTTTAGCAGTGTAACAAGCAAGAAATTTCACACAGCTGCTCGTGTTTTACATTGTGAAGTACATCAAGAAGCTGGAGAATCCTAGAATGGTGGGGCTGGATTTGGAGATTAGGAGATCATTCAGTCTAGAAGGAAGTCCTGGTTGGTTGGTTGTTGTCCTTCGTGCTCAAAGAGGATCAAAATGACATCACTATTTTGGGGTCAAGGTATGGTGCTGTCCAACTGTGCTGTTCTTCATCCTTCACTATCATTCTTGAAGAGAACTGTGACATCAGGAAGATGATGCCATGCAAGTACATTGGATTTAAGAGAGGGAGGGCTGTGCAGCCACCAGTTCTCCTCCAGAAGCATCTGGACCTAGTGGCAAGATATAGATCAGGACTGGAGATGGCCCTCTGTCTGACTGTGACTGATTAGGTCAATATAAACTTGGAAGGCTTTACCAGAGATCAGACACAAATAGTCCATATGAAGATTTGGAGAGGAGATGTCTCTAAATTTGGGCATCTTATGTTTCTTTCGAACTCCTACAATGCTGCTTTACTCAGAGAGCACAGTGCCTTCTTTAATGTGGGCATGCCATGCTGAGTGGTCCTGTGTCAGTGTCTGCCAGGTCTCACAATCGATTCCAAAATTTTCCAGGGAGACCTTGAGAGTGTCCTTGTATGCTTCTTCCAACCTCTCTGTGATCACTTTCCTTGTGTGAATTCTCTCTAAAATAGTCTTTTAGGCAAAAGTTCCTTCCTAGAAGTGACAGGGTGCTTGAGTATCTGTGCTTGGACTCCAATCCTAAAATCACATTTCTCCCTAGCCCATCCCTGACAGTTTCTCCCCAGCCCAAGGATACTGCCTGCTCTAGCAAAAGCTTTATCTCTCTTCCTGATACAGTAGCCAGCTACACCTACAGAATTCATTAGTTTGAACCAGCTGCATACTGACTGAACTGGCTGTGTTCTGGAGCATAACAATATTTGCTACTTACTGACTAATCATATGTATGGGAGCAATCTGGTATTCTTTAGTTAGTCCTGACCCTTAGTTGACTTAGTGACATTTTAGACCTAAAACCATACCTCCATGTAGCCCCCCTTAGGCTCTTTCCCAATGAACTCTGGGCAAAATACCTGGGCAGTAGATACTAAAAGTGCATGTTCCTTTAAGAACTAACCACTCCCTAATCCAGCCCTGAATCACTTAGTCATCACACTTGGCACATATCTTACTATAGAATATATAAACTTTACCTGTACCCCATTCAAATCGCAGTTTCCCTAAGAACTCTTGCCCACTGAAAGTGTAATAAATCTTTACCACCTTGACCTCAAGAATGCTTGAGTCCTTGAATTCTTTTCAGACAGCCCACACAGGGAACTCCAGTCTTGGGGTTCTTCTATCATTCCTCTATCTCTTCAGCCCTCATGAGAAGGAATTTTGGAGGTCATGTAGTACAAAACCCTCGTTTTGCAGATATCTTACTCCTCTCTAGGCTACACTTGGGATTTCCTCTACTATGCCCTGGTTCTTCCTCCTAAAGCCTCACTCTGGCACTAGAATTCACACTTGGAAGTATCCTCTGCCCCTGTGGCCTCTCTCTCTGACTTGATGGCTCCTCCCAGAACCTCCATTTTAGGAAAATACTTAAGCCAATCATATCTCATTCCCTTTTTTACATATCATCTTCCTCCATTAGAATGAAAACTGAGGGGAAGGACTTTATATTTGAATTTGAATATGCTTAGCACATAGTAGGTGCTTAATAAATGCTTGCTGAAGGCAGGCTTCAGAAAAACCTGGAAAGACTTATATGAACTGATGCTGAGTAAAATGAGCAGAACCAGGACAACATTGTACATAGGAACAGCCACATATGACTGATAGACTTAGCTCTTCTCAGCAAAGCAAGGATCTAAAACAGCTTCCAAAGGCTAATGATGGAAAACACTGTCCACATCCAGAGAAAGAGCTATGGAGTCTGAATGCTGATGGAAGCAGACTGTTTACTTTCCTTTTCTTCTGTTGTTTTATTTTGTTTCTTCTTTTTCATAGTTCCTCCCATCGGTTCTAATTCTTCTTTACATCATGACTAATGTGAAAATATGTATAATATAATGTATAAGTAAAGCCTTTATCAGATTGCATGCTGTGTTGGGAAGTAAGGAAGAAAAGGAGAGGGAGAAAATTTAAAACTCAAAATCTCATGGAAATGAATGTTGAAAACTAAAAATAAATATATTGGTTTTTAAATGCTTGTTGACCATTGTTCACTGATGAGACAAATGAGGGGTTAACATGTCTATCCCGATTGTCTTTACAACTGGACACAAACTTGTGGCTTCATGCTGTAGGAAACATGTATTAGAAGTATAAAGAGGGCCTAAGAAGCAGGTAGAGATTGGAACCAGGATATCACAGAATTCCAAAGTCCAGCCCTCAATGGAATCAACAGAGCACAATCCTGGCGGCTCCTTTTGACAGGTAATTGCATCACTGGGACCTGCTCCCTTTTGGTGGTTTTTCCAGCTATCACTTAACCTGCTTCAACATGCCTACCTGTCCTAATTTGTTTAAGATGTCCCCAAGAAAGCATGCAAGGGTGTGGTGGGAACTTATCATTGACAGTCTCTGGAAATCATAGTATCATAGAAGATCAGAGGTATGAAGGACCTTAGAGATTACCTAGCACAATGCTCTTACTTTACAGAAAGGGAAACTGAGACCCAGAGATGAGATGGCTTATAGAAAGTCATATAGTATGTTATCAATGGAACTAGGATTAGAAACCAAATCTCCCTCTCAAAGTCTCATAGTTATAGAGCCAGAAGGTATCTCAGAGGTCACTTAGTCTAAACTTCTGTGAAAAAAAATTTTTTCTCTCCTTTCCTGTCCAAAGAGCATTATCTTTGGCAAAGAGCAGCTCAACTTCCTTCCAGTCACTCTATCTATTCCAAGGAGCAGTTGTATCATTTCTTTGATCTTAGTACACTTAATAGTGCCTGGCATATAGTAGACACTTAAGAAATATTTATGATTGATTGATCAATTCTTTTTCCTCCAAAATAGCTTTTAAAAAAAATCCACCTGTTTGTTTTTCTTAGCTTTTCTCAGTAACCTGAGCTCATTTTGACCTTTAGTGAAACTTACAGGACTATGCCATACTTTTCTATTCACCTTATATTACCTCCTCTTGCTTCTACCCTCTCTCTATATATATCTTTTAAAAATCTAAGTTGTAATTTAAAAGAAAAATCTAAGTTGACTAATAATTTCCCTTTACATTCACATCAGCCTTTTTTAAATTTCCCCTTCTCCCCACTCCTCATTTGAACTATTTTTTCTTTTCAAGTTCAAAATTTCTTCCTTCAGATGTTCCCATTCCTTCTTGGCTGATTCCCTGTTAGAATTTTCATCTTTTTTCTGAATGGTTCAAAATCCACTCTACTTATCCTGCCCAGAACTCTCTCCTAACCTCTGGTCTTGCTGAGTATTGTCTCAACCCCCATCCTTCATGACCTCTCTGTAGCCTTTGGCACAGTTAATCACCTTCTTCCAGATACTGTCTTCTCTCTATGTTTTGTGGCATTATTCTCCTCTGATTCTTGACTCCCACTATGGGGTTTTCTGGGCAAGGATACTGGAATGGTTTGCCATTTCAATTGTGGATTAAGGCAAACAGAGGTTAGGTGACTTGCTGAGGGTAACACAGATAATGAGTGTCTGAGGCTGAATTTAAACACAGGTCTTCCTGACTTCAGACCCAGTGCTCTATCCACTAAATCATCTTTGATTTTAAAGCCCTTCATAAATATGTTTTACATGATTGCACATGTTTATCCTATATCAAATTTCTTGCCATCTTGAGGAGGAAGGAGGAAAATTTGAACTCAAAATCTTTCAAAAACTGAATGTGTAAATTGTCTTTATGTGTAATTGAAAAAAATAGAACATTATTAATTTTTTTTTTAAGTCGTTTGTAAAGGCTATAAAAATGGGCATACCCTTTGGCCCAGCAATACCGCTTCAAGGGTTGTATCCCAGAGAGATCATAAAAATGGGAAAAGGTCCCACATGTACAAAAATATTTTTAGCAATTCTTTTTATGGTAGCCAAGAACTGGAAATTGAGGGAATGCCCATCCATTGGGGAATGGCTGAGCAAGTTGTGATATATGAATGTAATGGAATACTATTGTGCTATAAGAAATGGCAAACAGGTAGACTTCAGAAACACCTGGATAGACTTACATGAGCTGGTGCTGAGGAAAGTGAGCAGAACCAGGAGAACATTGTACACAGTAACAGCCATCATATTCGAGGACTGCTTTTGATAGCAATGCAAGGACCTAAAACATTTCCAAAAGACTCATGATGCAAAATATCATTCACTTCCAGAGAAAGAACTATGGAGTGGAAGGCAGAATGAAGCAGACTATTTTCTCTTGTGTTATGTTTCGTTTTGTTTAGTTTTACTCATGCTTTCTTCCATTCATTTTAATTTTACTATGCAACATGATTAACGTGAAAATGTATTTAATAGGAATGTATTTGTAGAGCTCATATAAGATGGCACACCATCTTAGGGAGGGAGGGGGAGAAAATTTTAAACTTATGGAAGTGACTGATGAATTATGAAAACAAATAAATAAATTTGGAGGAAAAAAAAGCTCTTTGTAACCTGACCCTCTCCCCCACCTTTTCCAGTCTTCTTATACTTTATTCTTTATCATGTACTCTATGATCCAGTGACAATGGCCTCATTGCTGTTCCTGAAACAATATACTCCACCTCCAGACTCTGGGAATTTTCACTGGTTATTCCCCATGCCTAGAATGTTCTTCCTCCACATCACTGTCTCTTGGCTTCCCTGGCTTCCTTCAAATTTTAATTAACATTCCACCTTCTACAAGGAGCCTTTCCCCATCCTCCTTAATGTTAATGCTTTCCCACTCTGGATATTTCCAAATTATCTTGTAGGTATCTTGTTTGTACATGGTTGTTTTCATGTTGTCTGTGAATTATTTGACTTACAAGCACCTTGAGAACAAGAGCTGTCTTTTTTTTTTTGTATTTCCAGAACTTAATAAATGCTTGACAACTGACTGATTTACTATTCTCAGAAAATCCAGAAGCTTCTGACTTCTACTTTCAAGAGGGATAGAAAGAGTCCAACTGCACCTCAAAGTGCTAAAGGAAAAGACTGGAAAGGCATGAAAGGAACTGGCATGTCAGACTAAGTCTGGCTTTTCTCTCCTCTATCACAAATTTTAATAGGGAGTAACTACTCTTGGCCTCTTCCCCACTTTCCCATCATTTCTACTCCAGCAACTAGTTTCTCCTAGCTGGTGAGAATCAGATACAGAATGTTTCTCCTGCCTTTGGAGGGAGAAAATTTTCATTAAGGGAAGTCAAGAAACCATTGTTACCGTTCAGTCATTTTCAATCATGTCCAACTCTTCATGATCCCATTTGGTGTTTTCTTGGTAAAGATAGTGGCATGGTTTGCCATTTCCTTCTCTAAGTCATTTTATAAATGAAGAAATTGAGGTCAACAGGGTGAAGTGACTTGCCCAGGGTCACACAGCTATGAAGTGTCTGAAGCCAGATTTCAACTCAGGAAAATGAGTCTTTCTGACTCTAGGCTTGTGCCACCTAGCTATCCCAAGAAACCATTAGCCATTCCAATTTTGTCAAAAACAGCAAATGTCTGCTTAATTGAAGTCCCTCTATTCTGTGCCAGACACATTACCAAACTCCTCATCTATTTCCTCTTGCTGTCCTGGTGGTCTGTAATATTCTAATGGTAATATCATTAACATGTCTATTCATCCTCTTTGAAACATCTTGTTGCATTGGAGGTGAAAGAAAACAGGTGTTTGGAGAGAGTTCAAACCTGGGAAGAATGATTCCACCAGCTGACAAGTAAAACAGTGGGTTCAAAGGCATCACTCCTAAAAAGCTGAAGTTGTCATATTGACAGCTGTGCAAGTGACCAGGATACTTTTTGACATCAAGCAGTCAAAATACTTTGAGTGATTTTAATAAAATTACCCCTAAAGCACTATTTCTTTGTATCAGATGTCATGACTAGAGCATAGCTATGGTAAAATGGCCAGATTGAGGATAGCCTGGACTGGAAGGTCAGGAAAAGTAGAGGTCAAGCATTTAAACATGGGAGCCTGGAGACGATGCTCTTAAGTTATCTTTGTGTCTTCAAGCTTTACATTCCTTGAGGTCCTGCCTGGGATCTAGGCACTTTTGACTTCTGGCTTCAAGAGGGAAGATGAACATGGCCAACTATACTTCAAGTTGGTGAAGGAAAAGACTGGAAAGTTATGAGAGGAACTGACAGTCGCCACCATTATGTCTTTATCTGCAGTTTGCTATACTAGAGACTTTGAGGAACTTCTCTGGGGAGATCTAGTGTTCATTCTATGTGTGTGTGTGTGTGTCTGTCTGTCTCTGTCTCCCCCTCTTTCTGTCTCTCTCTATTTCTCTGTCTCTGTGTCGCTGTCTCTCTCCCTCATCTCTCTCTCTCTATCTCTGTCTATGTCTGTCTGTCTGTGTCTCTGTCTCTCTCTCTCGGCTGAGCAAAGTTACCTCACTCCCAATGGGAGAGCTCCTTTACTCTGTATTGTCTAGTATAGGATTGTGGTATTTTGCTATTTTTATTAGCCATGGGCTAAATAGATTCCAAGAAGGGGTTGTTAGGAACTCTCTTAAGTGGGTAGATGATTGACAGGGGGAAAGGTAGGAGGTAGCACCTAGTACTAAAAGTCACTCTAGATTTAGAGAGAGAGGGAGAGAATCTGGGTTCAAATCCCAAGTCCCTTTTCCTATATAACCTTGGGAAAACCCTTTCTCCTTACCCCTACTTCCTCATCCATAGAATGAGGGAGTTGGATGGTGCTAGCTTTCAGATGCCGTTCAGTCCTAAATTCTGTGATTCTATAAATCTATTGAAAGGAATCCAGTTCCACGGACACTGTAGTTAAGTTATAGGAAACAATCCCAGGGAAACTAGAGAAAAATCCAGGAAGCAACCCCCTCCCCCTTCCATCCTGCTTTCTTCGATGTTGAGCTATAGCACAAAACAGGAAACACATCTTTTGGTTTATTTTCATCAATCAACTTAGTTTTATCTTTAATTTTTAATAAATATTTTACCTTTATTTTTCTTAAGATTTTATCTTTATTTTTATTGACAGCTTTGACTTTAAATAACCTTTACTTCTCAGTATATACTTCTGCCTCCTAAAATTCCTTAAATAGGGCTAAAAATAGAGTCCAGTGATTTCGCTTATATAGGGAACTCACATGTGAGGGAAAACCTTTTAACAATGCCTGTCAGCATCTTCTTTGCAACATAGAGTCTTAAAGAGTGACCAGGAGCTCTGAGAAGGTGAATGACTTGCTTAGGGTAACACAGTCAGAAGATGTCTAAGGCTAGACTTGAATCCAGGTCCTCTTGGCAACCTCAGAGTCAGGCTTGTTGACCTTGGGACCTGGTCATTTGGCGGTAGTTCTTCAAGCTAGTGGTGGACTTACCATCTTCCTAAAGTGTAGGTTTCACCCTATCATTCCATTCAAAAAACTTCGGTGGCTCCTCACTGAGTCAGCTAGGTAGTGCAGTGGATAGAGCACCTGCCCTGGAGACAAGAAGACTTGAGCTGAAATTCAGCCTCAGGCACTTGCTGGCTGTGTGACCCTGGGCAAGTCATTTCACCTTGTTTGCCTCAGTTTCCTCATCTGTGAAATGAACTGGAGAAGGAAATGGCAAACCACTCCAGTATCTCTGCCAAGAAAACTCCCAATGGGGTCATGGAGAGTCAGACACAATTGCAACGACTCAGCAACAAATTTCTCGTTACTTCTAGGATCAAATATAAAATCCTTTGTTTGATTTTTAAAACCCTTCATAACTTGATCCATCTCTACCTTTCCAGTCTTATTACACTTTACTCCCCTGTACTTAAGTTACCTTATTCTCCTGCACCTACCCTTCTATCCACTGACTCTAGATTCTCTTGATATTCCTTGAACAAAACACTACATCTCCCTAGCCCAAGAATTTTCACCAGTTTTCCCCCACAGCTAGAATTCTCTCCCTCCTTATCTCAGTCTCTGGGCTTTCTTGGCTTTTTTCAGATCCCAGCACAGTCTTCTGCAAGAAGCTTCTCCTATCCCCTTAAATGGAATGCTTACCCTCTGAGATTTCCTCCAATATGTTCTGTGTATATCTTGTTTGTATGGAATTATTGCATGTTGTCTCCCCTATTAGAACTCTCTTAAGCAGAGATTCTTTTTGTCTCTTTGTATCCTGGTGATGGGGTGCTTGGGTGCCTGTGATTGGACCCCAATCCTAAAATCACATTTCTCTTTAAAGATCACATTTCTCCCTAGCCTCAAAACACTATCCCAGCCCAAGTTTCTCCCCAGCCCAAGGACACAGCCTGCACCAGCAACAACCTTTATCTCTCTTCCTGGTCCAATAACCAGCAGCACCTATAGAATTTATTAGTTTGAACCAGCTGTGTACTGGCTGAACTGGTTGTGTACACAACGACATTTGCTACTCACTGACCAACCCTATGCATCCTAGACTTAGATGTACGTACACAACGACATTTGCTACTCACTGACCAACCCTATGCATCCTAGACTTAGATGTACGTACGCTCCCTTCGATTTATCGTGTCTAACACTGATGAGAACAGCCTGCTGTTTGTCAGTCAGCCCTGACCATTAGTTGACTTAGTGATGCTTCAGGCCTAAAACCGCATCTCCATGTAGCCCCCCTCCTTGGGCTATTTCCTGATGAACTCTGTATAAACTAACTACAGTAGATACTAAAAGGACATGTTCCTTTAAGAACTAACCACTCCTTAATCACTCCCTAATCCCACCCTGAATCACCTAATTAGTATACTTGGCACATATTTTACTACAGAATATCCTATATAAATTTTACCTGTACCCCTCTAAGGTTGCTGTTTCCCTAAGAACTCTTGACCGCTGAAGAGTGTAAGAAATCTTTACCTTGACCTCAAGAACGTCCTCGAATTCTTTTCCAGACAGTTCATGCTGGGAACTCCAGTCTTGGGGTTCCTCTATCTTTCCAGCCCTCATCACTGGAACTTAGCACAGCACCTGGCATATGTGTGTTGACTTGACTACAAACCTAGATGGCCCCTGATCAAACAATGATGGCCCGCATCTTCTTCAGTATCCTTTTGCAATATTTCTTACCAGAACACATGTTTCTCAGAAACTTGAGTTCAGCCTCTTTCAGAGACTCATATATCTGTGACTTGGGTTTCTTGATGCCATCTCTGGGCCATGTGAAGGATTGGTTATGGGTAGGATGGTTCAGAGACTTGAAATAACTTATACCACCACTGTTCCAGCTGCCAAGATTCATTTACACAGTCTAAGATATAGTCATTTCTATTAAATGTGTATATACAACCTCCCCCACCCTCAGACAATTTGGGTTTATGTTGATCAATAGTTTTATTGCACTCAAGGTTGTAGGAGAGAAAGGAAAAATTTAGAACAAAGGCTAATGAATGCTTTCTGAACACAAAGGAAACCAAGGATTATAAAGTGAATAATAATCCGTAATACATTCAGTTTCTCTTTCTGGAGAGACAAAATGGGATGGATGGAGTGGAAGAATGTGTCACCATCTCTCTTCTCAGCATTTCATCCAGTAAAGGGTCCTAGCTTGGGTCAGCCACACTTTCTCAATCAGGAATTAACACAACCGCTCCCAACTAGTGTGAATTTTAGGGTGCTCTCCATGGTTCTTCCTCATTTATCACTCACTTTCAAGAGCTTCCTCCTCCTCTTGTTAGTTTGGCTTCCTGTCTCTACTACAGCCCACTACCCCCTTTTAAGCCCAACTTCAAAGACAGAAGCTCCAGGGCTCAGGAAATCCTGAGGTTAAAAAAAAGCGATTCCTAACAGCAGAGCAGAGTCCTGGGTCCCAAGTCTCTCCACATACTTTACTGTAGGTGGGTTAACAACCACACTAGCACACAGGGTGGCTTGCTAGTACAGGTTCTTTAATCTGCTTTTCTAAAGGAAAAACAGCTTTAATGGGGTTAACAATCTTAATTTAATTACAGATAAGCAGAAAGAAGTGAATATGAAAAATGCAAGCAGAGAAACTGGCGTAGAGATGCAACAGTCAGGGCTCCAACTGTCTGAAGAAAGTAATAGAACCACCTACATATGCCACTAGACCAGGAGAGCATGAACATCTGAATAGTTAGGGGACTCTTAACAAAGGGCTACCCCGGAGTCTGGTCCAGGGAATCAAAATGTCCTTCTCATGAGTGAGCCCCCAAAGCAAAATACCAACCTCCCAACATATATAGTTTTCAACTAACAGACTCAGAGCCAGAAGGCATCACAGCCCATGTGACTCAGAATGGCTGTGAATTACCAAGGTTCAAAGGCCTTCAAATGTTTACAATTTAGCCTGAGCCTGGGAAGCTGAACTCCAAAAAGAAAACAACAAAAAGCCCACCTTGCTTAAGATTACAGTAGGTGGGTCTGAGAATGAACTATATCTATCAAAATAGGGGCAGCTAGGTGGTACAGTGGATAGAGCACCAGCGCAGGAGTTAGGAGGACCTGAGTTCAAATCTCACCTCAGACACTTGACACTCACTAGCTGTGTGACCTTGGGCAAGTCACTTAACCCCAATTGCCTCCTCCTGGGTCCTCTCCAGTCATCCTGATGAATATCTGGTCACTGGATTCAGAAGGCTCTGGAGGAGAAGTGAGGCTGGTGACCTGCACAGCCCTCCCTCATTCAAAATGAAGTCAAGTGCAGTCATGTAATTATTTCTCTGATGGCATGGTCTTCTTTGACAATGAAGGACGAACACGCATACACACACACACGCACACACATCTATCAAATGAGAGGGTTAGACTAGAAGGTCTCTGAGGTGCTGTCCAGCTCTAAATCTATAGGGCCCTGAAGGCACTACCATATTTGGAATAGTCACTCCTTCCCCACATTTCTCCCATTCTTCCCACCTTCCTCTACCATTGGGGCTATATTAAGGAGCAATCTGAGAATTATATTAAGATGCTCTGTTATTCTGGCATTTCTGGACCCTCCACCTGGCGCTCAAGATCAAATTCTTGTAATGAAATAGAAGAACAGATGAGCATATCTGATGGCCTCCTTTATTCTAAGATCTCCTCTCATTCACTAGCTAAGCTATCAATCAACATCAAGACCAACCACTTGTCAATTTTAATCAGTTGGTATACTATAGTATTCCAGGTAGCTCGGTGGCACAGTAGATACAATGCATGGCCTGGGGTCAGCAAGACCTGAGTTCAAATCCAACCTCAGATGCTTACTAGCTAGGTGACTCTGGGCAAGTCACTTAATCCTGTTTGCCTCCATTTCCTCACCTGCAAAATGAGCTGAAGAACTCCAATATCTTTGTCAAGAAAACTCTAAATAGGGTCACAAAGAGTCAGACTCACCTGAAATGACAACAATAATAACATACTGTAGTTGGGTGTTTTGCTGCTGACATCTTAGACAACCAATGACAGTGGAAAGCAAGGATGGTAGTAATCTCTTTACCCCATGCTTTCATGGACCACATAACTATTTCTGGGGTCTTCCATCAAAGAAAAACATTTCCAAGCTCCTATGTTTGAAGTTGGAGTAAGTACTTGAGAACCACTGGCAAACTCAGAATGTTTTTTTCTTTAATATAAATATTTACAGAATTTTAATTGTGTTTTTTGCTGGTGAATAAAGGAAGAGGGGCCCTGAGTCAGTCATCATGGAGAAGGACATCCCATGATTGTCATCACTGCTGTCATCATCATCATCACCACAGAGCATCTTGAAGAGCCTGCATATGTTGGCCATTTGCTCAGTATGAGTCAGAGGAGTGCAGATAGAATCCTTGCCCTCTGGCAGCTACATTTTTTTTAAAAATCCAACTATTGAACAAAAAAGCAACTACTGTGTGTAGGGCATATTATAGGTGCTGAGAAAACACATACACACACACACACACACACACACACACACACACACACTAATCCCTACCCTCATGGAGCCTACATAAAGGAGGGAGGGAAGGAAGAGATCCAACATATACACAAATCCATTTTTTTAAAAACTAAGGAAAATTGAGAAGGAAGAAAGGGATGTCTAGGAAATGAGTGGATCAAGGAAGGCTTTACAAAGAAGGTGGCACTTGAATTGAGCTTTGAAATAATAGACAAATGAGTCATCAAAAAAAGCACTGTGGGCTTACTGACTAGAAGTGTTTGTTTGGCCAAACAAGGACTCTGGAAGCTGCTAAGGAGCCTCCCAGGCATTGAAAACCTAGATGTTCCCTCTCTGGTAAAGGTGCTTGTAAGTTAATAGTCAAACATTTTGGAATCATGTCTGTTGATTTTTGATTTCTCTATATTTTCTTTGAGGTTCAGGGTGTTGACTCCACTGAACTAGGTGAATGATATATATGCTTGGTTAAAGGATTGATATATATGCTTGATTAAAGTTATTGTTAACCCTCAAAAAAAAGCACTTATTAAACATATATCAAGTACCATGCCAAGCCCTGGGCATACTTTGTCCTCAAGTTAACTACTAGATGTCCATGATCAGGATGATAATAATTAAAAACTAGCAATTTAAGGTTTGCAAAGTACTTTACATAAGTTAAATATTAAATAAATAGACATTTGAGTCTAATGGTAGGGGCAATATACACAGGGGAGTAATGGCTAGAGAAGGGCACTTTGGTTCAGAAAATAAGAGAGATGGTAAGTGGGACCATAGGGTAATCAAATGGCGCACTCATATGGGAACAAAGGAACAATGGCCAAGTAGATGGGATGACCATTTGTGTGTGAGTGGGGAAGGTGGATGGTTAGGCCCTGGAGGAGCTGGCTAGAGTCAGGACTGAAGTGAAGCATGTCTCGTCTGGTACTTTTCCTGAAGCAGTGGTCTGACAGAGGCGGTCATAACTCATAAAGTCAAAGATCCTAAGAGGATTCCACAAGGAGTGTATTCCAGACATGAGGACATGCTATATTGAATGTATAGAAATGAGAGGTGGTGCAAGAGGTGGTGCATTGAGTTCTGGGAAAGCTGAGAATCTCTTCTGGCTGGAACATGGAATTCATTAGGGGGAATAGCATGAGATAATACTTGGAAGGTAGATGGAAATCCGAATTTAGAAGATCTTAAAGACCAGATCAAGGAGTTTGTACGTCGGACTATTAGCAATTAAGGAACCGCTGAGGATTTTAGACTGCTAGGTCTGTACCTTAGGAAGGTTGTTTTAACAACTATGTGAGGAATTGAAATTAGGAAAGACTAGAAACAAGGAGACTAATTAGAATATTACAGAAAGATAGATGAGAAATGATGACCATCTGAGTTAGGGTGGTGGCCATGTGAGTAGACAGAAGCATGGATGTGAGATATAACTTGGAGGAAGAACCAACAAGACAGTAGATGGGGCTGGTGGGGAGGAATCAACAATGACTAGAGGCTTACTAATGTGGATGACTGGGAGGATGGTGGTATTCTGAATAGATATAAGGAAGTTTGAAGGAGGGAGTGGTTGGAGGGAGAAGATAATGAATACTGTTTTGGGCATGTTGAATTTGAGATACCCTTGAGACATTTGGGTGGGAATATCCGGCAGCCAGTTTCCAGATTGGAATTTGAGAGGGGTCAGGGTTGGATATAAAGATTTGGAAATCACCTGTAAAGGAACGATACTTGGATCTATGGGAGCTGATGAATGTAGAGATAGAAGAGAACAAATTTTGGGGCGGAGCCCTGGGGACCATGCACAGCATGGAGGGAGAAACTGGATGATGGTCCAGCAAAGGACACTGAGAAGGATTAGTTAGGTGGAAGGAGTGCCAGGGGAGAGTAGGGAGATAAGCGGGGGAAATATCCAGGAGGAGTGTGGGTTAAACCATGCAAAAATTTTCAGAGATCAATAATGGCTGACATTTGTATAGCATTTTACTATACGTGTTAACTTATTTGAGCCTCACAACTCTGTGAGATGTGTTACTATTTCCCCCATTTTACAGAAAAGAAAACTGAGTTTGATAGAGGTTAAGTGACTTGTAGAGAGATCAATGAGGGGTTGTTGCAATACTATAGGACAGAAGGGATGAAGGATTGAGCTAGGATACTGTCTATGTGTGTGGACAGAAAGAGACAGATAGGAACTGGTCGGTTACGTGGCAATACATTTATTCTTCTTTGCTTGATTTTCTACACTGCTCCTCTTAGAAGCTATTGCAAACCTCTTCTCAATGCTTCCCACTCACCCCCCCAGCAGATGTTATTGCCTCCCACTTGACTGAGAAAATAGAGACCACCCACTGTGAGCTTCCTCTTTCCTTCCACTCCTCACTTCCAAACCTTTCCATACCTTCATGCATTATCTCTTTTATTCTTGTCTCTTAGGAAGAAGTGTGCTTTCTCCTTGCTGGTTCCTCTACCTGAGTTCTCATTCCCTTTCCCTCCCATCTTCTCTAGAAGCTTGCTCCTTCAATATTCTGTCTCTCTGTCTGTCTCTCTCTCTCTGTCTGTCTCTCTCTCTCTCCCTCTCTCTCCCTCCCTCTTTTTCTCTCCTCTCTCTCTCCATCCCCCTACTCTTGTCCCCTGTCTCTCCCCTGACTCTTTCTCATCCATTTTCAATCTCTCCTAGGGGCAGCTAGGTGGCACAGTAGATAGGGCACTAGGCTGGAAATCAGGAAGACTTATCTTCCTGAGTTGGGAAAGGCTTCATCTAGAGGATGTGATTTTAGTTGAGATTAATCAGAAGTCAGAGTGGAGGAAGGAGAATATTCCAAACATGGAAGATAACCAGAGAAAATACCCAGACCTGAGAGATGGAACAGTCAGGAGACTACTGTTGTTGGATGGAAGGGTACATGTTGGACAGTAAGATAGAAGGCTGGAAAGGTGGGAGGGGGCTGGTTTATTTAGGACTTTGAATATCCAACAGAGGATTTTGTATTTGATCCTACAGATTCCACAAATGAGCAAAGTTTCCCACAGTCTGTCCTGGACTTCAAGGTCAATTTCTTCTGGGAAATCATTAAAATATTTCTAGCTCATTTTGTGCCAGGAAATCAGAACATGTTTTTGTACCATCTGAGAGTACACGAGAACTTGCATGTCCAAGTGAGCTCTTTCGCCCTCCCCAAACTGGAGATTTGATGTTTGTCTCAAAAACACTTCAGTGTCTTCAGTAAATCACAGAGAGGGAGGAGCGAGGACTGCTTTGGGAAATGCCTTCAGAGCAGGTTAGGGTTCATGAGAGAAAATTAGTGTCCTTGCTTTAGAGTTCTAGTGCCTCCTCCTAGAAGAGGTCTTTTCTGATCCACTCCTTTGTTAGTTCTTTCCCCATCCCTACCCCATCCCTTGAAAATGTTTTCATGTTTTTTATATATTTTAATAATTATAGTTTTAAATTCAACTTTTTTTTATATTCCTATCATAGAATACTACTATTGTTCAGTCCAGTAAAGAGGGTAGAAAAACAAAAATGACACCAAGCCACACTTCAATCAGTAAGAATTTGTTCAGTTCCTACTGTGTGCCAAGTAGGAAACAGCTAGGTGGTGCTGGGCCTGGAATCATAAAGACTGTTCTTCATGAGTTTAAATCCAGGCTCAGACATTTACTACCTATGTGACCCTGGGCAAGTCACTTTACCCTGTTTGCTTCAGTTTCCTCATCTACAAAATGGCATGGAGGAGGAAATGACAAATCATTCCAGTATTTTTGCCAAGAATATCCCAAATTGGGTAAAGAAAAATAGGGCACAACTGAAAAAGACTCAACAACAAAAACATGCCAGGCACTGTGCTTAGAGATTGGGGGACACAAGGACAAAACAAGACCTAGTATTTATACAGCTCTTGAAGGTTTACAAAACTTTTTACAAATATTATCATTTTAGCCTCACAACAACCCTGGTGCTGTTGTTATTCCCATTTTACAGATGATTTTGCAAATGGGAGGCTGAATTATACTAATATTCTCTTCTGATATCCTGTGATTAGTCTGTGATTCTTTGAGAGGAAGGCACCTATTCAGGATGATTTGGATTATAGGTCTAGAGATAGAGCAAACCTTTAGAAGTTGTCATTGCCCTCCTAGCTGTGCCTCTGACACAGTTAGAGTCTCACCCTCAAAACTCCCTGGGTTCCGGGGACTTCCTCATCCTAGGATGTCTCCTTCTTCATGCTGGTCCCCTTCTCCCATTGGTGAGTTCCTCTATTTTGGGGAGGGGTCCGAGATCATCAACCTTCATTCTCTTTCTGGCTGTGCTTCTGACTTTCTGGACTTCAATACACCTCTTCCACATCCCCCAGTGCAGATACCTTCATTTGTCCCCTCTCCACCTCCATCTTCTCCCTGTTTCTCCCTGCTTTATGTGTTATCTTCTTCCATTAGAATGTAAGCTCCTTAAGAGCAGGGATTATTTTTCCTTTTTTCCTGCATTTTTATTTATTTTATTCCCAGGATTTAGCACTGTGCCTGAACATAATAAGTGACTAATAAATGCTTATTATTAATATTATTAACATTAATTTTATTAATTATTAATATTATATTAATTATATTAATGCTTCTAATACACTCCCTTTGTTTTGTAGAGGCACATGCTGCAAAACTTGTCTGATAAAAAACTTCTGCCCCTGATGGAGTACTTGGGTGCATGGACCCCAATTTTAAAGTCACATTTCTCTTTAAAAATCACATTTCTTCCTAGCCTCAAAACGCTATCCCAGGCAGTTTCTCCTCAGCCCAAGGACACAACCTGCCCCAGTTACAACATTTATCTCTCTTCCTGATATAGCACCTAGTTGCACCTATAGAACTTATTAGTCTGAACCAGCTGTGTACTGACTGAGCTGGCTGTATAGTGGGTCATAACAACATTTACTACTCACTGACCAATCATATGTTTCCCAGGTTTAGACATAGGTATACTCCCTTACATTTATCTTGTCTAACAAGATATTGATGACAGCACCTGATATTCCTTAGTCAGCCCTGACCGTTAGTTGATTTAGTGACATTTCAGGCCTAAAACCACACCTCCATGTAGCACCCCCCACCTGGGCTATTTCCTAATTAACTCTGGGTAAAATGCCTGCACAGTAGATACTAAAAATGTATGTTCCTTTAAGAACTAACCACTCCCTCACACTTGGCACATGTTTACTATATAATATCTCTATATAAACTTCATCTGTACCCTTCTAAGGCTACAGGTTCCATGTGAACTCTTCCATGTGAACTCTTGACTGCTGACAAACTTACAACTTTGACCTCAACAATGCTTGAATCCATGAAATTATTTTTCAGATAGCCTATACAGGAAACTCTAGTCTTGGGTTTCCTCTAGCATTCCTCTATCTTTTCTGAGCTCTCATCACCCCCATGAGAACATGATCTAAAATTCCCAGAATTAAAATCACCCTCCAGTTGACCAATAGAAGTAGAGGCATTATTTCCATAAGGCCCCTGTGAACATACGACTTCTCAAGTAAGCTATCTACCTGGATTGACATTCAATGTCCTAGCATATGGGTTTTGCAGTCAGTTCAGCACTGATGCTCCAAGGAACAAGGAATGACCTTCAGGACCCAGCCAAGTGAAAGAAGAGAAGAGGATTCATTTGGAGCAAGGTCATGTTTGTACATGGACTATGTAGGAATGCAGCTCAGGATGATCCCACTCTCCCCAGAAACCAAGGTAGGATTAAGTTTTGGGGACAAATGTTTGTGCTTTCTATATCTTTGACACAAATATCCCTCTGTAAAAGATAATTGGTGTTTAAGAGTTAAATGGAATTGAAGAACTGGTCAATCACTGGCACCTAACAGTGAAGAGAATGCAACAGTAGAGGTCTCAAGCTTATGGCATTAGAGAGACACTCCAACCTCTCAGGTTGTGTTGTTTGTGGAACAGCCAGGAAGCCAGTGTCAACTGGGTGGAAGTGTATGTATTGGGGAGCAAGATATAAGGAGACTAGAAAGGCAGGAGGGGGCTAGATTACATAAGGCTTTGAATGACAAACAGAACATTTTGAATTGGACCTTAGAGGCAATAGGAAGTCACTAGAATTTATTGTGTGGGGGAGTGGGGGAGAGGTTGGCATGATCAGATTTTTTTGCTTTAGGAAAATCACTCTGAAACATAAAGATGCTTAATAAATGCATTAGCCAGGCAAAATCAATCAATCTCAACCAACAAGCATTTACTAATGGCTTACTGTGTGCCAGGCCCTGGAACAAAGCGCAGGATGAGGTCAGAGGGAGAAGGTCATTACCAGCAGAGGGACTGGAGAAGGCTTTAGAGACAACGTGACATCTCATTTGGGTTCTAGAGGACAGGTAGCAAGTCAAGAGGTAAGAGTGAGGGATGATATTCCAGGCACTGGGACTTCTACTTACTACTTGTCCTTCTTTCTCAAAGAGGACTGTGACATCAAGAAGATGATGACATGACTTGCAATTGAACTGGATTTAAGTAAGGGAGAGCTGTGCATAGTCACCAGCCTCATTTTCTCCTCTGGAGTCATCTGGGTTCGGTGGTCAGATATAGATCAAGACGACTGGAGATGACCCCGGATGTAGTGAGGAACGTTGGCCTTTTCAAGCTGAAGTTTTCAACATCATCTCTGTGTCTTTACTCTGTCTGTTGCCTACGGGCATTGGGAAAAGACAGAGCAAAGACAAAGAAGCAAGAAGAGTACAGGAAAAATGCAGAAAGGTGTTAGGAAAAGAGGGGAGCAGGGTTAAGTACAAGTAGGAGAGGGGCTAGGGAAGCAGGTTCTGAGGAACAAGTGACTGGGGCAGAAGAAGGGCACTGGGCAGGAGATAAGGAAGGATGAGGTTGACTGGCCTGGGGTCTGACCCTGTTTACCACACTGACAAGTTCCATTATTCATACTTTATTGTGGACTGGTGTTACCAGGAGGAAGACAAGTCCTCCATCCCCCCCACCCCAGGGCTATAGAGTGCCCTCTCTGGCACTATAGGCACTGCAGGAAGCCAAAAATAATATCAGAAAAAAATAATCTCTTGCTCATTGCCAATAGGGAGTAAGAAGACTGGCTGAGGGAACAGGAAATAGGGAATTTGCAGCCGCATTCTTGCAACTCATTATGCATGAAGAGGTTAGGTTCATTGGGAAATCAAATTCTGCAACCAAATCTCAAGCAAGGCAGGGTTAGAAAAACCTGTGGACCTTCATCCCACATGGTAGAGATAGGAATCTATCTCTTCATGTCTCCTAAAGCACTAAACAGTTGCCCCATGTTGGCCTGGCTCAGAAATCTCTGCTTGTATAAACATCCTGCAGTGCTGGTTCCTCCTCAGCCTGTCACTTTCCCTGGTGCGTCTTCCTCTCAGTTTGACATCCCCATCCTCCTGCCTGAGATGGGGCAGATTTCTTGGAATCTAAGAGTCTTGGGAAGCTGGGATTTGCAGCCAGAGCTAGCTCAGAGTTAGGGTGGCCAAAATCAAGATGAAAAAGATAGAATGGCAAAAATAGAAGCAGACCAATCAAATTAGGAAAAAAAACCCAAACAATTTTTTAAATGTAGTCATAACCTCATGGACATATAAATAAGAGGAGTCTAGGATGACCTGGTCAGGCAGCTTATATGCCCAATGGGCAGCAACCCTGATCTAGGCAGAAATACGATGAGATTGCATCTGATACCTTCTGAGCTCTCTCCCTCCCTGTTCCATGTCCAAGAGTCAGAAAACAAATAGTAGGATGTTGGAACTGGTTTCATGGAAATCTGATGTGATCTCATTGTACAGAAGAGAGTTCACAGGAGGGGAGATAACCTTGCTAACATCACACAGTGTCTTAGGAGAACCACAAGTAGAACCCAAGTTTCCTGTCTCCAAAGCACAGTTTTCTTTTCATTTATTCCACATTGTCTCCCTTCTTCCTTCCTTTCCTTCTCCCCTTTTCTGAGTCTGTGTATCTCTGTATCCTTTTTAGGTTTGGTAAAGTGGGTGGCAGAGATCATTTTTGCCATTAGAATTGAATAGGATCTTATAATCTAGTCACAGGATCTTAAGATCATAGAAACAAAGAAACTTTACAAGGTCATTAAGTCTTACTCAATTTTATAGATGAAGAAAATGAAAAGGGGGAATGACTTATCCAAAAGGTGCACAGCCAGTTTGTGGCAGAGCTATAACCCAAACCCAGGTCTCTTGTTTCCCAGTCCAGTGTCTTCCCCATTATACCATGATACAACTTCTAGCCTTCTCTTCTCTCACAAGTGCTTAACTGATCATTATGGAGAAAAAAGACCAATCCAATCTGTGCCCGGCAATGATCAAATGTAGGAAGCTACTCCTGCCGGTCACTTTTCCTTTTCTCTGTCCCCAAAATACAACCAGACATAAATGGTTTCCTCATCTTTTCCCCTCTGTGTCCTTGGAACCTTGAAAGAAAAGATCTAGGAGCAGAAATAAGAGAGACTGCAGGAAATCAGCCCTGAATGAAGTCAGAGTATGGAGGGAAGAGACCTGTGAGGAAAAGAGGAGAAAGGAACAGAGGAGAGCAAAACTAAGTCCAGTGGAGAGCAGGAAACGTACACAGTGTTGGTGTGGGAGATAGATCTTCGTGTTGTTTGTTGAGGCAATGGGGATTAAGTGACTTGCCTAGGGTCACACATTTAGTAAATGTCTGAGGCCAGATATGAACTCAGGTCCTCCTGACTTACCATTGTACCACCTACCTGCCCCTAAAGTTGTTGCTTTGAGGAGATGCAGCATGGGGGAAGGGGAAGGGAATAAGATCATATTACCAGCAGCTGTGCTAAACCTTTTACAAATATTATCTATCCCACTTAATCTTCACAACAATCCTGGGAGGAAGGTTCTGTGATTATCCCCATCTTACAGGTCTTGGCAACAGAATATATATGGGGGTGAGAGACAATGGGGATAGCAATCCTTCTAGGTTGTGAACCGGGGAGACTGGAAAGATGGTGTTACCCTCTAATAGAAGTAATAGAAAAAGTGGTTAGAGGGTGGAAGGTTAGGGGAAACGATAATGAATTCAATTTTGGCCATGTTGAGTTTAAGATGACTACTACTGGACATCAAGTTGAAGATGTCTGAAAGGCAGTTGGAGATGCGAAATTGGAGGTCAGCAAAGAGGTTTATCTCTCTCATCTTTTTAGTTTATTCAGGATAACTTATAAAGTGTCTTTGCAAGAATTATCTTCATTATCTTTACAAGATAAAGGGAACAATAATAGTTTTATAAAGAAAGGCACTCTCTCCATTTTGTTTCTCTCTGTTCTCTCTTGAGATGAATGTGACAGGAAAGAGATCTTTTCCCTTCTATGAAGCCTTCGTCTTTTTGAAAAAAAAATAATTCTATTGATACCTGTTGTTTTTATATTGCCTGAATTCTGCCCGTATCCTTCCTCCTCTCCTAGATAAGCCCTCAGGCTTAATAGTCTTTCTCCAGACTTAGTTGTCATAAAATTTCCTTTATGTTTCTTCAAAAAATTATACTTGAGACTTCTAAAAAAGCACTTTATATTTTCTCTACAAGCTCCTCATAGATCTTCATAAAATGAAGTTAAACACACACACACACACACACACACACACACACACAAGTACACTCACTCTCTCACCCTCTGACTCCATAGGAAGAAGCATCTCAAAGAACAATATTTTTCAAATGTAACTCTTAAAGAGACATAACAGTTTTGACAACCTTTCAGAGACTTTTGAGAGTTGTTACAGCTGAGCCAAAGCTCTAAGGGACAGAATGGAAAAGGTAGACACATGTAGAGTGAGTCATTAAGGGTGTGTAGGGGAGGCCATGACAGAGCATGTTGGGAGGTGGGAAGGAGGCCAAGGTTTTCTCTCCCATTTAATAGTTTAAGATCATTACCATGGGGAGAGTGAGATAGAGTATTCTAACTGCTGAGAAATAAGTCCAAAAAGAGAATCAATGAATGAGAGTAATTCTGCTGATGAAAGATGATTAGAAGGTTCCATGTGGGTAGCCCCTGGATCTCACCTTCATTGAAAAAAATGGAAATAAAAATAAACAAAAGAAAATAAAAAACTGAAGTCATTCTCATAGAGCTTTCTCTTCTCATATTATTCAGAATTCTTTCTATACTACCTCCTTCTATCAGGACATCTCCTTGCCAAGGACAACCCATCAATCAGCACTAGACTCTTGATCCCATTCCCTTCTGTCTTCCTCCGCAGATTGCCCCAACTCTCTGACTTAACTTTCAGTTATCCTTCTTTCCTGGTTCCTTTCCTGCTGCCTGCAAACATGTTCAGGTTTCCCCTCCAACCACCATTCTCCACCTCCTCTCCCCCAAGTACCACCACTTAAACTGAACGTCGTCACTAACTATGGTCCTGTATCCCTCCTCCAGAAAATCTCCTTGTGAAAGCCATTCATACCAGATGCCTCATCTTCCTCTTCTCTCACTCTCTTTTAATCCCTCTACAATCTGGCTTTTGACCTCAACATTCAATGGAAAAACAGCCTTTCCAAATTTAACAATGGTCTCTTAATTGTCAATTCTAATGAGAACAATGTCAAAGAAGTCCAGGAAGGAGAGCAGCAAGAAGGATAACACGTTGACAAAATATCCAGGAAATTTTATCCCCCGTAGCCCAAAAAATGCTCTCAAAATATTTTCATAGCAGCATTTTCATTATTTAAAAAAGCTGGAAATAGGCTAACATGTCCAATAATAGGGGAACCATTAAATTAATTATGTAATGGAGTAATATAACAGAATTAAGTCTAAAAAGCATGAGAAATATAAAGGAATTTGGAAAGGTTTTTATACAATCATTACCTCAGGGGTGGAGCCAAGATGGTGGAGTAGAAAAATGGACCTGCTGTAGCTCTCCTCCTATAGCCCATAAAATACCTGTAAAAAATGACTTTAAAAAAATTCTAAAGCAGCAGAAGCTACAAAATGACATAGTGAAAGAGATTTCCAGCCCAAGACAGCCAGGAAGGCCTACAGAAAAGGTCTGTTGCACCAGACTTGAAGTGGAATGCAGCCCAGCCTTGGCCCCACAGCACAGACAGGACTGGAGCAAACTTCAGGGTGCAGAATCCCAGGCAGCAGCTGCAGTTCCTAGATTTCTCAACCCACAAATGTCAAAAACAACTTCAAAGGTCAGTGAGGAAGCTCTTTCACCTGGGTAAGAAGGGATCAGGGTCCATTTTGGAGCCCTCAGCCTAAAGACCCTGGGGCAATTGAGCAGCTAATCTGGATCTTAGCCCTGAGTGGCGGTCCTGGGGTGAGGAAGAACACTGGCTGGTGAAGCTGATGGAGGCTCTGGACAGGGAATCCTACTCACAGATCCTGAGCAGAAAAGTTTATGGTTGCTCTCAGAACAGAGCACAGGCTAGGAGAGGAGTAAAACTCCTCTCCCTTGATTGTGCCACCTTGGAGGAACTGAGAACTTACAGGTCCCAAGGGTATACCCTCCACTTGACAAAGGATTCAAAAATCAAGTAACTGGCTGAGAAAATGATCAAAAAAGGGGGAAAAAAATAAACCAAAGAAGGTTACCTTTTTTTTTAACCTAATAGCTTATGTATTTTATTGATTTGCAACTAAGCCCATTAACACTATATAATGAAAATGTACAAAGGATAACATTGTAGTTTTTTAGTTAGATTTAAGTCAAAGACATTCATTAATAGGCAATCTGCAAATGTGACTACTCCAAAAGGTTTTTCTATGCTGTCTGATCAAGAACAATTGTCTCTGAATATTATCCACCCAGAAGGCATTGGCATATGTTTGAACTAAACTCAGCATTTTTCAAAGTAATCCCTAATTTAAAATTCTAGCCTATATTTAAACTAAAAACATTTAACTTTCAAGAAACAATAATAAAAGAAACAAGGCACTGCTGTGAAATATGGTCCTTGACAAGTAACAGTAAAAAAAAAGTACACTGAACTTCCACCTCCTCAAAACAGAGGATACTTTCTGTCTTTTGACCTTGGAAATTCAGAGAAGAACAATATGTTATCAACTCAGGTCAGTTGCACCCCCTAAAAAAAATCCAAGCAGCCAAGCACTGAAACATCTTGGAAGAATTTGGAAAAACCTGACAGTGGGATCAGAAGTTCTATTTCTAGTCTAATGACTCAAGATGAACATACTGTTACTAACTGTAACAATATGATGTTGGACCAGGAAGAGTCATCCTCGTTCACTTGTGTGACACTGAGATAAGCTAAACCTACTGATTTTGGGGAAGCTTTTTCTTCTGAGAGGTCAAAAGTGTTGGTGGAGC
Source organism: Bettongia penicillata ogilbyi (assembly GCA_023548195.1). Taxonomy (NCBI): domain Eukaryota; kingdom Metazoa; phylum Chordata; class Mammalia; order Diprotodontia; family Potoroidae; genus Bettongia; species Bettongia penicillata. Next base: position 6,664,750 of record JAJHZJ010000131.1, read on the forward strand.
TCCTGGTTGTGTAAATGAACACACAAGCCACTGTGAGCTGCAGACTCCACGTGTGTATTTTAAGGGTTGGAGTCAAGGTGTTTTCTTAGCATGGTTAGACTGAGTCTGTAGGTCAAATGACCCTTTCTCCAGCTTGTACTAATGCCATGCTGTATATAAAACCTACAAACACAAAAACCTCTCTCTGTTGTCATAATCACATCTACTGTCCAACCTAAATTATGATTAATATTCTGTGCCTGAAAATAGTCCCTGTATTTAACAATAATAGCTACATACAAAACAATCCATGGTCACCAAAACATTATTGATCCGTGTAGAACAAAAAGTTTCTAAGCATAATTGTCGTGCATCAAATTCACAGCCAGGATCCTCAATATCAGAAAATTTGCACAGTACAAATAATAACTTAAAAAACATACTCACATATATACACCCACACCTGTGCACACACACACATGCAAGCACACACATATGCATACATATACACACACCTTACAGAACTAGGCTTGGGGAGACGTTCCATTTGCTTAGGGCCAATAAAGGCTTATGTTGCTAAACTGCTGCTCCATGTATTTTGTATTGGTAAATATCTCATGGTAGGACACAGCTATTTATTGACTGAGCAGAAAAGAAAGTTATGCTTTGTGGCAACCAGAAAGTTTCAAGGTCTTTCAAGTATACAAAAATGGACCTGTAGAGATATTTTTAGTGTTCTCCAGATGCAAAGTTGAAGCTGAAATGTGATATCAAACCAGTTGCAAAAGTGTACAGGAGCCATCTCTTGAGGTCAGACCAGGTACCCAGACATGCAAAGAAAATTCAAGACATGTAGCTTATTGGCCTTGTCCCATATCATTGCATGATCTGATCATGTGTGAATTTCACAAAAGATTCATATTGTTCTGCTAATTTTGTATTGAGGATTTGCTCATATTCTTCCAGAATTCTATCTTCATAGTCTTTTAAGAAATGTTCACACAATATTCCCACTTGTCATAAGGTAAATGTTGACTGATCCTTTTTCATCCAGGATGAACCTGGTGAACTTGGTATTGTAAGTACTGAAGAGTGTGACTGATCCTCTGAAGTGCAGGCTTCACTCTGATTAAAGACAACTTCTAACTGTCTCCACCTTTGATAGCAATTGTATTCTTGTTTGATGTTCTGAAATATTTGCTCCGGGGTAAGCAGGTGGTCACTACTGGGCAGGGAAAGTGGCAGCAGCTGGAGCTGGAGCTGAAGCAGCGACAGCTCAGTATCTGGGGGCCACAGACCTGGTGCAGGCCCAGCATGGGGCCACAGCACCATGAGCCAGGGCTCAGTGTTGCCTTGAACCCCATGGGCCACTTCAGTGTCACCCCACATGCCATGCCCATGACCAAAGGACAAAGACAAGGAGGTCAAGGAGGAGAAGAAGGAGTAAATGGTTGTGGCAGCAAGAGGGCCCTACCTGCTCCAGTGCCTCCGCTTAGGGCTCTCTATAGAAGGTTACTTTCCTGGTGAAAAGGTATTTTCTTCCATCCTTTCATATGAGGAAGAACAAAGCATACAATCAGAGGAAGACATAAAAGTCAAGGCCTCTGCATCCAAATCCAATAAAAAATGTGCAATGATCTCAGGCCATGGAAGAGCTCTAAAAGGATTTTGAAAATCAGGTAAGAGAGGTAGAGGAAAAATTGGGAAGAGAAATGAGAGCAATGCAAGAAAATCATGAAAAGCAAGTCAACAGATTGCTAAAGGAGACTCAAAAAATTCACTGAAGAAAATGACAACTTTAAAAATAGATTAACCCAAATGGCAAAAGAGGCCCAAAAAGCCCAGGAGGAGAAGAATGCTTTAAAAAGCCGAATTACCCAAATGGAAAAGGAGGTTCAAAAGCTCACTAAAGAAAATAGTGCTTTGAAGATTAGAATGGAGCAGATGGAAGCTAATGACTTTATGAGAATCCAAGAAATTATAAAACAAAACCAAAAGAATGAAAAAATAGAAGACAATGTGAAATATCTCATTGGAAAAGCAACTGACCTAGAAAATAGATTTAGGTGAGATAATTTAAAAATTATTGTTCTACCTGAAAACTGTGATCAAAAAAGGGCCTAGACATCATCTTCCAAGAAATTATCAAGGAAAACTGCCCTGATATTCTAGAACTAGAAGGTAAAATAGAAATGGAATGATTTCACTAATCACTCCTGACAGTGATCCCCAAAGGAAAACTCCTAGGAATATTGTAGCCAAATTCCAGAGTTCCCAGGTCAAGGAGTAAATATTACAAGCAGCCAGAAAGAAACAATTCGGTGGAAATATAAACAGGATAACACAAGACCTAGCTGCTTCTACATTAAGGAATCGAAGGGCTTGGAATATGATACTCCAGAAGTCAAAGGAAGTAGGATTAAAACCAAGAATTAAATACCCAGCAAAACTGAGTATAATACTTCAGGGGAAAAACATGGTTATTCAATGAAATAGAGGACTTTCAAGCACTGTTGATGAAAAGACCAGAGCTGAATAGAAAATTTGACTGTCAAACACAAAAATCAAGACAAGGTAAGCAGGAAAGAGAAATCATGAGGGACTTACTAAAGTTGAACTCTTTATATTCCTACATGAAAAGATAATATTTGTAACTCTTGAAATTTTTCTCAGTATTTGGGTAGCTGGAGGGATTATATACATATATATATAGATAGAAGACACATGGTAAGTTGAATAGGAAGGGATGATATCTAAAAAAATAAAATTAAGGGGTGAGAGAGGAGTATATTGAGAAGAAAAAAGGAGAAATAGAATGGGGCAAATTATCTCTCATAAAAGAGACAAGAAAAAGCTTTTTCAATGGAGGGGAAAGGGGGGAGGTGAGAGGGAAAAAGTGAAGTTTACTCTCATTACATTTGGCTTAAGGGAGGAATAACATGCACACTCATTTTGATATGAAAATCTATCTTACACTACAGGAAAGGGAGAAGGGGATAAGTGAGTTGTGTGGGGGGGATGATAGAAGGGAGGGCAAATAGGAGAAGATAGTAATTAGAAGTAAACACTTTTGGGGAGGAACAAAGTCAAAAGACAAAATAAAATAAATGTGGGCAGGATAGGATGGAAGGAAACATATTTAGTCTTCTACAACATGATTATTATGGAAGCCTTTTGCATGACTACACATGTATGGCCTATATTGAATTGCTTGCCTTCTCAGTGAGGATAGGAGGGAGGAAGGGAAAGAGGTTGGAACTTAAAGTTTTAGGAACAAATGTTGAGAATTGTTATTGTATGCAACTGAGAAATAAATACAGGTAATGGGGTATAGAAATCTATCTTGCTCTACAAGAAAAGAGAGAAGATGAGGATAAGAGAAGGGAGGGGTGTGATAGAAAGGGAGGGCAGATTGGGAGAAGGGGTAATCACAATGCATGCATGGTGTCTTAGAGTGAGGTGAGAGATGGGGAAAAAATTTGGAACTGAAAATTTTGTGGAAATGAATGTTGACAACTAAAAATAAATAAATTTTACAAAAGGAAAAAAATCATTACCTCAAGCAAGCAGAAGAACCAGAGTATACACTTATTTTTTCATGAGAAGAAATGGGAATAAATTGACAATCCTGATGCAATGTCATATCATCTTTGCAGTCAGTTCTCTGAGAACCAAGAGAGAACTGACTGAAAAGATGGTATGACATTGCATGCTTTGAAATCCATGTATTTAAATAGAATAGTTGGAAAGCAAGTTTAGTTATTTGTGTATATGCTTTAAATTATTCTTTTATAATTATTTATTTATGTTTTATTTTTAACATTCACTTCCATGAGATTGAGTTCCAAATTTTCTCCCCATCTCCCTCCACCCCAGGACTGTGTGTAATTTTATATCAGCTCTACATATACATTCATATGGAACCTATTTTCACATTATTCGTGTTGTAAAGAAGAATTAGAACCAATGGGAGAAACTACAAGAAAGAAGAAACAAACAAAAAAGAGAGAGAGCAAATAATGTGCTTCAATATGCATCCAAACCCCACAGTTCTTTTTCTGGATATGAACAGCATTTTACATCATGAGTTCTTTGGAGCTGTCTTGGATCCTTGCATTGCTTTAAATTTTTTTTTAATTTTAAGAAGGAGGGAGTTGGTCAACAGGTATATATAGTAATATAGGTTAATGTAGACTGAGAAAAAGGCAATTAAAAGGTCATTAGGGAATCTGGAGAAAGGTACTTCAGTAGAGAGTCAGAGTAGGAAATCAGACTATAAAGCAGAAAGGAAGTGGAGATGGATTATGTAGATGACTCTCTTGAGAAGTTTGATAGTAAAGGGGAATTTAGCTGTAGGTAGACAGAAATGATGAAGAGAAAAGTGAGCAGAACCAAGAAAACATTGTATACAGTAGCAGAAATATTGTTTAAAAAAAACTTTGTGTGACTAAGTCATTTTGACTATTATAAATACACAAATTAAAAATAAATTAAACACGAAGAAAGATGGTATCCATATCCAAAGAAAGGAACTGATAAATAGAAGTATCTATAGAATAACTTTACATCTATTTACTTATTTGGGTCTAATGGTAATCATCTCTAGGTAGGGAGGGATGACATTAACAAGATAACTTTGTTGTATATTTGGAAGAATAGTAAATTGTACATGGCTAATTTGCTGTTTTAGATGCAATCATCTTTTTTTATTGTACTGTGTTATGGAAATGCTTGTTTTGTTCTGTAGATTCAAAAAAAATTTTAAAAAGAGTTGAGGGTCAGGGGAACAAATGAAAGAGATTCATTTAGTATAGAGGAACATGCTTGTTAGGAAAAACAGAGGAACCAACAGAGAAGGAAAGGTTAAAAATAAGAGGAAGAGAGAATGATAGATGAAACAAGATCTTGGAAAGGGGGTTCAAAGGCATAAACAGGGATGGGGAAACTTTTCATCCATAGTATTTAGCTGTAATCAAATAAGGCCACATTCAAGAAACTTCAGTTAGATAGACTTTAAAATGTACATAAAATGTACAGAAAAATCTAACTACTATGTACTTAATAGTTTCAAAAATGAAAATTATTTGGTAGTTGTAAAGTTAATTAACTTTTTAATGACTGTTTTTTGTTGGAAAATATTTGACTATTTGGCTGCAGCATGGAGGTTCATAGTTTCAGTTGATCCTGTAGATGGGCGTCAGTCGTTTGTGACCTTAAGGGTATCTTGATTTGGATTAGGTAGAATTTGCAGCGATAAGTGGTTGAAAAACAAAGCATTTTTCAGGCATGTTGCTGAAGGTGTGGGTATTCTACTACATTTTTCCATATTGGATCTTTCTTAGCATCAAACAATGACTTTAAAATATCATTTACTGAAAACTCAATCAATTACAAATTTGTAGTTCTTTAGGTGTTTGAAGATATCAACTAGGTGAGACTGAAGTAGTAATTTGAGTGTGATGTCATGATTCTCAAAGCATGTGAACCTTTCATTGTATTCTCCAATTAATAGGTCTATGTGTATTCTTCAAATGTATATTCTTCAATTGATTTGCATATATCATCCTGCTCATCAATGACCTTTACTAACTAGGAAAACTGTTCATCCAAAATTTCCTTTTGAAGAAGAAGGGTTTTGAAAAAGGATAGCTTTTTTCAAAATACTTGAATTTTTTGCTATATATCATATATAGTCTTAGCTTTATCTTGAAAACAAATATTCAAGTTGCTTTAATTTGACATGATATCATACAGAAATGCAGCAGTCCTATAGAAATCTTCTTTTAATAATCCTCATTTGCTGATTTTGTTCTTCATAAAATTTAACTATCTGTTCTCGCAGACATAAAATTTTGACTAACACCTGTCCCTGTGATAGAATTATATGGCATATCCACACTGAATACCTCATCCTTCAATTTAGCATGTTACAAAAGTGATATGCCATGTTGCATTTGCACAAATATAGTTAACAATACTTATAACTTGCTGCAAAGTGTCACTTAAAATAGTAGCGTTAACACAGATTTTGCTGATGCAAGACACAATGAAAAGAAATGAGAGCATCTGTTAGTATTTTTTTTATCTGTGCAATAAATCCTTCATGTATTCCTGTCATGGACGGTGCATGGTCTATACATACACTCACTAAATTTACCAAATTCAGTCCAACTTCACATTTATCTTGAAAGTTGCTATCAGCATCTATTCTCCTCATTTTGCAAGTGCCCAAAGCGATGTAACTCTTCATAGCAAAGAAAATCTAGTGTTATGACCCAATTAAAGTATAAAACCTGTGTCAAGCCAGCAGTAACATTTGATTCATTCAGAGATTAAATGATATATATTTTCTTTTTCATGTATTGCATGAAGTTTTTCTATGAAGTTGAAGGCTACTTCATGCTGCTGATCAGTTATGGTTCTCCTTGAAAGGGGCAATTGTTCTTTGAAATGTTATTGGCTTCTAAGCACCTACAAATTTGACAATACATTCTTTCACAATGTCTACATCACTGAATGTCTTCCCTTTTTTCTTAAGTGTATAAGCTACTTTATAAGTTGCTTCAGTAGCATTATTTCTAGGTCTTATTGAAGCTTGAAAGAAATGTCTTTGCTTTAGTTTTTCATCTTTTAATTTCTGCAATACAACTTTTTGTGCTTCTCCCCCTAACTTAAAATATTTGTGGTCCTTATGAGTGTTATAATGCTGATGAGCATTGAATTTTTTTTTATTTCATTTTTTATTTTTAATTAATTAATTTATTTTTAGTTTTCAACATTCACTTCCACAAGATTTTGAGTTCCAAATTTTCTCCCTATCTCCTCCCTCCCTCACCCCAAGACAGTGTGCATTCTGATTACCTCTTTCCCCAATCTACCCTCCTTTGTGTCACACCTCTCCCTTCTCTCATCTCCTTCCCCTCTGTTTTCTTGTAGGGCAAGATAGATTTCTATACCCCATTGTCTGCATGTCTTATTTCCCAGTTGCATGTAAAAACAATTTTGAACATTCATTTTTAAAACTTTGAGGTTCAACTTCTCTCCCTTTCTCCCTCTCCACCCATACCTATTGAGAAGGCATGCAATTTGGTATAAGTTATACATGTGCAGTCATGCAAAACACTTCCATAATAGTCATGATGTGAAAGACTAACTATATTTCCCTCCATCCTATCCCACCCCCCATTTATTCTTTCTTTCTTTTGATCCTGTCCCTCCTCAAAATTATTTACTTCTAATTACTCCCTCCCATTTGTCCTCCCTTCTATCTATAAGTGGGAATCCCACTCCCACTTATCCCCTTCCTCTCCTACTTTCCTGCAATATAAGATATATTTTCATACCAAATTGAGTGTGCATGTTATTCTCACCTTAAACCACCGTTTAAATATATGTATATGTTATATGTATACATAATATATATTTTAAATATATCTATAATACATATGGGGCAGCTGGCTAACTATGAGTCATACAGGATCTGTGACAGCAATTAAGTCATCTATAGTGTGTATTTTATATTTCGTATAATATGTATTGTAAATGTATATATAATACAGAGGGGCAGCTAGGTGGTGCAGTAGACAAGCATTGGGCTTGGAATCACCTTCCTGAGTTCAGATTTGGCCTCAGACACTTACTAACTGTGTGACCCTGGGCAAGTCACTTCACCCTGTTTGCCTCAGTTTCCTCATCTGTCAAATGAGTGGAGAAGGGAATGGCAAACCACTCCAGTATCTTTGCTAAGAAAACCCCAAATGGGGTCACAAAGTCAGATACTATAGAAAAATGACTAAGCAATAACAATATAAGAGACATAAATAGCACAAGCTTTTAATTCACATAGTAAAAATTTCAAATAAAAAGGAAATCCAGTAGTAAAAAGCATGCTCTATCCCTATATACAAGTGGGTGCCTCTTCCCCACATAGAATGGGTGAACTAAAGTCTCCTGGGTAATCTTGAAAATGAGGAAAGTTTTCCTCAGTTCATGAGTAGTCAGGACAAGGAAACTATTAATATCTTTCTCTTACTCAGCATTATGTACTAACCTCTTGGGGAGATACTGGACTAGGAAGATTGATCTTAACCTAGCTTTAAATTTACCCAGATCCTGCCCAGAATTCTTATCCTTTCTCTCCCTCAGCTCTGGCAACCCAGCTTTTATTTCCACCTTTAAATTGACTTACTGCCTGGAGCTCCTTGGGTAGGACTCCAGGACTGAACTCAGTGGCCTCTTCATTTCCCCTAGTATGTAAGTCCTTTCACTTTCTTCCCCCCGCTTTCATTAAACACCACTTTTTCAGCCCTGCACTTTGTTGTACATCCCACTCTTCAACACCAAAATTCTTGCATGATGACATCACCATGCTGTCCAATCTGATGTACAACCTTCTAGAAATGTAGTACAGAGAATTCCCATCATGTGATGTTCTCTAAGCCCAAGAATTGTATAAAATGAAGTCTTGGGATCATTCATGCCCTCTTTAACTTGAATGTGAAATTAAAGTAAGCAAAGCTTGTTTTCAGTGTCCCTGATCCTCCCAACTACCTTTCAGCAAAGGGAAGAGCCCAGTGTTCATCAGGGCTTCCCAGTCCTGCAGCAATTTCATATATTCCTCTCTCTCACCTGTCCCATCAGAACTTAACCTATATCCCACTTCCCCTAGGTAACTGGAGTTGGTCAAATAAGAAAGCTTTACCCCAAAATACTGACAGACTCTTGTGGGCTCAGGTAAGGATGATTGCACCAGTGTTAACAATACTTATCCTAATTATTACAACTTTTAAAAAGTTAGGATGCTAGAATTTGGAGTTCAGAGGGATATTCGAAAACTAATCCAACCACTTCATTTTAAAGAGGAGGAAACTGAGGCCCAAAGAAGGAATGTGTTTTTCTTAGGGCCATAGAATGAGTATCTAGTTGCTATGAATCAGCTGCCTTTCTTGCTAGTTGGAGCGCCCTCATGTGTCACACACTGTAAGACCATTTCAGGTCTTGCAAAGGACATTCTATTGCTTTTCACCACTGCATCAGTATAGTTCATAATATAATATTTTTATTTCCCTCTTATTTTGAGGGCCATGCTCTGAAGAACTGCATTTAGCTCTAAGGACACATACTGGCCACTTATAGGTTAATGTTATATTTTCTTAGATAACATATTTTTAACAGGTATGTTAAGTGTTTTTACCAAAGAAATGACCCTAATGTTAGGGACTTCAGGAGCTATAGCAGATTGAAAAGATATTTTGAGTTGGAAGGAGTCTTTCCAGGTGTCCTTCAATCCATACTATGGATAGCCAAAAACTGGAAACAAAGTGAGTACCCATCAATTGGGAAATGATCAAACACAAACCTGGTTTTTTAATGTAATGGGATGTTAAGATGCCATGAGCAATTATCAATATGAAGAATTCAGCAAAATATGGGAAATCAAATATAGGATACAGAATGAAGTAAGGAGACCCACAAGAACAATATATGAGACTATGATAATGTATATGAAAATACGATTTGACTTATGAAACTCAGATTAATTGTAATTACAAATCTTGGCCCCAGAGAACAGACGAACACTTCTCTCTGTAAAGGATGAAGGTAGGAAGGCAAGGGGTCTACAGGTGTAAAATATTGCATACAATGTCAGAGTCAGTCCTTTTATTGGTTAGTCTACTTTTATTTTGTTACAATGGAAGGGCAAGGAATAGATATGTAAGGAAATAACTGTGGAATTAAAAAAAATCAAAGAAAAACAAAGAAAATAATTTAATTTATAAAAAAATCAAAGAAATTCATAATACCTTTAAAATAATCATACCATGTACACAGGTGACATATTCAGCTAAGCAAAGTCAGTCGGTCAGAGCTTTAGAAATGAGAAGAGAATGGAAAGGGTTCTTAGGGAAAAGCTCTGTGGGCTAAGCTGTCTAGTCATTCAAGGCCATTTTGATCCTTGACATTCCTTTCAATAGGCTCCTTCCTCTTTCCAACGTATGGAGCCACAGTCCTGGAGTGAAGGGTACAAGGTAAGAAATCAAGACCTAGGAACCTTTGTCCCTTAATCCTTAGTAATAACAAGACTGTAGTATTGGAGGCAGACTTGGCACAAGGCTTGCCATAACTAAAATTTTGTTACCCATTTACCAGTCCATTTTTTTCTTGTTTGCATCTGTTTTCCCTTTTTTAATCAATTATTTATTTATTTAACATTCCTTTTCAAAATTTTTTTAGTTCCAAATTCTTTCCCTGTCTCCTGCCCCTCCCATACCAATTGAGAAGGTAAACAATATTATATCAATTATACATGTGAAGTCATACAGAACATATTTCCATATCAGACATGTTGCCAAAAAAAACCCGAAAGCAAGAAAAGGCAAAAAACACAAAGACAGGAGGGGGAAAAAAGTATGCTTCAATCTGCACTCAGATTTGATCAGTTCTCTCTCTGGAGAGAGACAGTATTTTTTCATCATGGTTGATTTGGAATTGCCTTGGATCATTATATTAATCAGAGTAGCTAAGTCTTTCACAATTAATCACTGTAACGATATTGCTGTTACTATGTACAATGTTCTCCTGGTTCTGTTCATTTCATTTTGCATTGGGTCACATAAGATTTCTCAGTCTTTTGTGAAACCATCCTACTCATCATTTCTTATAACACAATAGTATTCTATCACAGTCATACACCACAGCTTGTTCAGCTATTCCCCAATTGATGAGAATCCTCTCAATTTCCAATTCTTTGCCATTACAAAAGGAGCTTCCCATATTTTTCTGAATTTTTCATATTCATAACTTCTCATGACAGCATAACTTTCCATTACATTAAAAAAACAGGCTTATAAAAAATCATTTTATCATTTCCCAACTGATGGGCACCTACTTTGTTTTCAGTTTTTGACTGCACATAACTTGGATAGAAGGACATCAGCAAAGATTCCATTCATCTCAAAATATCTTCTCAATCTGCCATAGCTCCTGAAATTCTGAACAATAGGGTCATTCCTTTGGGATAAATATATTTGTATGTATATGTCCTTTTTCCTTTTCTTTGATCTCTTTGGACCACAGATCTAGTTCGTGGTATTGCTGGGTCAGTCATTTGAACATAGTTTCAAATTGTTCTCCAGAGCAGTTGGATCAGTTTATAACTTCACCAGCAGTGCATTAATGTACTTATTTTTTTCACATCCCTTAGAACATTTGTCATTTTCCTTTTCCGTCACGTTAGCCAATCTCTTAGGTGCGAGGTGGTACCTCAGAATTCTTTTAATTTTCATTTCTCTAATCAATAGTGATTTAGAGCATTTTTAAGGTAACTATTGATAGCTTTGATTTCTTCTTCTGAAAATTTCCTGTTCATATTCTTTGACCATTTAATTGATAGATGAAAGGCTCTTATTTTATAAATTTGGCTCAGTTCCTTATATATCTGAGAAATGAGGTCTTTACCAGAGAAACTCACTATAAAAATTTTCTTCAGATTCCTACTTTCCTTCTAATTTTGGCCACATTGTCATTGTTTGTACAAAACTTTTTAAATTTTATATAATTCAAATTATCCATTTTACTTCCTGTGATCCTCTCCATCTCTTGTTTCATCATAAACTCTTCAATTATCCATAGATCTGACAGGTAATGTTTTCCATGATCCCCTAGCTTATTTATATTACTGTTTACCTCTAAATCATTTAACCATTTTGACCTTATTTTGGTAAAAAGTGTGAGATGTTGGTCTATGTCTAGTTTCTGACAAACTGCTTTCCAATGTTCCCAGCAATTTTTGTCAGGTGGTGAGTTCTTGCCCCAAAAGCTTGGATTTGGGAGTTTATCAAACACCAAATTACTATGGCCAACTACTACATTGCATTATGTAACTAGTTTGCTCCACTGATCCACCATTCTATTCCTTAGCCAGTACCGGATTGTTTTGATGTAGATTACCACTTTTTCATACAATTTGAAATCTCGTACAGCTAGACCACCTTCTTCCACATTTTTTCATTGATCCCCCTGATGTTCTTGGCCTTTTGTTCTTCCAGATGAATTTTAATATTGCTCTTCTAGCTCTATAAAATAGTTCTTCAGTAGTTTGATTGGTATGGTACTAAATAACTAAATTAATTTACATAGAATTGTCATTTTTATTATACTGACAGCCTATCTATGAGCAATTAATATAATCTCATTTTATTTGTGTGAAAAAGTGTTCATGTTCATATAGTTCCTGGATTTGTCTTGGTAGGTAGACTCCCAAGTATTTTATAATAGCTGCAGCTATTTTAAAATGGAACTTCTCTTTCTATCTCTTACTGCTGGATTTTGTTGGAAGCATATAGAAATGCCGATGATTTTGTGGGTTTATTTTATATCCTGCAACTTTGCTAAAGTTGCTGATTGCTTCAATGAGTTTTTACTTGATTCTCTAAAGTTCTCTGAATAAATATACTATTTAAAGAAAATCTTGGTTAAGGCTTCATCCTGATAAATCAACTAAGCTCAGGAAAAAATGAAACAAAAGGAGTCTTATTGTGAGCACCCATGGCCAAAGTGCATTATGAGCAATCAGGCAACGATTTCAAACCATTTGATCTTATGGATGAGTTTTCTTAATAACAGAAAGACAATCCTAATAAGTATATGTTTCTGAAGAGGTTGGGAGGGTGCCCTTTCTCAGCTCATCCTTTATCTATGAGCTAATGCATATTCAAAGGACAATCCCTATGAGCTACCTGGCACATATAGAAAAAGACAAAGAGATGAGAAACAATGGGGTTATTGACCGATTTTGCACAATAATCCCCTTTTTGGTGCTAACTATACCACAATCAGATGTATGTCTCTCTTCTGTTCTCAATTGCATCATCCCAATCTTTGCAGCTTATAATTTGGGAATTGGCTTGGGAATCAGTTCCTCGACCAAGGGAGGCACTATAAACACAAACAGCACATAACTGCTATGAGGACACATAATAGAAACCCACAAACAGATATTTTAGTCAATGAAAGTTCTGTACTTCAAAACATATCTGTAGCTCATAGTCTTTGGCAGTTCAGTATAATCACTCTGTGGGTGGTCAAATGGTAGGGCACCTACTTTCACCTCACTTTTACCACAGTTTTCTGCCAGAAAGCATTGGACTATTGACAAGAAAGTCAGCTAGACACCACATAATTGACCTCCACATAAACACCTTGGGCAAACCATGCCCAGCAAACATTCATTTTAAGGGACTCAGTTCTTTCATTGCTATCAGTCCAAGCAGAAATGATAAGCAACTTACAGAATTGATAATATATATAACAATAATAATATAGATATACTATATAGAATAATATATAATTATATTATATATAATATATAAACATATAATATATTTAATGTATAAATAATAATACTATATATAATAATAACACTCATAGGACTAATATAACAATTATATAATAATATGATACTATTACAATAAGTGAAGACTAGTAGCTTTAGGGATGTCAAGTCCTTTGGCAATGTCCATGATCTTCAGGGATCTGGCAAGCACTTCCTGTACATCTTTCAAACAGCTGCATGTGGATCAGGGAAGGACTGTGGAGGCATTTTCTCAACCATCTTCAGATTCCAGGTCATTTGCAAAGATTTTCTAGATAATGTTGCTAAAACTTGCTAGTGATAAAACATTGCATGATTTAATAAACATGATAAAATCTAATCAGACTAGTCTTCCAATAATTAGTTCATGTGGCAAAAATCCATTAAGACTCATGGACCTAATCCTATTCTTGAAAGAAATTCATGAGGTCCTGACTTGGAAAGTGAACACTTCTGCCTAATTTTTTAAAATATATAATTAATTTATTTTTCAGTTCTTAACATTCATTTCCACAAGAATTTGAATTCAAAATTTTCTCCCCATATCTCCCCACCTCCTACCCCAGAACAGCATGCACCCCATTCACCCCTTCCTCCAGTCTGTCCTCCCTTCTATCACCCATGCTTCTTCCATCCCCCTTCCACTCTATTTTTTCTGTAGGGCAAAATAGATTTCTATACTCCATTGCCTGTATAGTTTAATTTGCAGTTGCACACTAAAACAATTTTTAACATTCATTCTTAAAGTTTTGAGTTCCATATTTTCTCCCTCCCTCCCTCCCCACCCACCCTCATTGAAAAAACAAACAATTCAATATAGGTCATGCATGTGTAACAATGCAAAGCACTTCCATAATAGTTATGTTGTAAAAGACTAACCACATTCCCCTCTGTCCTATCCTGCCCTTCATTTGTTCCATTTTCTCTCTTGATCTATCCTCTCACAATAGTGTTTGCTTCTGATTATCCCTTTCCCCATTCTATTATCTTTACTCTCCTATCCCCTTCCCCCTTGCCTTACTGTTGGGTAAAATAGATTTCCATATCCAATTGAGTGTGTGTTATTCCTCCTTAAGCCAAATCCCAAGAGAGTAAGGTTCAATTATTTCCTTTCATCTCTCCCATCTTCTCCTCCATTTTAAAAGCTCTTTCTTCCCTCTTTTATGTAAGATAATTTGCTTCTTTCTACCTCTCCCTTTCTCTTATTCCTAATACATTCTATTTAACAGCAAATTTTATTTATTTTAGGTATTCTCCCTTCATATTCAGCTCACACTGTGTTCTCTCTGTCTATGTGTGTGTGGGTTTATGTATATATATATATATATATATATATATATATATATATACATACATACATACATACACACACATATATATACACACACACATATATACATAGATATTACAAACACATATATACACATGTACATATACCTACACATATATAATATACACATACATACCTACATATAGTTCCCTCAAACTACCCTAATACTGAAAAAGGTCTCATGAGATACAAATAACATCTTTCCATGTAAGAATGTAAACAGTTCAAATTTAATGAGTTCCTTAAGTCTTCTCTTTCCTGTTTACTTTTTCATGTTTCTCTTGATCCTTGTATTTGAAAGTCAAATTTTCTATTCAGCTCTGGTCTTTTCAACAAGAATGCTTGGAAATCCTCTATTTCATGGAAATTCCATTTTTCCCCTGAAGTATTTTACTCAATTTTGCTAGGTAGATGATTCTTGGTTTTAATCCTAGCTCCTTTGACCTCAGGAATATCATATTCCAAGCCCTCTGATCCCTTAGTGTAGATGCTGCTAAATCCTGTGTTATCCTGATTGTATTTCCACAATACTTGAATTGTTTCTTTCTGATTGCTTATAATATTTACTCCCTGACCTGGGAACTCTGGAAATTTGTTACAATATTCCTAGGAGTTTCCTCTGGGGATCACTATAAGGAGTGATTGGTGAAATCATTCCATTTCTATTTTACCTTCTGGTTCTACAATATCAGGGCAGTTTTCCTTGATAATTTTTTGGAAGATGATGTCTAGGCCCTTCTTTTGATCACAGTTTTCAGGTAGAACAATAATTTTTAAATTATCTCACCTAAATCTATTTTCCAGATCAGTTGTTTTTCCAATGAGATATTTCACATTGTCTGCTATTTCTTCATTCTTTTGGCTTTGTTTTATAATTTCTTGGATTCTCATAAAGTCATTAGCTTCCATCTGCTCCATTTTAATATTCAAAGAACTATTTTCTTCAGTGAGCTTTTGAACCTCCTTTTCCATTTGACTAATTCGGCTCTTTAAAGCATTCTTCTCCTCCTTGGCTCTTTGGGCTTCTTTTGCCATTTGGGTTAGTCTATTTTTAAAGGTGTTATTTCCTTCAGTATTTTTAGGAGGGGGTAGTCTCCTTTAGCAATCTGTTGACTTGCTTTTCATGATTTTCTTGCATTGCTCTCATTTCTCTTCCCAATTTTTCCTCTACCTTTCTTACTTGATTTTTAAAATCCTTTTTGAGCTTTTCTGAGACCACTGCATAATTTTTTGGAGGTTTTGGGTGTAGAAGTCCTGATTTTTATGTCTTCCTCTGATGGTATGCTTTATTCTTCCTCATCTGAAAGGATGGAATAAAATACCTTTTCACCAAGAAAGTAACCTTCTATACTCTTATTTTTTTCCCTTTTTGGGCATTTTTCCAGACTTGACTTTTGAGTCCTTTGTCAAGTGCAGAGTACACTCTAGGGACCTATAAGTTCTCAGTTCCTCCAAGGTGGCACAAGCAAGGGCAGAAGAGTTTACTCCTCTCCTGGACTGCACTCTGGTCTGTAAGCAACTACAAGCACTCTTTTCTGCCCAGGATCTGTGAGTAGAATTCCCTCTCCACAACCACCACCAGCTCCACTATGTGAGCACTCCTCCTTACCCCAGGTCTGCCACTCAGAACTGAGACCCAGATCAGTCACTCGATTCCTCCAGGGTCTTTAGGCTGAGGGCTCCAAAAGTGGTCACTGCTGCCAACCTGGGACCAGAGCTGGGGCCAAACTACCCTCCCCTCTCACCCAGATGAAAGAGTTTTCTTACTGATCTTTGAATCTGTCTTTGGCTTTTGTGGGTTGAGAAATCTGAGGACCACAGCTGCTACCCATGATTTCACACCCTGAAGCCTGCTCCAGTCCTGTCCCTGCCACTCCACATAGCCAAGGCTAGGCTGTGCTCTGCTCCAAGCATGGTGCAGTAGACCTTTCCTGTCAGCCTTCCAGGCTGTCGTGAGCTGGAAATCTCTTTCACTCTGTCATTTTGTGACTTCTGCTGCTCTAGAATTTGTTTAGAGTCATTTTTTACAGATATTTTATAGGCTATGAGGGGAGAGCTACAGCAGGCCCATCCTTCTATTCTGCTGTCTTGGCTCTGCCCCCTTTGCCTCATAATATTATGAGAGAGAGAGAAAGAGAGAGAGAGAGAGAGAGAGAGAGAGAGAGAGAGAGAGAGAGAGAGAGAGAGAGAGAGAGAGGAAAGAGAGAGAGAGAGAGAGAGAGAGAGAGAGAGAGAAAAGAGAGAGAGAGAGAGAGAGATTTTGAACAGAAAAAGACATGATTTAAATCCTTATAATTATTATTGCAACTTTACGTGTAAAACCCTTAATCCAATTTTATTACAACTTATTCCAAAAATGACTCAAAGCCTGTATTTCATACTCAGAAGCCAGTTGCTTAAATATTCAAGCCTTGGTAGAAGGATAGACCTGCTCTAGCTCTCCCCTCATAGCCCATAAAATACCTGTAAAAATGACTCTTAAAAAATTCTAGAGCAGCAGAAACCACAAAATGACAGAGTGAAAGAGATTTCTAGCCCAAATGAAGTGGAATACAACCCAGTCTTGGCTGCATGAATGAGCAGGGACAGGACTGAAGCAAGCTTCATGGTGTGGAATCACAGGTAGTAACTGTGGTTCTCAACCCACAAACGCCAGACAGCTTCAAATGTCAGTGAGAAAGCTCTTTCACCTAGGTGAGAGGGGTGCATGGGTCCAGCCCAAGCCCCATACTCAAGGCTGTGGCAGTCACTACAGCAGGAGTGTCCATTTTTGGATCTATCAGCCTAAAGACCCTAGGGGAATTGAACAGCTGAACTGGATCTCCGTTCTGAGTGACAGACCTGGAGGAATGCTGGAGTGGTGGAGCTGGCGGTGGCTGTGGAGAGGATCATGGGCAGTAAAACTTGTGGTTGCTCTCAGACCAGAGCATAGACCAGCAGAGGAGTAAACTCCTCTCCATTGATTGTGCCACCTTGGAGGAACTGAGAACTTACCTAGAGTATGCCCTCCACTTGACAAAGAACTCAAAGGTCAAGTAACTGTCTGGAAAAATGCCCCAAAAAGGGAAGAAAAATAAGACTATAAAAGGTTACTTTCTTGGTGAAAAGGTATTTTCTCCATTCTTTTGGACGAGGAATAACAAAGCATACCATCAGAGGAAGACATAAAAGTCAAGGCTTCTACACCCAAAACCTCCAAAAAAATATGCAGTGGTGTCAGACCATGGAAGAGCTCAAAAAGGATTTTGCAAATAAAATAAGAGAGGTGGAGGAAAAATTGGGAAGAGAAATGAGAGCAATGCAGGAAAATCATGAACAGCAATTCAACAACTTGCCAAAGGAGACCCCAAAAAAATGCTGAAGAAATTAACACCTTTAAAAATAGGCTAACACAAATGGCAAAAGAGGCCCAAAAAGTCAAGGAAGAAAAGAATGCTTTAAAGAGCAGAATTAGTCAAATGGAAAAGGAAGTTCAAAACTCAATGAAGAAAATAGTTCTTTAAAAATTAGAATGGAGCAGATGGAAGTTAATGACTTTATGAGAATCCAAGAAATGATAAAAACAAAACCAAAAGAATGAAAAAATAGAAGACAATGTGAAATGTCTCATTGGAAAAACAACTGACCTGAAAATGGATCCAGGAGAGACAATTTAAAAGTTATGGGACTACCTGAAAGTCATGATCAAAAAAAGAGCCTAGACATCATCTTTCATGAAATTATCAAGGAAAACTACCCTGATATTCTGGAACCAGAGAGTAAAATAAATATTGAAAGAATTCACCATTCACCTCCTGAAAGAGATCTGAAAAGAAAAACTCCCAGGAATATTGTAGCCAAATTCCAGAGTTCCCAGGTCAAGGAGAAAATATTGCAAGCATCCAGAAAGAAACAATTCGAGTATTGTGGAAATACAATCAGGATAACACAGGATCTAGCAGCTTCTACATTAAGGGATCAAAGGCCTCATAATATGATATTCCAGAAGTCAAAGGAACTAGGACTAAAATCAAGAATCACCTACTCAGCCAAATTGAGTATAATACTTCAAGAAAAAAAAAATGGTCATTCAATGAAATAGAGGACTTTCAAGCATTCTTGATGAAAAGACCGGGACTAAATAGAAAATTTGACTTTCAAACACAAAAATCAAGAGAAACATGAAAAGGTTAACAGGAAAGAGAAAGCATAAGAGACTTACTAAAGCTGAACTGTTTACATTCCTACATAGAAAGATATTATTTGTAACTCTTGAAATTTTTCTCAGTATTTGGGTAGTTGGAGGGATTATATACACACAGATAGATAGATAGATAGATAGATAGATAGATAGATAGATAGATAGATAGTGGGAACAGGGTGAGTTGAATAGGAAAGGATGATAATCTAAAAAAATAAAATTAAGGGGTGAGAGAGGAATATATTGGGAGGAGACAGGGAGAAATGGAATAGGGCAAATTATCTCTCATAAAAAAGGGAAGAAAAAGTATTTTCAGTGGAGGGGAAAAGGGGAAGGTAAGAGGGAAAAAGTGAAGCTTACTCTCATCACATTTGGCTTAAGGAGGAATTAACATGCACACTCAATTTGGTATGAAAATCTATCTTAAACTACAGGAAAGTAGAGGAGAAGGGGATAAGTAGGATGTGGGGGGATGATAGAAGGGAGAGCAAATGAGAGGAGGGGGTAATTAGAAGTAAACACTTTTGGAGAGGGATAAGGCAAAAGAGAGAATAGAATAGGGGGCGGAGCCAAGATGGCGGAGTAGAAGGATGCACATTTACGAGCCCCGAGCCCACAACCCATGGAATTGAGGTAAAAAGAGATCCCCATAAATTTTGAATCACTGCAGGGGGTGCATAAACATAGGGGAAGAGATG
This sequence comes from Bettongia penicillata ogilbyi, assembly GCA_023548195.1. Classification (NCBI taxonomy): domain Eukaryota; kingdom Metazoa; phylum Chordata; class Mammalia; order Diprotodontia; family Potoroidae; genus Bettongia; species Bettongia penicillata. Next base: position 6,684,309 of record JAJHZJ010000131.1, read on the forward strand.
TCCATTCCACTGAGCCCTGGAGAGCCGTCCCGGGGTCCATCGCGCCCCGGAAAGCGGACCCCACCCCCAGCGCTGCCCTGGCCGCGGCCCCAGAGAAGCTGACCCGAGCAGGCTTCAGAGAGGGAAGCTCCGGCAGCCAGGAAAGTCCCTCCGCCCACAGAAGCCACAGGTCAGTGAGAAAGAAGGCTGGGCTAGGGGAGGGGAGCAGAGCGTCTCTGTGACTCGGGCCCCCTCGGGAGGAAGCGGCGGTGGCAGAGACGGGGGCAGAAAGCGGCGGAGGCAGAGGCGTGGGCGGCGGCTGAGGTGGCAGCGGCCCAGGACTCAGGAATCCCCCAGCAGCAGGTAGGATCTTCAATACTGAAGGTCTTTCCAACCTGAGGGAGCTGAGCCTGGGAGACGGCCTTGCCCCCACCCCGCTCTATTACTGAAGGCCTCTGAATAAAACCCCTGAGGGAGCTGAGCATAGGAGGCGGACCCCCCACCCCGCCCCCACCCGCTCCGTTCCTGAAAGTCTCTGCAGAAAGCCCCTGAGGGAACTGAGCTTGGGAGGCGGCCGTGCCCCCACCCCTGCGCCAGAACTAAAGCTTGCCGCGGAAAGCACATTTGAATCTCAGAGGCCAAGCACTAGCTGGGTGGATCCAGGCGGAGGTGGAATCTCAGAAGTCAAGTAACTGGCTGGGAAAATGCCTAGAAAAGGGAAGAAAAATAAGACTATAGAGAGTTTTTTCCAACAAGTGCAAATGATCCCGACCTTCGGATCTGATGGCGAGGACGAGAACGTATTCTTGCCATCAGGGAAAGACGTGGAGGGCGGGGCCTCAGTACCCCAGACACCCCAGGGGGGTGTTGGGTGGGCTTAGACCTTGGAAGAGCTTAAAAAGGATTTTGAAAAGCAAGTTAGACAGGTGGAGGAAAGACTGGGAAGAGAAATGACAAAGATGCAAGAAAAGTATGAAAAACAGGTCAATACCTTGGTAAAGGAGACCCAAAAAAATGCTGAGGAAATTAACACCTTGAAAAATAGGCTCACTCAATTGGCAAAAGAGGTTCAAAAAGCCAATGAGGAGAAGAATGCATTCAAAAGCAGAATGAGCCAAATGGAAAAAGAGGCTCAAAAGCTCACTGAATTTAATAGTTCTCTCAAAATTAGAATGGAACAGATGGAGTCTAATGACTTTACGAGAAACCAAGAAATCACCAAACAAAACCAAAAGAATGAAAAAATGGAAGAGAATGTGAAATATCTCATGGGAAAAACAACTGACCTGGAAAATAGATCCAGGAGAGACAATTTAAAAATTATGGGACTACCTGAAAGCCATGATCAGAAAAAGAGCCTAGACATCATCTTCCATGAAATTATCAAGGAAAACTGCCCTGACATTCTAGAACCAGAGGGCAAAATAAGTATTGAAAGAATCCATCGATCACCACCTGAAAGAGATCCAAAAAGAGAAACTCCTAGGAACATTGTGGCCAAATTCCAGAACTCCCAGCTCAAGGAAAAAATCTTGCAAGCAGCTAGAAAGAAACAATTCCAGTACTGTGGAAATACAATCAGGATAACCCAAGATCTAGCAGCTTCTACATTAAGGGATCGAAGGGCATGGAATAGGATATTCCAGAAGGCAAAGGAACTAGGACTCAAACCAAGAATCACCTACCCAGCTAAACTGAGTATAATACTTCAAGGGAAAATATGGTCTTTCAATGAAACAGAGGACTTTCAATCATTCTTAATGAAAAGACCAGAGCTGAAAAGAAAATTTGACTTTCAAACACAAGAATGAGAAGAAGCATGAAAAAGTAAACAGCAAAGAGAAGTATTAAGGGACTTACCAGAAATGAACTGTTCACATTCCTACAGGGAAAGACAATATTTCTAACTCTTAAAACTTTTCAGTATCTGGGTAGTTGGTGGGACCACACATACACATGTACACGCATGCACACACATACACACATGCACACACATACAGAGATAGAGAGCACAGGTTGAACTGAATAGGATGGGACCATACCTTAAAAGAAATTAAGGTAAATGGTGAGAGAGAAATGTAGTGGGAGGAAAGAGGGGGAAATGGAAGAGGGTAACTATATGTCATTTAAGAGACAGGTAGGAGTTTTTTTTAGTGGAGGGAAAAAGAGGAGGGCTGAGAAAAAAAAAAAACAAGAAGTTTACCCTCATCACATATGACTAAATGAAGGAGTGAAATGCACACTCATTTTGGTATGAAAACCTATCTTACAGTATAAGAAAGTGGGGGAGAAGGAGATATTGTGGGGGGGGGGATCATGGAAGGGAGGGCAAAGGGAGGAGGAAGTAATTGAAAGTCAACACTTGGGGAGGGACAGGATCAAAAGACAGAAGAGAAACAATGAGGGGCAGGTTAGGAGGGATGGTAATTCAGTTAGTCTTACACAACACGACTATCAGGAAGGTCATTTGCAAAGCTACACAGATATGGCCTATAATGAATTGCCTGCCGTACCAAAGGGAATGGGTGGGGAGGGAGGGATGGGGAGAATTTGGAACTCAAAGTTTTAGGAACAATTGTTTAGTATTGTTGTTGCAACTAGGAAAGAAGACATACAGTTAATGAGGAATAGAAAGTCATCTGGCCCTACAGGAGAAAAGAGAAGATGGAGACAAGAGAAGGGAGGGATGACAGAAGAGAGGACAGATTGGAGACAGGGAAAATTAGATTGCTTGGGGTATTGGGGTGGGGGGAGGGGATAAAAGGGGGGAAAATTTGGAACCCAAAAATTTGTGAAAATGAATGTAAAAAGTTAAATAAAAAAAAAGAGAGAATAGAATAAATTGGAGGGGTTAGGATAGGATGGAAGGAAATATAGGCAGTCTTTTACAACACAATGATTATGGAAGTCTTTAGCAAAACTACACATATATAGCCTATATTGAATTGCTTGCTTTCTTAGTGGGGATGGGTAGGGAGGGAGGAAGGGAGAGAAGATGGAACTCAAAGTTTTAGGAACGAATGCTGAGAATTGTTTTTACATGCAACTGGGAAATGAGAAATACAGGCAATACAAGAAAAGAGAGAAGATGTGGATAAGGGAAGGCAGGGAAGTGATAGAAAGGAGGGCAGAAGGGTAATTAGAATGCATGGTGTCTTGGAGTGGGGGGAGGGGAGAGATGAGGAGAAAATTTGAAACTCAAAATATTGTGAAAATGAATGTTGCAAACTATATATAGCTAAATTCATATCTAACAGCATCCAGATTAAAAGAGAAGTTACATTTCTAACAGTATTTCTGATACAAGAGTTTTCCAAATATAGTTTTCAAAATTAATGTATCTTAAATTTAGTAATTTATTGTAAAATTTGTGGGTTTTTTCCCCACATTGAAATTTTGAAGATGCAATATTGCATCATATAACCATATAGTATCATTGTAAACAAGTCAGTATATGCACATATTCCTACCAATGCATGCTGGACTTTGCAACAATGCAGGACACACTTGTCTGTCTACCTATTTGTCTGCCAACACTTGCTTGTTAAGACCCATCAGCTGATTTGACTACTGATGGGTTAGAAATTGCATTTTGTGTGTTTATTTTGAAAATAATGTAACCATTACAATTTTAACTCTGTTACACAACAGATGAAACATGTACAGACAGTTTTTCAAAATTTTCTTATCTTCTCTTCTTTCCTTATGCTTCCACCACCCCCTTATTTTTATTTAATGTCCCTGCAATTGCACCCAAGACCACTACTGACCCCTGGATCATTCTAACACCCTCCAGGGGCAGTATTGTCCACTTTGGGAAACTCTTTTATCCTCAACCCTCCATTCACACTGTCAATGCAAAGTGACTTCAACTTTCTTTAAATTTCTATCCATTTCCTCTCATTCCTACTTGCTTAAATTTTCCCCCCTTTTTTTTAACAACTCTTCAGCGGACTTAGAGTAAAGTCTAATAATTTACCTAAACAATTAAAATCTGTTGAATCATTTCATACTGGTATGTACAAACCAGGAGAAAAAGAGAAAGAAAACAATCCTTCCTTTTCTTATCTGTATTTATCTTTACAGTCTCAAATCCAGCCAGGGTTGTGGAGGCACAACCTCCTACTGAGAGTCTGAATAAAGGTCATTGAGAGACAGATTTGTTTAGAGATTTTATTAGACTCTACCCATCCCCACCCTTTCTGTTCTGTTTCACAGCAGCTTTTGTGGGTGAGATGTTTGACTTCAGCCTACCCAAAAGATACTACTAGTTTCCAGTCACTTCCCTCCTCTTGTCATTGTGCAAATTCATCCCCATTATCCACAATAAGATCATGGCCCTGGTAAGGTGGTGAGTGGGGTTGGTAGTGCCACTAGGGTCTCGTTTTAGTTTTCCATTAGGCAAATATATGTTTGGCATCTAAACAATATGGCCAGTCTATTGTAGTTGTGATCTCTGCAATAGAGTCTGAATGCTTGGAAGTTTAGTTGGAGATAGGACCTCAGTGTCTGTCACCTTATCCTGGTCAAGTGATCTTTAGATTCTTCCTAACGAAATTCAAATGGAAGTGATTCAGTTTCCTGGCATGTTGCTAGTAAACTATTCAAGTTTCATAGGTACACAACAATGAGGTCAGCACAACAGCTCTGTAGACCTTCAGCTTGGTAGTCAGTCTAATATCTCTTCTCTCCCACATTTTCCTTTGGAGCCCCCCAAATACTGAGCTAGCTTTTACAATGCTTGTGTCAGTCTCATTAAAATGTGTACGTGTCTGGAAAGTATATTGCTAAGGTAAGTGAACTTATCCACAGTATTCAAAACTTCTCCATTTGCTATAACCAAAGGTAACAGGAATGGTGTGGTGATGGTTGATGAAACATTTGTGTTTTCTTGGTGTGGTTAGGCCAAAATTAACACAAGCAGCAGAGAATTGATCCATACTTTGTTGTATCTCAGTCTTAGAGGTTGAATTGAGTGCACAATCATCTGAAAACAACAACAAATCATGCATCAACACTCCCCCTACTTTGGTCTTGACTATTTTACAGAGAACTCACACAAGGCAAGTGCTCATATGGTGATCAAAAAAAGCAACACAAGGACACTCTCAAGGTCCCTCTTAAGAACTTTGGAACTGATTGCATGACAGGGGAGACATTGGCACAGGACAGCCCAACATGGCGTGCCCTTATAGAAGAAAGTGATGTGCTCTATGAGCAAAGCAGAATTTAAGGAGCTCAAAAGAAAGGCAAGAGATTCCCAACATTCATATGGACTATTTGTGACTGGCCTGTGATACAGTATTCTGAACTTGTATGGATCTGATCAACCACAGTGGGACACACTGCAACTTGATTCTAATATAGTGAAGTCACTTTGTTCCTTTTTGAGGACAAAGGACAACAACCAGATCAGTTCTCTGTTTGGAATCTCTCTTTCCATTCCTTAATCCTGTCTCCTGCATCCTTTCCCTTGTGGATATTTTGAAAATGAGGCAGTTTTTGTTTCAAAGTTCCTTTCAATAGCCCTAAAAATCTCATTTTGCCTAGACTATGGATCTTTAAGTCTGACTTCTATAGGGATGAATTTTCTTCCCATAATTTTCAGTTGTTACCTTGCCTCATCATTCAGATGTGGACATAACTGGCAGAGTTTCCTCATCCCAAGCTTTAACAGCTTGTCTACCCAGAAGTCAACTGGAGGCTTGGGGTTACCACTCCCTTGTTAAACTGGTATTTCCTTACAAATGAGGGAACACTGCCAGGATTGCCCTGCAAGCCCATTTTCTTACCTGTCTTTTCCACACACATCTTCTCTTCCTTGTGCACAAAAAATAAAAAAAATCAAGATTCGGGTTTGGGACCTATTTCTCCTTACACTTTTTGAACTTGGGGAGGTAAAATCTCTATTTCATAACTGACTGCTGGGTAAAATCCACTCCAGCCTGTAATAGGGCAAAAGTACTAGTTGGGGCTGTGAAGGTTCCCCAGGGAGAGCCTGCAAGTGAAGTGATCCCTTTGGGGTTGCCAAAATTGTTTAAAGAGCCTCTTGGTTGGGATTGCATCCTTATGAATCAGTCAAGCTCAGGAAAAAATGAGCATCCAAGGCAAAAACACTTTGTATGCAGTTGCCCCAATCCCAATAGGTACCTACAGAAAAGGACAAGGAGATGAGAAACAAGGTCACTGATTTTGCACAATATCATTTGCAATGAGTGATAGTTTTGTTTCCTCATTGCCTGTTTTTATTCCTTCAATTTCTTTTTTCTTTTCTTATTGGTATAGCTAACATTTCTAGTACCATAATGAATAATAGTGGTGATAATGGACATCCTTGCTTCCCCTCTGATCTTATTGGGAAGGCTTCTAGCTTATCCCCATTAATAATATTTGAGTAATTATAACTGTGAATGTGAATGTGATAAACTCTCCCATAAAATGGAGACTGATAGCAGAATGGATTAAAAAACATAATCCAACATTATGTTGTTTACAAGAAACACATTTGAAACAGGGGGATACACACAAGGTAAAGGTAAAAAGTTGAAGCAGAATATATTGTGCTTCAGTTGATATAAAAAAAGCAGAAGTAGCAATCCTAATCTCAGATAAAGCAAAAGCAGAAACAGATCTAATCAAAAGAGATAAGGAAGGAAACTTACCCTGCTAAAAGGCACCATAAACAACAAAGCAATATCATTACTAAACATATATGTTCCAAGTGGCATAGCATCCAAATTCTTGGAGGAGAAGTTAAGGGAGTTACAGGAAAAAATAAACAGCAAAACTATACTAGTAGGGGACCTCCCCCTCCCTCTCTCTGTTAAAATAAACAAGAAAGAAGTTAAGGAGGTGAATAAAACTCTGGATAAGGTAGATATGATAGATCTCTGGAGAAAATTAAATGGGGATAGAAAGAAATACCTTTTTCTTAGCGGTATATGACACATACACAAAAACTGACTATGTACTAGATCATTAAAACCTCACAATTCAGTGTAGAAAGGCAGAGGTAGTCAATGCATCCTTCTCGGATCATAATGCAATAAAAATTATATATAACAAAAGACCATGGAATGATAGACCAAAAATTAATTGGAAACTAAATAATCTAATCCTAAAGAATGAGTGGGTTAAACAACAAATCATAGAAACAATCAACAACTTCATTCAAGAGAATGACAATAACGAGACAATCTGCCAAATCTTATGGGACACTGCAAAAGCAATTCTTAGGGGAAGCTTTATATCTTTGAATGCCTACATGAATAAAATAGAGAAAGAAGAGATCAATGAATTAGGCATGCAGCTGACAAATAATACTTTCTCTTGGTTTTACATAGATACTCTTATTTTAAGAAGGCTCCATTTATTCCTATGCTGTCTAGTATATTTAATAATATTTATTATATTTTGTTTCTGCATCTATTGAGATAATCATTTTTGTTGTTGATCTGGTTGATGATGCTTGCAGTCTTCCTAATACTGAACCAGCCCTGCCTTCCTGATATAAATCAAACCTGGTCATAGTATATAATCTTTGTGTTATATTGCTCAAATCTTCTTGCTATATTTTATTAAAATTTTTCGATTGATGTTTATTAAGGAAATTGGTCTATAGGCTTCTTTCTGTCTTTGCTCTCACTGATTTAGGTATCAAAATTATATTTGTGTCATAAGAGGAATTTTGAAGGATCCTTTCTTTACCTTTTGTTTTTTGAAAAATTCACATAGTATTGGGATTAATTGTTCCTTAAATGTTTGGTAGAATACACTTGTAAATCCATCTGGTCCTACATATTTTTTTTCTTGGGGAGCTTATTTATGCCTTGTTCAATTTCTTTTTCTAAGATAGGGTTATTTGTGCATTCTATTTCCTCTTCTATTAATCTTGGAAATTTATATTTTTGTAAATATTCATTCATTTTACTTGTCAGTTTTACTGGCATATAACTGGGCAAAATAACTCCTACTAATTCCTTTGATTCCATCTTCATTGGTGGTATATTCACCATTATCATTTTTGATGCTTGTAACTTGGTTTTGTTTTTTTTTTAATCAAACTAACTAATGCTTTATCTATTTCATTTTTTTTCATAAAACCAACTCCTAGATTTATTTATTAGTTCAACGGTTTTCTTGCTTTCCATTTTACTAATCTCTCCTTTGATTTTTTTAGGATTTCTATTTTGGTGCTTAACTGGGGATTTTTAAACTGTTCTTTTTCTAGCTTTTTTTTTAGTTGTATCCAATTCATTGATCAGCTCTTTCTCTTTGATTGATATATGCATTTAGAGATATAAATTTCCCCCTAAATACTGCTTTTAACTGCATCCCTTAAATTTTGGTATGTCATCTCATTGCTGTCATTATTTTTAATGAAATTATTATTTCTATGATTTGTTCTTTGATCCACCCATTCTTTAGAATTAGTTTCAAAATAATTTTTAATCTATGCTTCCAAGGCCCTTTAGTGAATTTTTATTGTATTATTATGTGAAAACGGTGCATTTACTATATCTGCTTTTCTGCATTTGCTTATGTGGTTTTTCTGCTTTACTACATAGTCAATTTTTTGTGAAAGTACAATGTATAGCTGAGAAAAAAGCTATATTCTTTTCTATTCCCATTCAGTTTTCTCCAGTCATCTACATATCTAACTTTACTAAAATTCCATTCAACTCCTTAAATTTTGTCTTATTTATTTCATGATCAAACTTGTCTAACTTTGAGAAGAGAAAGTTGAGGTGCCTCACTACTAGTTTTAGTTCCTCCTGTAACTCATTTAACTGCTTTAGGATTCTAGTACTCTGCCATTTGGTACATGTTTAGTATTGATATTAGTTCATGGTCTGTGCTTTTTGGTGAAATATAATTTTCCTGCTTATCTCTCTTAATTAGGTTTATTTTTGCTTTTGCTTTTCTGAGATCATGATTTCTACCTTTGCCTTTTTATTTCAGCTGAAGCATAACAGATTCTGCTCCAGCCCTTTATTTTTAACTGTCTCTTTTAAGCTTTTTCCTCTTAAAAAAAAAAATTGTTTTAAGCAGCCAAGATTTGTCTTCTCACTTTTCCACCCTAGCTCCTCCCCACCAATTGAGAACACAAGTAAAACAAAATCTAATTTAAGGATGTATTGTCAACTGAAACAAATTTCTTTATTGGCAGTGCTCTTCTCACCCTCACTCCCACCCACACCCAGTTTTTTTCTCACTCTGTATTCTGAACCCTTCACTTCTCTGTCAATGAATGTGTAGCAGGTTTTCCTCTGAAATCCTGGCTAGGTCATTATACTGGTAAAAGTTCAGTATAATAGTATTGCATCACATTTATACACCATAACTTACTAATACATTCCCCAATTTATGGACACTCCTTTAAACTTCTATCCTTTGCCACCTCAAAAAGAGGAATATTTCTGTACATCCTTAAGACTAACTTCTCCCTTAATAGACTTTCCCTCTAATTTTTCTTCCTTCCTCCCTTTTCCCTCCTATTTTCCTGTAGAGTAAAATGGATTTTTGTACCCACTCCTGTGGGTATCTGTTATTTTTCTTTTTCTTTTTCACAGCGCGCCTGATCTTCTCCATGACAATCCTTCAGGTTCCTGCAGATTCAAAGACTCCCACTAAGTTTCTCTTCTCTAAACAGCCATCCTTCAATGGCATTATTTGAGTCTTCTCACCATCCTGGTCATGCTCCTCTGAACCCACTCCAGTCTATCCTTTGGTCATTGTTTTTCTGGACCTGTGGTTTCACTGGAGCCAGGCACTTTCAATTGAGTTTAGATGAGAGGTTTTTGCCTGTAATCCCAAATCCTTGTGGAACAGTGTATTCCAAGTTTTCTGCTGCTTTATAGCAGTGGCTGCTAAATCACATATGCTCCTACTTGTCAGGCTCCTTGGTACTTGAATTTTTTTTTTTTTTTTTTTTTTGTAGTACTTGCAATATTTTTTTCTTTGACATGCAAAGTCTAGATTTTAGCTATCATGTTCCTGGGAGTTTTCACTGGGGAGTTTCTTTTAAGAGGTGGTTTCTTTCTATTTTTACTTTTTACCTTATTTTCTGGTTCTAAGGTATCTCAGCAGTTTTAAGATTTCTTGAATTGGAATGTTTGGGTTCTTTTTATTTTGCTGTCATGATATTCAGGTAGTCTGATGATTCTTAAATTTTTCCTCCTTGATCTGTTTTCCAGGTCAGTTGTTTTCTTATGAAATACTTCACATTGTTTTCTTTTTTTTTTTTCAATGTCTTGACTTTGCTTTAATATTTCTTGTTGCCTCATGAAGTCATTGGCTTCTACTTGGTTAATTTTAATTTTCAGGGAGTTTTTACTTGGATAAGATTTTGTATTTCTTGTAGCAGACTGTTCATTCTCTTTCCAATTCTTTCTTCCATTTCTTTTCTGTTTTTTTCCCCTCAAGCACTCTCATTCCATTTATAAAAACATCTTTTAACTCCTTAAATTTTTGCTTTATCTCTTTCAGGAATTCTGAGTTTGTCCTCAAGCTGCTCTTTCCCCCCAGAGTTATTGGTTGTAAATGTTTTAGAGTTGTTTTCTTCCACATTTGTGTCTTAAGCATCCCTGCTACTCTAATAGCTCATTATGGTGGGGTTACTTTTTTTTTTTTTTTTTTTTTTAAGTTTGCCCATTCTTCCAAGACTCTGAGGCTTTTCTGGAGTGGAGCTCTGGGCCTGGTCTTATTGCTGCTTCCTTCGAATATTGAGTGCTATGTTATTCCAGGATCTCAGGGAGAGGCTAGGGGCTGGTAAGCTTTGGATGCCTACCAATGGTGTCTACCTGATCCAGGAAAGTCTTGTTTGCCCCACTGGAATAAGCTATGAAAGTTTTTGACTTTGGTTTGGGACTGAGCAAGGACAGAGTTCTGCTAAACTCTATCTCTAATCAACCAGATGTAAAGCTCTGTTAGTTTAAAGTGGTAAAATTGTAGGCTCCCCTTTGGTCTGGGTTTCCTTGGTTATTCCTCTACAGATAGGACAAGATGCTGGAAGAAAGACCCTGCTCTGAGTTTGGAGTCTGAGCAATTCCACTCCTGCTCCTGGTTTCAGAACTTCCTTTTTAAAAAAAAAAATTAACTTTAGTTTTCAACATTCACTTTTATAGGATTTTGAGTTATAAGTTTTCTCCTCTCCCTTCCCTCCCCCTTCCCCAAGGTGGCTTACAATCACACTAAACGTATTTCCATATTAGCCAAGTTGTAAAAGAAGAATCAAAACAAAAGGGGAAAAGCACAAAAAAGAAAAAAAGAAAATAGTATGCTTCTATCTGCATTCAGACTCCAGTTTTTTCTCTGGGTGTGGGTAACAGTTTTCATCATGAGTCTTTTGGAATTGTCTTAGATCAGTGCATTACTGAGAAGAGCTAAGTCTATCAAAGTTGGTCATCAAACAATGTTGCTATTACTACATACAATATTCTTCTGATTCTGCTCAATTCACTCAGCATCAGTTCATGCAAGTCTTTCCAAGTTTTTCTGAAGTCTGCCTGCTCATCATTTCTTATGAACAATAGTATTCCTTTACATTCATGTTCTGCCATTCCCCAATTGATAAGCATCTCTTCAATTTCCAATTCTTTGCCACCACAAAAATAGCTGCTATATTTTTGTACATGTGAGTCCTTTTCCCTTTCTTATGAGCTCTTTGGGATACAGACCTATTCCCTCTTCCATCTTGGCTCTGCTTCATCTTTTTCCTTTTAAAAAATATTTAAGCAAATACTTATCACCTCTCCCTCTCCTCCTCCCATTGAATTAAAAAAACTTGAAACCATCATAACAAATATTCAGTCAACAAATTCTTATATTGGCCATGAACAAAAATATATGATTCTGCACTTTAAGTTCATCACTTCTCTGGGAGGAAATAGAAGATCTTTTACTTCCTAATCTCTGGATTCAAAGTTTATTATTGCATTCATGAGCATTCTGGTCTTTCAAAGCTGTTTTTCTTTATAATGTTGTCATTGTGTAAATTGTTCCAGTTCATTCTACATGAATTCTACATTCTCAGTTTTCTCTCAAACCATCCATTTCATCATTTCTTATGGCACAATATCATAGTCCATTGTACAAAAACATTTTAATTTGAGCATTCTCCAATAGGTGGGTACCTCCTTAGTTTTTAGTTTAGGGCTACTTTTTTATTTATTTATTTTCAGTTTTCAACATTCACTTCCGTAAGTTTTAAATTTTCTCCCCCTCCCCAAAGTGGCATGCAATCTGATATAGGCTCTACACATACAGTCCTATCAAACACAATTTCACATTAGTCATGTTGCATAGAAGAATTATAATGAATGGGAGAAATCATGAGAAAAAAAAACAAACAAGAAAATAGTCTGCTTCGCTCTGCATTCAGACTTCATAATTCCTTCTCTAGATGTGAAGGGCATTTTCCTTCATGAGTCCTTTGGAACTGTTTTAGTCCTTATCTTGCTGAGAAGGGCTAACTCTATCAAAATCAGTCTTCAAACACTGTGGCTGTTACTGTGTACAATGTTCAGGTTCTGTTTACTTCACTCATCCTCAGTTCATTTAAGTCTTTCCAGGTTTTTCTGAAGTCTTGTCTGCTCATCATTTCTTATAGCACAATAGAATTCCATTGCATTCATTTACCACAACTTGTTCAGCCATTCCCCAACTGATGGGCATCCCTTCAATTTCCAGTTCTTGGCCACCACAAAAAGAGCTGCTATAAATATTTTTGTACATGTGTGTCCTTTTCCCATTTTTATGATCTCATTGGAATATAGCCCTGGAAGTGGTATTGCTGGGTCAAAGGGTACGCACATTTTTATAGCAATTTAGAGCTACTTTTTAGAAGCTGTTATGTTTTTGTAGATATGGGTCCTTTCCGTTTTTGTTATTTTTCAGAGAACAGGCCTAGTGTCAAAAAGTATGCACAATTTAATACCTCTGGGCATAATTCTAAATTGTTTTCCACAATGGCTGGACCATTTAATTTATAGCTACAACATTGCTGTGTACCTGATTTGTCCTAGCCCTTCCAGCATTTGGTCATCTTTGTCAATCTGATAGGTGTGAGTTGGAACCTCAGAGTACCCTTAATCTGTATTTCTTTTGTTAGTTATTTGAAGCACTTTTGCATAGTTATGAGTTGCTCCAATTTTTTCTTTGAAGACTGTTTATATCTTTTGACCATTTATCTATAAGGAAATGACTCAGTCTTAAAATCAGTTTGTGAAAATATCTTGGGTATATCTTTGGCAAAGAAACTTGTGAAGATTTTATCCCCCAGTTACCTTTTTCCTTTCTAATTTTAACTGCATTAGATTTACTGGTACAAAAGTTCTTTAATTTTATAAAATTAACTTCATTTTATCTGCTATGATTCTCTCTATTGTTTGCTTGGTCATTTAAACTCTACTTCTATATACAGCTCTGAAATGTGTTCTTTGTTCTTCTACTTTGCTTATGTCACCTTTATATTTAACTCACATATCCATTTGTTTTATCTTGCAATATAGTGGGAAATGTTCACCTATTCTATTCCTAATTTTTTACCAGACTTTTGCAGTCTTCCCAGAAGTTTTTTGTCAAATAGTGAGGCTTTAGCCCCCCAAAACTGGAGTCATCCCAGTCTTTAAGTCCCCAAACTAGAGGAGGGATCCCAGAAAAGACCTATTTCCTAAGAAAAATCATAAACTATAAGAAACAAGACAGTTACTGGAAGCAAAGCAGGCAAGGAGCAGGTATGTTGGGTTCAATCCAGCTTTGCTCTCACCCTCTACCAAGGACTCTAGTCACGCTTCTCTGAGACCTTGAGAACCCTCTTCTACAGGAGGAAGAATAATTCCTGGCTTTCTCTCTGTTTGGGTTGGTGTAAACACCCTTGGGTCCACAGTCATTGTCAGAATTAGAGTTTGGATGGAACCCAACAGGGATCATCTCAACAAAAGGTTATCAAAATGAGAAGGAATTAAAAAAAAAAACCAACCTCTTAACTGATAGACAACACAAGTGAGGTATCTCTTTCCTTTCAATCTGAATGACTGTGCACGCATGGGAAGCACGCATGCTGGCAGACATCTTGGATTATGGAGTAAGGGACAAGAGCTACTTCTTGTAGTTTCTCAATAGGACAGAGTGATGGGTGCTTTATGGGAAAGAATTTCAACTTCTATCAATCTTTCCATCTACCCTTCCCCAGGAGCAAGCAGCAGGGCTCAACCTAGTTTTACTGCTGCCACCAGGGAAAAGGAATAATGACTACAGGAACCAGTGGTGGGGAAAGTGAATCTAGAAATTTGAATAGCAAAAAAATGCAGGATCCCCTGGAAGTGTAAGTTTTCTTTTCCTTCAGTGTACCTAAGCCTACCCTTACCCTAGGGAAGGCTTAAGTAGCAAGACACTCCAAAATGGATCAGTTGAAGTCTAGGCCTTGCTGGAGATCTATTTTCTTGGACAGGAAAATGCCTCCCATTGGAGGGAATCTACTGGGTTGTCTATGAGGATGGGCAGGGATGGTGAGGCATCAATTGCAACAAGCACCACACAGCTATTGCTGTCCATTAGAACATTTATTTCTCAGGGAGAAAAAAAGTTTCAGACAGTCATATTATAGTAGGTAAAATTAAGTTTTGTCTTCTTTACAAGCATAGATTTTTCTCTTTTTTTAATTACCTCTCTTATACCATCTGATATAAACAATTCTAGAAAGCAAATAAAGTCACTTTCTACAATAAATAGAGCATCGTGTGCTTCTTCACAGCAGACTCGACAGTGACGCACAGGCCCGGTGCCACAGCAGGATCTGAGCCAATTCCCATTCTAAAAGATCATTTTTAAAAAGAGATAGAGACAGAGAGACAGAGAAAGGGGCAGGGGAGAAAGCCCCAAGATCTTAAAACACAGGTTTAGACACAGGTCACAAAGTCCACAGCTGATCGACTACCTGGGGGAAAGCATTGGCTCCTTTCAATAAAATGGCACTCACTGTGTGAGTTTAAAAGACCCAGCCACACAATTAGGGGTTGGGAGGTGGATGGGGGGGACTTTCAAGAAGGGAAACAATAGGCCTGAATAATTTAGAACAATATCTTACAACTATGTACATCGCGTCCTTCCCTATCCACACGGCTCTAGGCATTGTATTATTATTTTACAAAAAACCCAAACCCCAGCCATCCTTTCAATGGTACGGACCTGCTCTGTTGGTTTACCCTTAAACTCTGGCTCGTGTCCCAAATGTATAAGTAGTGGTGGGTGGGTATTCTGTTTGTTTTCTTCCCTTTTAAAAAGTTGACTGAGTAGAAATGGCAGTGATCTCCCCCCCAGGATTTCATTTCATCCAAAATTCCCCTATGAAAAATTTAAAACAATTAAAAAGAACAACAGGTTAAAAAGCAACACAGTGCTTGGTGGTCTGCAACCAGGCCCTGTGACTTTGGTGCTAGAGTGGAGGGGGGGAAACAACTGGCAATCGGGGGCAGAAGAGAACAGATATCAACACTTCTGGTTGACATTCCCAGTTCACAGTTTTTAAGGGTTGGGGAGGTGAGGGAGACACTAAAATGAAAGGGTTTTTTGTGCAGGGTTTTATCATCCCCTCCACCTGAGGATTCTGTTGTAGGAGTAACAGGGAGGAGCAAGGCTGTGAAGAGCAGGACAAGGACAAGAGGTACTGCTGGCACAACCTGAGGGCCCAGCAAGCAGGGACTTTCCACAATGGAAGACAAAGTTGGCAGAAAGAGGTGACTGGGAAAAGGGGAAGGGAGTATCAGGACAGACACAGTCAGAGGGCAACAAGAAACTTTTAACTGCTAACAACATCCAGTGTCTGAGGAGGGAAGGGTCCTTTCTTCCCTACCATAATATTCTTCAGCCATAAAGCCAGAAAGTGAAGAAGTGTCTTACTGCAGCCTTGTCTGTGCCTCAGCTACCCCAGAAAAAAGAAAACCCACCAGATGCTAAGACACCTGCACTCCTAGGGACCAAATGAATGAAGTCTAACTCGAGGCAATGTCTATTTCCTGGTTCTGTTTCCCTGGGATTACAGATTTTTTACTAGTTTCTGTCCTGGTGTCCTAAACAGGACCACATCTGGTGACCCTGCCCTTTATAGCAGCCAGATCTACGGAGAAACTGGAACTTTAAAAAATAATTTAGCTTGGTGACAATTTCTATCAATTTGGCACAAGAGAGTAAGCAAAGAAGAAAGAGGGGAGGGAGGAAACCTTATAGAACAAGGGATTGTGAATGAGCAGCAGAGGGGGATGAGCAAGAGGGGCTCAGTGAGACTCTCCATGGGACCCTGGTATATGGACAGCCCCTCTGGCTGCCCAATCCGAGGTGTGGTGGGGGTGGTGGGAGCAGCCATCCTCCATAGCAGGTTTATCTCCACAGCAGGGCCCACATCCCAGCTTCTGTCCCTGCCTCTAGCTGGCTTTTCAGCAAATCATCCTCTGAAGGAGCTCAGCTAGAAATTTTTGGCACATGATAGGGCTGGGCACGGGAGGGCATTTCCCCATGGACTCTTCAGGTTCCAGCCCCCTATCCTCCACAGCACCAGGGACAGGCTGTCTGCCATTCATCCCAGCATGGGGAGGGCAGGGTTCCCTACTCCAGGATCAGAGGCAGAGGCAGGCAGGCCACATCCCACTCTCTTACAGGTAACCAGAGGTGACAAAAGGATGGTGGCCCCGAACTCGGCTCAAGTGGATCATGGCACGGTCATAGGCCACTTGCACAGACTTGCGAATGCTGGTCTTGCGGCCCTCCAGCATCTTCAATTTGTCCACAGTGTCTTCTACTCCTAGAGGGAGGACTTTGTCCCGAGGAAGCCACTGCCTGCAACCCAAACACAAGACCACCCCTGCTTACCAGGAAGCCCAGGCCACAACTAGGTACCTTGACTGATATTCCCTCCAAGTTCTTTTTAATTTGGAAGAAGGGCATGACTTTTTTAAAAGTATCTCTCATTATGAATTATGTTTACTAATGCTCCCATGGCCATCAACACTTGGTTTCTCAGTCATCTCCTTCATACGCCTCCTATCATTTCTAATCCAGAACCCCAGGCCCAGGAAAGTAGGACAGAGGTTAAGCCTCACAAAGTCAGAGTAAGAACAAAAGGATGGAGTGTGGTTGAGACACAGAGCCTTGACTGAGACAAAATGAAGAAAGAAAAACCCTAAAGGGCATCTCAGAAGACGCTTCCAAAATAGAATTAAAAACCAAACAAAAAGTAACCAGAGTGATAAGGGATATGTGTCCACTGGTGTGAGACTGAGACTGAGACAACTGAACCTTGCTTCTTCCCAAGGCCTTTAGGGGGTTAAACCTGCTTGAAGAATTGTTAGTGCCCAGAACCAGTAACCCATCTAGCTGGGCCAAGCTAGCTTAAAGGCCCACCTGCCCCTAGTTCTGACAAGCAGAGCCATCTCTACGGTCTGGCCCCAGTAAGCAGGCTCGATGATACTGCAGGAATCAGGTAGCTAGAGCAATAAAGGGCCTCAGAGGGTCAAAAGGACAGGAAGTCGGCACCTCCCGTCAGTAGCAAAAAAGATCTAAATTGCTCATAACGATCATTTCATAGCCTCCCTCCTGCTCTTCTAGTCACTAAGGCAATGTAGATGGGACAAAGGCTGAATGCTACTAGGCCAGTTTCCAAAAGCTGAGAAAAAAAGATCATTCAGGCCCACCAGTGACACCATATGAGAAGCATCCAGACTCTAAATTCAAAATGTTGAAGGCATTTAATTAGCTGACCAATCTCCTCTTCGAAAAATCAAGTGTGAAGGGAAAAGATGCAGGGAAAATATATTTGAGAAAGGGGAGATAGAAGGTCATGAGCACTCACTCACCAGGTCCGCTTGTTGTCAAAGAAGAGGACAAGGAAGAGTTTCTCTCCAGCCTCCACTTGCTTCTGCTCCCCCAACTTTAGCACATCCAGTGGTGGGACAGGAATAGGCACACCGTTGTGCAGAAGGCCCTCACGGGGCATCTTGGGATCAATGATCTGGGAAGAAAGAACAAATGCTACCTCAGTAAGAAGAAAAATGCAATCGGCAAGTCTTCTCATGCAAGGAACGAAGCTGAGTTGTTCAACTCCAAAGCTGTCCTTCAAAGAGTTTTAACCCCTGCCCACAACTACATTTACAGAGGCCTTAATGACTTTATCTGCCCAGTTCCTCATTGCCTTAGAAAGGGAATCCTGAACACATTTCCTTTTAGAGTACTCATCATTCTAAACCTCCTTTGATCCCTTGGGCATGAGTCAGCTCCCTAAGAAGTATTCCATACAGTACAAAGGGATATTTTGGGGAATTTCCTTAATGTGGGGGCTCATAAATTAATGAGACTGCTCTTGATGATGTGAGGTGAACAAGTTGTCCTCTTCATATCATATATTCATTTGGGCAAAGAGAGTCAGGATCAGTTTCTTTTTCTGTCCTTTTTTCCTTTTAAATTATCACAATTCATTTCAGATGCCCCCTGTGAACTGAGGCATCTCAGACACATGGAAGTCTTATTTGTGTAGCAGAAGTGGGTGGTCATGTGCCAGGAGACGACGTGTTAATGCTACATTTGAGTTAATTCTATCATGAGAAACATATTTCATAGACATACAGTCACCTACATCAGTGTATCACAATCTTTCCTGGTAAGGGTTTCAATTGCTCTGACCTCAACAACCTCAACAGTCTTGGCCAGAATAACCTTATGGACAGAAGACATCTGGGGTTCCAAAAAAGGACTTTTATTTGCTCATGCAGAAGGTTCAGTTTACTGGGCTGAGGATCAGAGGGCTAACAGAAAGGAGATTGTTAATAACAGAGTTAATGCAAAGAAATGAGTCACTGGACCACCCCCCAATATAATGTAAGATCCTCCTCAAGGAAAGGGACTGTTTTTATTTTTGTATTCCAATGCCTAATGTAGAGCCTTGCACATAGGGGACACTTGGTAAATGTGCAGATATCTTATCCTCCCCCCTACCTCCCCATCAATCAGACTTTAAAACTTCAACATTACACTGGTCCTAACCCTAACCCTAGCATCTTTATAGCAACAATCCCTTAGGTTTGTTTGGCAATTTTCCACTTCTCCAGGCTCTCTCACATCTGACTTCTTTTCTTTAAGTTTACTGTAAAGTAGCTTGCCATTTAACAGATGAGCAAATGAGACTCAGACAGCTGATGTGAGGTGACAGACTTGTCACACAGCTAGTTAGTGACAGAACTAGACTTCCCAGTCTCTCCCTCTCAAGCTTTCAGTCCGCCAGGCCAGCCACTGCCTCCTCACTCACTGTTCTGCTACCTCCAGAGACTGAGAACAGCTGGTCATCATTCTTTGTACAATAAGCTCACAGGGACTTGGAAAACCTGACAGAGAAAAGCTCCAGAGACTAATCTTTCCTCATAAATTGTTCCTCACTCACCTCTGGATCTTTGCCACTCTCTCTCAATTCCTCTTAAGATATAGACATGAAAACAGGTAAAGCCTCCCCTAGGAGGAGACCAGCAATAATTACTCTTAGGAGGATTGGACACGAGCCCAGCTGGATGTTCATTTGAAGCCATGCTTCTTAGACTGCAGAGCAATCAGCTGAGCCTCACTGTGTGCAGAACGCGGATGACAGGACATAATTTACGTTACTGGTTTATATCAGATTTTTCACATATTTTGTCCTCATTGAACACCATAGAAGAAGGTGTGCTCTGCACTCCAGCTTACACACCAAAACCAGAGTTATTGCAAATGGACAGCTCAAAATTCTGTCCCAAGGACAAGAGAAAGCCTGCCATTCCTACACTGTCTTTTCAAACTTCTCAAGAAGCGAAGTATTACACTGGCCCTTTTTCACTTCCATGAAGTCATCAGCCTTCTTCAAGCCCCTTCTTCAAATGTTACAAGTTTTGGAAGCTTATCACAAGGCCATGGGTGCCAAGCTCTGCTCAGCCCTGCTCATACCTCACTCTTCTCTAACGCTGGACACCCTAGGAGTCACAATTACAACATTAGATGCAAAATACTGATTCTGTACCTGGAGGAAATGGTCTAAATTTCTTATTCCATGCTTGGCTGTGTAGTCAGAAAGATCTGGACTGGAAACTAATCAATCAACATTTGGTAAGTGCCTACTACGTGCCAGGCACTACACAGTGTGGGAATCAGAGGTTCTGACCCTTGCTTTGGGCGTTCCAAGTAGATCACTTTCCATCTGAAAACACGCCTGTTTTTCATCTGCCCCATACACTTAATTCCCAGGACTGCTAGTGCAGGTCACCTAAGAACAAGCGCTGCACAAGAGTTCTGAACAGTAGAGAACATGCCAGAGGTCTTCTGGAGGAAATGCCCAAACACTGAAACACAAAAGCCTCTGAACTCATTTCGGAAGTGTTCCCAAATGGATGTTTTAATAGTCTAAGGTACTTCATACTGGGGGACAAGCTTTCTCTGGTGACCAAGGTCCCAAGTCACATCTGTTTTTATGAGATAAAAGTGTCAAGGGCAGAAAGAATGTGGGGCAGGGACTCACCAAGGCAGGGTAGGAAGGATAGCCTCGGCACTTGGCCCACACCAGCTCCAAGGGCTCCAAGTCGGCATTATCTTCCAAGGGCATCAGGAGGCTTCTGCCTGGGGGTGGGGGTAGGGTTAAAAGAAGGGGCAGAGACAGCTGACTCAAAATGACACTCAGATTCCACATTAACACCCCATCCCCACCCTCTGAGGTAGCCTGTGGAGCCTGGGAGTTTCCAAGTAAGATTTCTCCCCTCCCCTGAAGTTCTTTATTAAAAGAAATTCCTTTAAGGTCTGAGACCTAGTCCAACTCAGTAAACCAACCAAAATGGTGCCCCATTGGGTCAGGGAGAATTTAATTGTTTCACCACTGCAGGGAAAAGGAAAGGCTTACTGGAAAAGTTAAGCAACCTCTCCATTACCCCTCCACGATCCCAGTCCAGATTCTCATCAGCACCTCTTTATCTGCAAAGTGTTCACAGCAGTGGCTGGGTGTTGCCAGGAGATAGAAGTCTGTGTAGGAGGCACCAGTTGCCAAAGGACTCTTTTGGTATGGTATGGTAACACCCTGCCCATCTCCCCAGGGAGTAAAACCTATAGCTCAGGTGGCTGCTGAAGGGCAGGGACAGGCCAAGCAAGCCAGAGGTTGGTGTTTGTGTCTAACACAATGAGAACCTTAAAAAGCTTGTTGCCAGGTCTTGCGGCACATTATTTATTATTTGCACATCCTGTCCACTCATATTGGCATCAGATTGTTGGAACAGAAATCCTAAAGAAAGCAAAGGATGTGTTTAACAATTTCCACTGTGCTTTGACAATGTGGAAAGCACAGGTTCTTTCTCACCCCTCACTTCTACAAGTAGTATAGACTCCTATTCAGCAGGGAAATGGAGCAAAGCTCCAGAGAGGAGAACAATTTTCTTTAAACATTCTGTGCTTCTGTTCCTCACTTCTTGGCCATCTGAACCCTCTGCCTAAGGCTAAGGGGGATATACAAACCTACCCATTTTTATTCTTTTTGAGGAATTTACTTAAAGGTTTTGATAGAATCAAAGACTGATGGAGTAGAAAAAATCTTAGGAATCAATGAATGAAACCTTTCCCTGAAGCAACAGCTATTGTGACAGGAACTACCTCCCAATTCAGTCCTTTCAGGAATCACCAATTGTTAGGAAGTGCTTCCTATGTCAAGTTAAAACCTGTCTTCCCTACATGCCCTGCAATACTCACTCACTGGTCCTAGTTGCCCTTTGGGGCCAAGCAGAATAATCTTATCCTTCCATGTGACAAACTTATCAAATATCTGAATGCTACAATCATATTTTCAACTAATGCTTATTCTTTTCCCGGCTTCACATCAGTTTCTTCAATTTCCTATATTTTCAGAACCCTCAGTATTTTGGTTTCCTTCTCTGAAGAGCTCTACCTTGTCAATGTCTCTCCTAAAACGTGGCATCCAGAAGAGACCTACTTACTAGTTAGTGGTTCAAAAAGATAAGGAAGGAGTGGAAAGCACTGGCTAAAATTTAATTTGGAGATAATGACATAGAATTATGTCTACTCTTCTCCCAAATCATGAAGAGCTGGTTGTACTGCAATGAGCCGAGACTAAGGATACTTTTCTCCAAAACAGAAGAATGAAGTTCAGGTGGCTGATTTCCCAAGGTGCGTACAGCAACATGGGCCCTCAGAAGAGCCCAATACCACAAAGGCTGACTCCTCACATCTGGCCCAAACCATGGGTCTCACCTGAGCTGCTGTAGTCCGAGTCTCCATTTACACCTTCCAGAAAAGGGACTCGAGAAAGAGCCGGTTTCCCCCGGCTTCGTTTTGGAGGAGTGAGACCACTGTGTGGACAAGAGCAAAGAGAGCAAATAAAACCGTGACAAACCAACAATTAAGATGTTTCATGCTTCTGACAGGTGAGAGTTATAACCACTTTCATTCCTTAATGTATTTCAATCTTTTATACAGAAACACACTGAACTGTAAGAAAATTGCTGGAGGGCTGATATGCCTAAAACCTTTGAGAATCCAAAATGAGAAGCTCTGAACCTGGAAAGGGACCTCAAGAAATAATTTTGTTCATTCCTCAGTCTCTAGGTAAGACACACACACACAAAACTTTTCCCAAGCAAATGAAAAGGTAATGATGATTCCACAGCCTCCTCTAGTTTCCAATTCTAGAGACTCATTGTTCTTGCTGACTAACTAGAACTGCTGCTACTCAAGTTATTTTCTGTTAAATGGATGAAAATAAAAGTATAGGTGAGTTTTCAGATTTCAGAAAGAAACTGAAGTGATATTCTGCTTTAATAAGACTGGCTTTTTCAAAGCTAAAAAGCAGGTCAACAAAATACTTACAGATAAAGATACAAGTTTCTTGGGGAAATGCTAAATAAAATTCCAATTTAATAGAGCACTGGACTTTGAATTAAGAGAAGATCTGAGAATTCAAATCCCATCTCCACCACATTCCTTTAGTTATATTACCTGAACAAATCATTTCCCATTTTTAGGCCAATTGTCTGATCTGTAAAAGTGAGAGGTTTAATCTACCTAATTTCTAAGATTTCTTCCAGTTCCTGATATTAATTGCTCTATAATTCTTTTTAAACAATAACATATAGTAAATACATGGTAGACAAATGGTGCGGTGGATACATCAATGGATCTGGAGTCAGGAAGCCCTGAGTTTAAGTTATGTCCCACATACTTACTAGTTGTGAGGCCCTGGGCAAGTCACTTGATCTATGTCTACCTCAATTTCTAACTCAATCTGTCAAATGAGAATAATAGCATCTACCTGCCCAGGGTTACTGTATGGATCAAATGAGGTAAAACTTGTAAAGCACTTTGCCAATCTTAAAAGTAGTGCTACATAAATGATAACTATTATTTGCTATTATAATGAATGAGAATCCTTCAAGGACCAGGATTCACTGTTTATGCTAAAATTAAGACCAATTAAGATTCATGTGCCAAAAAATTTCTGCCCCATAATCACACTGCATCCCTCCAATCACCTTGCAAACAGGACCAGGTTAAGTAACATGACAGCTCACTAAAAATCCATCTGGAAAGACACACAAAACATCCATTCTCAACACCAAAACCCTCTACTGTCACTTTCATATCTTTCCTTATCAGGAGAGGATAACTTAGACATTGTAATAGATCTGTGACCTCATTGATATGGATATTCCCTCCACCAACAAAGATCACAACCCATCCCCTGCTGACCCATCCTATGTTGTTTTAGGCCACAATCTCCAAGCTGCCCAGAGTCCACTCATCAAATTTAGTGACTTGCTCAACATATCTGTCATCATGTAGATACCATCTGAGCATATGAATTTGGATCAGTTCTCCTTCAATGGTACCCTTTAGGCCCCTACTTTTGAACATTTCTTCACTAGTAATGGGGTGCACCCCGCACTTCAGAGGGTGATGGTGGCCCTGTGTTTCACTTTAGATTCTTCAGTTTGTGGTATACGGATACAACTAATCCTTGAAGGTATATTAGGATTAAAAAGATGGGTCTTGGTTTCAAGGAGAACCGTGAGAGTCATTAAAAACTTTGCAATACCCCAAAGGCAATCCTCTTCAACTCCGGACCCATCTCATTTTCCAAGTGTAGTGTCTATCCAACACACATAGTCACACACACATGTATACACATATACACACATGTAATATATATGAAAATATATTTCACATTTTTACATGTATATGAAATACACACATAATTGTTCCTCAGATTTTTGGTTAAGATTTCAAACATTTATCACAATAAAGAAATAACCATTCTTAGAAGTTTCACATTAGTTCTATCTTCTAACCAAGGAAAATATATTAAGTAATTTTCAGAATGAAGAAATAGAACAAGAGCTGATTCCAACCATTTCACACAGCAACATAGTACTGCAGAATTTCTGGGAACAGTGTAGTTCCCCTAAGAGTACATATTTTATATGGAAAAAGGAAGAATTCTTTGCATTTCTTTACTCTAGGTTCCTCAGTAGATACTAGTTTCTCCCATGTAACTTACGTTTGTGGCTTTCCTTCAAGGCACATAAGAGCATACTGTGCTACCAAGAAAGGCAAAAAAACCCAAAACAAACCAAAAAAAAAAAACAACCAAACCCCTGTATTTCAACAAGCAAGCATTCTTCAACCTGTAGCTTTTTCTGCTCCACACTTTGCCAGGGACAGGAGGCCAAAAAGGAAGAATACGACAGATCCCAAATCTTCACCATGTCTGCGAGTGCTACCAATGTGAAGAAATGAGAGACTGAGCTGCAAACTTTGAGGTAGAAAGAACAAAAACCTTACAGCAGCACTTCCAAGAGTCAAGCTACTGTTAATGTAGGTAACAGGGAAAAAAAAATCAGTCTCTACACAGAAAGGTGAGAATAATCAATTGAGGAATAAGACTGAAGGTCAGGGGAAATAAATGCCACTTGAGAAATACATAGAAAGAGAAGAGCACACATCTCAGCAAGAGCCTATACAGGCAGTGGAATCTGAATGGTAAGAGAAAGGTTAGAGACCAACCAAGTGAAGTCACTTCAAGCCACAACTGCTGATAATCCTATCACCAACTGGCAAACAAAGACAAAGAATCCTGGGAGTACCAGCATCTTTACAAACCACCGGTCCTATCCCAGCTGAACCCTCATGCCCATCATCACAGAAGGCCTGCAGAGAAGGCACCAACCATTCCCATCAAGTGTCAACCAACCGCCACAAAAAATGTGAACCTAGTTAAAATAGCAAAGCACCCTGGGAGAGATATAGGAAGCAGGATGGCCAGACAGGTCAATCCACTATCTCCCTTCAAACCCTAATGGAGTTAGTCCAGGGCCCTGAACCCAAAAACCTTGGCAATGCTATTTGGACACTAATGACCTAGTGCCCAACGTCATCATCCTAGGAATAAACTTTTGGGGATGCAGTGTGGCAACTGCTCCTAAAGATGCTACAGTGACATCTACTGAAGACCCAAAACGAAAGTTCTTGTTCACCAAAACCTTTCGTACCATCAAATGGTTCAACATCGATAATTGATGATTTTTATAGCAAAACAACAGTAAAGAGGCAACACAATCTGTTTTACTGCTGCACTCTGATGACTACAGAATTTATCCAATGACTTGCAGCTAAAACCTCCATCTCTTTTCCCCACTAGAATGTGAGCTCCTGGGAAGCAGGTATTGTATTACTTTTCTATTTGTGTCCCCAGTGCTAAGTAGTGCTTTGTATATAATAAGTAATAAATGCTTCATTTGTTCATTAGAATGTGACTGTCACTAAGAGGCTCTTAATGTAGGAGGCTTAAAACCAAAACTATAAAGTGAAGTCCTTTAGAAGAGATGCTGAAGAAAATAAACAAACCTCCTAGGACTTTTGGGAGGTCTTTGATAGAAGGATGAGTTGCATGATGTTCATCAAGGGCTCTCTAAACTGAGAAACTAAAAACAGTTATGATCTAGGTCCTCAGTATTTGGTATTGTTAACCTATTTGTTTCAAAATAGGAAAGTACAACTTGTCTGCATTATTTTTGTAAAAAGAGGCCTTGCTGCATTTTCAAACCAGTTGTACTGCTCATTAATTTCTATCCAGAATAGAAATTTATTTCTTCCTATCTTGTGGCCAGGTAGAATATCTTGCATTAGGAACCAAAAACTAGTTCTACCTCACAGTATATGCAATTAGTATGGGGACATTTATGCCTTTAAGGATTATTACAACCGTAGAAACAAAAAGTATTTTCTAATCCAACTATTAATATTCTAAACAAGTTATTTCATTTTTTCAAGTGAAACTGAGATTAGGATTCCTAATCCCATTTAACAAATGTCATAGAAGTGATTTCTGATTGAACTAGTTCATTAGGTACCTATATATATATATAAAACATAATTGATTTTTAAATATGTGAAATATGTATACATTAAGCTCTCTCATACTAATGAAACAGCTCTATGAATTGCCCATGCAAGTATAACCTAGGCTGGATGATGGATATTCTTCAGCCACTTGGTTGCCCCAACACGGATAGTTAAGACAAACTTCAATAGTGGCTTTATAGATCTCATTTAGGATACTCTACAAGGTTTAGGACTTGATAAAGTCTGTAGTGCATCATCCACAAAGAGCATCCTGCAGACTTCTCCATCTTTAGGGAATGAATCCCTCTTCTACTTGGATTCTTCAGTGGACATCCTCCACAAGAGTAGCAAACACCTCTTTTTATGTGCCTCTTGTAATCAGACGGTAACCAACATTGACATATCTTTCAAAGAACATTGTTAAATTTCCAGATATGAATGTTAGAGGAGAAAATTTTAGGTAGAATTTTGCTATATCAAATGAAATGTTTTGCTGTCAAACACAATGAGATCTTATATTCTTTCTACTTGTGTCAACTATATGACAGTAAAAGATTTGGTTTGCTAAAGAATACCATTTGTGAAAGTCTCCTTATTCCTTTCTCAAAGATGACCTTGATATGTGTGTTTGTGTGTAGGTTTTTCATAAAAATGTTTACAAAGATGAGAAAATAAAGAGAAGACTAGTATTCATTAGTATTTTCTTGGTCAAACCATGATTCGGGAGCACCTATGAGGAAACATGTTAACTAATGGCCTCTTGGAACAGACTGAAATATATATATATATATATTTCTGGATATGGGTAATACAGGAATTTTTTTTTTCAATTATGCATATAGTACTAGTTTCATTTTTTTTAAATGAGCTGTATAGAGAAAAAATTTTTAATTGAAAAAATTAAAATTCAATTTTTACAATATTTTCCTGGTCACCTTACTTTGACAATAGTAACATTCAGTTTTTTTCCCCCAAAGCTTTGGTACCCTCCCTCCCCTCTTTCAGATATGTTGAAAATTCAGCTCCTCAAAATTGTATCATCTCCAGGAAGGACCTCCCTGAATAAACTAAATCTAATACATCTATTTTTTCCATCTTTGTTTTCTTTAGAGCCATTTCTACTTCTTCACGCAGCACATGAAGGCTGCAATGTTGAAACTAAATATGGAAGTTCTATTGTTACCGATGGAGAAAAGAGTTTAAAAATATTTCCAGAGCTTTCCCACTTTTCATCTGTTTGTTGTCCTTCCAGTTCCATCCTTAAATGCCCTTGGAGTGATCATGATTAGTTTGGTCTCTTTGCTACCAAACTTTCTGAAAAGTTGTTTTCCCCTCTGCTAATTTCTTCCTTTTTTAGGAGCTGATATTATTAATAAATATCTACTGCCTTTCCCCCTCTACTAAATTTTTCAAATGAGCTTATACTGCTGCTTGGCAGTATACCTTGGCTGCTACCTCACTCTATTTAGCAGAGGGTTTGCTGGCTGAAATAATTTATAAGGCTCTTTTGGGTCTCCAGTGTGTCAATTTATTGGCACAGTTAAACTTTTTTAGGAAATAATAGGTCATTGTCTGTTCTTTTATCCATTTCCCATTCCTTGGTGTCAGTTTAAGCAGGTTAGATTTGTCTCATTTGTATGCCACATCTTCTTATTTTTTTATTATTTCTTTTAATTTGGTACCAGTTTTGATCTTCACTCTAACAAGCTGGCGGTCTAATTACAGAGATGACAGATTCAGAACATGGACATTCCATATCAGCAATCAGGTATTTAACTGATCTTTTCATTTTCTGTGAGGTTATTTGGTGTATATCATGTCCAGAGCCTTCTACTTCTTTCTCCTCATAGGCATGAGGCTTCTGTCAACAAATCTTTGGACTCTGTTTTATTCTTGAGCTATTTTGTTCCACCACATTTTTCACCATGCTCCTCCTTCCCACCTTTGCACTGCAATCACAGAGTACTCATATATAGGGCATCTTTAAAGTCTTGGTGCAATTTTATGCTGCAAAAGTTTAAAAACTTTGGGACTACCCTATATACATTGACTTTATTTAGCTGGTTTATCTGAGCTACAATTAGTTACATGGTGACTTTTTGCATATGTTTTCATAGACAATGCAATGAGATGACCAAATATTCTCAGATAATGACAATTCCTGTAGCCCTTAGACACACAACAAAACCAACTTTCTCATCATTACTTTATTTGCCTCTCCAAGAAGAGCCTATGAGCTATCATCAGTATGTAAATTCTTTTACGGCAGGAGTTGCCTGCTTTTTCTGTTTCCCCAGAACCTGGTATTATGCCTAGCTCATAGTAGATACTTAAGAATTACTTGCTGAATGAGCCTTGTATTTAGCTGGCAACTCCTCTTTTGTCTTTGAGTTTCATCATAGCTGGAATGGCAAGCTTATTAAACTCAACTCTTCCAGGAGTTACATTCTACTTTGCAGTCCTTAGCTAAGTTTTGCAATTAGAATACAAATTATTATCTAAAATGCATGATATTTAGGATTCTCTCCTTCTTTTATGCCCCTTTGCCACTATCATTACAAAATGTTGACTAGGGCCCCATAGTGATGAGTGTCACTTTCTGTTCTTTTGTCTTTTTGTTGCTATGGTCAAAGAATTCATCACCAAGTGGTCCCATCATCCATCAAGAGCTGATGACCCTCTTGATACTTGTCCAGTCTAGTCAGATAACTGCAGAATAATAGTTTTAAAACTAGTCAAAGCCTCCAATTTTAAAGGAAATTGAGGCACAGAGAGTTCAGAAGTAATTTGCCCAAGGTTACACAGGCAATAAATGACAGAACTGGGACTGTAAAATCTCTCACCCTAGAAACTTCCATGGAGATTAACAATTACCTGTCCAGTGTGGTTTAGAACTCTGCCTGCCAATTCAATTCACTTGGCTACACCAGAAGAATAAGTTTCTTTGCAAAGTCTAGATTTCTGTTACTTTAAGGCACATTCAAAGGCTTTCTTTTTATGTACTGTTGTTCAGTAATTTTTCAGTCATGTCCAACTGTTTGTGAGCCCATTTGAGGTATTCTTGGCAAAGATACTGGAGTGCTTTGCTATTTCCTTCTCCAGATTTTACAGATGAGGAAACTGAGGCAAACAGGGTAAAGTGACCTGCCCAAGGTCACACAACTATTAAGTGTGTGAGGCCAGACTTGAACTCATAAAGAGGAGTATTCCTGACTCCAGGACCAGCACTCTATCCACTGCACCATCTAGCTGCTCTTTTATGTATTACAGCTAGCCAAAAATTACCAAAGTTTTTTAATTTCTCTAAACTCTGAAATTCCACTGTGGATGGAAGCTCAGTATTCATTGCAGTTATTGGTACCAATGAGAACCCAGGTTCAAAACAAGGAAGGCTCATGGCCTCTTCCTTAATACCTCAAAGCTAGGTCAGGATCATAGGGCTTTGTTATCCATGTACCATTCTGTAGCCAAAGGGAGAAATGCTAAGATCAACTCCTGGGAGTCTCTTTTCTTCCTGGTCTTATATTTCTATTCTCCCCTGCTCCCTTTTCTCCTGGTGCTTTGTTCAGCACTGGTTACACAGAAGAAGTTCAATAAAGACCTAGAGAACCACAGAGCTAGAAAACACTTTGAAGACCTTAATGACTAGTGTTAGAGCTCTTGCCATCAAGGCAAATGTAGTATTATTTCTACCTATTCACTGAGCACTGGATTTAGTACTAGAGGGTCTGGGTCTAACTAGGTCTACCCTCAAGTTGGCTACTTACTACCTGTGTAAACCTGGAAAAAATAATTTCCCTTCTCTGGGTCCCTGGACTACATCATATCTAAGTTTCCTTCAAAAGTTTAGTTGAAAAAGAGAAACTTGAGACCTCCCAAAGATAGTTCAAAAGTCCTTGTAAGCACCCTTTCTAACAATAAGATCACTCACCCTTCAAAGACTATCACTTTTGCCAGCAGGTGGGGAAAGGGTTTGAAGTGTAAAGAAGGAAGAAGTCGCCTTCCAAAGGATTCAGCTTTCTGTTTTGAAAGTGTGTCCCCCATGTGTGGCCCTGACTGAAATGTTATTTTGTCCACTTGGCTCTTGGTCAGTTGTTACTACCCCACTTTTCTACTTTGCCTCCCCACAAGAGTGGCCTGAAAGGCACAG
The DNA here is from genome assembly GCA_023548195.1 of Bettongia penicillata ogilbyi. Classification (NCBI taxonomy): domain Eukaryota; kingdom Metazoa; phylum Chordata; class Mammalia; order Diprotodontia; family Potoroidae; genus Bettongia; species Bettongia penicillata. Next base: position 6,714,841 of record JAJHZJ010000131.1, read on the forward strand.
GCACCAAGGTCTTTAGGACCATGGATACATCTGTGAAGTTACAGTCTCTTTGGCCCTAAAAACAAGAGCCAAGGGGGAAAAAAAGCAAAAACAAAAATATAAGAGAACCACAACAGAAAATCAACCTGTTATTATTGCAGAGGCTGAAGGGAAGGGGCAGGAAAAGACAAAAAAGATGAGGATGTAGAGATTGAAGTCCTTACCTGCCAGTTTCAAATGCCAGGCCACCACCAAGACCAGAACTACATTCTGAATCAGACCCACTTTCTGTGTGCTTCCCAAAGCCGTTGGTGACTCCTGCCAAGGACGGACACACACACACATACACACACAAACACACAGTAAGCTATGGTGCATAAATTGAGATTCCCAACACATACCACTAGTTCAGGGCAGAGTGGAGGGAGATGGTAGCAGCTATTCAAGTGAGCTTAGTGACCAGGGCTACACTTATTGAGTGAATGAATATATCTTGGCAAGGTGAGGAATTTTTTTTAAAGGCTGATGGTTTTGACCAGTAAACAGGAATTCTCATTTCCTCCCCAAAACTTTTAACCTCCTACATTTCACTTTAAAAAGAAGAACACACTCTATATAAGCCATCATTTGAATGCAAAAACTGAAGCTTTCTCACCTTCATAATTCTCATCAATCTAACCTCTGCTTCTCATTTAAAGCCTAGATGATCATGGGAGAGCTTTCTCTGCCGTTCTGGGAGTCCACCCTCCTTGCTGTTCCAGATGAACATTCAAACCCCTAAACAACACACTGCTGGAAACAGCCAAGTCTCATTGTCTTGGGAGAAGGGCAGTCAGGAGTTAGGGAGAAGCTAGGAAAAGAACAGCCCTGAAATATCCAGCAAATTTAGAAAGACACAGAAGATAGATGATCCAACAAAACTAAATGTTCCAATATTAGAATTATAATACACCTATCCTGGACTGAAAGCCAGAATTTCCTAGTTTTAATCCCAGTTCTGGCAGTTCATAGGATGGTTAAGTCCCTTCTTCTCTTCTCTTAATCTTGCTTGGCCCATCTGTGAAACAGAAAGAATACCTCAACTTGTAGGGACCAGATTAAGTATGAATGAGGAGAGGTCTATTTATAGTAAGGAGCTCTTTAGGAGGAACTGAAATTTTTATCAAGTCATACCAGATCAAGAAAATGATCTTCATCTCAGTGGCTCACTTTGTCTGATAACAGAACCTGAGGTAATTTCAGTGACAGTGTAATGAACAGGCATCCCCACAAGTTCTGGCAAACACACATCATTTATCTCTTAATTTATGGGTAAAACGCATGGCCAAAAGACTTAGGCTGTTATTTTTTGTCTGGCCATAACTGTGCCAGCTTAGTTAAGCTCCTTAATAACTGTGCTTCTGTATCCTATCTGTTCGATGAGAGTAACATTGGCAGTGCCCACTTCACAAGGTTCCACTGAGAATCAAGTTATGTGTAATTCAAACATAAAGCATTATTACTCTTATTACTACTACTCCCTGGCATATATCAGGCTACAAAATGAGCAGATTCTAAAAATGTCACACTGCCTGTCACCCATACACATCTAGCATCTCTCAGGATGGACATTAAATTTAATAACTAATCCCCTTTAGTCTGAACAAAGAAATAATAGGCACATTTGGAAGAGGAAGAAAAGAGGTGAAGGATATACCTGATGGGGAAATGGGAGTGAGGAGTAGGGAGAGAGGGCCCAAATCACCTCCTGAAGGATCTTTCACCCTCCTCCCACCAAGACCTCAGCCAAAAAACCCAAGGCTTTCCCCAAATACCATCAAGCCTAAACTCCTCAAACTGACTTTTTAGGGCTTTCCTGGCTTTGAATTTCAGACCCAAGGCTTGTTGTCTTTCAGCTTAAGGGTCTTTTGCTGATAAGCTCAGGATGATAACATTTGTACTACCCTACCTCAAGTGGGAGTGAGGAAAATGCTTAAACCTAAAAGTCCATTATATACCCTTAGGCTAAAAAGGCACCTAGAAGTTGTGACTGGGTATGGCTGATTAAATCTCCAAAGACAAATTCCCTCCCCATTAGCAAGGAAGGAGAGAGGAAGGACCAAGAAAGTTCTACTCCTATCCAAAAGGATAGAGATAGACATAAAAGATCAAGAACCTGCCAATCAACTCTATTATCCAAGCAACAGCCCCCCCCCATAAAAGTATGAGTTAACATCACTACTCAGGAACTATCCTATTTCATCCACTCTTGCTGGAACTACTTCCCAGTAGCCTACATTCCAGTCAGCCCTGATTTCATCATTGTCTTCAGCACACAACCATGCTCACTCTCACCCCCAAAGGCCTAGAAAGTACTCCCCGCAGGCAAATGCTACCCATCCTTGGAAGCCCACCTCAAGCCTTACCTCCTCAACCAAGAATTCCCTACCTGCTCCACACCATCTACCTCCTGTCACCAAGCACAACTGAACACCAAAGACATCTGTATTGCTCATGTGGCACACAATCATACACTGCCCTATATCATCATCTTAATGTTCATATATCTTGACTACCAACAAGCTGTTAAGATTTGAGCTTCTATATTGTAAATGTGAACTTCTCAGTACCCCACTGTGTTAGGTCAGCACTAGACACATTAGGAAAGGAACAATTAACCACTGGTTGACTGACTGAATCTCTGGCTGCTAGTAGCATGTAAAACCAGTTTGGGTCACTTGACCCTCAAACAATTGGCTTCCACAGGGCTAATTAAGAAGGTAAGCAACTATTGCAGCACTCTAAGCCTGCCCCCAAGGATAGGAAAACTGGCCAGCTGGCAAGCGGAAGCAGACATCATGACACTCCTTATTCCCCGAAGCACAAGCAGCAGCAAGCGGAGCCACAGGTTAGGTCACCTGTCTCTTCCACATGCTGAGGGGACTTCTCCCCATCACTCTCGCTGCAACCCCTGCTTTGTGGTCGCTTCCGAGCTTGCCTCTCGCCGTCAGTGCTGGCTGGGGAGGCAGGCATGTCCATCAGACTGTGGTCCTCTCCATTCTCAAGGGCCCCATCAGGGCTTCTTTGAAGTTTGACCCCATTCTTGGCCTTTTTGAAGAGGACAGAGGTGCGGCGGCCCACACCACTAAGGTGGGGCATGGAGGACATCTCGAGGGCTGGAAGGGACAGTCTACTAAGGCCATTGTCACTCAACAGGCACTGGAAGGGCTGGATCCCTCGCTGTGACGGCACCTTGTCCAAGACCTCATCCTCCACCTTCCCATATTTTGAAAGCCTTATTGGGATTTTGCTCTCACTGATAGGTTTCAAGGTTGGAGGGTCCTGGAGGGAATCCAGATCAGACAAGGAAGGTGCTGGCCCGGTAGGCTCCAGAGTCGGGGGATGAGGAGGCTTGTTATCATCTGCTAGAAAGAAAAAGAATCTGCTTGAACATTTTAGAAAGAGTAACTCCCCCCCACAAAAAGAAAGAAGAAAAAAAAACCTCAATTCATTAACCTAAAGGAATGAAAGCACACGATTTTCTAAGACTTATCAAGCCTCAGAAATCATCCTAAAATATACTTAAAGGGAATGAGGAAGGTATTATCAACTAAGCTGGCCGCAGTTCTGATATTACATAGTGAACTTCCTCTGATTTGATCCAAGTGCTTTCTTATCTGTGATTCCATCTTGCTTCAGATCACCCATGTGAGGGAAGGAGGAGGAGCGTTAAAGATCCCCGTTTTACAGATGTTGAAACACATTTAAATGACTCGTCCAGGATCACAATGAAAGACAGAGGAATCAAAACTGGAGCCTCTTGACTCCCAAGTCCAAACTACATCACTAAGCTTCAAGCTACTCCTCTATCGTTCTCTCTGCCACATCTCAGATCTATTGGGACCTTTTCCCTAAGTTTGACCCCTGCTCATCTGAGACGGCACCAAACCCCAAAGAAGCTAAAGTTCATCATGCCAATTCATCCAGCTTCTGAGTAACAAACACTCTCCCAACTTCAGACTGAACCCCAGTGGTGCTACCAAGACACCGCTCCCAACTGGGGAAAAGAAATGGAAAGCAGTTCTATTCACTAAGTATCTAAAGTCTCTAAGCACAATCTTTCTGGAAGCAAATGGCAAATCACTCTTCTTCTGGATGTAAATCCTATAGAGGATCACATTTCCAAGGAACCTGGAGACAGACCAGCTAGCCCAGCCTCCTCATTTTACAGAGAAAGCAGCAGAAGCCCAAAGAAGGGGAATGACTTGTCCAGGTCCCAGAGCAGGTCACTGGCACAGCTAGGATTAGAATTCTGGTGTCCTGACTTAGAAACCACAGGACTGCAGGTTTAGAACTTCAAAGGATCTAGTTCAAAGTATGCATTTTACAGATGAGAACACTGAGGCCCAGAGAGAGACATCCAAGATCACTCCAAGTTCTAAGCAGCGGAGGTGAGATTGGAGCGCGTTCCTCTGACAATGACTCCAGCATGTTTCCTGCCCCAACCTCTCTGCCCTGTGTTGAGCTTCTCACAAGCCTCTTACCTCCACATCAGAATCTGTTCTCAGATCCTTGATACACACTAAGGTAACTATTAACAACAGCTTCAGGTAGTATTCTACCAGGGGTCCTGGCAATTCAACTGGTGTGAGAGTCTCCAGACACAAAAATGAGACTCTAACGGTGGGCTCACAGGCATCCACCCACCAGCTGGGAAACAGGGAGCTGTCTGGGCTTTCCCTGCCAGAAGCCACAACGCTTGGCCCTGCCTGTGCACACCTCTCACCTTTCTCCCCATCCTCCTCTTCCTCTCCATGCAGGGCCTTCTCCACCACGTCCACCTCCTCCCGGGGCCCTGGTGGCAACTCCCCATTGGGCACCATCTTGTTTGGCTGCTGCTGTGCCAGCTTGTGCCGGAGGGTGTTGATCTCCCGCCGCAGCAGGCGAACACGGCGGGTCCGAGCCCCACTGGATCGCATCGTGCTCACCAGGTCCAGCTTCTCCAGCAGCTCCTTCAGCTGCACCTCCAGGGATAGGTGAGCCCGGTTCTCCGGGAGGAGGATGTTGTCCACTGCCAGGGAGAAGGGAGGACAGAGGGGGCTGAAGGACCAGCACGGCCGAGGGCAAGGGGAAGGAGCTGAGTCCTCCGGATGAAATACACTCTCCTGAAATGCCTGGGACCGGAGCTTCTAGCAGAGTCACTGTAGAGCCTCAGCCCTGGCAATACCACTGCACAGAGGGGAGCCAATTGGGCAAGATCAGAATGTGGGAAGCATCTGCAGGAAGCAGCTCACAGTCAAGAATGGGCTTCTTGGAAGGGGTGAGAGGCAGAAATTTCCTTGCCTGGGTGACTGTCTGGCTGCTACAGCAGAGCAGAAAGCCCTGAGGATCAATGCTCTGAGCTCAGGTTATTCAGTGTTTCTGTTACCAATCTACTCACCCCCAGAAAGACCGACAGACACCAGCATGCAAGCCCCGTCCACCAACCACACGGGGGAGGGGAGCCCAGGAGGAGGAGAAGCCTTAGGAGAGGCTCCAGCTCCCTAAGCCAGTTTTCCAAAGTATTCCTGCTATCCCTGTACCTTTTGAAATGAGCTAAGTGCATTGAGCTTTCGATCTTGAAGAGGTTCCTGTTCTGCAAAGGGCAAGCCCTAGCCAGGGCCCTCCCCACCCTGAAACCAAGATACACAGCGTATATAACCATGTGCTTCCCCCACATATGCCCCATAATCCTACTGGCTTTCACTGTTCCAAAGAACCTTCTCTGGCCCTCTAGCTCTGCCAGTGGTAGCCCTGCCCAGCCCAAATGCTCAGCCACTAGCTTCCCCGCCACCCCAAGCTTCTCACCGTCCTCCCAGGAGAAGCGATAAAAGTCCTCCATTTTGGGTGACTCAGGTAGGTGGGTTCCCACCTCATGGTCATAGCCGATGTTCTCTGCCTGCCGCCGGGCATGCCGTAGGACAGCCCCTCCCAAGTCCCTCAAGCGGACAGCTGCTCGGTGGAAAATTGTGTCTTTAGCATTGTACTTCATACAGTTGGTAACTATAAGGTTAAAGTCCTCCTCAAATTCCTCCAAGGTGTGGTACAGATGGGACTCCAGCTTCAGCCTCATGGTGGAAAAATCCATTGGCTTGGATATGAATTCCAGGTAATCTGGAACCTAAACATATAAAACCTGTACAATTACAAAAACCATTTACTAGCCAAACAGAGTGCACCCTTCAGCGGCACTCTTAGCTGCCCTTTCCACTTGGCCCTGCTAAACTTACAGGCAGCTCCTGACTCCTGCCCTTCTAAACCGCACCCTTACCCCCACCACCACCACAGGGACCCCATCATTCAACCCATCCCACTCTCAGCTGTCTACTCTGTGTGACCATTCACCAGGGTATCAACTCCTCGCCCTTCTGGAAAACAGTCCTGCCCTGCCCCTTTCCCATCTATCCCACCTAACCTATCCCAAGGCTCCTTTGAAATTATGTGGCTCAGACCTGAGGCTCTCTTTAGGTATTAGGATTTGTCCCAGTAGTGGCACTACCACTGACAGGGGCAAGGTGCTGGTGGTGGTGGCAAGGAAAAAACTTGCCTCACTCAGGTTGACAGGTTCAGCAAAGATTTGGGCAGGATCTTTCTCCTGTAGAAGATCCAGAGTTGTGCGCAACAAGACGTTGAAAGGAGTCAGCTCCAACTCCATTGCGGCCTGCTGGACCTTGACCTAAGGAGTTCAGAGGAAAGGGGAAAAGGTGATGAGTAGGAATCTGAATGCTCTCTCCTTTCCCCCAAACCTCTCTCCCCTTCCCCCACAACACCACAAACACTTATTCTTGTTAAGATGGCTATGTCATCAACTGGCAAGGCACAGCACAGCTTAAAAATGAAACCTTGTCCTGTTACCCATGCTGAACAAGGGCTGCTTCCCACTCTCCCCTTCTTAACCAGAGGTGGGGAGCAGTGATTACAGATGGCCGAGAGCATGTACATAAGGAGCCTCATGAAGGATTAGCATGGCTGGTGCAAACCCAGTGGTGAAACTTCCAATTTGTTCTTCCCACTTCCAGAAACCGAACCCAGGCTGTGCTGTGCTGTCTAAGAGGTACACATTTGTTGCTGCAGCTCTCAGTCGTGGCCAGAGACTCTCCAATGAAAGGGGTCTGGCTGCCCCTCTGGGCCCTGCTGAGCCCCTGTGGCTGTTGGGCTGATCTAAACACAGCCTTAAACAAAGAGATGAAAGTGTTGTGTCCCTGTAATGGCAAGGGAATTTGAAGATCTTCCCTGCCCCTTAATAGACCCATGTGACCTGCTCTGAGCTGTGGCCAAGCTCACAGCCTGAGTCACATGGAGCCAATGGTAGGAGGAGCTTGCTGAGGAGGTGGAGGCAGGAAGAGAGAGTGAGGCAGAGCTGAGGCAGAGCAGCTAGCATGAGGGAGAGAGGGAGTGTTTTGCCTAAGGGAACTTGTTTGTGGGGAGGCCTGAAGGAAGGAAGCTTTGGGGATGGCCAAGTACAGGTTTTATGCTATCTTTATTTGTAATGTGTACAAACTTTGTTACCACCATGGTGGAACTGGGTTTCTGGTATCTGAATAAATATCTTGGCTTCATCTATATTTTGTGAATTTATCCTGGAAATACACAGGCATATCCATAGTGGCTGCTGTGGCTATCGAACTGGCCTTACATTCCCCTCTGCCTCTGTAGCACAGCGGGCCGCTTGCACTGCTTCTACAACCAAAGAGACCAGTTTTTGAACTGTCATCTTTTGTCCAGAGGATTGGAGAACACCTAAGCACCCTGGAGGTTACCAAATAGGATAAGACAGTCCCCTACCATTGAGGAGCTCTGAATTTCAAGGACCATTAAGTAACAAACAATGAATTGCCAAGTGAACATAGATAGCAAGTGCTAAAAAAATCTGAATGGACCACAGATCCCAGACTGGGTGTGTGTGTGTCGGGGGTGGGGGGGTGAGGGGGGCGGGGTGAGGGCAGGGAGAACTAGTTTGGAGTACCTGTGGGTCCAGGCCTGTGCCCAAATATACGCAAGGATCACGACATAGAGCGCATGCACAGGGCAAGAATGTTACTCACACCACAATCCTGACAACTCTAGAGCAAGAAGGAAAGACCGACACACAAACACACATGTGGTAAAAGCAGGCATCTGATGAAGGAGCGAGCTCACTATTCCTAGCTGTCTTCCAGCCAAGGCTGAATGGCCTCTTGTTGGATTCTGACTGCACTCAACAACCTTTTAGATTCAGTGAGTCTCTGCTCTTGGCTCTCCCTCACACCAACGTTTGGCCAAGAATCTCGGGGGAAGAAGGAGTTTCCTCTTACCTGCTCCCTCTTAAGCTTCTCTCTCTTTCGGATCAGCTCAATCAGCAGCCGTGCCCGCTCTAGGTCATGACGAAGCTTCTGCCAGTACTTAAGCTCTTCCTTTACGGCACTGGTTTTCTCGTCCTGTTCCTTCTAGGAAGCAAAGGTAGGAGCTGGGCGGGTACATGGGAAACACGCACCTTCTGTAGACATCAGCCTCCTCCCTAGGCCTTGGCAAAAAAATTCCCCTTTCCTTTCCTTCCTCCTCTACATTCGGCTATAGTCAATGTCGAATCTTCAATTCTAGCTGAACAAGGCTACTGAATGGAAAGTCACCTCATGCCTAAAGGCAGCTCAGTGCTTGCACTGTGGCAACAGTCCACTTATGATGAGACCACCAAGATGAAGCTGTGTCATTAATGTGGGCAAGGGAGATGGAGGGAGACTATTTCCCCAAGTGGGGAATTAGACTAGGTCTTTTTCCTACAAGCAGTTATTAAGGTTTTTTGTGGGAAGGGGAGAGAAAGAAGGGGTGTAGGATGCTATGAAAGAATTATCAGAGAAGGTTGGGATTCATCAAGGAAAGCTTCCTCGACCCAATGAACTGACTCTTTTAGAGTGACAATAGACATGTAATTGCAAAAGAAATGACTAGATAAGGGGTTTGAAATTAGGAACCAAGGATGAGGTTGAAAAGGGCTAGGAACCAGATAATGCAGAGGACTTTGAATGTCAGATTGAGGTGTTGGTGTAGAATAGCAGAAAAAGCACTGAACTCGAGTCAAAAGACCCAATCATCGGATCATAGAGTTCATTATAACTCTGATCAAGTCATTTTTCTCTTCTCTAGGTCTTACAAGATTGTTTTGAAGATCCCTTCCAGCTCCAACTTTCCAGAATATTCTGACATGCAAGTCGCCTTTCTAGATTCTGAGCAGGGAATGGCGAATATGATTCCTAAAGAAGTCCATGGCAGCTATGTTTAAGGCTCCTCTGAAGTAGCAAAGACCCTGAAATTAAAGACACCTCTAAAAAGTCACTATAGTAATGATAAGAAGGCCTTGGAATGGGGATGGAGATTGAAAGAATGGAAATGAACAGACAAACCTAACATATGTTATAGAGGAATTAATTAAATTTAATGAATGATTGGATATGGGGGAAGCCCGTGCAGAGAAGAATAATGAAAAAAAGCCAATCAAAAAGGTACTGGTATAGGGGGAAGAGTGCTGGATATACAGGGATGAGTCAGGAGTTCAGATTCCAATTCTGATTCTTGCAACCTATGTGATCTTAGGTAGATCACTTAATTTCTCTGGGTCTGAGTTTCCTGATCTGTAAAATGAGGAAATTCCCCTAGGTGATCTGCAAGGGCCTTTACAACCCCAGATATATCATCTGATAACCTACTATGAGAATTTAGTACAGTGAAGAGGGGCCTTGATGAGGATGGGAAAGTTGAAATGAGGTACTGAATCACTGTGGAAGGGGGACAATAGTGAGGAATTCAATTTTCAAAAAGTCTACAGGGATAACTAACAGTGGAAAGAAATATCCTGCAATAAACTGGTGATAATGGGAGAAGACGAAGAAAGAAGGAACAAGTGAATGCACAGTTAAAAGAATCATCAATAAAAGGAGTTGTCATGGAGGTGGGAGAATAATCAGATGATCATGTTACAGCAGCTGAGGAAGAGATGGCAAAATAGTATCAAATAAAGCTATGCGTTCAAGAAGAATGAAGTTTAGATCATCCAAAGAAAGGGGTCATTGTGATCAGGGTGGAAGTGAGAGGCTAGACTGAAAGGTCCTAAAGGAGAGCTCAAACCTAGAGGAGTGTGGCTGCAAATGAAAACCAACACGCCAGCAACTGGAGGGGGCAGTAGAGTCAATGAAAGTTTCTTCAACTTAGGAGACAGACAAGCACACAGAAAGGCTTAAGGCAGGGATTCTCCAGCTCAGAACCTTTTAGCTTTTCAGTAAAGATTCCTCCCACTATGAAATATGAATGAAAAAACATTATGGAGTTTTTCATGTATGTTCACATGAAAATATAAAATAAAGTGATTAATTTTTCCTTTCCTGGGGTATGTCAAAAATTGTGTAATCTCATTCGATGGCAATCAATTTGGAGTTTTAAAAATATTGCAAAAGGATAAATTATTTGCCAAACACTACCTGTACCCTTGCCTGAGAGCACATATATCATCCTGAGCCTAGAAGGACTAAGTAAAAAGGGAAAACCTATGACACTGTTTAGGAATGACCACAAGACTCCATTCAAGTCCATTTTATTTCTCTCCTCTCCCTAAAGTTTCCAAGCTCAATGTCCCACTCCTCTATGTTTCTGCTGCCTTATCTGGTCTACTGAGCTCAGCTTTGGTCCTGTCCTTGAAGCTTATCCCCCAACCCTGCCATGACCCCCGGGGAGGCTGCTGCCACGCTATGTAGTTGCCTGGGTAACAGTACAAACCAATCAAACTCATAATTACTGGCCATGAGTTCCTGGGGCAAAAAGAGCCTACCCTTGAAGGCTACCACACCTCAAGCAGTGTGGGACCAATCACACATACTACCCTACCACCACCACCACCACCACCATGTACCTAGGTGGTCTTCCATTCTTGCCCTCAGCCCCTCACCCACCTGCTCGGCATTTCTTTGAGACTGAAGATGGGAGTGTAGGCGCCGGATGAGAGGAACACCATTCCTCGCCTGTCTTTTCAACAGCCAGTAGTTATGAAGCCGCTGCATGAATTGGGTCTTCCTCTGCAGGGAGAGACCACTACAGATCTTGTTCAACCTTAGGGAGAGTAGGGACAGGGAACAGAAAGCAAGACAGGTCAGTATTCAGAGTCAGAAGAGAGTCTGGGTCATGGCAACCAAGTCCCCATCCTGACCTTAGTCTCCTCTTCTAGAGCTAGTGGAGCAGAGACAAGAAGGCGGCTGTCCAGTCGCCAAATACTTCACCATAGAGAAAGACTTAAAATGGTCAGAGTTCAGCATCTTGGATTTCTACTAGCAGCCTTCAATCCAATCCCTCCCAGTTTCCCACACTGGAAGCACACTGTGGTCAGCTACTGAGCCTTCGTACACACAGTGTCTAATTATGAGATGCTTCACAGACACTTGCCAACTCCCTACATCCCTGAAGAATGCAGCCCAAAAAGGAAGTAAGAGGTAGAGTGAACTATAAAAAATATCAACCCTATTTCTGCCCCGCTGTTGTTAATGGCACAAAATGCAAGAACTCCTCATATCTATGTAACACTTTACAATTTAAGGAAGTTCTTTCCTCAGAACAACCCTGTAAGATAGGTTGTATAAGTATTCCCATCCTCAGGATAATAATGGATTAAAGAGGTTATCTGATGTATGCAGGTGTCAGTCAGGATTTAAACCCACATCCACTCCAAGTCCAGCATTTCAAGTCCAGCATTCTTTCTCCGATACTATGTCTCATAAGAAAGGAAAGTGGAAGTTCTGTAACAGGGGTATTCAGGGGGCTATGTGTGACCCCCTTAGAGACATTATAATGTTTGGGGTTCTTATGGAAAACCTTAGAGTCACAAGGATTTTGCCTAACTTTGGTCCGGTAAAAATAGCTGACATCTAAAAGCATATTAGTGTGACACTAGAAAGCTCATTAAGGTCCTTCATTCTTCCACAAAGGAGAAGCCTAAGTCCCAGCATCCAGGTGCAAGCTAGTAAAGCTCAGGAGAAGACTACTGACCTACAGCAAGCCAGGTCTCCTAAAAATCAAGAATAAGGTGACCAAAAAGGAGCATTTTCATAGGTCTAAAAAAGGGCAGAGAGCTTTCTTTCATCCAGTCATTTCCCCACTCTATAACCAAAACCTATCATGGTACCAAAAAAAATGATATCTAAACCCAGTAACAGCCTTTTGTAAATATTTGAACCACTCCAACTCTGCAAATTGCAGCAATCTCTATTCTTAATCTCACTCTTTCTGAACCAGTTTGCCCACAAGGATCCCAAAAGAATTGAGGTGGAGTAAACTGTGCTCAAAGGAAAGAGATGACATAAAAATTCTGGAAATATGGACTAAGGTCTGATCTTGCGCACCCCAGTACTGATCCCAACACGAAGCAGAGTAAGACAAGGCACAAGCCAAAATTCTGTTAGGATACAGCATAAACCTTGAGTAAGTCCCTTTCTCTCCAGCTGTACCCCACCGGGCATGTGTTCCACTCCAGTGTACTGTGTTACTGGCAAATACCTTAAATGGCTTAAGTCTTTCTTCTTCCCATCATCACATTCTCCCTATACCTTTCTATGAAAAAATGTGATCACTCAACAGACCAGCAGACTAAAATCAGAAGACCTAGGTATCTGAGTACTAGGCTGGCTCTGACACTAAATGAGCTGTGGGCTTGAGCAGGTCATTCCTGCCTAGAAGATTTCTAAGATCCTTCTACACTGTGCCATATATTCTTTCTTAAGGCTCACTTTCTCCAGGAAAACTTCCCTAATTCATCACCCTCTCTCCAAAACTGTGTTTATTCTCATGAATCCAAGAACATGCCCATTACCATGGAAAGTTCTTCTCTGTCTGATTACTTAGTGTACATTAGACTATATCTGATGTAATAGAACTGGGGGTATGTGGTCAGATATATCTGCATATCCACAAGCCTATCCATTTTTCAAGAACTTTAAGTCCACAAGGACATGTCTTTTCCTTTCTCTAACTCTCCAAGGTCCCCAGAAAAAGGTTCCTTGGCCTACTTTCCTGCCTGGCCTGGTGGCTATGGCTCACCTGCAGGACGGGATCTGTGTTACAGTCACTAGGGGCGCTGTTGAAGGCGAATCCCTTGCTGGGTCCTCTGATTCCTTCTTGATCTTCTGCTTCACTTTCATTTTGCTCTTCTTGAGGGAAGTCTTCAGAGCACTGCTTGCTGGAACCTTACTGTCCTCTTCTCCTCCTTCCTCCTTTGCCTCATCTTCTTCCCCACCTTCGCCGGAGACCGCGGGGAGGACATCCTTCTTCACAGTACCTGGAGGGGAGTGGGCTTCACAGAAGGCTGTTTTGCGCACTGTGAAAGTGGTACCATTTAGGCTGGTTTCTCTCATAGGCTCTATCTTCATAAACAACCCAGCCCGCTGGGCACATGTCACATGAAAGGCTGTGTAGCAATTCACCTTGTGGCACTGGATAGCAGCACCTAGGCCCTTCTGCTTACAAATGTAGCAGGTCAGTTTCCATCGAGCTGGTGGGATATTGTCAATACCCTCGATAGGCTCCAGAAACACGGTATTAGCAAAACAGACCTCAGGAATCCAGATGGCACACACCACATGAGCCCAGTGCCCATCACTGGTCTGCTTGAAGGCCCCACCTTTGTTGGGGCAAAGAACACAGTCCACAGGACGGGAAGGGGACTGCAAGCAGCATCGGCAAAGCCACTGTCCCTCTGGAATGTAGGGGACCCCGTAGCACTCCTGGTGTACAGCCAGGTTGCAAATGTCACAGAAGAGGATGACGTTGCTGTTGTGACATTCATCATCCATACAGACACAGCAGAAAGCATCTTCATCAATAAGGGTCTGCTGAGCCCCACTACTTCGGCTCTCTAAATAGGATTCCTTTTCTAGTCTATCTACCAGCAACTCAAATGTGTCAGCAGAGATGGTCCCATGGCCATCCACCAGTCTTTTCTCATTTACCATGTCTAACCAGGCCAGGTCCTCCTCATCCATGTCATATTCCACATCTGCATCCAGGTCCTCTGGTGGCTTCTCGATGTAGCGGTAGTAAGCAGCAGGGAGGGGTGGTGCATCTGGCTGGCTGCAAGAGTCAACCACTCGGAAGCTCGGCTGAGGCAGGTGGAAGGAGGTACCTGGGGCATGCTTGGAACAGGACTCCTTTTTCTTGCCTTTTGAGGAGGTTTTCTTGGACTTGCCAGGAAATAGAGGCTGCTCACTGTTTTCTTTGTTGCTATTACATTCGGTGATGTCCTGAGCTGTCAGTTCATCCTCAGTGATGATTTTCAGAGGGTCATAGATGCTGATTCGGTGTAGGCGTCCATCAATGTCCACCTCCACAATCCGCTGTGCCTGGGCATAGGTTAGCGTTTCTCGAGTTGGGGAACACTTGAGGCTATAAGGGGATGGAGAACGTCTGCCTTCGGCATTCTGCCGGGATCGCCTTCGAGGCTTCCTCATGTTACTTGCAGTCCAAATAAGTAAGTCTGGGAGTAAAAAAAGCCTAAGAGAAAAAGTCAAGGAAAAAATGTAAGCTGATAGATGGGGGAACACAAGTAGCACAAAGTAGCTAATCCAAACATATAATGGGAAAATATTCCTTTAAGAGACCAAAAAGACCAGCGCTTCATGTGTCTCCACTCAGCATTAAAACAGTCGTGTATATTTACATTATTATTGTTTTACTTTGGATCAGACCTGTGATATAATTGGTATAGGGAACTACCAGTGATGAAAAATCCTCTACCAATGCAAATCAGCACCTGTTCTGAAATTTATAGTCTTGAGAGTTAGTTGCAGACAGCACTAAGTCAAGTCACTTGTCCAGAAGAGTAAGTAAGAGGTAGGGCTTAAACTCAAGCCTCTCTTACTAAGGCCAGCTCTCTATCACCAGGTTCCTCTAATATTTCTACGAAAATTTTGAGGCTTACAAATTGCTTTTCTCACAACAGTCTTGAAAGATAAATAGCACAAGAATTATCTTTATTTTACAAAAGAAGAAAAAGATCTAGGGTTCAAATCAAAGTTTATCTATTCCAAGTTCAACATATTAACCTTTCACAGATACCTACAGCACACTGTCACCCCCCGAATCATGATGCCTCAGGGGCTGCATCACACCTATGGTTAAATATGTATCCCATCTTAGTTCAGACTTCAAACTGTACACACAACAACATCTGAACTATGTAATAGCTCTTAAAAGAAACCCTGAAAAGTATAGGACAGGCCTTAGTAAAAGAATCAAGAAAATAACCTAGAATAGTCAAATCTTTAGAATGCTTTAAATCAGTCATCTCTGGAAGACTTGGAAACTCACCAAAGAAACCCCCATTCTCAATCAGAAACCAGCAAAGAATTAAAATGCCCTTACCACATCTTATAACCTGAAAAGATGCTCCCTTCCAAAAGACATACACTGTTCTAAACTCATACAGTGCTGAGAACTACTGTCTACACAATGGCTTTGAAGTGTTCCCTTAGCGGTTTTTGGAGGGAGCTACAATTGCTGACAAGGAAATTCTTGGCTCTCCCGCTAGTACCTACAAGCAACATTATTCCCTGAAAATAGAACCTACAGTACAAACTGACCTGAGTTGGCAACAGTTAAACAATGGGGTAACAGGTGCTTCCACCTGTATTATATATCTCATATATAAAATATAAATAACAATTGTCATCAGTCCCCTCATGGTTTAAAGTGTAACATAAACATCTACTGTAATTCCACCATGGCAAAATTAAGGCAGATTAATAAGCCATATTATCCACATCTGTGAAGTGGGGCGGCCACTATCAAAATGCCTTACAAGGCAGACTGAAAATCATCCAGAAGCCATTATTCTGGAAAGGGAGTGGGATAAGGAGTTTAAAAAGTTCTACTTCTACGCTCTGCTATTAATTTCTCACATGAATTTGAACAAGTGACTTTTTCTCTTCATGCCTCAGCTTTTGCCTCTATAAGATACAGTAATAATGATAATACTTTCCTCTCGTGCTAAAGGAAATAATGGATATAAAATTGCCTTGAAAAGTATAAAGCACTAATTAAACATTAGTTTATTATCCTTAATAAGATGTAATTAGTATCACGGTGAAACACACCAACGATCCCAACAGCAGTCCAAGACACAAGTAACAACATCACAGTAGCTGGGAGGCCTTAAAAATGCAACATGCTTACAGGGCAACCTGTGCCGCACGATGTTGATGTCTGCCTGACCACGTTGCCAAATGCTCCGAAGTCCCGCTTCTTTTACCCACCACCCAAAAAGATGACAAGTTTTCTCAGCTACTTGGGGGAAGGGGGTAGAAGAAAGAGGGGGAGAGAAAGGTAAGGAGCGGGGGGAAGGACAGGGGAGGGTCTCATTCAGCATAATTCCCTCTCAGACTTTTCCAATCCAATACTCCACCCATTAAATAGCTTGGCAAGGTTCAATGCAAAGGGGGAGGGGAGGTGGTGGAAGCACTTGAGTCTGGAGTCCAAGAACTCGTCAATTAAGTGACAAATCACCGGAGCCCAGTGGCCTCAGTTTCCTCGTCAGTAAGATGGGGAGATTCAACTAGATAGCCCCTGAAGTCCCTCCCGGCTCCGTAAATGCCCTCCTGGCCATGGCACTCAATTCTAAGCTAAACGCGACCAGCTCCCGCCCTCAAGAAGCTTCCAGCTTAGCTGCAGTTTAGCCAGAGGTCTGTCAGCCCCACGCCAGCCTGGCCCAACGGTCCCACCCTGGGAGGGTACGGCCACACTCAGGCCTCGCATGCCACCTGCTCCTGCAAGCCTCGCACTTAGTAGGTGCAGCATGGAGACCCCCGAGACCTGGCACTTCCATCACACGGGCTAAGTCTTAGCGGAGCCCTGCCCCTTTAAGAGGATACTTCTTCGGGAAGAACCTTTAACCCTTTGGGAGAGAGAAAAGTCGAGAGGGAAACAATATCTCCTTCCAAAGAGAGGTAAGGGGAGGGAGGAGAAGAGAAAGATATCTAGAGATGGACAGACAGGAGACAGACCGATAAAGCGAGGGAGAGGAGCCGCAGCCCTATTGGCCAATCGGCCTGCCAATCCCGGAAGCCCGGGGCCAAGGGCCGAGAGGAGGCGGGACCGCTCTCCGCAACTTCCAATCGGCGGGCGCGGCGGGGGCGGGGCTGGAGCGGCGGGGGCAGGGCTCTCCCGCTCAGCCGCCAGGACTAGGGGAGACAAGATGGCGGCGGCGGCGGGAGGGGGGTCCCGCTCCTCAGCTTTGACTCCCTCCCCCTCAGCCCGCTCGGGCCTCCGCCGCCTCCGCCCCTGGGGAGGAGTCACACGGTTCTGCCGCCGCTACCGCCGCCGCCGCCGCCCGGAGCGGGAAGCCTCCTCCCTCCCCGGGGGCCCCTCCCCTCGGCTCCCCTCCCCCGGCCGCCCGGGCCCCGTTGCCCCCGCCCCCGCCCGGGCCCGTGGCCCCCGTTACCTCAGCCCGACCCGGCCGCTCGGGGGCCCCTCGGCGGGGAAGCAGCGTCCTCCCGCTCCCCCACCTCCTCCGCGTCCTCCGCGCTGGCCCCCGCGGCGGCCGCTGCTCCCCGGGGGAGGGGAGGGGAAGGGAAGGGAAGGGGAGGAGAGGGACGGGAGCCGGAGCCGCCGCCGCTGCTGCCGCCACGGAGCCCGGCCAGGGGAGGCAGCGCGGGGGGAGGGATCAGCCCCCAGGCAGGACCCGCCCCTCCGGCCTCCCCCCGCCGCTGCCGCCGCCGCCCCTGCTCCCGCTCCCTCCCTCTCTCCCCGCCCGCGCCGCCGCCGAAAAAGCGGAAAAAAACCCACACTCGCCCTCCCGGGAGAGCGGGAGCAGCGGCCGCCGGAGCGCAGCCGGAGCCGGAGCAGCCCCGTCACCGTCACCGCCGCCGCCACGGGGGCACGGTCCTCCCCTCAGCCTCACGGTGGCGGTGCGGACACCATGGCGGGGAAGGGAGGGGGCGGCCTGCGCGCCTCCGGGCCTCCCTCGCCGCCCCTCCCTCCGCGCTGCGGGGAGCCGGGGGCGGCTGCCTGGGGTCGGGGGCGGCCTCGGCCCGAGGGGCTCAGCCCCGCCCCCCGCGCCTCCGGCAGGTGGAGGTGGCCGAGGGGCCGCGCTGAGTCCGGGCTGACCTTGGGCACGTAGCTTACCCTCTGGGCCTCAGTTTCTTCATCTGTAAGATGAACAGGTGGGAATAGATAACCTCTAGTCCGGTCCAGCCCTAGCAGGGTAAGACGAGCTGGCAGTACCCGGGGGGAGGGGCGAGGGGAATGGAGACAAGTGTTACTGAGGGACTGCGGGAGTTCGTAGGCAGGGGACCTGGGTTCAAGTTCCAGCATTACCTATGCAAAAATGTCTTAACCCCTCTGAGCCTCAGGTTCTTAATGTAAAATGAAAGGGTCGAACCTGCGTACCCAACCAGTTCGGTAGCGAGCATCCTGAGTCAATCAAGTAGTAATTTATCAAGTGCCTACTATGTGCCAGCCACTGTATTTATACATTTGCAATGCAGAGAAAGATGGGACCCCCCCCCAAAAAAAAACAAAGATTCAACACCTTCTCAAAGATCTGATTACTCTGGAACAGTCCAGATTAAGAACAGCACTAGAGACCTCTACCTATGTTTTGTCCAAGGGAAGCCGGCCAATTAGTTACCCTAATTAAATTCGGTAACATTGAGCTGGACAGGATGCTTTAAGGTGTAGAGCGAGAGGATATCGGGATGAAAAGGTAAAAGTTCCTGCCCCTAAGCTTCATTTCTGTAGCTTACGTTTGATACAGTAGTAAAAGTTTGAGTGCTAACTTTAAACAACAGCTAATGAATACTTGTTTCTCTTTAGTAAGAAAACAGGAAAGTCCTTTTCCCTTTTTACCCGACATAGGAATGAGTTCTGCATTTTGTCACAAGAATTTTTTTTTTCTCTTGGGCCTGGTGAGATTGGAGGTGAGGGCTCAATGATAGGTTGGCAGGGGGTAAAAAACCTAGGATTATTAAAACTTTTTTTTTAATGATCGAAAGTTAATGGAAGAAATGCAGGACAGCTTTGAAAGTTACATATTGAAATTATTACATGCTTAAAAGGAAGAGCCAATGTATCCTAGAGAGGCTCAAGCTTTCAGGTATAGTTCCCTTTGTTCTACTTTGTGTATGAAAATGATAATTTTATTTCTTAGCTTAGAAAAAATATAATTCTTACTGGTTTGGTAAGTAGCACCCTCAATTTTAATTGTAATCAAATTATACCGCACTTTGATAAAAGTATATTTTAAGAAAAAAGTCATTATTTCCATCTATTAATCTACTATCCCCTTCTTCCTTGAGTAGATCTTGCCATTATAATTAAATTGGAAATTGCATCTGTGTATGATATTAAGTTCCATTACTTAATTGCAGCGAAATATTCCTCTAATCCTGGTACCTGAAGAATGAGGTAGTCTGAATGACCAACGACATTCATTTGTAGAACAGTCTGACTATTAGAATTGTTTTTCTCTGCATAAATCTAACTAGCTTGAAATGCCAACTAACAGCCCCGTTAACCACCTTGCAGAATGCTGCAGTGTCCTGTTCTAAGTTAATAAGATGAAGAGATTTTTTTGATATATAAGTGATAAAGTTAGATAGGTAAATGAAGCATCAAACCCAAAGAAGTTTCAGGTTGGATTACAGTATGTTAACTATATTAGCAATATTAACAGGCATAAATATCCACAAAAGGGAAACATAGGGAGCAAATTCAGGAAGCTGTGAACGTTGAGTCTGAGTATTTCTAGGCATAGGTTAGATTACTATTTGGGGTGGAAGGTGAAAAAAAGGATAGCTAACTAGAGAGGAAAGGCCAGAGTCTGGAAAAGTAAACTTGAGTGGGAACTAAATGACAAACTAGACCCCAGTGTGTTGCAGTATAGTCTACTGTGCCACTTACATGGGTCTCATCTTTATCATCCAGGAACGTGGAGGGAATTAATGACAGAAAAGGAAAATCAGTTTAAACTGTGGAAGACAATGGGAAAGTAAAATTTGATTTACAGTCAATTTTACCAAAATAAAATACCTTTAAGAAAAAAAGAATTGCCTTAAGAATGGTAGTAATAATATTTAATTTCATTCCCTCTTTCTTTGAAAAAGGTAAAAATACAGTTGCTGTAAATTCATACCAGTGTTAAATTTTCTCTGGACAGATAATCTTATCCATGAGAGTTTTCAAAATGGATGAATGAACACCACAGAAAAAAATACATTGGTTTCTATCTTGTAAGAGTGAATGAAAGAAAGATTTAAGTGCCATGAGGATACATTGCAAGCTAACAGTGTATTTGGTTTTCAGATTTTCCTCATTAAAACTTTTCATATTAGAACTTTATTCAGCTTGAGGTTTTTCTTCTTTGATTTTCAGCTTCCATTTTTAATGTTAATACTTTAAGACCTTTCTCACTTTAAATGTTGACATTTGACATTGGTTTCTTATTACAGTGTAACCACATACATAACAGGTTCTTCATGTTATAATCTTACAGTGTAACCAATGGAACAATTATGCCATTAAAAACAAATTTGGAACATGTTATCAAATCCCAGAGGCACTACATTTAATTCACTTTACTCTCTAGCTATTTTAATGGGTTCTAAGTTCAACAATTCACAAGCCCTTCCATTAAGACAGTCAGCAATTAAAGTCAACAAGTGAGGATTTGTTTTTTAAAATAGTTTTTTAATTGTAATCTCTATGAATAGAAACTTAATATCATTGAAATAAAATTAAAACTGTATTAACTCTTTAATACATGGAATGAAAGTGAATACAAAAGATAATTTTGTATACAGATAGGCATGGTCTAGAACAGAGGTGACATACAGTCTGTGCTGCCCAAACTAGATGGAAGTATAATTTGGAATAGTTAATAAAAGAAATAAAAACACAATAAAGCATAGGTAACATTACATTTTTGAGTTTGGCACTACTGGTCTAGAACATTTCTCTTTGGTTGTTCTTTTGAGTATATCAGTCACACTGTAAGAAAATGCTAATGGTGTGCTGTTTGTATTATAAGCAAAAAAGTAGAAAACTAGTTCTAACATTAAGCAACAGTTACCTCCATGTTTCTTTCAGGAAAAAATTCACATAGGCTCCCACATCACCCAAGTAAACAATATATTGTTCTATGAAATTATCTAACATCTTAGGAGAAAAAAGGGAAAAGGTGAAAAGCATGCTTATGACTTCTATTTTTCACTATCATGTTCAATGTAAATTTTCAACAAATTCACTGTGGAAAGGTTGGGGATTATGTCAATTCAACCTTTAACTCTTGTAAACTGGAGTGTAATTTCTATCATTGTGCTCATGCAAAATTATAACAAAGTTGGAAACAGAACTAATCAATTTTTTCTAAGATAGTCATATTTTTCCAAACTTTTATCATGTGTTACTATGTTCTGAGGGATATGATTCACTATAAAATCAGGGTGGATTAGATTTAAATCTTCAGATTTGCTCAATCTTTATTTTTTATGAAGAGGGTATTCTTTTATGCCTTAAAGTCACACTAGGTCATTTTATTGCCTCAGAGCCCTGCTGACTAGGTCTGATGGGGTTCAGACTCTGGGAACTTCCTTGAATTGTCCCTGAATCTCCCCACTTAACCTGGCCTTTCATACTCAAATCTGTTTCCATTATCTGTTACCTCTACATTGCCCCACCTGCTTTCCACCCAGACGCTCCATTGTCTGGTGTCTCCCGATTGCCTCCAGCTGTTTCCAACCTTTGACCCTCCTAGGATTCCCTCCTTGGACGTCTCCTCTAGACCCTCCCTAAACCCCTCCTCCCATCACCCTGGACTACCAGACCACCCCCAGATCCCTCCTATAGTCTTTTCTGTATTCAATCTCACCTCCATGAAGGCACTCAGATTCAATCCAGCTCAGACTGGCTAGCTGGGATTCTATCTGGCCTGCTTAGGCTCCTTAAGAGCCAACCCAATTTGGCAAATCTTTAATAAACTGTGTTTTCTTTGACTTTAAGAAAGTTTGAGTCGAATTCAAGCAGGACCCAGACTGTTGGTATTTTGGGGTCCCCAGCAGCCCTCAACCTTGTCAGGTCCACTACACATTTAGGCTACTTAAGGACAACTGGATCTTCTTTGGAGTAAGGTAATCATTTCAAACCTTCCTAATAGATTCACTCTCCCACAATAACTTTTCCAAATCTTTTTAACCCTCCCTTAGTATTTCTGCCCCTCACCCTCTCATATGAGAACCCTGCCTCATATTTCACTGAAAAATTTCTGAGAGCTGCCTCTTGTCTCCTCAACTCTAATCACTCAGATGCTTTCCCGTCACTATCTCCACACCTGACACTTGAAAAAGTGATCCTTCTTGCCTTTGGGAACCCCTGTATATGTACAAATGATTCACCATATCTCATCTTCATCAACATTACTACTTCTATTATATCTGCTCTCGCTAATTTTTAATCTCTGTCTAGTGGCAGCTTCCCTTTTGTCCTCAAACATACCTATGTCTCCCCTATTCTTAACCCTCACCAGACCCTCCTCCTCTACCACCACCACCACCAAGCCTTCTAGCTCATATCTCTCCTTCGTGTCTGAACCTGAGAAGGGAGTCTACAGTTGGTATCTCAGTCAACAAGCATTTAAGTGCTTACTATTTCAAAAGGAGAGTATAGCATAGCATTGAACTGGTTCACCAAAGGGTCATGAAGAGGAAGTGAAGGGAGGATAAACTGCAGGGATAATGACCTGGGAGTGAACTGAGGCACAGAGGGATTGGAGGTTATTTCCTCTTCTCCCGCTTGATTCTAAACCCTCTGATAACTGGCTTCCATTCTCATTTAGTTGGAATTGCCCTCTCCTAGGTTTCCACTTATCTTCAAATTGCCAAGTCCATTAGCTTTTTCTCAATCCTCAGTACGCTGTGTCAGACTTTTACTGGAAACTCTTTCCTTAGAGAGTTTTTAAGACATTGCCTCTGGCTCTCCTCCCTGTCTTGTCTCCTTCTCCATCTTCAGTCCCATTTGTTCAGTCTTCAAGTCTTGCTCACTTACCACGGCTATCTACCAAGGCTCTGTCTTTGGTACTTTCTTTACCAGAGATGTCAAACTAGCTATCCCTGGCTGTTTGCAAGGATCCCTGATCTAAAATGGTCAAAGGATATGAACAGGCACTTTTCAGAGAAAGAAATCAAAGCTATCTCTAGTCATATGAAAAAATACTCTTCAGAGGAAGAAATCAAACCTATCTATAGTCATATGAAAAAATGCTCTAAATCACTATTGATTAGAGAGATGCAAATCAAAACAACTTTGAGATACCACATCACACCTATCAGATTGGCTAACATGATGAAACAGGATGATGATAAATGTTGAAGAAGATGTGGAAGAGTTGGAACACTTAATTCATTGTTGGTGGAGCTGTGAGCTGATCTAGCCATTCTGGAGAGTAATTTGGAACTATGCCCAAAGGACTACAAAAATGTGCATACTCTTTGACCCGGCAGTACCGCTTCTAGGACTGTATCCCCCCAAGAGATCATAAAAATGGGAAAGGATCCCATATGTACAAAAATATTTATAGCAGCAATCTTTGTGGTGGCCAAAAACTGGAAATCAAGGGAATGCCCATCAATTGGGGAGTGGCTGAATAAATTGTGTTATATGAATGTAATCTTATTGTGCTATAAGAAATGATGAACAGGAAGACTTCAGAGAGGCCTGGAAAGACTTATATGAACTGATGCTGAGTGAAAGGAGCAGAACCAGGAGAACTTTATACACAGCAACAACCACAGTATGCGAGGATTTTTTCTGGTAAACTTAGAACTTCTTTGCAATGCAAAGACTTAAAAAATTCCCAATGGTCTCTTAAGGCAAAATGCCTTCCACATCCGAACTATGGAATTCAATCACAGAATGTAGCAGATCATTTTCTTTTGTATTACACTTTGGTTTGTTTTATGATTTCTCCCATTCATTTTAATTCTGTGCAATATGACTAAGGTGAAAATGTATTTAACAGGAATGTATGTATAGAACCTATGTAAAATTATATACTATCTCAGGGAGGGAGGGGCGAAGGAGGGGAGGCGGAAAAAAATCTAAGTTATATGAAAATGAGTGTAGAACACTGAAAACAAATAAAATAATAAAAAAAACTAAAAATAAATAAACTTTAAAAAAGGGATCCCTTATCTATTTGACTTTGACACCACTATACTATGCTCTATATTATCTTTCTTTACAGTCTCATCAGCTTCTTTGGGTTCGTTTCCTATCTTTATGCAAATTATTCCCATCTATTTATCTAGTGGCTAGATTCTAGCCCTTACCTGTCTTGCCCCTCTATTTCACATCACCACCTGTCTTATTAGGAATCAAACTCACCATGTCCAAAATAACTTAATATCTTTCCTCAACAAGCCCTCTTCTTATCCCTATTTCCCTATTATAATAGCATTGCTGTATTCCTAGTCACCCAGGCTTGTAACATCAGTGTCAGCAATTCATTTGCACTTATCTTCCATATGTAATCTGTGGCTAAGTCTTGTCTCTACCCTCAAAACTTCTCTCGGGTGTATTCACCTCTCTATTTACACAACTGAGACCCCAGTACAGGTCCCTATCACTTTACACCTAGACTATTGTTAAAATCTTCTGAAAGGCATCTCTGCCTCAAGTCTCTCCCCACTCCAGTCTATTCAACACTCCCGATGCAAAAGTACCTCATCACATTTCACCCCTAATCGGTAAAC
This sequence comes from Bettongia penicillata ogilbyi, assembly GCA_023548195.1. Taxonomy (NCBI): domain Eukaryota; kingdom Metazoa; phylum Chordata; class Mammalia; order Diprotodontia; family Potoroidae; genus Bettongia; species Bettongia penicillata. Next base: position 6,739,587 of record JAJHZJ010000131.1, read on the forward strand.
TCCAGGGACTCATTATCTCCAGGATCTAGTATAACATTCCCTTTGGTTTTTAAAGTACTTAATAACCTGGCCCCTTCCAGCCTTTTCCCAGTCTAATTACATTATACTCTCCACTCATTCTGTTGACTCTGGCCTTCTTGCTGTTCTTCATAGACAACCCTCGATCTTCCCACTCCATGTATTTTCACTGGCTGTTTCCCATTACCTGGAATGTTTTGCCTCTTGGCTTTCCTGGCTTCAAGATTCGGCTAAAATCCCACAGCAAGATGCTTATGTGAATTGCCCCACCTTCCCCAGCTCCTTAGTGTCTTACCTCAGAGACTACAATTCCCCAGGTTATACATAGTTGTTTACAGAATGTCAACCCCATTGGAATGTGAGCTTCTTCAGGGCAGGGAGTATAATTTTGCTTTTCTTTGTGTCCCTAGCACTTACCACTGTGCCTTGCAAATAGCAAGCACTTAATAAACTTCTAGAACAAGAATGTTTTTTTCTCAGTCTCCTATATACCCTTAGCACTTATATGCTAAATAAATATTTATCTAATGAAATCTCATTATCATTTGGTAATTCTGGTCAGTTAAAAATGTTAATGGAAGACAAGAAAGTTGTAAAAGTGATGAGAATTCTTTGTTACTGGGGATAGTTTTCTGAAAACAAGGAGGGATGGGGGCAGGGTGGAATCCAGGTGTTATTAAAATCAAAAAATATCCAAAAGAAATGTTAAATTATGGTAAATGCCTATTAATAGACGTTGTATAGTTCCTTTTACCCTGGGTATCTTCTAATTAGAAAGACAAAAATGCATTTTACCGGAAACAACTAAAAAAAATTATAAATGTATAAGGACAAACTATACAAAAGAATGAAAGAAACATAATGGGAATTAATGTTAAAAAAACAATGCTAGGCTTACTAAGGGAAGGTTTCTTGGAAGGCATGACTCAAACTGGTTCCTGGTTGATATAAAGGAATAAGAATGGTGATGCTCTTATACACCTAGGAGAAGGAAAGTGAAAATCTTTGTATCAGATTTCTAAGTGTTTTGTATCCAAGATCTATAAACACTTAACATATATTAAAGACCAAAAGCCATTCCCCAGTAAACAGGTGTTCAAAGCATATGGACAAACAATTTTCAAAAGGAGAGTTGCAACCTGTTAACCATATGAATGTTCCGAATGACTAAGAGAAATGCAAATCAGCTTTGGATAGAGTTCCTGGCCTGGAGTCAGGAAGACTCAGCTTCTTGAGTTCAAATCCAGCCTCAGATCTTTACTAACTATGTGACCCTGGGCAAATTACTTAATCCTGTTTGCTTCAGTTTCCTCATCTGTCAAATAAACTGGAGATGGAAATGCAAACCACTCCAATATCTCTCCCAAGAAAACCCCAAATGGGGTCATGAAGTCATGGGCACATGGCTAAACAACATAAAACCAATCCTGAGGTTGTCTTTACACACCACAAATTGACAAACATGATAAAAGAGTGTAATGGTCCATATTCGTGGAAGATGGGAAGATGGCGATACCACATTGTTGGTAGAGCAGAGAAACAGTACAACTATTTTGGAAAGCAGTTTGGAATTAGTCAAAGTAACTAAATCGTTTTGACCCAGTGATTCTACTAGAAGGCAAATATTTATAACAGCTTTTTTTTTGTAGCAAAAGATTGGAAATCAAGTAGATACCCATTGATTGATGAATAGCAAAACAAATTTGTACATGAATGCAGTCAAATAGTACCACTCTGTAAGAAATGCCAAATGTGATGAATATAAAGAAGCAATGAAAGATCTACTTAAACTGATACAGAGTGAAGTAAACAGAGCCAAGAAAACAATTTCCATAATGACTAGCAATGTTAACAGAATACTGGCAAGGAAAAAACTAAATTAGAATATGTGTGTGTGTGTGTGTGTGTGTGTGTGTGTGTGTGTGTGTTTCTTCTTCATTGACAAAGAAGACCATGCCATCAGGGAAATGATGACTTGCACTTGACTTTGTTTTGAGAGAGGGAGGGCTGTGCAGGTCACCAGCCTCACTTCTCCTCCAGAGTCATCTGAATCCAGTGACCAGATATTCATCAGGATAACTAGAGATGACCCAGGATGAGGCAATGGGAGTTAAGTGACTTGCCCAAGGTCACACAGCTAGTGAGTGTCAAGTGTCTGAGGTGAGATTTGAACTCAGGTCCTCCTGACTCCTGCACTGGTGCTCTATCCACTGCACTACCTAGCTGCCTCCAAATTAGAACAAGCAGGGCTTGAAAAAACAAATGAGATGTTACTCCTGTCTACCCTTTCTAGCAGGTCCACAAGTGTGGTGTGTTACACATATTTTCAGACTGTTTCAATGTATTGATCAGCTATACTGATTTTTTTTCTTTTTTATCTTAAAAAAAAAAAACTACTGTTGTATTAAATGGTTCCCTTACAAGAAGAAAGGGAGGAACCCAAATAATAGCTTATATTTACAATTTAATATATCACTACATGACAGGCACTATGCTAATACAGTTATTTCATTTCATCACAAGTCTGGGAGGTAGGTGTTATTATCCCCATTTGCAGATGAGGAGCTTGAAGCAAAGAAGGAATAAGTGATTTGCCCAGGATCATACAGCTAGTATCCAAGGCCTGCTTTGAACTCCTGGCTTCCTGACTCTAGGCCCATTGCTCTATCCATTTCAGTTGATCTAAAAAAAGATACCAATAAAAACATTTTAAAAAAATGAATAGTGTTACTAAGGAGGAAACATTAGAGCACAATCTAAAAACAGAACAATTAGTGAGTGATGTGTAGGCAGATCTGGACCTACAAAAATTCTACGTTAGGAGGAATAGTAAAGATTGGAGAGGTATGGGATGGGAGGAAGTTATAGGGAAGTCAGATTTGATGGGCAATAAGGATTTAAGATTATTAAGCCAGGTTAAGATGTAATCAAAGTGGCATTTAAGAAAGATTGTTCTGGTGACTGAGCACTGGATGGACTGATCAGCCAAAGAGATGGTTGTAATAAACTAGGCATGAGATAATAAGGACATGAGTAAAAAGTGGTAGTGGAAGAGAAAGTCAAATCATACTTTGCAGAGAAAGATTGGCTTGTGACTAATTGAATGAAGGAGGGAAAAGAGAAAAGAGTGAAAATCAGTTCCAGCTTTTCAAGCCTGAATGACCTTTTGAAGAGATGTGTAATTGACAAAGAGATTAATTTATGCAGCAAATATTTTTGTTTATTTTTCCTTCATCAGGTTTACAGTTAAGATTTTAGGGGATATACACATTAAATTATAACATAGTTTTGTGAAGAAGCTGACATTGGAATTAAACATAATGAGTTCAACTTCAGGCATTTTGAAGTTGTTTGAAACCAGGCTTTGAAACATTTATTGTCATGACTTTAAAGTGTCTTAAACATGGATTCTAGTTAACAATAGTCTTTTTGTTTGCTATCCTGGAAATGCTAAACCATGAGCCTGAAAGGAATTAGTATGTGGCAAGTGTAAATTCAGTGGAATACAGTGTATTTTCATTTCAACCTTTACTATTTCCACTAAATTGCATCTCTTGAGAAGTCACTAGGTTGAAAATATATATTTAAAGTTCTTAGCAATAATTCAGAAGGAATTTGACGGTTTCCTACCTTTAGCACTTTTATAACAATGTAACAAGGTTTATCCATTTGGTATAATTCTACTATTTTTTTCATGAGAGCTCTCTTAATTAAAAGAGGTAGAGTGTAGTGGAAAAAGCAACAAACTAAGGAGTCAGGAGTATTGACTTCTAGCTTTACCACTAACTAGATGTGTGGATTTAGATCATTTAATATTTCTAGACTTCATTATTTCAGTGGACTATGTGTATTCCCTTTGGTAGGATTAAAGATAAAAATTTGTCTATGCCGTTTCTCCCTATGATTCTTGTCCCTCTCTTAAAGTAGAATATGCCCTTTCTTTTTAATATATTATGGCTATCGATGCAACACACAAGCTGTCTGTTTATCCCTCACTATAGCTACATTACTGGCCCACATTTTCTATTCATATATGTCTCTGATCAGTCTTTTAAACTATGTGAAAAGCATCATTAGTAATATGCAGTGGCTTGTTTCCCAAATATGACCTTGCCTATTTTCTTCTTCCAGATTGATTCTAAACCCAACTTGATCCTTCCTTACACATTGACAATGAGGTTGATGCACGCATTGCCAGAGCTAGCTCAGTGTTTGGGAGGCTCTGAAGAAAAGTTTGGGAGAGAAGAGGCATTAGACTGACTGTCAAACTGAAGGTCTACAGAGCCATTGTGCTGACCCCATTGACATATGCTTGTGACACATGGACAGTCTACAAGTGCCATGCCAGGAAACTGAATCACTTCCATTTGAACTGTCTTAAGAAGATTCTGAAGGTCACCTGGCAGGATGAAGTACCAGACACTGAAGTCCTTGCTTGAGCTGAACTGCCAAGTATTCCAACTATGCTTCAGAGAGCTCAACTCTGATGAGCTGGCCATGTTGATCAAATGCAAAATGTATGCTTACCAAAAAGACTATTTTATGGAGAACTTGCATGGGGTAGGAGATCACATGGTGGCCAGAAGAAACGATACAAAGACACTCTCAAAGTCTCTCTCAAGAACTTTGAATTTGTCTGTGCAACATGGGAGACGCAGGCACAGGACCACTCAGCATGGTGTGCCAACATCAGAAAGGCTGCTGTGCTCTTTGAGCAAAGCAGAATTGAGACAGTACAAAGTAAATGCAGGATGCACAAATTTGGGATATCCACCCCACACATTCACATGGACTATCTGTGCCCAGCCTGTGGTAGAGCATCCTGAGCTCATATTGGTCTGATCAGCCACAATCAGACACACTGAGATTTCACTTTACCATGGTGATGTCATTTTGGTCCTTTTCAAAGACGGAGGACAACAACCAACCAACCAAACCCAACTTACTGTCTGTCTGCAGTATCTGTTCCTGACATGTGTATCAACAGACTAACTCAATCAGTTGCTCATCCAGCTGCATGCCATAAGCTGATTAATATGTATCCTTTCATTTACTTTTCAGGTTGATCTCTTCTGAGGGGTCATGGATTTCAATAAGATCTCTGCCATTGACAGTAATGAATCAGAGAGAATACATAGACTACATCTGAGCTGGGGGAGCTGGCTCAATGCAGTCAACAAAATGCCACCCACCAATAGGATATATGGACAACCTCACCATCTAGAGATATTCATTTGGACTTTTTTTAGGACATCCTCCATAACTGTAGCAATCACTTAAGGCAAATGTGTCTTCTTGTTTTTTACCTTACTTGATACTGACAATCAGAGGATTGTTGAACAAAGTTCTCTGTGGCTGTATTTGTATAGGAGCCATACTATTAGAAGAGAGCCTTTTAAGGTTGTTGGGTTCTAGAGTCAAGTGCTTTACTGGTGATTAATAAAGGATGAATATAGCAAGAGTTTATCCTCTGCATTATTTGAGTAAACTCTGTGAGGCAGTGTGGTTTACTGAATAGAGAGATAGATAGCCTTGGAGTCAGGAAGACATTGGTTCATGTTTTGCTTTGGACATATATAGGCTATGTGATCCTCAGCAAGTCATTTAACCTCTCAGTGACTTAGGCCACTCTCTTAAGACTTGCAGAGGTGACAAGCTACATCCCAAAATAAAGTTCCTTACCCTCTCTATACTGATGAAAGCACAGTTCCAGTCTATGTCCTATGTGATGTGTTGTAGAGAATCATTTGGGAAAAATTGCCTATTCCATTCTGGGATCTCCTTGATATTTACATGGACTTATCTCAAAGACTTTATTTCGTAATAATGCTATTCAGAATATTTTTCTTTCTTTTGGAATTCACTGAATGGTATTTTAGGTACTGAGGTGTTCTCTCTAAATGTGGTTCCATTGTCATCAATGATGACACTAGAAATCCTGGTGGACATGTTTCATTTGACATTTTTTTGTCCTTCCAGTTTCACCCATAGTTGTTCTGGTTCCATGGGGCATCATGCCAACTTTTCTATATGCTTGCTTTCTCCTGGACTTGTTTTTCACTGTTTCATGAGTCACTACTGCTCATAATCTGTCATCCTGTTCCTAATGTTTTGCAAATAATCATGAATTCTAAACTGGTTTTCCTCTTTACTGCCATGTCTCTCCATTTGGCAAAGACATCAAATGTTTAATGGTTGATGTGATTTATGGACTCTTATAACCTCCTCTGTGTGGCAATTGTTTTACATCAGTTAAACCTATCCAAGAAATAATAATCAGACGCAATGTCTTTTATCCATTTCCCGTTTTTCAGAGTCAACAGCTGGTTTAAGTGGGTTGAATTGGAGTTGTAATTATACACAGTGGAATAATTTCAGTAGGAATGAAAATAAAATAAAATAATCTTAGTTTTCCCTTCTTCAAGTAGAAGGTAATTATCATATGATTTTAAAAAACCCTCCCATAGCAATTTATATTTACATGGTCATAAAAGGAAGCAAGACTTTTTTTTTCAAAGGAGATTCTAATCCTCATGTGGCCCAGTGACCTACAAAACTAAATTTAATCCTGGGAGCTGACTCCAAGAAAGTTAATTTTCTTCTGGGATTCATTGCCTCCACCTGGAGTCACTCCAAGAAAATCTAGTATAATAATGATTTAATCGAATGTTTAGTCAATACACATTTATTAAGCCCCTCCATTTTTTTTCCCCTTCCATTCTCCTTCCCTTCCCCAGTAGGGCATCATAATCTTACAAGTGGGTGCTCTGCCCAAAGGAATGTAAATGTTGATGACCAAAATTTAGCGAGATGTTTTGGGGCTAAATTTCTTTCTTAAAGACCCTGCCTTTAAACTCAATTTACTGACGCTCTCTTGGATTGGCCAACAATAGGTCCCAGCCCAAGCCCACTAAGTCATTGTTGGGCCCAGGTGGCTCAGAGTGAATGTAAATAGTAACTGTGTAGATCGGAAAACCTGAGGGTCTTCCCCTCCCAGGTTGTTTTTCTTTCTTTTAAGTAAAAGGGCTCGTTCCTTGGCTCTTACCTAGCTTTAGGTTAGTCAAAGTGAGAACTTAGCTTAAAAAGGCCAAGGGGACTACCAACGCATCCAGGGCTATTACCAGTTATCTTGACCTATGTCTTGCCATGGTGTTGAGGTTTTGGGGTTCTGGGATCCCAAAATAGTGACATGCAGGTCCTGCCCAAATGAATTCAACCCTATCTTTAGGCCAAAGACAAGGTTCATAAGAAGACAGATAGAAGTTGGCTGTGAGTCTAAAAAATCCACCCCATTGGCCTGATTCTTAAAGGATCTGAGCATTAGTGACACTTGTATAAATAAGCAGACCAGATTTAATCTGAGCACTTTCATGGAGGCAAGATGGATCTTTTATACAGAAAACTGAGAACTGAGAACGGGTCTGGATGGAATTAAGTGGTCTAGAGTGGGGCCAGGTGTTGACAATGAAAGGACAGTTAATTATCTGGGATGGGCTGATTGCCCCAGGTGAATGCCTGGGGCCTGAGCCACGTGGGAAAGTCCAGGGACTTTTCCTTTCTGGGGTCCAGATCCCAAAGACAGGCTTTTCCTTTTGGGAGTTCAGATCCCATCCCCATCAACTCTGAAAGAGAAAGTGAGACTGGTGACTTTTCACAACCCTCCCTCACTTAAATCCAATTCACTTACAGGTTTAGCATCACCTTCCTGACTTAGTGCTCTTGGAGAATGAAAGACAAACAACAACATTAAGCACCTACTGTGTACATGCTAGGCACTATACTAAGTATTGGGGATACAAAGAAAGGCAAAAGATAGTCTCTGCTTTTGAGGAATCTAATGAGGAAGACACCATTCAAACAATTTTGTACAAACAAGATATGTACCAGATAAACAGGAAATAATTAACAGAAGGAAGGCGGTAGAATCAAAAGGTATTGGAAAAGACTTCCTGTAGAAAATGGAATTTTAGCCAGGACTTAAAGGAAGTCAAGAGAAAGAGGTGAGGATGAGAATTACACAGTCATGGGATACAGCCCGTGAAAACGCGCAGAGTCGGGAGAAAGAATGTATTGTTGAAGGAACAGCAAAGAGGTCAGGTGTCACTGGTTCGGTATAAGGGTACAGTATGAGAAGACTAGAAATGTAGGGTGGATGTGAAGATCTATTTAAAGAGAATTTATGTGTAATCCTGGAGGTGATAAGGAGCCTTTTGGGGGGGGTGGGGGGAGGAGGTGACATGTGAGACTTTGGCTTTAGGAAGATCACTTTGGCAGCTGAGTAGACTAGAGTGAGCAGAGACTTGGGGCAGGCAGACCTGTTGAGGTTCAGGGGTGCTGGGGACCCCGGAATATTGACAAGCCAGGTCCTGCTCGAATGAGTTCGACTCAAACCTTCTTAAAGTCAAAAAAAGACAAAGTTTATTAAAGATTCACCATATTGGGTTGACTCTTAAGGAGCCTCAGCATTTGTAACGCTTATACTCACAAGTGGGCCAAGACAGAATCTCAGCTAGACAGAGTCTGAGCTGGATTGAATCTGAGTGCCTTCACGGAGGCAAGAGGGAACTCAAATATAGAAAAAGACTGGGGGAAACATCCAGGTGTCACCAGGTAGCCTGGGGTCCCAGGGATGGTTTTGATAGGAGCAGTATAGGAATGACTGGTGCCCTGGAATGATTACAGATAGACTCTAGGGAGGATCTTGATGGGAGTGGCAGGTAAAAGGATCAAAGGGAGGAATATCAAAAGAATGCTAAATAGAAGGAAAATAGGGAGTATCTGGCCTGGGAGAAATGGAAAGGGAATCCAGGGAGCCCCTGCAAAGGTCAGACTTTCTAGGGGCCTTTCAGACAAATGAGATGAAAGCCCTCCCAATCCAAAGGGAAAAGGTCTTGGCTTGGGCTTGTACCCCATCAGATCCACCAACAGGCTATTGAAATAATCCAGGGGTGAGGTGTAAGGACCTGTCCCTGGGTGGTGGCAATGTCAGAGGAAAGTGGGCATATACTAAAGATGTTATAAAGGTAAAAATCAAAGGCACTTGGACATAAATTGGACATGGGAGATGAGAGATGAGTGAAGAGTCAGGGATGGTATGTAGTTTGTAAGCCTAGATGTCTGACAGGATGTTTGTGTGCTTAACATGTAATAGAAAAGTTGGGGAAATGGGAGGATTTAGGAGAAAAAGATAAATGAGTTCAATTTTGAACATGTTGAGTTCAAGGTATCCAGTGGGCAGTTGGAGATGAAAGATTGGAGGTCAGGAGAGAGATTAAGGTTCAACTAATGGATCTGAGAATTATTGAAAAAGAAATGATAATTGAATCCATGGAAACTGATGAAACCACCAAGTGAAATAGTATAGAGGAAGAAGAGAAAAAGCCCAAGCCAGAGCCTTAGTAGATACCCACCTGCTCATGGTAATAATATAGATCTTGGATATGAGGCAGTCTTTATTTTACTCACAAGAAATGAAAAGACTGTAGTAGTCAACATATAATACCTTCTCCAATATATAGTACTTTATATATACACTTTGCATGTATTCTTATTTGATCCTCACAACGTGTGTGTTCATCCTTCATTGCCAAAAAAGACATATCATCAGAGAAATAATGACATGACTTGCACTTGACTTTGTTTTGAGTGAGGGAGGTCTGTGCAGGTCACCAGCCTCACTTCTCCTCCAGAGCCATCTGAATCCAGTGACCAGATATTCATCAGGATGATTGGAGATGACCCAGGATGAGGCAATTGGGGTTAAGTGACTTGCCCAAGGTCACACAGCTAGTGAGTGTCAAGTGTCTGAGATGAGGTTTGAACTCAGGTCCTCCTGACTCCTGCACTGGTGCTCTATCCACTGCACTACCTAGCTGCCCGTGATCCTCCCAATAACCCTATGAGGAAGGTACTATTATTAATCCCATTTTATAGATAAGAATATAGATAAGTATTTGGGGCAGGATTTGAACTCAAATCTCCTTGGCTTCAAATCTGCCACTGTACTTGCGGTACCACAGATGCACAGGATTCCTATGATTCCTTAAATAAAGGGAGTAGGGAAAAGCATTCAGCCCAATAGTTTGCTTCAGAAGGAAACTGAGCTTTGGATTTTTGTCCCCAGAGCAATCATAGAGTAGTACAAGTTTGGGGGGATGTGGAGGGGGATTGTTTAGACTCCTCTGAAAGGCAAATATAGTTTGCGTGCTACTGAGCAATCAATTTCCTGCCCCTCAGACTTGGACTATTCAGTTCTGTTCTCTTTGATCACTAAGATGCCACTCAAGAACTCTGTTCAATATTCATCCTTCAGCAAGGAGCATGCTGCATGGGAAAATCTTTCTCAAACAGTACTTCTTAACCCTTTTTTATGGCATGACAATTCGGTGAAGTCAATGTTCCCTTCTCAGGATGTTTTATTTTTAATTCATAATTGAAGGAAATGCTAAATTTCAGTTAGACATCAGTGAAAAGATGTAATTTTTCCCCATCCCCAAGAAAAGGTCTAAGAAATCTCACCTAGGCTTTCAACTGCAGGAGTTATGGTACTGATTTTTTTCCTTCTCCAAGAGTCACACTGTTAAAGAAATGTCACCTCTAAAAGGCTGAATGAAGGTACTCTCACTTGGCCATGTAGGAACTTTTGAAGGAACTTGTGAAGGAACTCTTGTTAAGGCCCCTACTGCACCTGGCTACTGCCATTTCTTAGGCTGGGAAAATTCACTCTTAGGAATTTTAGTCTTTATCTGTGAAGGGACTCTTCACTAAGACTGCTATTTCAGTCCATGGAGGAAGACAAAATCTTCCCTTCCTCCAAAAGAGACACTCTACTATAATCTGGTCTCTCAACGTAGTATGTCATGCCCCATGGAGAAGGGTGGCATCCTCAGTCCTAGCTAGCCAATCACCCAGAATTCCCTATGTCCCTAAGCAAAGAATCATTGGACATGCCTATACTCCATGGAAATATCCCTTGGATGACTCCAAAGTCCTATCTCCTATCAGATCTGGTTGATTGGGGAACTCATCAAAATGATCAGGCACTCCCTTAACCTACCTTTTTCACACTTATATTTGTATGACTAGCTGTAGTTCATCAGCACATTTTTGCTACTTAGCTTGTAAATAGTTAATATTCTGGAACACTGAACAAACTACTTCCAGAGCTCTATTACCACCTCATTTCTGCACTAATAATAGAAATCATATTGTCCAAACTAATGGAGTAGGAAATCTGGATAACCTAAAATAATGGATGATTCAAACATGTTTGTCTTTTGAATGTATTCAAAGATAAACATATTCTATGCCCTCTTCCTTGACTAAGTAGTGTCAGTGACAGAAAACACAACTGAGCAGTAGAATATATATAATCCATAAGGCAGAAAATCCATTCATGGTAACCAGAAGTTAACCATTCTGATATTGCTTCTTCTAAAGAACTAAAAGTATGCTTTCCTGACTTTTGTCGTGTGTCTTTTCCACATCCTGCTAATGTAGAAAGAAGTAAGAATTGCTCTCATTTTACAAGTGAGGAAACAGAGACAAAAATATTGAGTTCACACAGCAAATTGGAGTGGAAACTGAACTGGGATATGAGGTTTTTCATCAATAAGAAGCAAAAGTTTTTCCCATAAGAGCATAAGAAATAGCAAAGGAGTCATTCATTCAGCCACCCAGTATTGCTAAGTAACTGCTACCCAAAGGTTGTGCATCAGAGGGTACAGTTATTCCTTGTGATGTCATCTCCAAATGTACCCCTCCAACATATATTATTGGAATGTGGATAGAAACAGTGCCCTAAGAGTTAAAAATAATATTAAGGATTGACTTTGTGAACCCCCTTGCTTATTTTCTAAACTGAAGGTGCCCTGAAGTCTCCCCTTACCACAAAATTTCTCCTTTTCCTGGACTATAAAATTCTTTGTCCCCACCCCTCATCCTAGGGAATAGGACTTCTTTCTCTCCCTTATTTTGTGTCTCATCCAGTGTCTTTATCTTGCAAGACTTCTTTATCTTGCAAGACTTACCCTACATCACCAACACCACGCCCCATGAAGAAACCCTAAAACTATCTTATATAAGTCTGGTCCTTTTGCTATATCACTGCCTTTGTTTAGCTCCTAGCTAAATCTCAGACCCACTATTTTTGCATCAATAAAGCTCCCAATGGCTACAGAGAAGGTCTAAGTGAGTTCATTCTCGTTTTGAACTAGCTCTCCCATCTCTCTCTTCAACATGTCTGCCAACGAAAACCAAACTAGCTAAATTCAGAGATTCATCCCTACAAGGCTGACTCTTGTGCTGGGAATATAGGAGGAGTCATAGGACCTGGACTAGGTGGCTAGGAACTAAAGTTCCTTTTAGTAATTAAATTTATATGATTTAAACCATCTACCATGACATAGGGGTCAACTTCATTGAATGTCCAGAATAAGTTGGCTTTGCCTGAAGGAGCTCTTCAAAAGCAAAACTCTTATCCTCTAGCCTTTTCAAAGGTACTGTTAAATTGAGGGGGAAGGAGAAAGAGAAGGTGGGGAAGAAAGGAGGCGACAGAAGGAGTGGAAGGCTGAAGAGGAAGAAGAGGATATGGTCAGCAGTCCTCCAGGCTGATGATAACTTCATTCTTTGAGCCTTCTGCTGAATTCCTTCAGAGTTTGGGCAGTGTTTATGGGATCACATAGGGATGTACTGGTAAATATTTAACAATCAAACACTCTGAAGCAAAAGAAGTATGTTCATTTTCTTTTTAATTATTTATTTTCAGTGTTCGACAATCACTTCCATATATTTTAGATTTTTTCCCCTCCCTCCCTCTTATTCCCCCCTCCCTCCCCACTCCCTCCCTGAGACAGCATACAATCTTATATAAATTCTACACGTACATTCCTATTAAATACATGTTGCATAGAAGAATTAAAATGAATAGGAGAAACCATAAAACAAAACAAAATACAAAAGAAAATGGTCTGCTTCTATCTGTGATCCAATTCCATAGTTCTTTCTCTGGATTTAGAAGGCATTTTGCCTCATGAGGCCACTGGAAATTTTTGAAGTCCTTGCATTGCAAAAAAATCCTAAGTCTACCAGAAAAATTCCTTGTACACTGTACTTGTTGCTGTGTACAAAGATCTCCTGATTCTGTTCCTTTCACTCAGCATCAGTTCATGTAAGTCTTTCCTGGCCTTTCTGAAGTCTTTCTACTCCTTATTTCTCATACTACAATAGGGTTCCATTACATTGATATACCACAACTTGTTCAGTCATTCCCCAGTTAATGGACATCCCCTTGATTTTCAGTTTTTGGCCACCACAAAGAACTACTATAAATATTTTTGTGTATGTGGGACCCTTTCCCATTTCTACGATCTCTTTGGGATACACTTCTAGAAGGGAAATTGCTGGGTCAAAGGGTATATACATTTTTGTAGCCCTTTGGGCATAGTTCCAAACTGCTCTCCAGAATGGTTGGATCAGTTCACAGCTCCACCAACAATGAATTAGTGTTCCAACTCTCTCATATCTTTTCCAGCATTTATTATCTTCCTGTTTTGTCATGTTAGCCAATCTGATAGGTGTGATAGGGTACCTCAGAGTTGTTTTGATTTACATCTCTCTAATCAATGGTGATTGAGAGCATTTTTTCATATGATTATAGATAGCTTTAATTTCTTCCTCTGAAAATTCTCTGTTCATATCCTTTCACCATTTATCAATTGGGGAATGACTTGTATTCTTATAATGTATATTTTAGAAATGAGGCTTTTATCACAGACACTAGTTGCAAAAATTCTTTCCCAGTTTTCTGCTTCCCTCCTAATCTTGGTTGCATTGGGTTTGTTTGTACAAAAACATTTCAATTTAATGTAATCAAAATTATCCATTTTGCACTTCATAATATTCTCTATCTCTTGTTTGGTCATAAATTTCTCAATTCTCCATAAATCTAACAAATACACTATTCCTTGATCCCCTAATTTGCTTATAGTATCAATCTTCATATCTAGAGTATGTATCCATTTGGACTTTATTCTTGTGTGCAGTGTCAGGCATTGGATTATACACAGTTTCCTCCACGCTGTTATCCAGTTTTCCCAGCAATTTTTTATCAAACAGTGAATTCTTATCCCAGAAGCTGAGGTCCTTGGGTTTATCACACAGTAGATTGCTGTATTCATTGACTACTGTGTCTTGAGCACCTAACCTATTCCACTGGTCTACCCCTCTGTTTCTTAGACAGTACCAAGTGATTTTGATGATGGCTGCTTTATAATACAATTTGAGATCTGGTAGGGCTAGGCCACCTTCCCTAGCATCCCTTTTCATTAGTTCCCTTGATATTCTGGACCTTTTGTTCTTCCAGGTGAATTTTGATATTATTTTTTTCTAGCTCTAGAAAATAATTATCTGGTAATTTGATTGGTATGGAACTGAATAAGTAAATTAATTTAGGTAGAATTGTCATTTTTATTATATTGGCTCAATCTACCCATGAGTGGTTGATGTTTTTCCACTTACTTAGATCTGACTTTATTTGTGCAAAAAGTGTTTTGTAATTATGTTCATATAGTCCCTGGGTTTGTTTTGGCAGGCAGACTCCCAGATATTTTATAGTGTCTATGGTAACTTTAAATGAGATTTCTCTTACTATCTCTTCATGTTGGGCTCTGTTAGTAATATAAAGAAATGTAGATGATTTATCTGTATTTGCAACCCGCAACTTTGCCAAAGTTGTTTATTATTTCAAATAGTTTTTTACTTGATTCTCTGGGATTCTCTAAGTATATCATCATAACATCTGCAAAGAGTGATAACTTAGTTTCTTCTTTGCCTATTCTAATTCCTTCAATTTCTTTTTCTTCTCTTATTGCTAAACTTAGCATATCTTATATGATATTGAATAACAGTGATGATGGACATCCTTGTTTCACCCTGATCTTATTGGAAATGCATCTAGCTTATCCCCATTGCATATAATGCTTGCTGATAGTTTTAGGTAGATATTGCTTATTATTTTATGGAAAGTTCCATTTATTCCTATACTTTCCTGTTTCGATAGGAATGGGTGTTGTATTTTGTCAAAAGCTTTTTCTGCATCTATTGAGATAATCATGTAGTTTCTGTTAGTTTTGTTGTTGATACGATCAATAATGCTAATAGTTTTCCTAATATTGAACCAGCTTTGCATTCCTGGTATAAATCCTATCTCATCATAATGTATTATTCTTGTGATAAGTTGCTGTACTCTTTTTGCTAATATCTTATTTAAAATTTTTGCATCTATATTCATTAGAGAAATTGGTCTATAATTTTCTTTCTCTGTTTTGGCTCTTCCTGATTTAGGTATCAGAATCATATTTGTATCGTAAAAAGAATTTGGTAGGACTCCTTCCCCAATTTTCCCAAATAGTCTATATGGTATTGGAATTAACTGTTCTTTAAATGTTTGATCAAATTCACTTGTAAATCCATCTGCCCCTGAAGATTTTTTCCTAGAGAGTTATTGATGACTTGTTCAATTTCGATTTCTGATACAGGGTTATTTAAGTATTCAGCTTCCTCTTCTGTTAATCCAAGAAATTTATATTTTTTAAAATAATCATCCATCTCATTTAGATTGTCAAATTTATGGGCATACAGTTGGACAAAGTAATTTCTAATTATTGTTTTAATTTCCTCTTCATTGGAGGGCAGTTAACACTTTTCATTTTTGATATTGGTTATTTGGTTTTCTTCTTCCTTTTCTTAAATCAAATTGACCAAAGGTTTATCAAATTATTGGTTTTTTTCATAAAACCAATTCTTAGTTTTATTTACTAGTTTAGTAGTTTTCTTAATTTTAATTTTATTAATCTCTCCTTTGGTTTTCAATATTTCTAATTTGGTAATTTACTTGGGGATTTTCAAATTGTTCTTTTTCTAACTTTTTCAGCTGAATGCCCAATTCATTGATCTCCTCTTTCTCTATTTTATTCTTGTAGGCATTCAAAGATATAAAACTTCCCCTAAGAACTACTTTTGCAGTATCCCATAAGATTTGGTAGGTTGTCTCATCATTGTCATTCTCATGAATGAAGTTATTGATTATTTCTATAATTTATTGTTTAACCCACTCATTCTTTAGGATTAGATTGTTTAGTTTCCAATTAATTTTTGGTTTATATTTCCATGATCTTTGATTACATACAATTTTTATTGCATTATGATCTGAGAAGGATGTGTTAACTATCTCTGCCTTTCTGCACTAGACTGTGAGGTTTTAATGGCCTAGTACATGGTCAATTTTTGCATATGTGCTATGTACTGCTGAGAAAAAGGTTTATTCCTTTCTATCTCCTTTCAGTTTTCTCCAGAGATCTATCATATCTACTTTATTCAGAGTTTTATTCATCTCCTTAACTTCTTTCTTGTTTATTTTGAGGTTAGATTTATCAAGTTCAGAGAGGGGGAGGTCCCCCACTAGTATAGTTTTGTTGTCTATTTCTTCCTGTAACTCCCTTAACTTCTCCTCTAAGAATCGGAATGCTATGCTACTTGGTGCATATATGTTTAGTAATGAAATGACTTCATTGTCTATGGTGTCTTTTAGCAGGATATAGTTTCCTTCATTACCTCTTTTGATTAGATCTACTTCTGCTTTTGCTTTATCTGAGATTAGGATTGCTACCCCTGCTTTTCTTTACATCAGCTGAAGCACATTATATTCTGCTCCTATCTTTTACCTTTACCCTGTGTATACACCCCCATTTCAAATGTGTCTCTTGTGAACAACATGTTATTGGATTATGGTTTTTATCCATTCCGCCATCCATCTCCATTTTATGGGAGAGTTCATCCCATTCACATTCACCATTATGATTACTATCTGTGTCTTTCCCTCCATGCCCTTCCCCCCTCCCCTGTTTATGCTTTTAATTCTTCCTTCTCCCTTCCCCTCCACAATAGAGTTTGAATTTTTGACTACCACCTCCCTCAGTCTTCCCTCCCTTCTTTCAGCCCCCCTCCCTTTCAATCCCCTTTTCCCTTATTACTTTTTCCCTCCTTTTAGCCTCCCCTCCTTTTTCTTTCCCCCTTCCCCTCCTAGTGCCTATAGAGCTAGTTGTGTTTCTATACTTAACTGAGTTTATTTTTCCCTCCTTGAACCCAATCCGATGAGAGTAACTCTCCTTCCCCCTTTCCCTTTACTGTAATATATTTTTGTTCCTCTCCTGTGATGTAATTTACTTTTTCTGACTTCTCCTTTTCACATCGCCCATTACAATTCCTTTGCACCCTTAAATCACATTTGTTATCATCACATCATTAACTTTATGCTGCTCCTTCTATCTATGTATATCCCTTTTATATATCATAATAAATATACAGTTCTCAAGATTAACAAATATCATCTTCCCTTATAGGGATGTAAATAGTTTGCCCATATTGAATAACAAATTTTTTTTTCCTCCTCTTTACCTTTTTATGATTTTCTTGAGATCTGCATTTGAAGATCGAATTTTCTATTGAACTCTGGCCTTTTCATTAGGAAGGTCTGGAAATCCCTTATTTCATTGAATTTCCATCTCCTTGCCTGAAATATTATGCTCAACTTTGCTGGGTAATTGATCCTTGGTTGTAATCCCAGCTCCTTTGCCTTCTGGAATGTCATATTCCAATCCCTCTGATGTTTTAATGTAGAAGCTTCAATATCCTGTGTGATCCTGACTGTAGCTGTTTGATATCGGAATTGTTTCTTTCTGGCAGCCTGCAGTATTTTCTCCTTCACTTGATAGTTCTTGAATTTGGCAATGATATTCCATGGTGTTTTTAGTTTAGGATCCCTTTCAGGAGGTGAATGGTAGATTCTTTTGATGACTATTTTGCCCTCTGGATCTAGGACTTCTAGGCAATTTTCCTTGATGATTTTTTGGAAGATATTATTCAAGCTCTTTTTTTCATCATGACTTTCTGGTAGACCAATAATCCTTAGATTTTTTCTCCTGGATCTATTTTCCAGGTCAATTGTTTTTCCAATGAGATATTTTACACCTTCTTCTGTCTTTTCATTCTTGAGATTCTCTTTGACTGATTCTTGGTGTCTCATAGAGTCATTAGCTTCCCCTTGCCTGATTCTAACTTTTATCAAATTGTTTTCTTCAGTTAACTTTTGCATCCCTTTTCCATCTGTCCAATTGTTCCTTTTAAGGAGTTATTTTCTCCAGTTAGGTTTTGTACTTCCTTTTCTAGTTATCCAATTGTCCTTTTAAATTCTTCTGTGATTTCTTTTTTTTTTATTTTTAAAATCATTGGTCAATTTTTCTTCTCTTTCTATAATTTGGCTTTTGAAATCCTTCCTGAGCTCTTCCAAGAATGTTCTTTGTCCTTCAGACCAGTTCATATTCCCTTCTGAGGTTTCAGATGGGAGTACAGTCTCAATCCTGACCTCTTTGGTATTCATATTTTGGTCCTTGTCCCCAAAGAAAGATTCTATGGTCTTTTATTTTCTGCTTTGTTTCTTACTCGTGATGATTACCCTTTTCTTGGCTTTTAAAGTAGACACTGCATCTGGGGCACAGGGGGCTCTGTCTCACAGTTCTTGTGCCTGAAACTTGAGGCTTTGTGTGTTGTGGCGTCTGGTTCTTTCAACTAGAAGCTAAAATGCTGAAATTTACCTGGTGCTGAGCTAGCTAGTGTTGGAAAGCAGAGAACAGGTAAGGTCTTTTGGGGTTTCCCCAGAGTTACCATGGAACTAGCTGTGTTAAGTGTGGCAAAGGGGTGGTCTGACCATAGGAAATCTCCTCTGTTGAGTTAGGAAAGCTCAGCAGTTGGTGATCCCCTCTGCACTAGAGTCTTCCCAATTCCCCTGGGGTGCTAAGGCATGCCTGGGGTCCTGGTGTTGGTGGATGCGGGCTTCACCTCTCTGGGGCTCAGGATCTTTTCCTAGTTCACTGAGGTGGGGCTGTATGGAACAGCTCTGGTCCTGCACTGGTCCCCTTCAGTCACAGCAAGAGGGACCCTCCTTAGCGATTCTCCTAGCTTCACATGCTAAGAGACTGTTTACCACTTCTGCTGCTCCCACTGTTCCAGGATTTTTCCTGGGGAGATATTCTCTGGGCTTTTCAAGGTCAATCTTGGCTCCCAGAAGTCCCTTATGTCCATATTTTTAAAGTTTAATTTGCATTAGCAGTTTTATAAATCTAGACAATCAACAAAACAATAAATGAAGCCTTGATTTGTATCAAGCCATTGCCCATTTCTGACAATTTAATAATCCTTTCCAACGCTTCTAAGGGGTTTTTCTTCTGAAATAGGCCCGAGTGTCTCTGAATTGGATCTATCTTCTTGTACTGCAAGCACCCCAGCTTACACTGGAGGACCTGCTGTACAGATTCTTAGATTCTGCTTTTCTAAAAGGTAAAAAACTTTTGAGAGGTCAAAAATCTACTTTAAGGGGGGAGGAGCCAAGATGGCGAAGTAGAAAGACTCACATATGCTAGCTCCGAATCCACAGCCCATAAATTTCCTGTAAAAAGAACTCCCCACAAATTCTGGAGCACTGCAAGCCAGGAAGAAACACAGTGGAAGAGATTTCCGTTCCAGAGAGCCCTGGAAAGCCGTCCCCAGGGGTCCATTGTGCTCTGGACAGCGAAGCCCACGCCTGTGCTGCCCTTGCCACTGGCCCCGGAGGAACCCATCCAAGCAGGCTTCAGGGACAGAACCTCCGGCAGCTGTGAAGGTCCCTCCACCCACAGGCACTCCAGGTCAGTGAGAGAGACTTCTGGGCTGGCCGAGAGGGGAGCGGGGTGTCTCCATGACTCAGGCCCCCTCAGGAGGCAGAGGCAGAGGCAGCAGCAGAGGGAGTGGCAGAGGCAGCGGCGGTGGCCCGGAACTCCCGGAGCAGGCAGGGGTTCAGGGCCATTATTGAAGGTCTCCGCATAAACCCTCTGAGGGAACTGAGCCTGGGGGGTGGCCCTGTCCCCACCTGAGCACCAGAACGTAAGCTCACATTGAACAGCAGCCCCTCCCACTACGGAAAGCCCTGAGGCTGGGGAGCAGCATTTGAATCTCAGACCCCAAGCACTACCTGGGCGGATCTAGGCAGGGGAGGAGAGGAGTCTCAGAAGTCAAGTAACTGGCTGGGAAAATGCCCAGAAAAGGGAAGAAAAATAAGACCATAGAAAACTACTTTCTTAGGGAATAGATGTTCCTGTCTTTCATTTCTGATGACGAGGAACAATTCTTACCATCAGGGAAAGACGTGGAGGTCCCGGCCTCTGTATCCCAGACATCCCTGGTGGATGTCCGGTGGACTCAGGCTATGGAAGAGCTCAGAAAGGATTTTGAAAATCAAGTTAGACAGGTGGAGGAAAAACTAGGAAGAGAAATGAGAGAGATTCAAGAAAAGCATGAAAAACGGGTCAATACCTTGCTAAAGGAGACCCAAAAAAATGCTGAAGAAAATAACACCTTGAAAAATAGGCTCACTCAATTGGCAAAAGAGGTTCAAAAAGCCAGTGGGAGAAGAATGCTTTCAAAAGCAGAATGAGCCAAATGGAAAAAGAGGCTCAAAAGCTCACTGAAGATAATAGTTCTCTCAAAATTAGAATGGAACAGATGGAGTCTAATGACTTTCTGAGAAACCAAGAAATCACCAAACAAAACCAAAAGAATGAAAAAATGGAAGAGAATGTGAAATATCTCACGGGAAAAACAACTGACTTGGAAAATAGATCCAGGAGAGACAATTTAAAAATTATGGGACTACCTGAAAGTCATGATCAAAAAAAGAGCCTAGACATCATCTTTCATGAAAATATCAAGGAAAACTGCCCTGATATTCTAGAACCAGAGGGAAAAATAAGTATTGAAGGAATCCATCGATCACCGCCTGAAAGAGATCTAAAAAGAAAAACTCCCAGGAATATTGTAGCCAAATTCCAGAGTTCCCAGGTCAAGGAGAAAATATTGCAAGCAGCTAGAAAGAAACAATTCCAGTATTGTGGAAATACAATCAGGATAACACAAGATCTAGCAGCTTCTACATTAAGGGATCGAAGGGCATGGAATAGGATATTCCAGAAGTCAAAGGAACTAGGACTCAAACCAAGAATCACCTACCCAGCAAAAGTGAGTATAACACTTCAGGGGAAAATATGGTCTTTCAATGAAACAGAGGACTTTCAAGCATTCTTGATGAAAAGACCAGAGCTGAAAAGAAAATTTGACTTTCAAACACAAGAATGAGAAGAAGCATGAAAAAGTAAACAGCAAAGAGAAGTCATAAGGGACTTACCAAAGGTGAACTGTTTACATTCCTACATGGAAAGACAATATTTGTAACTCTTAAAACTTTTCAGTATCTGGGTAGTTGGTGGGACCACACACACACATACACGCACACACACACATGCTTGTACACACATGTATATGCGTGTGCATGCACACACACATGCATGCACATACAGAGACAGAGAGCATAGAGTGAATTGAATAGGATGGGACCATATCTTAAAAGAAATTAAGGTAAATGGTGAGAGAGAAATGTAGTGGGAGGAAAGAGGGTGAAATGGAATGGGGTAAATTATATCTCATTCAAGAGGCAAGCAGGAGACTTTTTAGTGGAGGGAAAAAGAGGAGAGCTGAGAAAAAAAACAAGAAGTTTACCCTCATCACATTCGACTAAAGAAAGGAATAAAATGCACACACATTTTGGTATGAAAACCTATCTTACAATAAAGGAAATTGGGGGAGAAGGAGATAAGCAGGGTGGGCGGTTGATGGAAGGGAGGGAAATGGGAGGAGGGAGCAATTTGAAGTCAACACTCTTGGGGAGGGACAGGATCAAAAGACAGATAGAAACAATGAGGGGCAGATTAGGATGGAGGGTAATTCAGTTAGTCTTACACAACACGACTATCAGGGAAGTCATTTGCAAAACTACACAGATATGGCCTATACTGAATTTCCTGCCTTCCCAAAGGGAATGGGTGGGGAGGGAGGGATGGGGAGAATTTGGAACTCAAAGTTTTAGGAACAACTGTTTAGTATTGTTCTTGCTACTAGGAAATAAGAAATACAGTTAATGGGGAATAGAAAGTCATCTTGCCCTACAGGACAAAAGAGAAGATGGGGACAAGAGAAGGGAGGGATGATAGAAGAGAGGGCAGATTGTTGATAGGGAAAATTAGAATGCTCAGTGAATTGGGGTGGGGGGGAGGGGACAAATGGGGAGAAAATTTGAAACCCAAAATTTTGTGAAAATGAATGTAAAAAATTAAATAAAAAATTTATATTAAATAAATAAATCTGCTTTAATTACATTCCCCAACAAAGAAACTACAAGCAGACATTCAACCATTCTGGAGAGCAATTTGGAACTATGCCCAAAGAGCTAGAAAAATGTGCATCCCCTTTGACCCAGCAATATCACTTCTAGGAGTGTATCCCAAAGAGAGCATAAAAATGATGGAAAGTCCCACATGTACAAAAATATTTATAGCTGCTCTCTTTGTATTGGCCAAGAATTGGAAATCTAGGGGATGCCCATCAACTAGGGAATGACTGAACAAGTTGTAGTACATAAATAGAATGGAATACTATTGTGCTATAAGAAATGATGAACAGGAAGACTTCAGAGAGACCTAGAAGGACTTATATGAGCTGATACTAAGTGAAATGAGCAGAACCAGGAGTACATTGTACATAGTAACAGCCACAGTGTGCGAGGACTGTTTCTGGTAGACTTAGCCCTTCACAGCAATGCAAGGACCTAAAACATTCCCAAAGGACTCTTGAGGAAAAATACCATCCACATCCAGAGAAAGAAGTATGGAATTGGAATGCAGAATGAAGCAGAATATTGTCTCTTGTGTTATGTTTTGTTTTGATTAGTTTTCTCTCATGGTTTCTCCCATTCATTTTAATTCATCTATGAAGCTTGACTAATGTGAAAATGTGGTTAATAAGAATGTATGTGTAGAACCCATATAAGATTGCATGTCATCTTGGGAAGGGAGGAGAGAGGGAGAGGGAGAAAATTTTAGACTTGGGGAAGTGATTGTAGAAAACTGAAAACAAATTAATTAAAAAAAAAAAGAAAACATAATCAGAGATATAAGGATAGACAGGTCTTCTGTCTGACCATAAATAATACGTACATCACAGATCAACAGCAGATCCAAATGTCTGACCATTACATAT
Source organism: Bettongia penicillata ogilbyi (assembly GCA_023548195.1). NCBI lineage: Eukaryota > Metazoa > Chordata > Mammalia > Diprotodontia > Potoroidae > Bettongia > Bettongia penicillata. The sequence goes on from JAJHZJ010000131.1 coordinate 6,762,783, forward strand.
AAATATTATAGAGAAGCACCAACATTTGGGTTTTCAAAGTCAGGGGGCTCCATAACAGCCACCCAGAGTCTCATCGGGCACATGAACCATCTTTCAAGTTCCCAAAGTAAAATCTCACATCAGAGTATATATACACTTTTCAGAGCTGGAGGGACACAACCCTGGTAACCCAGCAGTTCCTGATTGAAATTAATTAAAGCTTCTCTTAATGGGCATGAGGTGAGGCCTATTAATAGGTGGGTAAGATCTTTGACTCTAATTAACATTCTGCCTGTTTACCTTATAAGATGAAATCTACTTCTTGGATTTTTTTATTTTTTAATGTTGGGATTTTTGCAAATTATTGCCTCAACTGACTTCAATTAGACTTTTGAGTTGAAACTGAATAAATTACTTATCAAACCTTTTTACAGAGACAAGTTTATTCTGATATGCATCCAACAGTAACATTCAGATCCATCTAACATATTGGGATGAAAATAGGGAGCCATGAACATGAATCTATAATACCATGCCTAGTGTTTCCATTCTATCCAAAAAGTCAGAGCAATGATTCATCTCACAAGGCCTTTCAATTAAACATCTGTGGTTCTCCAAGATATGCTCTATCAACCCTGAAGTTCATCTTAGGGCAATCTTGTTTGCTTTATGACCCCACCAGAGTTTTCTCACATAATTGCCTTTCATTTAAGGTTACTTTCCATCTAACTGTAATATATCTTATGTGTACAACCTCCATCTAAGATTACCTTCTATCTCCATGTTATTTATCTTGTATGTATGCATGTGTGTTTGTACATGTTACGTTCCTTATTAGAATTTAAGCACCCTGAGAACAAGAACCTTGTCAAGACAAGTCAGACAAGTATTTATCAAATGTCTACTATGTATCAGGCACTGTGCTAAATCCTGTACTACAAAGAAAAGCAAAAGCAATCCCTGCTCTCAAGGAACTCAAGGATGTACAGGAGCCAACATCAAACAACTATGTAAATACAAGATATATACATGATAAATTGGAGATAATCATAGAAAGATGATAAAGGGTGATCAGGAAAGGCTTCTTATGGAAGGTGGAATTTTAGTTGTGATTTGAAGTCAGAGAAGATAGGAGGTGGAGATGAGAGACAGCTAGTGAAAAGCCAAGGAGAGATGAGCTGTGGATGGAACAACAAAAAAGTCAATGTCACTAGATTGCAGAGTACATGGGAGTGAGTAAGGTGTAAGTAGTAGATAGAGAAAGAGTCAGGGTTATGAAAGCTTTAAAAAGCCAAATAGATAATTTTATATTTGGTTGGGGAAGTAACAGGGATCCACTGAAATTGATAGAATAGGAAAGATGACATTGTCAGATCTGAGTTTTAGGAAGATTAGTTTGACAGCTGAGTGGAGGATGGACTGGCATGAAGAGAAACTTGAGATAGGGAGACAAGCAGAAGGCCTGTTGAAGTATTCCAAGTATGAGATGATGAGGACCTGTACCAGATGGTTGAAGTGGTACAGAAGAGGGCATATATGCAAGAGATGATTCACAGATAAAACTGACCAGATGTGGCAATAGATTGAATAGAGTGATGAGAAAGAATAAAGAATCCAGGATGACACCTAAGTTATAAGCCTGGATAACTGGGAAGATGGTGGTGTCATCATTTGTAAAGTTAGGGAACAGCAGAGGGCTAGGGATGAAGGTGGAGTTGATCACAGTTCAGTTTTGGACATGTTGAGTTTAGGATGTCTGTGAGGTAGTGGCAGAACCAAGATGGCAGAGCAGCAAGAAGCATATAGCAATCCTTTTCTCCCTTTTCTTACCCCTCCTAAAAAAATTCCTCCAAAAAAATGCAGAAAATGCATTAGACTGAATCCTTAGGGGAAATCCCAGAAAAAGTCTCAGGGAGGCATTTTCCTTCCAGGTCAACATAAGGTGACAAATAGGGAACTCTGTGGACATTAGGGGTAGGGTCTAGTCAGAAGTAAGACTCTGGGTGTGGAATGTTCCTGTGCAAGGACAAGTTGTTTATCTGGGCAAGACCCATACAGGGCACAGAATGTAGCATGGGGGAACAAGTGTCACTGTAGAAACTTTGTCCCTTACTTTCTACTTCCAGGTCACAGATCCAGGGCAGACTGAAGAGAGGACCAGGAATGGTCAGCTGAAGAGAGGTCAGGGATGGCACCCAAGTAAGAAGAGGTTGCAGGCTCTAGGCTGTGTATCAAGAAAGGAGGAAGTTTAAAAGCTAGCAGCAGCTGTGTGGCTGTGTGACACCAGAAGCAGAAGAAGACCTCAGTTTCAACTAATAGCTGTCTGAAGACTGGAGTAGAATACCCTCAGCAGACCAAAGGGAGGCATGCAGTTTTGTCTCTCTGAGCCAGTAGCTCTTCTACAGTTGTCTGTTGGTAGCTAAGTCTAACAGCAGTCTACTGTTACTCAGAAACAAGCCCATTCAGGAACTTGCAGAGCTCAGACCAGGCAAAAAGGAATCATTTTGCCCTGAATCAGATCACTCTGGGAGCAATGAAAGCTTATAGGTTTCCAGTCTGAGTTATTTGTGGAGTCCTAGAATAATAGGACTAAGAAAGCAGGAACAACACTAGCCCTGACCTTCCTTCTGAAAATTCTCAGAGCCTGACCCAAGTCTGAAACAAGCAGTATGGAAAAATAAGCCAACAAAAAGAATCCTACAACAACAAAAAAAAGCTATTGTGGATTTCAGGAATACTCAAGACACAAAACCATAAGAAGGGAATGACTCCAAAACATCTACAAGCAAAATTTCAAAGAAAAACATACGTTGTCAACAAATTCAAGTAAAATACCTAGAAAAAAAATGAAGAATTTTTGAAAGAATTTTAAAAGTTTTATAAATGAAATGAGAGTACTAGAGGAAAAAATTCAGAAAGAAATGAGAACTATGAAGCAGAATCAAAAGTATTTGGTACTGGCTAAGAAATAGAGTGGGGGGGTGAGGGTGGAGCAGAGCCAAGATGGCAGAGTAGAATGATGCATCTCTAGAAGCTCTCCCCACAAAGCCCATAAAATACCTGTAAAAAATGACTCTAAACAAATACTACAGCATCAGAAGCCACAAAACTACAAGATAACCCAAGACAGCTTGGAAGGCTGACAGGAAAGGTCTATTGCACCGGGCATGGAGTGGAGCACAGCACGACTTTGGCTGCACTGGCAAGGACAGGACAGGAGTAGACTTCAAGGTGCCACTGGCAGCAGCTGTGGGTCCCAGATTCCTCAATCACAAATGCCAAAGGCAGCTTAAATGGTCAGTGAGAAAGCTCTTTTACCTTGGTGAGAAGGGAACACAGTGGTCTAGCCCCAGTCCCAGGTGGCAGCAGCTTCCATTGTTGGAGCCCTGGCCTAAAGATCCTGGGGGAATGGAGGAGCTGATCTGCATCTCAGCCCTGGGGGTGGTCCTGGGGTGAGAAGGAGTGCTAGCTGGTATGGTGGATCTAGTGGAGGCTCTGGAGAGGGAATCCTGCTCACAGAGCAGAGGGCAGGCCAGGAGGGGAGTAAACTGCTCATCCTTGATTGTGCCACCTTGGAGGAACTGAGAACTTACAGGTCCCCAGAGTATACCCTCCTCTTGATAAAGAACTCAGAAGTCAAGTAACTGGATAGGAAAATGCCCCCAAAAGAGAAAAAGAATAAGACAATAGAAGGTTACTTTCTTGGTGAGCAGATATTTTCTTCTATCCTTTTGGATGAGGAAGAACAATGCATACCATCAGAAGAAGACCTAAAAGTCAAGGCTTCTGCATCCAAAACCTCCAAAATAAATATGCAATGGTCTCAGGCCATGGAAGAGCTCAACAAGGATTTTGAAAGTCAAGTAAGAGAGGTGGAGGAAAAACTGGGAAGAGAAATGAAAGAGATGCAAGAAAATGCTGAAGAAGGGGGCGGAGCCAAGATGGCGGAGTAGAAGGACGCACATTTACGAGCTCCGAGCCCACAACCCATGGAATTGAGGTAAAAGGAGATCCCCATAAATTCTGAATCTCTGCAGGGGGTGCATAAACATAGGGGAAGAGATTTCCGTTCCACTGAACCCTGGAAAGCCGTCCCCGGGGTCCATCGCACCCCGGAAAGCGGACCCCACCCCCACCCCTGGCCGCGACACAGAGAAGCTGACCCGAGCAGACTTCAGAGAGGAAAGCTCCGGCAGCCGGGAAAGTCCCTCCGCTCACAGAAGCTACAGGTCAGTGAAAAAGAAAGCCGGGCTGAAGGAGAGGGGAAGCGGGGCGTCTCCGTGACTCGGGCCCCCTCGGGAGGAAGCGGCGGCAGCAGAGACGGGGGCAGGAAGCGGCGGAGGCAGAGGCGTGAGCGGGCGGCTGAGGGCGGCAACGGCCCGGGACTCAGGAATCCCCCAGCAGCAGGTAGGATCTTCAGTACTGAAGGTCTTTCCAACCTGAGGGAGCCGAGCAGGGGAGACGGCCCTGCCTCCACCCTGCTCTACTGCTGAACGCCTCTGAATAAAACCCCCAAGGGAGCTGAGCACAGCAGGCGGGGCCCCCCACCCCGCCCCCACCCGCTCCATTCCTGAAAGTCTCTGCGGAAAGCCCCTGAGGGCCCAAGCTTAGGAGACGGCCCTGCCCCCACCCCTGCGCCAGAACTAAAGCTTGCCGCGGGAAAGCGCATTTGAATCTCAGAGGCCAAGCACTAGCTGGGCGGATCCAGGCGGGGGTGGAAAGGAATCTCAGAAGTCAAGTAACTGGCTGGGAAAATGCCTAGAAAGGGGAAGAAAAATAAGACTTTAGAGAGTTTTTTCCAACAAATGCAAATGATCCCGACCTTCGGATCTGATGGGGAGGACGAGAACGTATTTTTCCCATCAGGGAAAGATGTGGAGGGTGGGGCCTCAGTACCCCAGACACCCCAGGGGGGTGTTGGGTGGGCTCAGGCCTTGGAAGAGCTTAAAAAGGATTTTGAAAAGCAAGTTAGACAGGTGGAGGAAAGACTGGGAAGAGAAATGACAAAGATGCAAGAAGAGTATGAAAAAAAGGTCAATATCTTGGTAAAGGAGACCCAAAAAAATGCTGAAGAAATTAACACCTTGAAAAATAGGCTCACTCAATTGGCAAAAGAGGTTCAAAAAGCCAATGAGGAGAAGAATGCATTCAAAAGCAGAATGAGCCAAATGGAAAAAGAGGCTCAAAAGCTCACTGAATTTAATAGTTCTCTCAAAATTAGAATGGAACAGATGGAGTCTAATGACTTTATGAGAAACCAAGAAATCACCAAACAAAACCAAAAGAACGAAAAAATGGAAGAGAATGTGAAATATCTCATGGGAAAAACAACTGACCTGGAAAATAGATCAAGGAGAGACAACTTAAAAATTATGGGACTACCTGAAAGCCATGATCAAAAAAAGAGCCTAGACATCGTCTTGCATGAAATTATCAAGGAAAACTGCCCTGACATTCTAGGACCAGAGGGCAAAATAAGTATTGAAAGAATTCATCGATCACCACCTGAAAGAGATCCAAAAAGAGAAACTCCTAGGAACATTGTGGCCAAATTCCAGAACTCCCAGCTCAAGGAAAAAATCTTGCAAGCAGCCAGAAAGAAACAATTCCAGTACTGTGGAAATACAATCAGGATAACCCAAGATCTAGCAGCTTCTACATTAAGGGATCGAAGGGCGTGGAATAGGATATTCCAGAAGGCAAAGGAACTAGGACTCAAACCAAGAATCACCCACCCAGCTAAACTGAGTATAATACTTCAAGGGAAAATATGGTCTTTCAATGAAACAGAGGACTTTCAATCATTCTTAATGAAAAGACCAGAGCTGAAAAGAAAATTTAACTTTCAAACACAAGAATGAGAGGAAGCATGCAAAAGTAAACAGCAAGGAGAAGTATTAAGGGACTTACCAGAAATTAACTGTTTGCATTCATACAGGGAAGGACAATATTTCTAACTCTTAAAACTTTTCAGTATCTGGGTGGTTGGTGGGACCACACATACACATGTACACGCATGCACACACATACACACATGCATTCACATGCAGAGACAGAGAGCACAGATTGAACTGAATAGGATGGGACCATACCTTAAAAGAAATTAAGGTAAATGGTGAGAGAGAAATGTAGTGAGAGGAAAGAGGGGGAAATGTAAGGGGGTAACTATATGTCATATAAGAGGCAAGTAGGAGATGTTTTTAGTGGAGGGAAAAAGAGGAGAGCTGAGGAAAAAAACAAACAAACAAACAAACAAGCAAAAGTTTACCCTCATCACATTTGACTAAACGAAGGAGTGTAATGCACACTCATTTTGGTATGAAAACCTATCTTACAGTATAAGAAAGCGGGGGAGAAGGAGATATTGGGGGGGGATGATGGAAGGGAGGGCAAAGGGAGGAGGGAGTAATTAAAAGTCAACACTTGGGGAGGGACAGGATCAAAGGACAGAAGAGAAACAATGAGGGGCAGGTTAAGAGGGATGGCAATTCAGTTAGTCTTACACAACAGGACTATCAGGAAGGTCATTTGCAAAGCTACACAGATATGGCCTATAATGAATTGCCTGCCGTACCAAAGGCAATAAGTGGGGAGGGAGGGATGGGGAGAATTTGGAACTCAAAGTTTTAGGAACAATTGTTTAGTATTGTTGTTGCCACTAGGAAAGAAGACATACAGTTAATGAGGAATAGAAAATCATCTGGCCCTACAGGAGAAAAGAGAAGATAGAGACAAGGGAAGGAAGGGATGACAGAAGAGAGGGCAGATTGGAGATAGGGAAAATTAGATTGCTTGGGGTATTGGGGTGGGGGGAGGAGAGAAAAGGGGAGAAAATTTGGAACCCAAAAATTTGTGAAAATGAATGTAAAAAGCTAAATAAATAAATAAATTAATTAATTAATTAAAAAAAAGAAAAAAGAAAATGCTGAAGAAATTAACACCTTTAAACATAGACTAATTCAAAAGGCAAAAGAGGCCTAAAAAGTCAATGAGGACAAGAATGCTTTAAAAAGCAGAATTAGCCAAATGGAAAAGGAGGTTCAAAAGCTCAATAAAGAAAATAGCTCTTTAAAAATTAGAATGGAGCATATGGAAGCTAATGACTTTATGAGAAACCAAGAAGTTACAAAACAAAACCAAAAGAATGAAAAAATAGAAAACAATGTGAAATATCTCACTGAAAAAACAACTGACCTGGCAAATAAATCCAGGAGAGACAATTTAAAAATTATTGGACTACCTGAGAGTCATGATCAAAAAAAGAGCCTAGACATCATGAAATTATTAAGGAAAACTGCCCTGATATTCTGGAACCAGAGGGTAAAATAAATATTGAAAGAATTCACCATTTACCTCCTGAAAGTGATATGAAAAGAAAAACTCCTAGGACTATAGTAGTCAAATTCCAGAGTTCCCAGGTCAAGGAAAAAATATTGCAAGCAGCCAGAAAGAAAGAATTTGAATATTGTGGAACTACAATCAGGATAACACAAAATCTAGCAGCATCTGGAATAGGACATTCCAGAAGTCAAAGGAGGTAGGATTAAAACAAAGAATCACCGACCCAGAAAAGCTGAGTATAATACTTCACAGGAAAAAAAAATGGTTATTCAATGAAATAGAGGTCTTTCAAGCATTCTTGATGAAAAGACCAGAGCTGAATAGAAAATTTGACTTTCAAACACAAGAACCAAGAGAAACATGAAAAGGTAAAGAGGAAAGAGAAATCATAAGGGACTTACTAAAGTTGAACTGTTTTGTAACACTGGAAACTTTTTCTCAGTATTTGGGTTGTTGGAGGGATTATACACACACACACACACACACACATATACATACATATAGATGGGGGAACAGAGTGAGTTGAATAGGAAGGAAAGATATGTAAAAAATAAATTTAAGGGATGAAAGAGGAATATATTGGGAAGAGAAAGGGAGAAATGTAATGGGGCAAATTATCTCTCATAAAAAGGGCAAGAAAAAGCTTTTTCAATGGAGGGGAAAAGCAGGGAGGTGAGAGGGGAGAAAGTGAAGCTTACTCTCATCTCAATTGGCTTATGGAGGGAATAACATGCACACTCAATTTGGTATGAAAATCTACCTTACACTACAGGAAAGTAGGGGAGAAGGGAATAAGTGGACTATGGGGAGGATGATAGAATGGGGATAATTAGAAGTAAATACTTTTAGGGAGGGATAAGATCAAAAGAGAGAATAGAATAAATGCGGGGGGCAGGATAGGGTGGAGGAAAATATAGTCATTCACAACATGACTATTATGGAAGTCTGTAGCAAAAGTACACATATATAGCCTATATTGAATTGTTTGCCTTCTCATGGGGGAAGATTGGAGAGGGAGGATGGAAGAGAAGTTCCAACTCAAAGTTTTAGGAACAAATGTTGAGAATTGTTTTTACATGCAACTGGGAAATAAGAAATATAGGTAATGGGATATAGAAATCTATCATGCCCTACAAGAAAAGAGAGAAAATGGGGATAAGAGAAGAGAAGGGTGTAATAGAAGGGAGGGCAGATTAGGGGAAGGGGTAATCAGAATGCATAGCATTTTGGGGCGGGGCGAGGGGAGAGATGGGGAGAAAATTTGTAACTCAAAATCTTGTGGAAATGAATGTTGAAAACTAAAAATAAATAAATTGGGGGAAAAAAGAAATAGAGTGGTGAATCAGAGGAATAGGATAGGTACACAAGACACAGTAGTCAATGACTATAGTCATAGTAATCTATGGTTTGATGAACTGAAAGACTTCAGCTTCTGGGTTAAGAATTCACTATTTAACAAAAACTGCTGGAGAAAGTGGAAAGTAATATGACAGAAACTGGGCATAGATCAATGACTGACACCATATACCAGAACAAAGTCCAAATGGGTACACAATCTAGGCACAAGGCTGATACTATAAACAAATTAGGGGAGCAAGGAATAGTTTAACTGTCAGATTTATGGAGAATAGAAGAATTTATGGCCAACCAAGAGATAGAGAACATTATGAAAGGCAAAATGGATAATTTTGATCACATTAAATCAAAAGGTTTTTGCACAAACAAAGCCAATGCAACCAAGATTAGGAGGGAAGCAGAAAACTGGGAAAAAAATTTTTACAACTAACGTCTTTAATGAAGGCCTCATTTCTAAACTATATAGAGAACTGAATCAAATTTATAAGAATACAAGTCATTCCTCAATTGATAAATGGTGAAAGGATAGGCAGTTTTCAGATGAAGAAATTATCTATAGTCATGTGCAAAAATGCTCTAAATCACTATTAATTAGAGAAATGCAAATTAAAACAACTCTGAGGTACCACCTCTCACCCATCCAATTGGCTAATATGACACAACAGGGAAATGATAAATGTTGGGGAAGATGTGGGAAATTTGGGACACTAATGCATTGCTAGTGGAGTTGTAAACTGATCCAACTATTCTGGAGAGCAACTTGGAACTAGGCCTAAAGGGCTATAAAATTGTACCAGCAATACCACTACTAGGTCTGTATCCCAAAGAGATCATAAAAATGAGAAAAAGATCCACACATCCAAAAATATTTATAGCAGCTCTTTTTGTGGTTGCAAAGAATTGGAAATTGAGGGGATGCCCATGAATTGGGGGATGGCTGACAAATTGTGGTACATGAATGTAATGGAATACTATTGTGCTGTAAGAAATAGTGAGCAGACAGATTTCAGAAAAATCTGGAAAGACTCACATGAACTGATGCTGAGTGAAGTGAGCAGAACCAGAAGAATATTATATATAGTAATAGCAACATTGTGCAATGACTAATTTTGATAGACCTAGCTCTTCTCAGCAATACAGTGATCTAAAGTCCCAGGATGGAAAATGCTATCACTACCCAGAGAAAGAACTATGGCTTCTGGATACAGATTAAAGCATACTGTTTTCTCTTTATTTTTTCTTTCTTGTGGCTTTTCCCTTTTGTTCTGATTCTTCTTTTACAACATGACTAATTTTGAAATGTGTTTAATATGACCATACATGTATAGGCTATGACACAATGCTTGCCATCTTTGGAAGAAGAAAGGGGAGGGAAAGAGGGAGAAACAAATTTGGGACTCAAAATTTTATAAAAGTGAATGTTGAAAACTATCTTTACATGTAATTGGGGAGGAAATACTATTAAGTGGGGAGGCATGAGAGAAATGAGAGTTGTGGAAAAAAAAATTGGAAAGGAAATTAGCAGTTTCATACAAAGGATATAAAACCTTTCACAAATAACAAACTTTGTGAAAATAAGAATGGACCAAACAGAAGCTGATGACTCCTTGAGACAACAAGAAATATAAAAATCAGAAGACAGAAAAAATAGCAAAAACAACTGAATTAGAAAACAAATCAAGGGGGAATAAATTAACCAATGGACTACCTGAACACCAGGACAAAATAAAAAAGAGTCTAGATACCATATTTCACAAAATTTTAATAACTGCCCATATATCTTAGAACCAGAAAGCAAAGGGGAAATAGGAAGAATTCACTGGTCACCTCCTAACAAAAGCCCTCAAATGAAACCTCACAGAAACACTATAATCAAAATCCGGAAATCTAGGTCAAAGACAAAATACTCCATGCATCCAGAAAGGAAGAATTCAAGTAGTGAGGAGTTACAGTGAGCATCATAAAATATTTGGCAGCCACCACTATAAAGAAGTGAAGAACTTGGTACACAATATTCTGCAAGGCAAAGAAAAAGGGCTTATATCCAAGAATAAATTGGAAGCATTTCTGATGAAAAGAACTATATAGAAACTTTGCAGTTCAAACACAGGAGTTAAAGACAAACATAAAAAGGTAAAAAGGAATGAAGAAACATAAAGGACTAAACAAGGATAAACTGCTTACATTTAAATATGTATGAAGATAGATATGTCCTCTCTGAACTTCATCATCATCAAGGGTCATAGAGGGAATCTAATTGGACAAAGCCTGGAAGTAATTCTGATATGTCTTGATGATTTTTAAGAGTGGAATGGAAACAGAAAGAGGGGTACACTGGAGTGAAAGGAAAGAAAGTTTAGGAAAATCACACACAATCATCTGTACAAATACATATCTATACTAATGAGGAAGGGATTGGGGGAAATGAACAATACTTGAATCTCACATCTGAACTGGTCAAAAGAGGTTAAGAAGGATGAGTACTGAGAAAAGTCCATCACATTTGGCAATTAAGTGATCCCTAGTATCTTAGAGAGAGCAGTTTCAGTTGAATAATGAATTTGGAAGCCAGAATGCTGAGGGGATAAGAAGGGAGGGAAAGGAAAGAAATTAGAGGCACCAATTATAAATGCCCTCAGAGAGTTTAGCCACAAAAAGGGGAGAGATATAGGACTATAGCTAATGGGGATGGATGGATGGATGAATGGATGGATGGATGGATGGATGGATGGATGGATGGATGGATGGATGGATGGGTGGATGGATGGATGGATGGGTGGATGGATGGATGGATGGATGGATGGATGGATGGATGGATGGATGGATGGATGGACTGGTAGACAAAGGGAGGTTTTTTTGAAGATGGGGGTGACACTGGCATGATTGTGGCAAAGGAAACATGTAAACAGGGAGATATTGAAGACTAATGAAAGAGTAGGGTGACAGAAGGAGCAATCCGTTGGAGAAGACAGGAGGGAATGGGTTTATTTATGCAGGTAAAAGGTTTGCCTTGGCAAGGGAAGGTCACCTCTTTATATGAGATGAGGTGAAGGAAGAAATATCAGAAAGCATCTGAGTAATGTCAGATGAGAAAGAGTGGATGAAAGGGAGCTCTTGGTAAATGACCTCAAGATTTTGGGTGAAATATGAGGCAAGGTTCTCATCTGAGAAGGTGTAAGGAGGGAGAGACAGGGAAGTTTGAGGATGGATGAAAAAGTTTGAAAAAGGCTTTGTGGTGAGTGGAATAGTGAATTAACTAGGGAGGTAGGATTTTCTTGCGACAATGCAGGTCTAGTTGAGATTATGAAACTCAGATTTGTTAGTGGTCCCAGTTAGCAGGTTTTTATGATTTCTTTTCCAGCTTCTTTGATCAACATGTGAGAAGTCAAAGCAGCAGATGAAAAATCCAAAGCTAACCTTTGCAGAGCAAGATCAGCCACATGATAAGGGAAGATGGTACTTGAGAGAAAAGGACAGTACAGAATCAAATTGGTTCATCATTGTGTAAAGTTGGGAACACAGGAGAGTATCACCAACCAGTACAGGGGTGATGGCTTTGGAAAGAATGGAGGGGTCAAGGGATTGGAGATTTTGATAAGGAAGAACAGGGTTAAAGCAAAGGGGGAGAGGTGGAATGACAAAAACTTGTGACCAGGTAAGGGAATTTTAGAATTCATGAACATGGAAATAGAACATTAGATAATAGGAGGACCAAGGATATACCATCTCCATGTGTAACTGAGGTAGGGTGGAGGAGTAGGTCATGAGAAATAATTAAGTTGAAGAACTGAGAGATTAGATTGTTTGAGGGAGCAATAACACGTATATTGAAAACCTGTATTATGAGGGCAGGAGTTAGGGAAAAGAGAAAGATTACTTTTCTTTATACTTCTAGTACTTTATTTAGCAGAGGGTCCAGCATATAGTAAGTGTTCAATAAATGCTTGTTTTATTGTCTTGAAATCTTTTGCACATCCCTTTTTTAAACATTGTAAGTTGAATATTGTCTCGTGTAGAACAAGTGAACCAGCATGTACATACAAATAAAAAGGTTTGGGTTGTTTTTTTTTTTTAAATCATATTTAGCCCAAGTTTGGCACCTAATGTGATATCTATACCCCGCCCCTTTTCTCCTTCTGGTCTGACTCACTTCTCAACCTGCTTTCATGCTGTCAAGTCTGGGGAGGTTTTCTCAAAGTGAAACATCTTTTCATAGCCATGACCACACTCTTTTACGGTTCTATGAGTGATCTTAGTGAAGTGGGGGAGGGGATATTCTCATACTCAATCCTTTCATTCCCGAGTCCCCACCAGTGTGCTTCCATCAAAACATTTACTAAACCAAAAGAAAAAAGCAAAAATAATCCTAACATTTAATCAATAGAAGGCAAAAGCAGGAATAATCAAAATATTGTTCTGTTTTATCTGGCCCCTAAATCTAGGTCATGTTCCCACCAATGCACAAAATATTAATGGCAGAAAATGGGCATAAATATATGTATATGTATGTATATATACATACACACATGTGTATATATATATATATATATATATATGCGCATGTACGTTACTTTTAGTGTTCTTCTAAAATTTTGAGTTCCTAATTCTCTCCTTTCCTCCTGTCTCCTCTCACGCCCACTGAGAAGACAAACAAAAAAGAAAAGAAAGAAAGTGAGAAAATTATACTTTAATTTGCACTCAGAGTTCATCAGTTCTCTCTGGGATGGATAGCATTTTTTCATTATGAGTCCTTTGAATCATTATATTGATCAGAGTAGACAAGTCTTTCACAGTTGACCATCATTACAATATGGCTGTTATTATGCGCAATGATCTTCTGGTTCTTCTCATTTTGCATCAATTCATGTAGGTCTTGCCATATTTTTCTGAAACCACACCCCTTTATCATTTCCCACAGCACAATATCAGTCCATCACAATAACATGCCACAACTTGTTCAGCCATTCCCCAATTAATGAACACCCTCTTAATTCTTTCCTACCCCAAGAAGAGACACTATAAATATATTTGTGCATACAGGTCCTTTTCCCTTTTTTTTGATCTCTTTGAGATGCAGACCTGGTAGTGGTATTTCTACATTAAGGGGTATGCATAGTTTCATAGCCATTTGGGCTATGTTGTTCTTTAGAATGGTTGGAGAGTTAGACGAGTTCACTGCTCCACTTTAGTGTGCCTATTTTCCCTCATTCCCTCCAGCTTTTGTCATTTCTGTAGTCATGAGTGTATCTCAGAGTTGTTTTAATTTGCCTTTCTTTAATCAATAGTGATAAGGAGCATTTTTTCATATGACTACAAATGGTTTTGATTTCTTCTCAAAATTTTATATCCTTTGACCTTTTATTAGTTAGGGAATGGTTCTTATTTTTATAAATTTGACTCACTTGTATATTCAGTATACATTTGAGAAATGAAGTCTTTATCAGAGAAATTGGCTATAAAATTTTTTATATTACTCCATTGTCTATGGTACCTTTTTAGCAAAATAGTTTTCCTGACTTCTCCCTTTAATTAGGTCTATTTTTGCCTTTGTTTGGTCTGAGATCATGATTGCTATCCCTGCCTTTTTTTAGTTCAGTTAAAATATATTAGATTCTACTCCAGCCCTTTATTTTAGCTCTGTGTGTATCTTTCTATTTCAAGTGTACCTCTTGTATAGAACATATTGTTGGATTGTGGTTTAGAATCCATTCTGCTATCTACTGTTTTGTGGGTGAGCTCATCCCATTCAGTTACGATTACTCTATATTTCCCTCCATCCCATTGTGTTCTGTTTCTTCTTCTCTCTCCCTCCTCAAAGTCTGTTTTGCTTCTAACCATTGCTTCCCTTAATCTGTCTTTCCTTTTATTATCCCCTTTCTTTTTCTTATTCCCTTCCCCTTTTATTTCCCTATTAGGTAAGGTAAATTTCTATACCCAACTGAGTGTGTGTGTGTGTCTGTGTGTGTGTGTGAGTGTGTGTATTATGCAGAGCTAAGTAGGGGTATGCACAAGATTCCAAATTGTTCTCTAGAATAATTAGGTGAATTTACTACTCCACATTAGTGTACCTATTTTTATTTCATTCCCTCCAGCATTTCTGACAGGTGTGATCAGTACCAATCTATTTATTTATTTCTGTGCGTATACATGTTCATATATATATATATGTATGATGTGTGGGTGGGTGTGTATATTCTTCCCTCTTTGAACCAATTCCATTGAAAGTGAGATTCAACCCAGCATCCCCAGCCAGTGAGTGTTACATGACATACTTCTTCCAGAGAGCAACCCCTAGTGTCTTTTTAAAATGTAAAGAAAACCAAATGAGGTGATTGTTGTTTGAAGAAGAAAATGTAAAATACCAATTGCTCCTTCCTCCCTTTGCCCTCCCTTCCATCATCCCCCCCCCTTGCAATATCTCCTTCTCCCCCCCTTTCTTATACTGTAAGATAGGTTTTCATACCAAAATGAGTGTGCATTTTACTCCTTCATTTAGTCAAATGTGATGAGGGTAAACTTCTTGTTTTTTTTTTTTCTTTCTCAGCTCTCCTCTTTTTCCCTCCACTAAAAAAATCTCCTACTTGTCTCTTAAATGACATATAGTTACCCCCTCTTTCCTCCCACTACATTTCTCTCTCACCATTTACCTTAATTTCTTTTAAGGTATGGTCCCATCCTATTCAGTTCACTCTGTGCTCTCTGTCTCTGTATGTGTGTGCATGTGTGTATGTGTGTGCATGAGTGTACATGTGTATGTGTGGTCCCACCAACTACCCAGATACTGAAAAGTTTTAAGAGTTAGAAATATTGTCTTTCCCTGTATGAATGTATACAGTTCACTTCTGGTAAGCCCCTTAATACTTCTCTTTGCTGTTTCCTTTTTCATGCTTCTTCTCATTCTTGTGTTTGAAAGTCAAATTTTCTTTTCAGCTCTGGTCTTTTCATCAAGAATGCTTGAAAGTCCTCTGTTTCATTGAAAGACCATATTTTCCCTTGAAGTATTATACTCAGTTTAGCTGGGTAGGTGATTCTTGGTTTGAGTCCTAGTTCCTTTGCCTTCTGGAATATCCTATTCCACGCCCTTCGATCCCTTAATGTAGAAGCTGCTAGATCTTGGGTTATCCTGATTGTATTTCCACAGTACTGGAATTGTTTCTTTCTGGCTGCTTGTAAGATTTTTTCCTTGAGCTGGGAGTTCTGGAATTTGGCCACAATGTTCCTAGGAGTTTCTCTTTTTGGATCTCTTTCAGGTGGTGATCGATGGATTCTTTCAATACTTATTTTGCCCTCTGGTTCTAGAATGTCAGGGCAGTTTTCCTTGATAATTTCATGGAAGATGATGTCTAGGCTCTTTTTTTGATCATGAGTTTCAGGTAGTCCCATAATTTTTAAATTGTCTCTCCTGGATCTATTTTCCAGGTCAGTTGTTTTTCCCATGAGATATTTCACATTCTCTTCCATTTTTTCATTCTTTTGGTTTTGTTTGGTGATTTCTTGGTTTCTCGTAAAGTCATTAGACTCCATCTGTTCCATTCTAATTTTGAGAGAACTATTAAATTCAGTGAGCTTTTGAGCCTCTTTTTCCATTTGGCTCATTCTGCTTTTGAAAGCATTCTTCTCCTCCTTGGCTTTTTGAACCTCCTTTGCCAATTGAGTGAGCCTATTTTTCAAGGTGTTAATTTCCTCAGCATTTTTTTGGGTCTCCTTTACCAAGGTATTGACCCGTTTTTCATACTTTTCTTGCGTCTCTGACATTTCTCTTCCCAGTTTTTCCTCCACCTGTCTAACGTGCTTTTCAAAATCCTTTTTGAGCTCTTCCAGGGCCTCAGCCCACCTGCCACCCCCCTGGGGTGTCTGGGGTACTGAGGCCCCACCCTCCACGTCTTTCCCTGATGGCAAGGATACGTCCTCGTCATCAGATCCGAAGGTCGGGATCATTTGCATTTGTTGGAAAAAACTCTCTAAAGTCTTATTTTTCTTCCCTTTTCTAGGCATTTTCCCAGCCAGTTACTTGACTTCTGAGATTCCTTTCCACCCCCGCCTGGATCCGCCCAGTTAGTGCTTGGCCTCTGAGATTTAAATGGGCTTTCCTCCTGCCGGCTGTCAATCAGTGAACTTTAGTTCAGGTGCTGGGGTGGGGCAGGGCCGCCTCCCAGGCTCAGATCCCTCAGGGGCTTTATGTAGAGACTTTCAGGAATGGAGCGGGTGGGGGCGGGGTGAAGGGCCCGCCTCCCAAGCTCAGTTCCCTCAGGGGCTTTAAGCAGAAGCCTTCAGTAATAGAGTGGGGTGGGGGCAGGGCCATCTCCCAGGCTCAGCTCCCTCGGGTTTTATGCAGGAATCTTCCGTAATGAAGATCCTGCCTGCTGCTGGGGGATTCCCGAGTCCTGGTCTGCTGCCGCCTCAGCTGCCACCCACACCTCTGCCTCCGCAGCTTCCTGCCCCCATCTCTGGGAGGGGGCCTGAGTCACGGAGACGCCCTGCTCCCCCTCTCGTCCAGCCCAGCCTTCTTTCTCACTGACCTGTAGCTTCTGTGGGCGGAGGGACTTTCCCGGCTGCCAGAGCTTCCGTGTCTGAAGCCTGCTCAGGTCAGCTTCTCTGGGGCCGCCGCCAGAGCAGCGTTGGGGTGGGGTCCGCTTTCCGGGGCGCGACAGACCGTGGGGACGGGTCTCCAGGGCTCCCTGGAACGGAAATCTCTTCCACTCCGTTTCTGCACACCTTGTATTGACCCAGAAGTTATGGGGGTCTCTTTTTACATTAATTCTATGGGCTTTGGTTTTGGAGCTCCTAAACGTGCGTCCTTCTACTCCGCCATCTTGGCTCCACCCCAGAAAACGTAAAATACCACAAATCTGTTTGCCTGGAGAGTTTGTGTTTTTTTTTTTTTGTTTGTTTGTTTTTACTTAATGATACAATTTTTAGCTTTATTTCCAGATAGTGAAACAAAAATACCTGAGGGGAAAAAAAGGCCAAGACCCTGTCCCCCTGTTGTTGGTGATTCAATTTGTTTGTCTCTTTCTGACAGGTTAGAAATTGTGTAATAAACTTGATGACATTGTCAGTCTTTTATACTGCAAAAAAAAAGGTGAGATTTAAGCAATGCCTGCTCTCTCCATGCCCCCCCCATTTTCCTCTCCACTGTAAAATCTCTTCCTTGTGTGCCTCTTTTGTGTGAAAAAATTTTCTCTGTTATATCTTTTCCTTCTTTCTCTCAGTGCATCCCTTTTTCTCACTTCAATTTTTTTTTAGATCATTCCAATATAATCTACTCACATCCATGCCCCCAGTCTATATAATTCCTTTTAACTCACCTCAGGTGAGACATTATTAGATGAACCCTAATAATGATAAAGTTTTTAGGAATTACATGTATCATCTTTCCACATAGGAATATAAACAGTTTAACTTTATTGAGTCTCTTATGATTACTCTTTCTTATTTACCTTTGTATACTTCTCTTGAGTCTTCTGTTTGAATGTCACATTTTCTATTCAGCTCTGGTCTTTTTATCAGGAATGCTTGAAAGTCTTCTACTTCATTAAATTTCCATTTTTTCCCCTAAAGCATTATATTCAGTTTTGCTGGGTAAGTGATTCTTGGTTGTAATCCTAGCTCCTTTGCCTTCTAGAATAGCATATTCCAAGTCCTCAACTCCTTTAACATGGATGTCACTAAACTTTGTGTGATCTTGACTATGGCTTCTTGATATTTCAATAGTTTCTTTCCTTGACCTGAGAGCTCTAGAATGTGGTTGTAATGTTCCTGAGAGTTTTCATTTTGGAGTTTCTTTCGGGTGATTGATTGACTTGTTCTATTTCTGTTTTACCATCTGTGTCTAAGATATCAGGGCAATTTTTCTTGATAATTTCTTGAAATATGATGTTTTTGCTCTTTCTCTGATAATAGCTTTCAAGTGGTCCAGTAATTCTTAAACCATCTCTCCTTGATCTATTTTCCAGATCAGTTGTTTTTCTGGTGAGATAGTTCATATTTTCTTCTATTTTTTTCATTCTTTTGATTTTGTTTTATTGTTTCTTGATATCTTCATGGAGTCATTAGCTTTCCCTTGCCTAATTCTAATTTTTAAGGAATTATTTTCTTCAGTGAATTTTTGTACCTCCTTTTCCATTTGTTCTACACTGCTTTTTAAGAAGTCCTTTTCTTCAGTGCATTTTTGAGCCTCTTTAACCATTAGGTCATTTCTGGGTTTTTTAGGTGTTATTTTCTGCAGTATTTTTTTTTGCGCCTCTTTTATTGTTAATTCTCTTTTCATAATTTTCTTACATAACTTTCATTTCTTTTCCCATTTTTTCCTCTATCACTCTTATCTCTCTTTTAAAAAAATCTTCTAGTAATTCTTGTTGGGGTTGGGTCCAATTAGCATTTTTCTTTGAGGTTTCATTTGTAGCTGTCTTAATATTGTTGTCTTCTTCTGAGTTTATGTCTTGGTCTTCCCTGCCACCATAGTCACTTTTAATGGTTAAATTCTTTTTTTGTTGTTTTCTCATTTTTCTAACCTATTTCTTGACTTTGAATTTTAAAGTTAAATTCACCTGGATTTAGGAAGGCACTGTCCCAAACTTCAGGCTTTTGGTGCTTCTGTTTTCAGAACTAGTTTTAGGGGTCTGCAAGTTTTTGGTGCTTCCAAGGTGGTGCAATCCTGGGAGAGGTCTAGTCACTGCTCTCCTGGTCTGTGCTCCAGTCTCTACCCAGGAAGGGCCTTTGTTCCCCTGCAGAAGCAAATGCTAGCACTTCTCTTGGCCCTGGAACTGTGACCAGGTCCCTTGATGTCCTGAAGACCCAAGCACTGTTGCTCTTCTGTACCTTGGAACTGAGACCAGAGCTCCTGCTCCTTTGTGACTGACTCCTCTCCACCCTGGAACTGTGACCCAAAACTGCAACCCAGAACTGCATTTGAGCAACATAGTTGCCAGTCAATGCCAACTATACCCAGTAGTAGTAAAGGATCTCCTGCAATCTCTTTTAGTCATCTAACCCTCTTACCATCTGTGGGCTGAAAGCTCCCAAAGGTGGTGCTGTTATGACTGTGGCTGCTATTGCTGCTTCCATGTATGTGGACTCCAGACAAGCTTTCACCCCACTATCACAACCTTCTGCCAACCTCCTAAATTTTCTCAGGCTGAAAAAATGTCTCACCCTGAACTTCTGTTGGCTTTATCACTCCAAAACTTTATTTGAGGCATTATTTTAAAGTTATTTGGAGGAAAATATTGAGAGAGTTTAGCTCAGTTCCATGAACCTGCCATCTTGTCTCTACCCCAGCACAAATAAAACTTTATCAGAAGTTGTGAGTATGAAAACCCATTGTACAAACAACTCATGACACCAGATAACTTACCTTGATGTCTTTGGTCTCTTTGGTGAAGAGTCTACATTCTGTATTACTAGGTAAAATTGCTTCTGTTCTATCTGCTCCTTTTCTGGTGCTCACATCTTTCCTATTGGTCAAAACTCTTCTCCTCTCAGGTCACTGAAGTAGTGTCAAGTTCTTCTATCACACAGCTACCCTTGGCAGGGTGCTGAGCAAGTATTACACTCTTTTAGCAAAATATGTCCACATAGCAACTACAAATCTGTCTTTTCCCTTATCTTCCCCATTCTTTTAGGCTCTTAAGGATAACACAAAGTATAGATGGCACTAGAAGGTAACAAGCCTAGACATGTCTCTGCACAATGGCATAAAATTCTAGAAGTTGCAAAGTCTGTCTAGCTTCAGTTAGCTCTTTTAGTTGATCCAGATTTTCTCCAGCTATTAAGAAAGTCATTCTTCTCTTTCAATGAGCACAATTTCTAGTAAAAGAAAAGTTATAGAACCGGTTAGTTTCCATGTTCTGTGTCCCCAGCTCCTCCTGCATTTGACATCTCCTCCTGTTCCTATTTTCATCTGGTCACCTACTAACTCTTCTCTAGTTTCTAATGCCTCAAATTAGGTCTTCTTCATAATAGCTTAAGATTTACTTCATCAATATCTCATTCTATTCTCACAACAGCCCTGGGAGGTAGGTATTATTGTCATCATTTTGCAGATGAGGAAATCAAAGAATAAGCGACACTTGACTCATAGGTTGTCTCATAGGTAGTAATGTCTGAAACAGGATCTGAACTTAGGTCTTCCTGACTCCAAGTTCAGCATTTGATCTACTATACTACCTGGCTGCTTCTGAAGTGGGTAATCATATCTATATATCAGCATCTGACACATAGTAGGTGATATATAAATGCTTATTCTCTCTCTCTGTTCAACCCTCATTTCTAACTTACCATGTGAAATTTTTAAAGGTCTACCTTTATGTCAAGTAGGAGCCCAATAATCTGTATGTAACCAGTCCACAGTTCCCCAGACAGTTATATGACTTACAATTTCTCAGTTATATCCTTCAAAATTCTGAAGTCATTTGTAAAAGAGTTGATGGTCCATGATATCCTATAGCCATTTTTAACTTAATCATTTTGAAATTTGCCTTCAAAGAAGTTCTGTCAATCCTTTTATCTTAGGGATAGTTTTCTCTCAGGTCCTCAAAATAGTCTGTCTCTCCTCAAAGGTTTATATCTGATAGTTTGTTTCTTTTTAAGCTGACTTTATCATGGGTTCCCCACACTGATATTCTTTATCTGTCCCTTTCTGAAACCAAAACATCCATATAACAAAGGGACAGCAATATATACATGTATGTATGTATGTATATGTATATACAAATCAGACATTTTCACACCATTATTTTGTGACAAAACAAACAGGATTTGTTTCAGGATGCAATTTACAGAAGGCACTAAAAGTCAACAGTGATAGTCCAGTCCTTCCAACACCTGGTACACTATAGGTGCTTAATAAATGCTTATTGTCTGACTAATTTAATTTTGTTGAGTCATTTCAGTTCAACTTTTTGTGACTTCATTTGGGTTTTTCTTGGCAAAGATACTGTAATGATTTGCCATTTCCTTCTCCAGATCATGTTACAGATGAGGAACCTGAGGTGAACAGGGTTAAGTGACTTGCCCAGGGTAACAGAGCTAGTAAATTCAAATCTGAGGCTGAATTTGAACTCAAGAAGATAAATCTTCCGGACTCCAGGCCAAGCCATCTATCTACTGAGCCACCTAACTCCTCCAACTCTAAAACTAAAGACACCTATAAAAGAAGTCAGCTGCTAAGATTGGGGAGGTAGGGGAGGGACACCTATTAAAGGTGTTAATGTTACTAGCACATGATGGAAAATTCTGTCAAATAGGATCCTAGCACAGAAATCCCCAGAGAGAGACTGTTCATCAGTGTCAGAGTCAGAAGAGGATCCTATGATTGGTGAGAGAAACACTGCTGGGAAATAAAAGGATTGGGTGTTGGACTTCATCTTCTTTCCTTCCTTTCTACTAGTAACCAGGATGAGACTTAGAGAACAGATAGGTGAACTGTTTGAATTTAAGATAATAGGGTGGTAAGTTTCTGGAGTGCAGAGACCTAGATTCAGCTAAATTTTGTATCTATCCTTGTAGCTAGCACATTTAACTCCAATAGTAGTTGTTTAATAAATGTTTGTTTTCTGTAATAGGAGGTACAGCTGAGATAAAGGAGTATGATGGTGTCAAGAAGATAATCCCCTAAAGGAAGCAGCAAAATGACCTCTGCAGAAAGATGCAGCTAAGCTATAGGATAGTGGTCCTCAAAATGTGATCCAAGGACTTCTATGGGTTCCTGGACCACTCCAGGGGGTCCATAAGGTCAAAACTTATTCTCATAATAATACTAAGATATTTTAATTTCTAAAATGGTAAATATCAATAGATTATAACCCATATAAACAAAGGCTCTTTGGAGGATCCTCAGTAATTTTAAGAGTTTAAAAGGGTCCCAAGACCAAAAAATTTGTAGGAAGGAGAAAAGAGTACAGGCTTTGGAGTCAGATCTGGATTAGAGTTTGAGTGTTGTGATTTATTAGTTGTGTGACCTTGGGCAAATTGCTTCAGCCTCTCTCTGTAACCTAAGACCTCCAAGTTCCACTCCAGCTCTGACATTATGGAAAGGTTCAGATAAATTACCAGGGAGTTTTTAAGAACAAGAAGCCCCAGTTAACTTCTGAAATGGAATTAAGGATGATTAAAAGAAGTTCTGAAAATTACAAGTCAGTTTAAAAAGATACACCTACATAGGTATCTTGGGAAATTTGCCTTTAAGAAAATGTCCTAAATCTCCTAGTGCTGACAATGCCATTGCTTCCAACATGCTGACCATCCCTCAAACCTAGAAAATTACTATAAAAAGTGTGGCAAGTGCCAGTCTCACAAAGTAACACAGTCTAAAAGAGACAAGGACTCCCTGTACACTCAGGGGAAAAAAGCATTAGAATCACCAGAGTATCTATGGTGATCAAACAATTCTAATTTTCTGAAGAAAGTCCAAGACCACAAAAATTATACTGAGGTTCGAATGTTTTGGGACCCAAATGCAGATCTGGTAGGATGATAAGCATGAAGGAGTGTAAGTATTTTAAAATGAGAGAACAGAAGAGAAAGGACCAAGAAATCCAATTCTAAGCATCTTTTTTTTTTCCACAAGAAAAATCATTAAAATGTTTAAGCCTAATGTGTTACATGGTACTTTTTAATAATTAATTTTATACTTAATAATTAATTTTAAACACAATAAGAAAAACATATTGTACACTTAAATGCAAAATAAGAAAAGATTAAAAAGCATTGCCATGTGCACAGCAGAATGTAACAGAGGATTCAAAATATACAACAATAAATTTCCATTTCAAGAAATTATATAAAATAAATACTACATATTGTGTTCAGAGCTGTACATCTTTTCTTAACTTCCTCATAATTTTTCTTTGTCCTCTGCTGTGTACTTTTCACTTTGGTCTTTTTTCTCCCCTTCCCTCATTTCCCTTTCCACTGTGTGTGTGTATACACACACACATCTATATACATACATATCTATATACATACACATATACATACATACATATACACATATATGCACATACATATATAGACCTATACACACCTGTGTACATACATATACATGTATTTATATATACTTAGATATCTATAATCATACTCATACATTCATATGCCTTTATGTAACACTGTATTACACTTGTCTTCTGTTTCTCTGAGGGTGGATAACGTCTTCCTTGATAAGTTCAAGTCTTTCCATATTTTTCTAAGTCCATCAACTCACTTCCTACACTACAGCAATATTCCAACTTTATATTATCTAGTTATTTTAAAGAGTTTAAAACAATGTTGATTAATATGACTGACATACAGCATAGTATCCACATTTTTTTCTTTCAATTTAAATCTATTTTAGTTTTAACTTTGTCTGAGATCATGATCACTACCCCTGCTTTTTCCTAATAAATTCTACTCCTGTTTGTGTATATCTCCTTTTCCTATCCCTCCTGACTCTTCTACTTTATTTCTAACCACTACCTTGCTCTTCTATTACTTAACCTCCTCTCATCCAAAGACTCCTCCTTTATCTTCTCCCCCTAACCCTTTCCCCTTACTCTCTTGTTTCTATCTGAATTTAGAAGACTTTTATAACCTTCCAAATGTATGTTGTTCCCTCTTCCTCCCATTCCTGTTAATCTAAACACTGTTCTATACCCCTCCCCTAATTACAATCTGACTTAGAGTTCTCATATAAAAAGTAAACAGTCTGTCTCTTACCCTAAGTGTATATATTGTTCTCTCTTTAACCCAGATCTGATGTAAGTTTCCCTCTAAAAATCCCTCCCTTGTGACTCAAAGCAGCAGCAGCCCTTCTTTCTCCACAGTGGTCAGCTATGACCCCCAACTTTCCAATAACCATGTTGAAGGGACCTGCAGTTGGCATTGATCTTGGCACCACTTACTCCTGTGTGGGAGTCTTCCAACATTTGCTAATGACCAAGGAAACAGGACCACCCCAAACTACATCATCTCCAACTTCACAGAACATTTAATTGATGATGCTACAAAGAATCAAGTTGCAATGAACCCCACCAACACAGTTTTTGATGCCAAACATCTGATTGGTCACAGATTTGATGATGCAGTTGTATAGTCAGACATGAAGCATTGGCCTTTTACAGTGATGAATGACACAGGCAGGCCTAAGGTCCAAGTGGTGTACAAAGGGGAGACCAAAAGTTTCTATCCAAAAGGATCTTCTATGATCTTGACCAAGATGAAAGAAATTGCTGAAGCTTACTTTGGAAAGACTGTCACAAATGTTGTGGTCATGGTACCAGCTTATTTCAACGATTCCCAACATCAGGCCACTAAAGATGCTGGAACCATTGCTGGTCTCAATATACTCTGAATCATCAATGAGCCAAATGCTGCTGCTCTTGCTTATGGCTTGGATAAAAATATTGGTGCCAAGAGAAATGTGTTGATCTTTGACCTTGGAGGTAATACTTTTAATGTCTTCATTCTTGCCATTGAAGATGGCCTCTTTGAGATCAAGTTCACATCTGGGGACACCCACCTGGGTGGGGAGGACTTTGACAACCAAATGATCAACCATTTCATTGCTGAGTTCAAGTGAACTCACAAAAAAGACATCAGTGAGAACAAGAGGGCTGTTTGCCATCTTTGTACTGTTTGTAAATGTGCAAAATGTACCCTCTCTTCCAGTACCCTGAGTGTTGAGACTGATTCCCTCTATGAAGGGATCGACTTCTATATGTCAATCAGCCGAGTCAATTTTGAAGAGCTGAATGCTGATCTCTTCCGTGGCACACTGGACCCTGTGGAAAAGACCTTAAAAGATGCCAAACTAGATAAATCATAGATTCATGACATTGTTCTGGTGGGTAGTTCCACTCAAATCCCCCAAATCAAGAAGTTTCTGCAAGATTTCTTCAATGGCAAGGAGCTCAACAAGAGCATCAACTCTGATGAAGCTGTTGCTTATGGTGCAGCTGTCCAGGCTGCCATTTTGTCTGGAGATAAATTTGAGAATGTGCAGGACTTGCTGCTGTTGGACGTCACTCCTCTGTCCCTTGGAATTGGAACTGTTGGTGGAGTTACAACTGTTCTGATCAAACATAATACCACCACCCCCACCAACCAGACGTAGACCTTTGCCACCTCTTCAGACAACCAGCCTGGTGTGCTTACTTAAGTTTATGAAGGTGAGAGAGCAATAACAAAGGATAAAAACATGTTTGGCAAATTTGAGCTCACCAGAATCCCCCCAGCACCCAGAAGTGTTCCTCAGATTGAAGTAATATTTGACATTGATACAAATGTCATCTTCAATGTTTCTACTGTGGATAAGAGCACAGACAAGGAGAACAAGATCACCATTACCAATGATAAAGGATGTCTGAGCAAGGAAGACATTGAGCGAATGGTCCAGGAGGCTGAGAAATACAAGACTGAGGATGAGAAGCAGAGAGACAAGGTGTCTTCCAAGAATTCTCTTGAATCTTAGGCTTTCAGCACGAAGGCTACAGTGGAGGATGAAAAACTGCAAGGCAAAATTAGTGATGAAGACAAACAGAAGATCCTTGACAAATGTAATAAAATAATCAATCAGTTGGATAAGAACCAGTCACCTAAGAAGGAAGAATCTGAGTATCAGCAGAAAGAGTTGGAGAAGATCTGCAAGCCCATCATTACTAAGCTGTACCAGAGTGCAGGGGTATGCCAGGAGGCAGGCCTGGTGGGTTACCAGGGAGTGGGGCAGCCCCATCTGGAGTTGCTTCTTCTGGTCCCACAATTAAAGAGGTGGACTAAACACACCAGAAGAAAGGGCATTACACACAAATTTCCAAAAATTGAAGGACTCAAATGTGTAGCCAAGGCAGTAGCAGTTTAAAAGAACATTTAAGCTACTGTGTAAATCTGGACATTCTGAATACTTGAATGTAGGCAGAGGGAAAGAAGTGAGCAACATTGCACTTTATCGGTACTGTAAACAAGCAGAAATACAATTCTTGTCCTGGAGAATAAAATCTATTTAAGATTGACACCATAAAAAAAAAAATTCCTCCCTTATCCTCTTTCCCCTTCCTATTCCCTTTGCCTTCTTTCTAAATTTTATATGCATTGTTCCCTCTTTATGATGAGAGTTCCAAAA
The DNA here is from genome assembly GCA_023548195.1 of Bettongia penicillata ogilbyi. Classification (NCBI taxonomy): domain Eukaryota; kingdom Metazoa; phylum Chordata; class Mammalia; order Diprotodontia; family Potoroidae; genus Bettongia; species Bettongia penicillata. The sequence continues at coordinate 6,789,556 of JAJHZJ010000131.1, forward strand.
TTACCAGCCCTCCTCCCCCATCTAATTCCTCTGTATCAATTCTTCCTCTCACACCTCATTTGTGTAAGATATTTACTCTTTACATCCTTTCCAAGAGGGTATTACTCTCTAGGATCACATCATACTCAGTTCTACCCCAATCTTTATTTTGAACTACCCAATTACTAATTATAATTCCACACTTATAGTTCTCATATAAAAAGGAAATATTCTGTCATTATTGAGTCCCTTGTAATTAGTCTTTGATGTTTACTTTATTTTTCTCTTGGGTCTTATATGTCAAATTTTCTATTAAGTCTTTTTGCAATAAAATCTTGGAAGTCTGGCAGTTAACTGAATATTCTTTTTCTTTTTTTCCATTCAGTATTATGCTTAACTTTTCTGGGTTTGATATTTTCAGCAACAATCCCCAACTCTTTTGCTCTTCAATATATGGTGTTCCAGGACCTGTGCTCTTTTAATGTAGTTGATAGTAAGTCTTGTGTGATTCTAATTTTGACTCCACTATTTGTTTTTTTTTCTTGTTGTTTTTTCTTGAACTGGGAGTTTCAGAATTTAGCTTTGATATTCTTGTAGGTTTTCCTTGTAGGATCTCTTTCAGGTGGTGATCACTGTGTTTTTTCTATTTCTATTTCCCCTTATTGTAAGACTTCAGGACAATTTTCTCTAATTATTTTTTTGTATTATTGTATCAGATTCTTTTTAAGATTGTAGCTTTCAAATAGTCAGGTAGTATTCTGATGTTTTCTCTTCTTGATCTATTCTCCAGATCGTTTGTTTTTCTTATAAGATTTTTCACATTCTCTTCTATTTTTTCATTCTTTCTGTTTTATTATTTCTTGGTCTCTAATAACTTTGGTGGTTTCCCTTTGCCCAATTCTAATTTTCAAAGAATCATTTTCTTCCTTAAGATTCTGGATCTCCTTTTCTAGTTGGTTAGCTTTCTTTCCATAATCTTGTTTTGCTTGGATTGTTCTTATTTTTTAAAAAAAATTTTTCTCAGTCTCTCTCATTTGGTTTTTAAAGTCTTTTTTTAAGTTCTTCTACAAATTCTTTTGGTCAAGTGACCACCTGACATTACTCTTTGGAGTAGCAGAGTTTGCTTCAGTATCCTCTGAAGATGATCTCAGTCTTCTTTATTCCCATAGTTACTTTCTATGGTTGAATTCTTTCTCTTTGGCCTTCTTGGTTTTTTTGTTTGTTTGATTATAGCCATTTATTGTAATCATCTCTGGTCCAGGGGTATTAGAGATGGGGCCTCTGGCCTCAGGTCCTCCTTCAGTTCTCCCCTGTGTCCTGGAACTAAAACCAACATCTCCTCCCTCCTGTAAGTGTCCACAGCCAGAAGTGTCCCATCTCCTGTTTCTGTACTCACTGAGAGTATGCCTAGGTCCCCATCTAGGCAGCAAAGCTGGGCCGGGCATCTGCTATAAGCAGAGGTTCCCTCAATCTTCCCTTGCTCAGACATCAGACTCCCCACATTGTCCAGGATGTGAAAATTCCTGCTGCTGAGGCCAAGGCTACCTCCCAACCCAGTTAGCCCCAGGGCTCACGACTGGCTGTTTCAGCTGACCTAGCCTGGAGATGTTTCCATTTCACAGAGATGAAACCTTTCTTTCATTCTTCTCCCATAGTCCCAGGAGGACTAAATTCTGCCCCAACATTCTACATTTGCCCTGAGGTGCTATTTTATCTTGTTTCTGGGGGAAATTTGGAGAGTTTACAATTTTCTGACCTACTCCTTCCTGGTCTACTACCTCTCAAAAATCCTTTCTGAATGAGAAAAAAGATGCTTCCTTAGAGAAGTAGGATTTTTAGTAAGATAAAAGGTATCTTTGCCTTCCATTGAGTTTGCACCATTCCCTCATACATTTCCCTAAGAAAGGCCCTGGCTATTTGATACACCTGCTATGCTAAAGGGAAAAGACTGGAGAGTTTTAGGCTGGAGGAAATGTTATCTAATATTTTCAGTTTAACTAAAACTGAATCTTTTAATATGCTGCCACATTTGTTACAATTGAGAGAACTACTGATGGCTTTAATTATGTGATAAACGGTGGTAGGAAGGACATCTATTTAAAAAACATAACTGATAATAGAGAAGCCTTGTATAGAGGTGACTGATTCTGTATTTCATATAGTAATTTGGGTTGCCATGCTTATATTAAGCTATAAATTCCATGAATAATTTGTGTCTTAAACTTTGTATCACTTTCAGTGCCAAGCAGTGTTCTTCACATAAGAGGTGTTTAACAAATGCTTGAACTGAACTTAAAAAAAGAAGAAAGTTGTCCTAAAGAATTGAGAAGCAGTTTGGGACAAAAAGAATCAAAAGTTGGTCTTGAAGACAAGAAGAACTGTGTTCAAGAACTACTGCTGACACACACAGCAAGTCACTTAACTTCTTGGTGGTCTTGGCACCTCAATAAAACTTCAACTTGCAGAGAAATTTCTGACCTTGGTCAGTGGAAATTGTTAGAGACAATTCCTTATATCGAGGAAATCATCTGCTCCTTACCTTAACAAATTATTTTCACCACATGTACCAAAATATTTATAGCAGCTCTCTTTGTGGTGGCCAAGAACTGGAAATCTAGAGGATACCCATAAACTGGGGAATGAATGACCAAGTTGTGGTAAATGAATATAATAGAATACTATTGTTCTATAAGAAATGGACTTCAGAGAGGCCTGGAAAGACTTATATGAACTGATGCTGAGTGAAAGGAGCAGAACCAGGAGAACTTTATACACAGCAACAACCACAGTGTGCGAGGAATTTTTCTAGTAGACTTAGCCCTTCACAGCAATGCAATGACCTAAAACATTCCCAATGGACTATTGGGGCAAAATGCCTTCCACATCCAGAGAAAGAACTATGGAATTGAATCACAGAATGAAGCAGACTATTTTCTCTTGTGTTATGTTTTGTATCATTTTGATTTTTTCTTATAGTTTCTCCCATTCATTTTAATTCTTATATGCAGCATGACTAAGGTGAAAATGTATTTAATAAGAATGTATGTGTAGAGCTCATATAAGATTGAACATATGGAGTGGAGATATCTCTAAATTTGCACATCTCTTTTTTTTTTTTGAGCTATTACAATTCTGCTTTGCTCATAGAGTGCAGTGCCTACTTTGAAGCAGGTGCGCTATGCTGGACAATCCTGTCTCTCATGTCTCACAATTGATTCCAAAGTTCTTCACAAGAACATTGAGAATGTCCTTGGATCTCCTCTTCCAACTTTCATGTGAGCACTTGCCTTATGTGAGTTCTTTCTAAAATAGTCTTTAAGGCAAACATATTTTTGGCATTTGAACAACATAGCCAGCCCATCAGATTTGCACTCTCTGAAGTAGGGTTTGGATGTTTGGCATCATCTATGTGTACATCCCTAGAAAGTTTACTACCAAGGTGAGAGAACTTATCCATAGCATTCAAAATTTCTCCATTTGTTTTAATGGTTTCACATATGCATGGTGTGGATTGTCTGGTAGAGAACTTCTATTTTCTTGGTGTTATCACATCAAAATTAGCGCAAGCAGCAGAAAATCAATTCATATTTTGTTGCATCTTAGCCTTAGAGATTGCACTGAATGCACAATCATCTGTGAACAAAAAGTTGTAAACCCAGTTCTGTCCACTTTAGTCTTGGCTTGTAGCCTTTTCAAATTAAGAAATTTATCATCATTGTAATTGACCTTGATGCTAATTTTATCCTCATTGAAGGAATCTGACAACATCCCTGAAAATATCTTGCCAAAAATCATAGGAGTAAGCACTCAGCCCAGCTTCACTCCATTGGTGACTGGGAAGACACAAAAGTATTGTTCATTTCCAGTATCCGTGCAAGGCTGCCATCATGAACTGACTACAGCACTGATGAACTGCTACAAGCAACCAAATTTTGCCATTATTTCCAAAAACCCTCAAGACTCACAGTGTCAAACGCCTTGGTTAGATAGACTAACATTGTGTATAGACCTCTGTTCTGTTGCTCCTAGCATTGTCCTGGAGTTGTCTAGCAGCAAACACCATGTCAACCTTTCATAACCCTTTCTGAAGCCACTGGGTCTCAGATAGATGACCATCTTCCAAGTGAAGGATCAATCTATTAAGGAGGACTCTGGCAAGAATCTTGCTGGCAATGACTAAAAGACTGACCCTCTCTGTGATTGCCACAGAACACTCTATTTCTGTTTCCTTGAATTCCTGGGGGATAACCTCCTCTTGCCATATAACCCAGTCAGCTTTTGTATAAGCAGTGCTCCTCTACCCTTCCCTCCCCACCCCCACCCACCTTATATATCTTATCTGGAATAGAATCAGCACCAGGCACTGGTGGAGGAGCTCAATGGCCTTCAAAACCTCTTCTTCCATTGGAAGTTCAGCTAGAGAGGGATTGACTTCAACCTTCGACACTGGTTCATCACAGTCTGTTGAGAACACTACTGAAGTATTCAGCTGATCCCTCCAGGATCATATCCTTATCACTAATCAATGTAGCTCCATGAGCACTGAGTAATTGAGATTCACCATAGGTCTTTGCCCCAGAAAAAGCCTTCAGGGCATGCTAAAGGTGCTTTGGGTTGTTACTATCAGCCTAAAACTAAAATTCATCTATTTTCTTATTGAGTCAAGAATCCTGTATCTCTCTAAGCTTCTCTTGCACTTTACTTTTTTAAAAAAAATTTTTTAAATTAATTTATTTGTTTTCAGTTTTCTATAATCACTTCCATAAGTCTTAGATTCCCTCCCCCCGCCCCCACCGCCACCTTCCTTCCCTTTCCTTCCCTGAGATAGCATGCAATCTAATATGGTTTCTACACATGCATTCTTATTAATCACATTTTCACATTAGTCATGTTGCATGGAAGAATTAAAATGAATGGGAGAAACCATGAGAAAAACCCAAACAAAACAAAACATAACACAAGAAAAAATATTCTGCTTCATCCTGTGTTCCAATTCCATAGCTCTTTCTCTGGATGTGGATAACATTTTGCCTCAAGAGCCCTTTGGGAATGTTTTAGGTCCTTGCATTGCTGTGAAAGGCTAAGTCTACCAGAAAAATTCTTTGCATACTGTGGTTGTTATTATGTACAATGATCTCCTCCTTCTACTCCTTTCACTCAGCATCAGTTCATATAAGTCCTTCCAGGCCTCTCTGAAGTCTTCCTGTTCATCATTTCTTATAGTATTCTAGGTGATACCCATCAACTGGGAAATGGCTGAACAAGTTGTGGTATATGAATGTATTGTACTTTACTTTTGATGGAATTATCTTGCTAATAAATCCTATAGATTTCTGGTTTTTAATTTAAAAGTTTCTGAATTTCCCCATTATTCTGGTCAAACGAGTCTTGATGTTTGTGAGTGTTCTGGCCCAGATGAGTAAATGCAGTGCTGTCTACCAAATCTCTGAAAATTGCCCACTTCTTTTCTGCTCCACTGTTGGCAACCTGGTATTGGCTCAGTTTTCCCTCCATGTTAGCAAGGAACTGTCCATGCTTGGTGAAGTGTCTAATGTGTTGACATTAAGTCTTGCCTTAGAGCCTAGAGCAGCAGCTTTGGTTGAATGCAAATATTTAGCTTAGAGAGGTTAGTCTAGCACTCTGCACCATGCATCGCCTTTGTCACTGTCACATCCTCTCTTGTCTATTAATGTCTGTTAATAGATATAATCTATTAAATGCCAGTTTTCTGCAAGGGTGAATTCATCAAGTTTTATTGTGTTTATGTAAATAAAAGATCATGTTAGAGATTAGCAGATCGTGAGACACAAAGTCTTCAGTAGTGACTACTGCTGTTGTTATTTCCAATCCTACTCCGCCTAAGGACTCCCTGACGTGTCTTATAGTCTGTATCTACTTTTGCACTAAAGTCACCCAGAATTATAAGCTTGTCTTCTTTTGACTCATTGATGCCTCATTCATTTCATTGATGATGAAGGTTTTTAGGTCTTCATAAAACTTTTCTTTGATCTCATCAGGGTTCATCATGATGGGAACATATACATTGATGATGGTGTTGTGGCACTTTCCTGCAAGTGGCAATTGAATGATCATGAGTCTGTCATTCCTCTCGGAAGACGTAAAAGTGTGTTGACTAGATTAGTTTTGATTGCAAAACTTATGATAGCTTTGAGGTGGTCCCTATCACAACTGCCACTCCAGGAAAATGTATCCTCCATCTTTGGTAAGCTGGTCTTCATTTGCCAGCTTTGTTGCACTCAAGGCTGTTATTTGGATGCAATATCTGATTAGTTCTCTCATAGTAAGAGTTATTCCTCCTTCAGGTCTACTAGATTTCTGTTGTTCGTCAGCAGTCAGGAAGACCTGAGTTCAGATCCAGCCTCGGATAGTTACTTCTAGGCAAGTCACTTAGGCTTTCTTTACCTCAGGTTCCCCAACTTTAAAATGAGGATAATAACAACATTTATCTTCAGGGTTCTTGGTAGGATCAAATAAAAATAGTATTTGAGAAGTACTTAGCAGTGTCTGGCATATAGGAGGGGCTATATAAATGCTTATTCACTTTCCATCACTCCCATCACAGGAGGCAATAGTCCCAGGGTAACTAGATACTAGAGTTTAAAGAAACAGAAAGTCCTTTACCTGAGAGCCTGGTAAAATCAAAAACATTTGGAGACTGAAGTAAAGGGTAAAGTCAAGAATGATTCCAAGATTGTACCTGTGTTCTTGGAAGGAACTTGGTGCTATTAAATCCAACGGGGAGGTTTGGAGAAGGGTTCTGCTTCATTGGAGATCTTTCAGGAGAGATTAGATGGATACTTGCTAGGCTTGTGGTAGTGACTCTTTTCAGATAAGATTTGTACTAAATGACTCCTGAGTTGGGACAACTCAGGGACAATAAAGAGTTTACTCTCATGTTGAGTTTTAGGGGTGCTCGGACCCCAACAACCCAACAACACACTGGGTCCTACTCAAATGAATTTGCCTCAAGCCTTCTTTCAGCCAAAGAAAAAAAAGGTTTATTTAAGATCTGCCATGTTACGTAGACTCTTAAGAAGTCTAAGCATTTTGTGACAAAGTAATCTAGATAGAATCTCAGCTAGATTGACTCTGAGCACTTTCTTGGAGGTGGGATGGGTCTTATATACAGAAAGACTGGGAGGAATCTAGGGGTGGCCAAGTAGTCTGGGGTAACTAGAAGAGTGGTTTAGGGAGGGTCTTGATGGGAACTGACAATGGAGGGCTAGGCTAGTTTAAGGGTAACAGATTTGGGCATAGATATTTTGATAGGATCAAGGGTGGGTAATAGCCAGGGGCACTTAGACAAAATGATAATGAAAGGTTAATAGCCTCAGGTGGATGCCAGATCAAGTGGGAAGATTCAATGAGAGTTCAAGGAGGTTCCTAGAGCCTGTACCCCATCATTCATAAGAGTGGGAGGTTCATTCCAATTCAATTCTGTAATTTGGTAACATCGAACTGGAATCTGGGAGAGAAGTTAGGGGTAGATACATAAATCTGGAAGTCATTTGGATGGGAAGGATAATCAAACCCACAGGAGACCAGTAAAAGAAAATGTAGAGAGAGTAAGGCCCATGGAAGAGACATGGGGCTCATTGAGAACTTATCATCCTAGTATTAAAGCCTGAATATGGAACAAGTAGTTATATGTAGATATTAAATAAATAGAGAATGAGAAAGGCATTCATAAAGCATGAATTATGTGCTAGTTACTGTGTTAAGTGCTGGGAGTACAAAAAAAAAATTGAGATCATCCTAGCCCTCTTGGAATTTACACATTTTTAAAAAAATGTTTTAAGTCAATTTGATTTTATTTTCTATTCCAGTTTCTCTCCCTCCCTTTCTCTTTCCCTACCCGTTGAGAAGACAAGAAAAGCAAAATTCATTACAAATATATATACAGTCAGGAGAAACAAATTCCCTCGTTAGCCTTATCCAAAAAGGACGGAAAGAAAAAATGTTTCTATTTGCATCATGAGTTCATCACTTCTCTATTTGGAGGTAGATAGCACATTTTATTATGAGTTCTTAGGAACTGTGGTTGGTCATTGCGTTGATTTCAGAGTTGACTGTCTTCACAATATTGTAATTGCTTAAATTATTCTCTTGGTTCTGCTCCCTTCACTTCGCATCAGTTTGTAAAAGTCTTCCCAGGTTTTTCTAAAACTATTCCTTTTGTCATTTCTCCCAGCACAGTAGCATTCTGTCACATCCACAAACCATTACTTGTTTGGTTATTCCCTAATTGGTGGGTACCGTCCTCTGTTTTGTGACAGGTAAAATCTGAAATAACTGAGGAAACCAAGGTTAGGGCTGCTGAGAACATTGATTTATTAAGCATGCCAACTGCATAACAAATGAAGACCAGGCTTTTTCAGTTTGACACTGGAGTCAAAATACAGGGAGAGACAGATTTTTATGCATTAAAAGTAAATAATTAACAGTACATAAACCAGGACACAAGGTGAGGTAATCTGTATTCTAATTGAGGGAAAGATTAGGGACTTTCCAAGTTGGGAGGGAAGAAAGCAAATAAGTAGAATTCCCTGAAATGAGAAAAACTAGTATCCTATTTCCTCCAATTTTCTTTAATCAACCAAAGGAACAAGAAAATAGAAGCTGATTGACCAGTACAGGTCCACTTTTCAGGTAAAATGTAAAATGTATGGGTTGCTTGAAATGTATAATTGTGAGAAAACTCCTTGCATCAATCTTCAGATTTGACTGTGTTTCTGGCTAGCATAACCTAGGTACTTAACTAAGGTTCTCTAAGTGGTCCAGCTTCTTAGCCACACAAGGCTTGGTTCAAACAATGCAATAAAGTTTTCTCACAATTCACATAGTTGAATAAAATTTTCTCAGAAGACAGAAATTGTACTAGATCCTTAATTAAATTAAAAAAACTGAGATAGATCCAGAATTAAGTCACAAGAGAAAGTTGGTGTGGTTCACTCAATTTTCACAATGCCCAGTTTGCATTATTTTCCCCATCACAAAAAGAGTTGCTATATTTATGTGTGTGTATATATATATACATATATATATATATAATTATAAGATATATTATTGTGATGTGGACAGAAACAGTTCCCTAAGAGTTAAAAATAATATTAAAGATGGACTTTGTGAAGCCTTTGGTTTATTTTCTAACCTGAAGGTACCCTGAACTCTCCCCTTACCACCCATATCCTGAACCATAAAATTCCTTGTCCCCACCCTTCATCCTGGGGAATGGAATTTCCTTATCTCCCTTATTTCATCCTGAGTCTTTATCTTATAGACTTCTTTATCTTGCAAGATTTAGCCTAGATCTCCAACCCCCAAGAGGAAACGTTGAAATCCTCCCATATTAAGTCTGGTCCTTTTCACATATCACTGCCTTTGTTTGACATACTGTCCTGATTTACAAGGTAGGGGGACAATTGCTCATACAAAAGCTGACTGAAATTTTCCAGGTTATATGGCAAGAAGAGGTTATCCCCCAGGAGTCCAAAGATGCCTCCACTGTCCATCTCTATAAAGGTAAAGGGAATAAATTGTCCTGCAATAATCACAGGGGTGTCTCCCAAGGAACAGTCAATATGGTAGTTGCTGTCCAACATCTCCAGGAGAAATGCCAGGAGCAGAACAGAAGTCTGTACACAATGTTTGTAGATCTGACTGTTAGAAGTGAGCCTGTTTAACAAGCCTCCAACAGTGAGAAGCATGCTCACCTTAAATAAGGAACAATAACTGTTGTGAAATCAGTAAAGCCTTTATTAATCTTTATGTCCTTTCCCCCGAATGGATGAGTAGCTTTCTCAGTAAGCTTAAAGGAAGATAACAACACATGCACGAAGATAGGGTTTCTTATACTGTTTTCTGAACTTTGGATCTCCTGCAACACAGTCCCCTGGCCATGTGACTGCACGGTGTCTTCTCTGATAGGCCCTTCCTCACACTTCTCCTTGGACCTACAAGTTAGTTTCTGACTTCTAACCTGTCCACGCTAGGTCACAACCCTTATCACCTATGAATGTGGACAATAGAACTTTCTTACTTCCCACACGACTAAGGCGTTTGACACTGTTAGTCGTGAGAGTTTATGGGAAATTATGTTAAAATCTGGTTGCCCAGAGAAGTTCATCAGCATTGTATGTCAATTTCATGATGGCATGTTTGCCCAGGTTCTGGATAGTGGACAATGCTCTCGTGCTTTCCCAGGCACCAGTGGAGTGAAACAGGGCTGTGTGCTTGCTCCCATGCTTTTGAGCAAGATGTTTTCAGCCATGTCGACAAATGCTTTCAATGAGGGTGAACATGGCATCAAGGTCAACTACAGTACTGATGGTAAGTTCTTTAATTTGTCCAAGACCAAAGTGGAGGGAGTGTTGGTGCATGGTTTTCTGTTTGCAGATGATTGTTCACTCAATGCAGCTTCTGAAGCTGAGATTCAACAAAGTATGGATCAATTCTCTGCTGCCTGTGTTAATTTTGGTGTAATAATTAACACCAAGAAAACACAGGTGCTCCATCATCCATCACCACACCATCCATACATGGAACCATCAGTTACAATGAACAGAGAAGTTTTGAATGCTGTGAATAAGTTCACTTACCTTGGTAGTATATTTTCCAGGGTTGTACACCTCAACAGTGAGGTTTGCCAGAGCTAGCTCAATGTTTGTGAGGCTCTGAAGAAAAGTTTGGGAGAGAAGAGATATTAGACTGACTACCGAACTAAGTTTATAGAGCCATTGTGCCGACCTCATTGTTGTATGCCTGTGAAACATGGACAGTCTACAAGTTCCATGCCAGGAAACTGAATTGCTTCCATTTGAACTGTCTTAGGAAGATTCTGAAGATCACCTGGCAAGATAAGGTACCAGACACTGAGATTGTTGCTTGAACTAAACTGTCAAGTGTTCAAACTATGCTTTACAGAGTGCAACTCTGATGGGCTGGCTACATTGTTCTAATGCAAAATGTACGCTTCCCAAAAAGACTATTTTATGGAGAATTCGCTTAGGGCAGGCAATCACATGGTGGTCAGAAGAAGCAATACAAGGATACTTTCCAGGTCTCTCAAGAACTCTGGATTTGATTATGTGACATGGGAGACACTGGCACAGGGACCACTCAGCATAGTGTGCTCACATCAGAAAGGGTGTTGTACTCTATGAGCAAAGCAGAACTGAAACAGCACAAGGCAGATATAGGATGGGCAAATTTGGAGTAATCACCCCAAGTGTTCACACAGACTATCTCTGCTCAACCTGTGGTAGAGTATTCCCAGCTTGTTATTGGTCTGATCAACCACAGCTGGACATATTGAAACTTTACTTCGTCATGGTCATGTCATTTGGGTCCTCTCTGAGAACAAAGGTCAACCACTAAAACCAAAGCTTTTGTTTAGCTCCTTGCTAAATCTGAGATCCATTGCTTTTTCGTCAATAAAGCTCCCAATGGCTACAGAGAAGGTCTAAGTGAATTCATTCACCTTTTGAACTGGCTGACCCATCTCTCTCTTCAACAATTGTACATCTGGATCTTGTTCCTCTTTTCTTTGATCTAGGAGTTTACACATTTACAACAGGTAAAGATTACATTTAGTGGAACACTGGACATGGAAGGAAATTTCATTTCTGGGAGGATAGTATGTCAAACAGAAAGACTGTTGAGATTTGGGGTGCTGGAGACCCTGAAATACTGACACAGTGGATCTCACTAGAATAAATTCAACCCATACCTTCTTTCAGTCAAAATAAAACGAAGTTTATTAAAGATTCCCCGTATTGGGTTGACTCTTAAGAAGCCTCGCCATTTGTAACATTTGTATTAACAAGCAGGCCAGATTGAATCTGAGCTAGATTGACTCTAAATGCCTTCATGGAGACAAGAAGGATCTTATATACAGGAAAAACTGTGAAAGTGATCTGGGGTTGGCCTACTAGTGTGGGGATTCTAGGGATGATCTTGATGGGAGCGGTCAGTAGCCTAGGGTGTGTAGAAGTTTTGATGAAAATGACCAGTACCGTGGGGCAAATAAAGAGAGAATCTAAGGAGGATCTTGATGGGAGTGGTCAGTAGCCAGGAGAATGGGATTTTGATAGGATCTAGGGTGGGAAGTATAACTGGGCATAGTGATAATGAAAAACTTATGGGCCTCAAGAAAATGCTAGATCAAGTGGGGAAATCCAAGGAGATTTCAAGGTAAGGTTTTCCAGGGTGCTTTAGACAAATGAGACTAAAGCTCTTTTGGGGTAAGAGACAAAGACCTCAGCCTGGGCCCATACCCCATCAGGGCAGTGTATTATCACCCTCTTTCCAGTAACACTGGTAGTATTTATTTGACTCATGTTCCCTGAATAAAAAGTGAAAAGGGAAGGGTTATAAGTGATGGTAAGATACCAGATGGCAAAATGGTCTAGGATGTGAGGCACAGTCTTCCTTGGGAGCAGTTAAATTTAGTGGACTAGGTAAGTTAGCACTCATTCATCAGTGAAGAGGGGTTGGTCTCTGGGTGGGAAGGTAGAGATGAGTAGATGAACTTCCTCTTGGATTGGGTGAAAAGAGTACTTAGAAGAGAATGGAGCAGTAGATGGAATGATAGGGAATATAGGCAGACAGGCATAAAAGTCAATATGAGACTCCATCTACCAAGAGACCTTGAGATGACTCTAATACAAAGGTCAGATTTTGTTCCTCTTGGCTTTCTTGCTAGTACAAGAACCAATCCTAATGTATCATAGCACAGAGCCCAAAAGTGAGAAGTCATGTTTTAAAGGACCCCAAGCTAACACCTAGATTGGGTCCAAGTGTGGAATGGTTAGGGCAATTAATATCTAGGCTAGAAACCAAGGATTATAGGCACAGTAGAATGAGTGGAATGAGCAGTAGATTTAGAATATATATTAGATATAGATATATAAAGAAACACAGTTCATATCCTAATTCTGGCATATTACTATCCATGTGGCCTTGGGCAAGTCACTTCCCTCTGTGAGCCTCAGTTTCCTCATCTTTGAAATGAGATATTTGGATTCAACGACCTCTGAGGTCCCTTCCAATTCTGAATCTATCATCTAAATTATGGTCAGAGGTCTAGTTCTAATAGAAAGGCTATATATTACTCTGTGAATTCAGAGAGCTAAATTGGAAGCACCCACAGACAGTGGTCAGAGTCCAAATTGGCAGGATGGGGCCAGTAACTAGTGAGTTAAGCTGGGCAAGATTCTGGGGGGAGCGGGGATCCAGCAGGGCAGGCAGATAATTATGAACAGGTGTAGAGGCAAGGCTAAGTATAAGAAAACAGGTGTGAAAATAGAACTGCAGTTTCAATCTAGAAATGGGGAACAGTATTTTGGGATATGGAACAAGCATTCAGGCCAACAGAAGAACACAAGACACAACAGTGCTTTTGTGAGAGAGGGTGCCCTACATTTATGGAGGGAATTCTGCTCCCAGGACAGGGGTAGTCAGCTCTTTGCTCTGCGTTGAGTGTATGTGTTCATCCTTCATTGATGAAGAAGATCATGCCATCAGACAAATGATGACATGACTTGCACTTGAATTTATTTTTTGAGTGAAGGAGAGCTGTGCAGGTCACTAGCCTCACTTCTCCTCCACAGTCAGCTGAATCCAGTGACCTGATATTCCTCAGGATGACTGGAGATGGCCCAGGATGCACTGGGAGACCTTGGGCCCTTTAGACCAAGGTCTTTGCAGGTACTCACTTAGGTTGTCTGGCTTCAGATAACTACTTTATATGGCAACAGACAAAGAAGGCATATTTGCAAGCAACAGCCTCACAAGTTTATATCACCTTATCCCTGTATCTCACTGCGCAGTTGCAGTGGATGTTTACAATTTAAACACAAATGTTCATACTATTATCCATATATAATGCTATGCAAGCGTGGTGGAGATATTTTGAAACATAATTGTGAAAATTCATATTGAATGCCTGGGAACAAGAGATTGTTATGGCTATGGATCCTGGGAAACTGAACTCTAAGAAAGAATAACAAAGATCCACTTCACACACACTAAAATCCACCTTATTTACACCTAGTCCAAAGGGTATTGGGCAGCTATTTAAATAACTAGGATGAGGGGGAGAGACAACTCAAAAATGGCTCCAGAATTACAAGATTGGATAGTGCTATTAACGAAAAAACATAGACATTACTGGGAGGGCCTGGCTTAGGAATTTTAGAGATTGAGTTTGAAGTGCTAGCGAGACAGCCAAATGAAGATATATTCACCATTTGATTGAGTATTTGGGCCTGAAGCTATTGGGGGAGGGAGGAGATGGGGAGGAAAGATAGAACAGCAGCAGCAGCACACTTATAACAGTGCTTTCAGCTTTGAAAAGGGCTTTTCATGTGTTATACCATTTGATTTTCACAGTAATTCTGAAGTACTATTATTATCATCCCCATTTAACAGATGAGGAAGCAGGAAAGAACCTTGGGGAGCACTCATGTTTCAGAGTCAAGAGGAGGACAAGGACCAGCAAAAGCCAGGAAGGAAGGAGCAGCGGCATGAGACTTTAATGTTATACAAGCCACAGGCGCAAAGAAGTTAGAGTGATAATCCTGGAGATTCAAAGAAAAAAAAATAGAAACAATTAGTAACTTCAGCAAAATAGCAGAAAATAAAATGAAGCCATAAATTCATCAGTCCTTCTATATATTATTTTTAAAAGTAGGAGATAGAAAAATAAATGCCATTTAAAAATAACTGCCAAATGTATTAAATATTGGGGAGTCACACTTCCCAGGTGGAGCTCTCATGTGTCCATATCTGCTCAGAACCGTAGTCCAGAGATGTCTTCTTTTTCTGAGTTGTCTTTTTCTTCCTAGTCAGAGAACACACAAAGAAACACCATACAACAGGCTTCCCTCCCCTATAAATATAGGGCACCCTTTCCCACAAAAGCATATACTATCAACAGGAATGATTTGGGATAAAGAAAGAGGATATAGAAATGTGGGGAACACCTGTGTCAGAGAACTTACCCTTCCTTTCAGCCAAAGTAAAACAAAGTTTATTAAAGATTCTCCATATTGGGTTGACTCTTAAAAAGCATCACCATTTGTGATGTTTGTATTAACAAGCAGGCCAGATAGAATCTGAAGCTAGATTGAATTTTCATGGAGGCAAGATGGAACTTATATACAGAAGATTGTGGGAGGGATCTAGGAGTGGTCTGGTAGTTTGGGGTGATGGGAGGAGGGGTTTAGGGAGGATCTTAAGGAGGAATCCAAGGAGTATCTTAATGGGACTGGGGTGACTGATCAAGGGTGGGAAACAACTGGAAGCAAAGAGGAGATAACAGACAATGGAGGGCAGGGGTGGGAAGCAGATGAGGCAATCCAGAGGGGGCAGATAATGGAGGGCCAGGCCAGGTTAAGGGTAACAGCCAGATTAAGTGGGAAAATTCAAGGAGGTTCCCAGAGTCTGTAGCCCATAATTCCCTCCTCAAACAAATGGGCCCCAAATTCTTTTGGGGTAAGGGAAAAAGGTTTTGGCTGGGGCTCATACCCAGTCAGTACTGTCCTCAGTGGACCTTCTGAGTGATACATCTCTATCTGGCATTGTGGATTCACTAGTCCACACTGCTTTGTCCGTCAGAGACTGCTGCATACCTGGTCTTAGCTGAATACTATTATGGTTCATGATGAGTATCCGGTCCTAGCTGGGTGTTACAGTAGAATAAAGATAAAGAATAAAAGAAATAAAGATAAAGAATAGATACATCCAGACAATAGTTTATTAAGCAATATGTGTCAGTTGCATAGCAAACTGGGACCAAGGCTCTCAGTAGCCAAGAGCACTGACCATTGGTTTCTACCTGTTAATATATGATTTGGAGGGAGTAAAATATAGAAGAAACAGGATGAAGTGATTATGATACTAGGTTTCCTATTAATCAGGTGAGGGGTAAAGTGAATAAATTTGTGATTTACAATCAGCTGACTTACAAGCAACTGAAACTTAGCTTCACTAAATGTAGTTAAAAAACAAAATGGAGTCACATGCTTTTTTTAATATTACATGGACCAGGCTTCCACCAAGAGCTTCTGGGGTAATCTTTCAAGGGCTACCCAACCGAATTTAGCTCAAGTCTGATAGGCTTTAGGTTTAGCCTAAAACTTATTCAAGAGTTGGGCAGGGCAGGCAAACAGTTTTTTAACCACTGCCATCACAAGTAGCTAACAAAAGCCAGACAGAATGCTCCAGGCTAAAATTGAGTTTTTTCATACTTTCTCAGGGAAGAGATTAAAGCCCTTTCTGCCATCTAACAATCTGACTTCAAGTTAGATATTCCCCCTGTCTCCTCCAATGAAGCATACATGAGGTAAGCTACAACAAAGGATAGATCAAAGAGAACAAGTTTTCTGACTCAGGGTTTCTGTCTTGGTTATTTTTATCTGTCTGCTACAAAAACAAGTCATTTTGGTGCTATGTTTTGGGGAAAAAAACCACTTTAGTTTCTCTATACAGAAATAAAGACAATTGTAGAGAAATTAATTGTGATTAGAGATGATACTGGAGAATTAATGTTGAGAGTTAGGAGTGCTGGAACCCTGAAATAGCAACATCTAGGTCCTGCCTTGAATGAATTCAACCAAGCCTTCTTTCAGCCAAAGACAAGGCTTATTAGACCACCAGCCAGACTTTTAAAGAATCTGCACCATTGGCTAGACTCTTAAGGAATCTGAGCACTTTAATGGAGGCAAGACATATACAGTGGTCAAGGAGTTGTTGTTTTTGTTGACCATTATTCTAGGAGAGGACCAAAATGACATAACCATGCTAGAGTCAAGTTTCAGTGTGACCGACTGTGGCTGATCAGACTTGGAATACTCTACCACAGGTCAGGCTCAAATAGTCTGAGTGAACATTTGGGGCAGATTCTCTAAATCTGTGCATCCTGCATTTCCTTTGAGCTGTTTCAATTCTGCTTTGCTCATGGAGCACAGGACCTTCTCTAATGTGGGTATGGTACTATGCTGAGTGGTCTTGTGCCGGTGTCTCCCTCATCACACAATCAATTCCAAAGTTCTTAAAAGAGACCTTGAGAATGTCCTTATATTGCTCCTTCTGACCACCATGTGAATGCTTGCCCTGTGTAAGTTCTCCATAAAATAGTCTTTTTAGCAAGCATAGGTTTTGCATTTGAACAATGTGGCCAGCCCATGAGAGTTCGGCTCTCTGAAGCAGAGTTTGAATGTTTGGTATTTTAGTTCCATAACTACTACCTTATCTGCTACCTTATCCTGCCATGATCTTCAGAATCTTCCTAAGACAATTCAAATGAAAGTGATCCAGTTTCCTAGCATGGCATTGGTAGAATGTCTAGGTTTCACAATCACACAACAATGAGGTCAGCATAACAGCTCTGTAGACTTTCAGTTTGGGAGTCAGTCTAATACCTCTTCTTTCCCATACTTTCCTTTGGAATCTCCAAAACAGTGAGGTAGCTCTGGAAATGCATGTGTCAGCCTCATTATCAATGTGTACATCATTGGGAAGTACACTACCAATGTAAGTGAACTTATCAACAGCATTCAAAATTTTTCCATTTGCTGTAACCAAAGGTTCCACCACATATGGATGATGTGGTGGTGGCTGATGGAGCACCTGTGTTTTCTTGGTGTTAATTATTAGGTCAAAATTAGCACAAGCAGCAAAGAATTAATCCAAAGATCTGGTGGGAGTGGATAAATAGTCTGGGATGACTATGAGAAGGGATCTATAAGGTGGGAAGTTGGGGGAGGACATCAGGAGGTAACAGACTATGAAGGGCTGGGCTAGGTTAGGGGTAACAGAATCGGAGGTGTGGGAGTGGGATCGCAATGAAAGGTCAGTTGACTGGGATGGGTTGATGCCTCAGATGAACACCAGAGACTTGACCATGTGGGAAAGTTCAAGGAAAGTTAAAGGGGGTGGGGAGGTTTCCAGGGCTGGTACCCCATCATAAGGACAAACAGTTCTAAAAAGAATGCTGAACTATAAAAAACCATATGAAAGAATACACCAAATCACTAATTATAAGAACTACAAATCAAAACAATACTGAGGTTATGATCTGTTCAGGGAGTACCCCACAAATGCCGGGGTGCCACTTGAAATGATGAGGAATAGATGTATTGGTCCTAGTGTCGTGAAAGAATTCACTTGGACAGAACTTTATTG
The DNA here is from genome assembly GCA_023548195.1 of Bettongia penicillata ogilbyi. Taxonomy (NCBI): domain Eukaryota; kingdom Metazoa; phylum Chordata; class Mammalia; order Diprotodontia; family Potoroidae; genus Bettongia; species Bettongia penicillata. The sequence continues at coordinate 6,807,742 of JAJHZJ010000131.1, forward strand.
GGATGATACAACCAAGCAGTCCCTGTTCCCTGGTGAGAGAAACAGAGCATAGGCCCTGTTTTCCGGTAAGAGACAAAGGAGGTTATTGGGATCTGGTGCCTGGTTTAAATACAATTTAAAAAATTATTTGCTATAAGGAATTGATGGGGTGATTGGGGGCCTGTGCTTGGATCCCAATTCTAAAACACATTTCTCTTTAAAAATCACATTTCTCCCTAGTCTCAAAACACTATCCCAGGCAGCTTCTCCCCAGCCCAAGGACACAGCCTGCCTCAGCTCCAAACGTTATCTTCCTTCCTGCTACAACAGCCAGCTGCACTTATTTGTGGAACTTATTTGTTTGAACCAGTTGTGTACTGGCTGAACAGGCTGTGCACTGGATCATAATGACATTTACTTACTCACTGACCAATCGTATCCATCCTAGACTTAGATATACATATACTCCCTTACATTTATCTTGTCTAACAAGACATTGATGAGAGCAGCCTGGTATTCCTTTAGTCAGTCCTGAACCTTATGAATGGAATGATATTAGTGAAGACTTCTCAGTGCTTAACAAAAGGCTTTTAGCAGATGGTTAGACCTAAGTTTCGGTTTTCCAGAACTCATGTGACTTTTGGGAATACAAAACTTAAACTACCCTCCTTGGGTTGCCATATCAGCATAAATACCCACCTTGGGTTGCCACATCAACATCCACATCAACATAATGTCTAGTGGTTATTCCACTGCTACTTTATCCCCTATTCACAGGGTAGACTGTCACGTTTAGACTGTGAGCCTGTCTCCCAGTCAGTGGGAGTAAAAGGCCAGCAGGGGAGTGGGATCTGCATTAGGGCTACATAATCTCTATTTTTGCTGTCTCTGATTGCCTCACTGCTGATTATCAGAGAGGAGATGCCCTTTCTCACGAGATCATAATAAAATCTTGCTGCTTTGCTTCTACCCTGAGAAGTCTCTGATTTTTATTTGAGTCAGTGGTCTCTGACCCACACACTTAGTTCACTTAGTGACATTTCAGACCTAAAACCACACCTCCATATGGCCCTACCTTGGGTCATTTTCCAATGAACTCTGAGTAAAATACCTGTGCAGTAGATACTGAAAGTACATGTCCCTTTAAGAGCTAACCACTCCCTAATCCCACCCTGAATCACCTAATTAGCATATTTGGTACATGTTTACTACAGAATATACTATATAAACTTTAACTGCACCCCATTCAAATTGCAGGTTCCCTAAGAACTCTTGCCCACTGAAAAGCATGATAAAGCTTTGCCACTTTGACCTCAACAGTGCTTGAGGCTGTGAATTCTTTTCCAGTTGGTCCATGCAGGGAGCTCCAGTCTTTTTTAATATATATATAATTATTTTATTTGTTTTTCAGTGTTCTACAATCACTTCCATATATCTTAGATTCTTTCCCCTCCCTCTCCCTCCTTAACCCTTCCATCCCCACTCTTCCCTAAGACAGCATGCAATCCTACATAGGTTCTACACATACATTCCTATTAAATATAATTTCACCTTTGTCATGTTGAATAGAAGAATTAAATGAATGGGAGAAGTCACAAAGCAAAATATAATACAAAATAAAATGGTCTGCTTCATTCTATGATCCAATTCCATAGTTCTTTCTCTGGATGTGGAAAGTGTTTTGCCACAAAAGTCAATTGGGAATTTTTTAGGTCCTTGCTTTGCTATGAAGGACTAAGTCTACCAGAAAAATTCCTTGCATACTGTGGGTGTTATGGTGTACAAAGTTCTCCTGGTTCTGCTCCTTCCACTCAGCATCGGTTCATATGTCTTTCCAGGCCTCTCTGAAGTCTTCCTGTTCATCATTTCTTATAGCACAATAGTATTCCATTACATTCATATACCATAATTTATTCAACCATTCCCAAATTGATGGGCATCCCCTTGATGTCCAGCTTTTGGCCACAACAAAGAAAGCTACTATAAACATTTTTGTACATATGGAACCCTTTCCCATTTTTATGGTCTTTTTGGGATACTCTTCTAGAAGCAATATTGCTGGGTATGCACATTTTTATAGCCCTTTGGGCATAGTTCCAAATTGCTCTCCAGAATGGTTGGATCAGCTCACAGCTCTACCAACAATGAATTAGTATTCCAACTCTCCCACATCAGGGAACTTCAGTCTTGAAGTTCCTGTACCTCTGTTTCTCCAGCCCTCATCAGAATGGCTGGGTGAGGGGGAGAGAGACACAGTATGAAAAAACTATTAATAAGTCTACTTTAAAAAATGTTTATAATTGGAGCTAAGATATAATTGGATATAAGAAATATTGCAAAGTTACAGTGGTGAATGTCACTGGCAAATGCCAGATGTCAAGGAGGAAGAGGACAAACAAAAGGTGATTGGACTGGAAGATGAAGTCATTAATGATCCTAGAAGAAAGTGGTTGCCTTTTCCATAAAATTAAAGGGGAGGAAGCCAGTCTACAAGGGATTGAGGAGTTGGTGGAATGTGAAATGGACTTCCCTTCCTTTTCATTTCTGCTTCTTTGCTACTGTATCTTCCTTGAGATCCCAGCTAAAATCCCACCTTCTAAGAGAAGTCCTTCCAATTCCCTCGATTATCCCCATTTTTTTTTTGTATGTACACTGTTGTTTTGTATATACACTGTTGTTTGCATAGTCTCCCCCATTATACCTGAAATATACTTGAGCTCCTTGAAAGGCAGGACAGTTATTTGCCTTTCTTTGTATTCCCAAGGCTCAGCACAATGCCTGGCATGCTTTGTTTAGTCAAGTCAATTTCTTCCTTCTATCCTCTACTGTCTCTCAAAGTCTGTACAAGTTAATGTTCATTGTTTCCATCTCATCCATCTCACATCCATCTCATCTTCTGCTGTCCCCTTTTCCTTTAGCCTTTGTCTTTTCCCAAAACAGATTTTTTTCCAATAACTCCTTTCTTCTCATCATGTGGTCAAAAAATGTAAGCTACAGATTCAGTATTTGACCTTCCAGTGAACAGCCTGAATTAATTTCTTTAAGTATTGACTAATTTAATCTTGCTGTCCAAAGGACTCTTCTGAAAGCACCACAATTTAAAAGCACAGATTCTGCAGCTTCAGCTTTCCATATGGTCCAGCTCTCATGGCAATACATTGCCACTGGAAAAAAAAACAACATTGTTTTGACAATACAGACTTTTGTCAGCAAAGGGATGTCTCTGTTTTTCAGTATGCTGTCCCGATTTGCCATAATTTTCCATTAAGAGCAAGCATCTTATTTTCATGGCTGTAATCACCATCTGCACATCACCTTGACTCTGATCCTATGAATATTATCTACAAGAATGAATAGGAGCTAAACATCTTCCCCTAGCAAGTATGAAAAACAAGGGGAATTTTGAAGTGGCTGGCCAAGAATAAATACCCAATTGCTTCTGTTCTTTGCCAGCGACTGTAGCTAGCAAATCTTTTTTTTTTTTGGTTGATTTTTGTCCTTTATTTTTTTTAAGTAAATTCCATTGAATCAAAGATAACAAAATTATCATTTTTGTTTGCAATGATCTTTGTTTGTAGCTACCAAATCTTAAAGCACAACATAAATACTAGTTAGCTTTTATTATAGTGCTGAAAAACTGTATACATAAACTGTAAAGTGTTCTCCCTTCTTGAGAAGAAGAGGTCAGCCTGCAGGGAAAGGAAATTTCCTTTAAAAGAAGGAGTCTTTCAATGACGCAATAAAGAAAAACCATCTGAAGAGGAGAGAAATCCTACATCCAGGTCACTCAGACCCTATCTACAAAAAAATATGTATAGCAACAATTTTTGATGTACCAGAGAACTAGACTAGAGAATTAATGGAATGGAATAGAATATTATTGAGCTGTTTAGTCATTTTTCAGTTGTGTCTAACTCTTTGTGAGTCCATTTGGGGTTTTCTTAGAAAAGATAATGGAGTGGCTCACCATTTCCTTTCCCAGCTCATTTGACAGGTAAGGAAACTGAGACAAACAACAATAAGTGACTTGCCCAGGGTCACACAGCTACTAAGTGTCTGAGATGGTATTAACTCAGAAAGATGAGTCTTCAGTCTTGGAACTGTATCCACTGTGCTACCTAGTTGCCATTATTGTACTGTAACTATAAATAGAAAGAATTCAGGGAAATTTCTATAAACAGATTTAAGGTTAAAAATGCAGAATGAATCAGTCCATAAGCGTATGTTGAGCCCTGTGCTTGATTCTGGGGATGCACATAGCAGCTGGCACTTGAACTCAATCCTTGAAGGAAAATAGGGATTCCAAGGGTTGGAGATGAGGTGGGAGTACAGTCTAGGCCTTGGGGAACAGACCCAGCAAAGGCATAGTGATGGGAGATGGAGAACAGTTTATAAGGAATAGTAAGAAAGCCAGTTTGGTCTGACCTGAATAGCATTGATGTATAGGGCAGGTTACGACCAGGTAGTAAAAGGTTTAAATGCCAATCAGAAGAGTTAATTTTTGCTACCAGGTTTCTTGAGTAAAGGAGTTAGAAGGTCAGAACAGTGCTTTTAAAAAGTCACTTTGCCCTCTGTGTGAAGGATGAATTAGAATGAGGAGAGGTTTTGAGGCTTGGGGAGCAATGAGGAATCTGATAGAATAGTCTGATGAGAGGTGGGAGAATCGAGAGGCTTTATAGAAAGAGAGAATGGGAGAAATGCTTCATTTAGAGTCAGAAAACTTAGTTTTCTGCAAGTTAGTACCGATATAACCTTGGGTAAAATGTTTAACCTTTATGACTAACAAAGCCCAACAGCAAGAGAAATCCCATTTAAAGTTACTGAAGACATTATAAAATATCTAGGAGCCTACCTGCCAAAACAAACCTAGGAACTATATGAACAGAGTTAGAAAACAATTTTCACACAAATAAAGTTAGATCTAAGGATTGGAAAAACATCAGTTGCTCATTGGTAGGTCAATTTAAAATAATAAAAATGACAATTCTACCTAAATTAATTTACATATTCAGTGCCATACCAATCAAACTATCAGAAAATTATTTTATAGAGCTAGAAAAAATAATATCAAAATTCTTCTGGAAGAACAAAAGGTACAGACAAAAGGAATTAATGAAAAGAAATGCTAGTGAAGGTGGCCTAGCCATACTGGATCTCCAATTGTATTATAAAGCAGCAATCATCAAAACTACTTGGTACTGGCTAAGAAATAGAGGGGTAGATCAGTGGAATAAGTTAGGTACACAAGACACAGTAGTCAACGAATATAGCAATCTACTGTTTAATAAACCCAAGGACTCCAGTTTCTGGGATAAGAACTCACTGTTTGACAAAAACTGCTGGAACAACTGGATAACAGTGTGGCAGAAACTGGACATAGACAAATGTCTGACACTGTACACAAGAATAAAGTACAAATGGGTACATGATCTAGGTATTAAGGCTAATACTATGAACAAATTAGGGGAGCAAGGGATAGTGTATTTGTCAGCTTTATGGAGAATGGAGAAATTTATGAACAAACAAGAGACAGAGAACATTATGAAGTATAAAATGGATGATGTGGATTACATTAAAATGAGAAGTTTTTGTACAAACAAATCCAATGCAATCAAGATTAGGAGGGAAACAGAAAACTGGGAAAGAATTTTTTACAATTAGTGTCTGTGATAAAGGCCTCATTTCTAAAATATATAGAGAACTGAGTCAAATTTACAAAAATAAAACTCATTCCCAAATTGGTAAAAGGTCAAGGGATATATACAAACAGGCAGTTTTCAGAGGAAAAAATTAAGGCCATGTATAGTCATATGAAAAAATGCTCTAAATCACTATTGATTAGAGATTAGAGAAATGCAAATCAAAAGTACACTGAGGTACCACCCAAAGAGCTCATAAAAATGGGAAAAGGTCCCATATGTACAAAAATATTTATAACAGCTCTTTCTGTGGTGGCCAAGAACTGGAAATCAAGGGGATGCCCATCAATTGGGGAATGTCTGAACAAGCTGTGGTATATAAATGTAATGGAATACTATTGTGCTATAAAAAATGATGAACAGGCAGACCAAAAAAACCTGGTAAGACTTAGTAGAATGCTGAGCAAAATGAGCAGAACCAGAAGAACATTATACACAGTAACAGCCACAGTGTGCGAGGACTGTTTCTGATAGACCAAGCCCTTCACAGCACTGCAAGGACCTAAAACATTCCCAAAGGACTCAAGGCAAAATGCCATCCACATCCAGAAAAAGAACTATGGAGTTGGACGGCAGAAGGAAGCAGACTATTTTCTCTTGTTTTATGTTTTGTTTTGGTTTGACTTCTCTCATAGTTTCTTCCATTCATTTTAATTCTTCTATGCAACAAGACTAATGTGAAAATATGTTTAATAAGAATGTATGTATAGAACTCACGTAAGATTGCATACCATCTCAGGGAGGGAGAGAAGGGGCAGGAATAATTTAAAACTTATGGAAGTGATTATTGAAAACTAAAAACAAATTAATTAAATTTTTAAAAAATGTCTTACCTTTCTGGGCATCAGTTTTCTCATTGATAAAATGGGAGGGTTAGACTAGATGACCTCTGGGGTTCTTTCCATCTCTAAACCTATAATCTTATAATACTAAGGGACAAATATGAGAGAGGGTGTGGAAATAGAAATAAAATTTGGCAAATGATTGGATATATGGGATGAGTGATAGTGAGAAGTTGAAGATGATGCCAAGTTTGCAAACCTGAGTAACAGGAAGGATGTCAGTGACCCCAACAGAAATAATGAAGCTTAGAAGAGCGATCATTTTGAGGAGAAAGATATTAAGTTTACATACATTGAGTTTAGATACCTCCAGAACATGCAAAATGTCCAACAGGAAACTAGTGATGTATGACTAGGGCTTAATCAATGAGTCAGTCAACAGGCATTTATCAAGCACTTACTACATGCCAGGCTAAATATTGGCTTACAAAAAAAGGCAAAAATACAATTACTACCCTCAGAGTGTACAAGCTTACATTCTAATGGGAGAGACAGAATGTAAATAACTATATACATTCAAGACATTTCCACTGTAGGTAGAAAATAATCTCAGAGGGAAGATACTAGCATTCATGAGGACCGGGAAAAGCCTCCTGTAAAAATCCAATTACAAATACTAAGAGAAAATTAAAACAATTCTGATGTGCCCCTAGAGTATGTTTGCCTTCTGCAAGGATTCTAGATCACAGAATTACACCTCAAGTTTGGGAAGGACTGCCTGAGACCCCATGGGAGAGTTAGGAACTCACTATAATGTTAAAGGATTGCTCCAGTGGCAATTCGAAGTTCAAGTCCTTTCGAAGTAGAGCAGATTGTCTATTTAAATGCTTTGTATTTTCTTTTTTTTTTAAAAGTAATTAATTTATTTTTAGTTTTCAATATTTACTTCCATAAGTTTTAAGTCTCCCCCTCCCCAAGATGGCATGTAATCTGATATAGATTCTACATATACATTTCTGTTAAACTTATTTTCACATTAGTTATATTATATAGAAGAATTACAAAAAATGGGAGGAACTATGAGAAAGAAAAAAAAACAAAGAAAAAAGGCAAATAGTATGCTTGGCTCTGTATTCAGACTCCATAGTTCTCTCTCTGGATGTGAATATTTCCATCATGAGTCTTTTTTGCACACAATGTGCAGTTCATATAACTCTTTCCAGGTTTTTCTGAAGTTCACCTGTTCGTCATTTCTTACAGTACAATAGTATTCCATTACATTCAGATACCACAACTTGTTCAGCCATTCCTCAATTGATAGGCATCCCCTCAATTTTCAGTTCTTGGCCACCACAAAGAGAGCTACTATAAATATTTTTGTACATGTGGCACCCTTTCCCATTTTTATGATCTCTTTGGGATACTTTCCTAGAAGCAATATTGCTGGGTCTAAAGGTATGCACATTTTTATAGGCCTTTGGGTTTAGTTCCAAATTCCTCTCCAGAATGACTGGATCAGGTCACAGCTCCACCAACAATGAATTAATGTTCCAATTTTCCCACATCTCCAACATTTATCACCTTCCTGTTTTGTCATGTTAGCCAATTTGATAGGTGTAATGTGGTACTTCAGAGTTGTTTTGATTTGCATTTCTCTAATCAATAGTGATTTGTAGCATTTTTTCATATGACTACAGATATCTGTAATTTCTTCCTCTGAAAACTTCTTATTTATATCCTTTGACTGTTTAGCATTTGGGGAATGACTTGTATTCTTATATATTTGATTCAGTTCTCTAGAAATGAGGCATTCATCAGAGATACTGGTTGTAAAAATTGTATCCCAGTTTTCTGTTTCCTTTCTAATCATGGTTCTATTGGCTTTGTTTGGGCAAAAATTTTTCAATTTAACATAATCAGAATTATCCATTTTGCATTTCATAATGTTCTCTATCTCTTGTTTAATCATAAATTCTTCTGTTCTCCATAAATCTGATAAAAGAGATAAAGTATTCCTCACTCTCCTAGTTTCCTTATTGTATCAGCCTTAATATCTAAATTATATACCCATTTTGTCTTTATCTTCTGGGTATAAGGTGCAAGATGTTAGTCTATGCCTAGTTTCTGCCATAATATTTTCCCATTTTCCTTACAGTTTTTGTTAAATAGTGAGTTCTTATCTCAGAAGCTTGAATTTATCAAACAGTAGATTACTATAGTCATTGACCACTATGTTTTGTGTACCTATCCCATTCCACTGATCACCTTTTTTTTTTAGCCAGTATCAAGAAGTTTTGATGATTGTTTCTTTATAATACAATTTAAGATCTGGTATGGCTAGATCACCTTTCCTAGTATTTCTTTTCATTAATTCCCTTGATATTCTGGACCTTTTGTTCTTCCAGATGAATTTTGTTATTGTTTTTTCTAGCTCTATAAAATAATTTTTCAGAGGGGGGTGCAGAGCCAACATGGCAGAGTAGAAAGACACATATACTGTAGCACTTCCCCCACAGCCCACAAAATACCTGTAAAAAATGACTCTCAACAAATTCTAGAGTAGCAGAAGCCACAGAACAATGGAGTGAAAGAGGTTTCCAGCCAAAGATAACCTGTGAGGCTGACGGGAAAGGTCTATCTCATGGGATATCTTGCCCTACAAGAAAAGAGAGAAGATGGGGATAAGGGAAGGGTGGGGAGTGATAGAAGGGAGGATACATTGAGGGAAGGGGTAATCAGAATGCAAGGTATTATGGGGTACAGGGAGGGGGGAGATGGGGAGAAAAATTGGAACTCAAAATTTTGTGGAAATGAATGTCCAAACCTGAAAATAAATAAATTAATTAAAAAAAAACAAAATAATTTTTTGGTAGTTTGATTGGTATGGCACTGAATAAGTAAATTAATCTAGATAGAATTGTCATTTTTATTATATTAAATTGAACTATGTATGAGCAACTGATGTTTTTTCAATTATTTAGATCTGACTTTATTTGTAGGAAAAGTTTTTTGTAATTGTATTCATGTAGTCCCTAGGTTTGTTTTGGCAGATAGACTCCCAAGTATTTTATAATATCTTCAGTTACTTTAAATGGAAGTTCTCTTTCTATCTCTTGTTATTGGATTTGTTAGAAATATGTAGGAATACCAATGATATGTGAGTGCTTTATGTGTTTCTAACCTGTTTTGGGGCTCCTATGAATTATATGCATCTTCTGCAATTTTTTTATAAATTAAAATAAAAATACTATCCACATTGTCACCTTGAGTTCTTATACAGAAGGTAGGACCCAGTCACCCACACTTGTGGAAATAGAGACATAAGCCAAACGTTAGCTATATTTAAGATTTGGCTAGAGTAACTTCAGACAGGTCCAAAGAGATAATCTTTTTAAAAGGGTCAAGTCCCAGGTTAAATCAAATCTATGTGAGCCTAAAGGCTTCGTTGGACAGCTAGATGACACAGTGGATAGAGTGCCAGGCCTGTAGTCAAGAACATTCCTCTTTCTGAGTTCAAATTCGGCCTCAGATACTTCCTAGTTGTGTGACCCTGGGCAAATCATTTCACCCTGTTTGCCTCAGTATCCTCATCTGTAAAATGCATTGGAGAAGAAAATAGCAAACCACTCTAGTATCTTTGTCAAGAAAACCCCAAATAGGATCACAAAGAGTTGGACATGACTGAAATGGCTAAACAGAATATTCAATTGTTATATTATTAGTCTTTGGAGATTTCTGCATCTCTATTACTTCCTCCCTCTTACATCTCCAAAAGAAGTCAACTCTTAGAGTCAAGCAAGATATATCAGCATGTTGGTCATGTATGTCTCATCTTCTCCCTCTTCTTCATCATCCTCTCTGCCAAGCTAGTTGCCAAGTTTCTTTTGGTTCTACTGCCATAATATATCTCAAATCTATCCATTTCATTCCCTAGTTTCAGCATTCATGATCTCCCCAATGGTTTCCCTTTGGTCTTTAGTCTTCCTTTCTCCATCCTATTCTAAGATCCTGCTGACAGTGTAACCTTATTATTGACTACCTCTGATCCTGTCATTTTCTTGCTGCCTACTTTTTGCCTTAGTTTGACACTCAGGGCCTTCTATGATTTGACTCCAACTTCTCTTCCCAGCCTTACTTCACAGTTCTGCCTTTCATGAACTTGCTGTTTCTTCCCAAATGGACTAGTCACCAAGTCATGATCTCCCACCACCTACTACTTTATGCCTCTGTTCATGTTGCACCTAAATCTGGAATATAGCTTCCCACTATTTTCTATCTGTTGAAATATTCCCCATACTTCAAGGCCAAAGTTTGGTACTCTGTCCTTCATGAAGACTGCCTTGATAAGCCCTACACACACAGAAGTAATCTTTTTCTTATCATCTCTTACAGCACTTTGCTTGTACTTTTTCTAAATGCTTAATTACAGTTTGTCTTAGGCTCACTTCTTTATCACCCACTCCTTAACTCTTGCAATCTGACTTCTGCCTGTACTACATTATTGCAACTGCTCTCTTAAAGGTGTTAAATGCAAACTCCTTAGTCTAGCATTCAAGGCTCTCCATAATCTAGTTTCAATTTGATTTTTCATCCTTATTTCATGGTACTTCCTTTCAATTTAGGCAAAGTCCTCTAAGCCCATTTCTCTGGCCTTCTCCTTCTGTCTTCTGTTTCTATGCATTTGTGTAGGCCATCCTTCATGTCTAAAATAGACTTCCCCCCTAAGAATAGTAATTCATATTTATATACTGCTTTAAGAGTTATAAAATATCCCTTTTGCAGCGTCTCCTCTTCACTCACTTCCCTACAATTCATACTGGCACTTATGGGTTACAGAGGCACAAATTCATGGCTGTTAACCTCTAACTCTTTATTATTAATTGTTTTTTAATTAATTAATTTTTAGTTTTCAACATTCACTTTCATAAGATTTTTTAAAAATGTATTGATTTTTAGTTTTCAATATCCACTTCTATAAGATTTTGAATTCTAAATTTTCTCCTTCTCCCTTTTTCTTTCCTCTCTCTCCTTCCCCAAGATGGTATGCAATCTGATATAGGCTCTACATATATATTCATATTAAACATATTTTGACATTAATCTTGTTGTAAAGAAGAATTAGAACTAATGGGAGGAACCACAAGAAAGAAGAAACAAAAACAAAAGAGAGAGAGAGAGCAAATAGTATACTTTGATCTACATTCAGATGCCATAGTTCTTTTTTCTGGATGTGGATAGCATTTTCCATCGTAAGTCTTTTGGAGTTGCATTAGATCCTTGCATTGTTGAAAAGAGGTAAATCTATCAAATTGTCATCACACAATATTGCTATTACTGTGTATAGTATTCTTCTGGTTCTGCTCACTTCACTCAGCTTCAGTTCATATAAGTCTTTCCAGGTTTTTCTGAAGTCTGCCTGTTCATCATTTCCTATGGAATAATAGTATTCTATTACATTCATATACCACAGCTTTTTCAACCATTCCCCAATTGATGGGTGTCCCTTCAATTTCCAATTGTAGGCCACCACAAAAAAGTTGTTATAAATATTTTTGTATATGTGAGTCCTTTTTTTGTGTGTGATCTCTTTACAATACAGTCCTAGAAGTGGTATTGCTGGGTCAAAGAATATGCACAGTTTTATAACTCTTGGACATAGTTGCAAAGTGCACTTCAGAATGGTTGGATCTGTTCATGATAACGCATTAATGTTCCTAGGTCATCTCCAGTCATCCTCATGAATATCTGGTCACTGGATTCAGATGCCTCTGGAGGAGAAGTGAGGCTGCTGACCTGCACAGCCCTCCCTCACTCAAAACAAAGTCAAATGCAAGTCATGTCATCATTTGTTTGATGGCATGGTCTCCGTCATTGTTTGTTTGACGGCATGGTCTCCTTTAGCAATGAAGGACAAACACACACACACACACACATATATATATAACTGAAAGAGATAGAGAAATTTCATTTAAAGTTACTATAGACATCATAAAATATTTGGGAGTCTACCTCTAGTTCTAAAGGTAATCTTTGTGAGTGGTTATAATAATAACATTATAATTCCTGACTCCTAATCAGTGTCAACCAGTGTGCTTCCCATGAGCATTTAGCAGACAAATTCAATGAAATTTTAGAAAAGGCATTTCCTTAAGCAGCATAACAAGAACAATAGTTACAAAATTTTCATCTTAATTTATGACCAAATAAGGATGTAAAATGGATAATTTTGATTACATTAATGAAGAGGATTTGCACAAACAAAATCAATGCATCTAAGGTTAGAAAAAAGCAACAGAAAAATGGGGGGAGAGCAGATTTTACAGCAAGTTTCTCTGATTCTCATTTCTTAAAGATATGAACTAAGTCAAATTTATAAGAATGCAAATCATTCCCCAACTGATAAATAGTCAAAGGATATGAACAGGCAGTTTTCAGAAGAAGAAATCAAAGCTATCTATAGTCATATAAAAAATGCTCTAAATGACTATTGATTAAAGAAATGTATATTAAAACAACACTAAGGTACTACCTTACATCTATCAGATTGTTTAATATGACAGAAAGGGAAAAGGACAAGTGTTGGAGTGGATATGGAAAAACTAGAACATTAATGCACTGTTGGCAAAGTTGGGAACTGATCCAGTCATTCTAGAGAGCAATCTGGAACTCTGTCCAAAGGACTATAAAACTGTGCATAGCCTTGAACCCATCAATACAACTACTAGGATTTTATGCCAAAGAGATATTTTTAAAAAAGAAAAAGAAAAGGACCTATATGTACAATATATTTATAGCAGCTCTTTTTTGTGGTAGTAAAGAATTGGAAATTGAGGGAATGCCCATCAATTGGGGAGTGGTTGAACAAGATGTAGTATATCATTGTGATACGGTAATACGCTAGAAAAAATGATGAGAAGGAGGATTCCAGAAAAACCTGGAAAAACTTACATGAACTGATGCAAAGTGAAGTGAGCAGAACCAGGAGAACATTGTACACAGTAACAGCAATATTGTATGATGATCAACTGTGAATGACTTAGCTATTCTCAACAATACATTGATCTAAGACACTTTTGAAGAACTTATGATGAAAAATGCTATCCACCTCCAGAGAAAGAACTGATGAAGTCTGAATTTAGATCAAAGCATACTTTTTTTTGGTGTGTGTTGGGGTTGGGTTTCTTGTCTGAGTTTTTTTCACTACATGACTAATATGGAAATATGTTCTGCATGACTCCACATGTTTAACTGATATAAAATTGCTTGCCTTCTCAAGGGGGAAGTGAGGAAGTGAGGGAGAGAATGTAGAACTCATTAAATGAGTTAAAATGTTAAATGTTAAAAATTGTTTTTACATGTAATTGAAAAAAGAAAATAAAATAATGGTTGGACAAAAAAAAATTCTTCCCATAACTCCAAGGCACATTATCCCAGGAATATACACAGAATCTGTGGGAGATAGAAACTTTAAAGAAAATGACAGTAAGGCACATATGTAGGGAACACGTTGTCAAAGTTATTCAAAATTCATAACTCTCATCCCAATGTCCCTTCTGTCTCCAGAACTATAGAGTCTTGATTTTTTTTCCTCTTTCATCCCTCCCAAAGTTCATTGCTGGGAGTAGTATTTGGACTGGATGATTGGCTTTACTGGTAAGCTGGGTCAGTCTACCGGGAGGTTGGAAAAGCTCTCCACAAGGAATGATCTCTTAGCTAAATGGGTCACTGATGGCCTCCAATGTCTTGGCTGCTCTGCTGCTAGGCTGGATTTGCTTCCTCAAAGGCATCTATAGTCTCTTCTTCAGGCATCTTCAGACTCAGCTAAAGTTCTGTACTAGATGAATTTGTGTGCTTTCAGTAAGGGCAAAGTTCCCTAGCCTAAAATTAGCAGAAACCTCTGTAGTTCTGCTGTCTTAGCTGGGCATTGAGGTTTTTGGGTTTTGTTTTTCTCCCCTTCATTTCCCAGGAAGAAGGTAACAGCAGAGAGAGCTATAACCTCCTCTTATTTTCCTTTTTATTTTCTTTAAGTTCAAATCTGGCCTCAGATACTTATTATCTGTGTGATCCTGAACAAGTCACTTAACCCTGTTTGCCTCAGTTTCTTCTTTCCCCATTACATCATTGATAGCAGGGGAAGGATTACTCCTCTGGTGGGCAGATATCTGTAACTTCATTGCAGGTAGGGAAAATGGCTATCAAATGTGTCTGACTCACCCCTCTGTGACAATTAAGAAATGGAAATGTCAGCTACTTTATTGGAACCCAGATTCCTCTAGTAATCCTTGTCTAGAAAAACATAAGCTATCTCAATCAGGTTTTCACTGGCTTTGCTGTTGTTCAGTTATGTCTGACTCTTCAGGATCCCATTTGGGGTTTTCTTGGCAAAGATACTGGAATGGTTTGTCATTTCTCCAGCTCATTTTACCGATGTGAAAACTGAGGCAAACAGGGTTAAGTGACTTGCCCAGGATTACACAGCTAATAAGTATGAGATTGGATTTGAACTCAAGATTATGAGTCTTCCTGACTCTAGACCTGGTGCTCTATCCACTGTGTGACCTAGCTGCCCCTGTTTTCACTGGCTTAGCTACCTTCTATTGGAGATAGAGTTAGCCCAAATCTTGATGAGGGGACTGGCAAGGACAAAAAAAGGTATGTGGCTTGCTTGGGCTGGGTTTTATTTATAGAATAAGCAAAAGTAAAGGTCCTTACCTAAATAGATGTCTGGGGGCTAGGAGTAGATGACTAAAATGGGAGAGTTCTCTTTTGAGCTATGCCCTTGGGATATGCCTGGACCCCAAACACAGGCCTCCCCTTGGAGGAAGCTGGCCTGCACATGCCTAGATCTCCTAAACGGGAGTCATTCTCTAGCCCCTCCTACAGTAGAGCACATGAAGCTTCCTTTGATTGGCTGCATAACCAGACCAGACTGCAACTTTAAAACCGGTGAGACTCAGTCAGTCTCTTACAGCGTCAAGTTTTTGTACTCCCTCATGTCTTATTGCTTCCATAGGGAAAAGATCACAGTTCACCCACAGCAGGGTACCAGGGCTCCCATGAGATGGATAGGACTCTCCTTTACCCAGGCTCTAAGATATGGGTTCGTTGATGTTTGTTTCTTGTTCTGTATCATTTGTCCTTCTCAGTTTTAGATGCCTCAGCACCAGGAATCAAGCCATAGTGACCTTGGAGCCAGGAGGAGAGCCCTGAGAAACCAAGGTGCCTGGGACTCAAGCCCAAGGAGGATTTTAGACTTGGAATTTGGACTGTATGTTCTATAGGAACTGAACTAAGCCATAAACCTAATTTTCTTTCCTTCCCTGGAGACTAAGGTGGTATAAGGAGAAGGGATTATTCCTCCTCTGTGTTGTGGGAGTGGGGGCAGCAAGTTTGTATATTTGTGATTATATCTCTTGAAGTCAATATTTCTTTGTAAAAGAAAGTTAAAGGGAACTAGGGTATAGGGGACCTCTCCCTATACTTGGGAGGATGCCATCAAGGGAGCTGAAGACATTTGCTGAGAACCTAGATACCTTGAAAACCCCTTAAGACTATGGAAAAACCTTCAGGAAGAGGTGAAAGGTAATATACTTGGCCTTCTAGGCAGTGGGAACCAGGATAGTAGGTGTTCTAAAAGGCAACAAAACTGTTTCTCTAACATGATTGGTCCCTGTCTCCCTTGACCCAGCTTCCTGGTCACCTAAGGACATAAAAAGTTCCATTCAAGTGGAGTAGGGGCCCTTCCAAAATGGTTGATGTGTGAAGACTGTGTGAATCACCAAACACTTCATTGCTGACTAAATTCTAAATTGTTAGAAGTGAGCCCATCTAACAAGCCCCAACAGTGAGAAACATGCTCACCTTAAGCAAAGAACAACACCAGCTGTAAAATCAGGAACGCTGTTAATAATCTTTACATCCATTCTCCCTGAATGGATGGGTAGCCTCCCCAGTAATGTTACAGGACTACTAAAATACATTCAGAAAGATGGGGCTTCTTATACTGTTTTCCAAACTTTGGATCTCCCACGATACCGTCCTCTGGCCATGTGCTTTGTGTTCTCCTCTCTGATAGGCTTTTCCTCACACCGCCTTGAGCCTGTGCATTAGTTTCTGATTTCTAACCATTCCATGCTAGATTGCAACCATTATCACCTAGCACTATGGAAAACAGAATTTCCTTTTTTCCCACAAGAGGTATTTCTATATGGAGATCAAGGGGACCATGTCTACCAAAGCTAAGTGCTACTATATCCTTGCCATGTTAGGTTTAAGTAAATCTCCTTTAACTGTTAACTTTTCCATGATTTATGGGTATCTCATTTCATCCTGATACAAACTGTGCTAATAAGCTACTGGTTATTAGACCAGCTCCTAAGTCCAGTTCAGGAGCTGGTCTCTTCTTCCTGTCAGTGGCTAGTCTCTCTGATACAGAATCTCCTCCTGTTGCCAGGTAGCACTGAACTACAGACCCAGGAACCCCTAACCTCTTGAACTCACAAGGTTGCTTTCAAGACTGAAAACATGCTGAATTGAAGCTGGAATCTCTAGGTTCAGAATTTCCTCAGCAAGGGCAGGTGCCCATTAAGGTGTTTGTGATGATGGCTGGAGGGGGGATGAGACCCCCACAAAGACTGGAGTACAGGGGCAGGTTGCCTGGAATGAATTCTTGGACTCAAGCATTCTTGAGGTCAAGGTAAAGATTTATTACCCTTCTCAGTGGGAAAGAGTTCTTAAGGAACCTGTGACCTCAGAGGAGTACAGGTAAAATTTATATAGGATATTGTATAGTAAAGCAAGCATCAAATATGCTAATTAGGTGAATCAGGGTCCAATTAGGGAGTGGTTAAGGAGTGGTTAGTTCTTAAAGGAACATGCACTTTTGGTATCAACTTCACAGGCATTTTACCCAAGTATTTCATCAGGAAATAGTCCAAGCCAGTGCTACATGGAGGTATGGTTTTAGGCCTGAAATGTCACTAAGTCAAGGGTCAGGACTGACTAAGGAGCACCAGGCTGCTCTCATCAATGTCTTGTTAGATAAGATAAATGTAAGGGAGTATATGTATATCTAAGTCTAGGATAGTCTGGGTAAGTGAGTAGTAAATGTCATTATGACCTAGTATGCATCCTGTTCAGCCAGTACAAAGCTGGTTCAGACTAATAAGTTCTAGTGGTGCAGCTGGCTACTGTATCAGGAAAAGAGATAAAAGTTTTCCTGGGGCAGGCTGTATCTTTGAGCTGGGGAAAACCTGCCTGGGATAGTGTTTTGAGGCTGGGGAGAAATGTGATTTTTAGAGAGAAATGTGATTTTAGACTTGGGGTCCAAGTATATGCACCCAAGCACCCCATCACTTGTGGCTACCTTCTCTGGAAAATACAGAGAGACAATCTTACATGTTACACATTCTAGAGAAAGGAAGGAAGTCAGGAGGCTGGAGTAATTCATTTTAAAGTCTGTTGAGTGGGAAAAAGAATTATTGGCAAATTCCCTGCTTCAATGGTGCCTGAAGGGGACCCTCTGCTGGATTCCCCATAGGAGTCATCTCTAGCAGTCATTAGCTACTTCTCCATCTTCATCTCTACTAATTGAAAGTTTTTACAGCAGCTGCCCACCTCATTTGCCCCATAGCAACTCCTCCAGCCCCCTCACCGGGGCTTCTTTACCTCTGACCTCATCCTCACCATCATGATGTCATCTTCACCATCATGACCTCATCCTCCTCACAAGTGTTACTGAACTACCAAGAGCACTTAGTGGTTGTCGTCATGACTAGCAGATCCACCTGGAGCGGCATGCCTCCCTTATCTACCTGCCCATGTGTTACTATACCAACCAGGAAGATGTGGTATTCAAGAATTTGGCCAAATGTTTTCTATATGGATTCCATGAGGAGAGGGAATATTCCAAGTCATTCATGAAACATCAAACTAAAGAGGTAGCCAAATTTTCCTTCAGGACATCAAGAAGCTAGGACCAATAGGTCTAGGAAAATGGGCTGAATAAAATGGAGCGTGCTCAAAAAAGTGCTAGTCAACAGTTACTGGAATTGTACGATTTGACAATTGACAAAATGAGCCTCATTTGTGATTTCATTTTACCTGGACGAACAGGTAAAATCCAACAAAAATTGAAAGATCAAGTATCAACCTGCACAAAATAGGGGCCCTTGATTCTGGCATCTTTTTAAATAAGCATTCTATTGGAGATAATGACAGGCAAAGATGAGACTCAGTTTGACTTCTAGCACAACTTTGAACTGTGGGGGTGATTTTCTATCGTTTTCAGTGCATGCATGTTTTGGTTATCTGGCCTTTTCACTGTCGTCATTGTTCGCTCATTTCAGACTCCTCATGACTCCATTTGAGGTTTTCTTGGCAAAGATACTGGGTGGTTTGACATTTCCTTCTCCAAGTCATTTTACACAGGAGGAAACTGGGGCAAACAGAGTTAAGTGACTTGCCCAGAGTTACATAGCTAGTAAGTGTATGAGGCCAGATTTGAACTCATAAAAGATGCGTCTTTTTGGTTCTACCTAGTGCTCTATCCACTGCACCACCTAGTTTCTCAGACTTCATTGTTTACATTAAAAAAAATAACTACTCCATTTATATCCTAATAAAGTGACTTGGTATTGATGGGAGGAAAATAAGGTCTAGTGAGTAAGTGGCTCTCCTTAGTTAAACAAGCCAGTCCTCTTTGATACAGCTTCCCCTTCCCTCTTCCCATTTACTAAGTAGTAACTCTCTTTTACCCAGGAACCCTGAGTGTCTTCCCCTCCCAGTTTGATGTTTTGGTTATTTTTTTTCTTGTACTAAAAGGGGCCATCCTTGCAGTAACTACTTAAAGAGGCCTGTTCATTGAATGTGTGTATCTCACTCAAAGTGAGAATCTGATAAGATCTTAGTTTAAAATGGCCAAGGTCCCACATGGTGGTCTCCAGTCATCCTGATGAATATCAGGTTACTGGACCCAGATGGCTCTGGATGAGCTTTACATAGCCCTCCCTCATTCAAATCAAAGTCAACTGCAAGTCCTCTTTGAGAATGAAGGACAAACATATGGGGTAGGGGAATAAGGGTTATTTCCTCCAGTCTGCCGCATCATCTCAAATCTCACTGCCCTTCAGGGTTGAGCCTATGATGTTTCTGGGACTCACCAAGGAAGTTCAGCACATATTCCATACAGTGGTCCCTACAAGCCCAACCCTATGCGAACCTCATAGGATGGGAGAATAACTAAAATGGGAAACACAAATAGTGGTCTGCCTGCCTTGCCCTGCTCTTCCTTCCAACCCCAACCCTTTCTAACTAACGACTCCCTCATCTTGTCCCAGATAGAAAAATTCCTAGTACAGCTCTGCCTGCAGAACTGAGTAGGGTCAACTGGAGAAAGTTTCCTTGGAGGTGAGCTTATTTGTGGCAGAGAGGAGAGTCACAGATTGACTTAAAGAGGAGACAGGGAGATAGGGTCAGGGAAATGCAAATAAAAAGTTGGGAGCCTGGAAAAAATGCGTTCCTTATAGGTT
Organism: Bettongia penicillata ogilbyi; assembly: GCA_023548195.1. Lineage (NCBI taxonomy): Eukaryota > Metazoa > Chordata > Mammalia > Diprotodontia > Potoroidae > Bettongia > Bettongia penicillata. Next base: position 6,827,731 of record JAJHZJ010000131.1, read on the forward strand.
AGATTAGCAGACAAACAGATCTGAAGGCCTCAGGGTGACAGCCTGATCTACCCTGATTTTCCAAGCCTCGCACTTTTAAAAACTGCCCTCCAAACAGAATGTATTAGTAGGTGACACACTTGTGGCTGCAGTTATACTGGCAAAAATAAAAACAAAACTTAAAAAAAATACTTTGATTTGAATTGCTTTCATTTTCTGATATGACCGCAGCAAGACTGTCGATCTGGATTCCTGGAAGCCAGAGCTGTTAACTGGGCCCTGCGTAGCCATTCCCCACTGCCTGACATTCACTCTTTACCACCCAAAATGAAGCTGCCACTCTCAGAATGAAATTAAGTTCTCCCATACTCTGCCAAAGAGCATACTTTGTAAAAGAAAAAGCAAACTCAAAGGTTACTTGGGGAAAAAAATAAGAAAAAAATAAGTGAAGAACTTTCGAAAGTTCCTTTTGTGATTTTCTGTATAATAAGTTGCATTTGATAGAATATGTATCTGTTTCTCCAGGCAATTTCTGGATAAATTTGTATCTTGGTGTTGAAGACCTGGGCAATTTGCTAGAATGCAGAAAACTCATGGGTGGTCCCTTGGTTCTCCCCCTCCCCATGACATCCTTCCACCATTAGTCACCTTTTCCTCTAAGAAACACCATGGTGGAAAAAAAGAAAAAAACTCCTGTAGTTCAGCCAGAAATGACTGACAGACCCAGAAATGCCAACTTCTCAGATTTGTGAGGTTGCCTCCAAGATTGGGTACATCCATATGAGGATCACTGTTCAATTACCTATGCTCAGAGAAAGAAAGAAATGGAAAAGGCAGCCAGGAGTCCCAAGGCTCAAGCTTAGGCTTATCCAAATGATATCCTCTCTACCTGACAAGTGTAAAAACCATTTCTGTTAAGGTGTGTATGTGGGGCTGGGGGAGGCAGGGACAGCCCTTCTCCCTACAGGAAGCCTAAGGAGAGTTTCTCAACACATGGGAAAGTGAAAGGAAGACAGAAAGCTAAAAGTGCTCTCTTTTTAAACAGACATATCACCCACCCTTCTCTCCACCCATCCCATAAGGTTGTAGCCTACAACTTCCTGGAGCAATGAATGGAGTGCTGTGCCTGGAGTCAGAGACTTGAGCCTAAATCTGGACTGGGCAAGTCATTTAACCTCTGTCTGCCTCAGTTTCCTTATCTATAAAATGGGGTTGTTGTGAGAACCAAATGAGAGATAATACCTGTAAAATACTTAGTACAGTACCTGGCACATAGTAGGTACCATATAAAAGTTATTATTAGGAATAGAATTAGAGCACATATTTATCCAGTCAACCTCTGGGGGAAGAGGGCCCAAGGCTTCTCCCCTTTAAATATTGTCTCTCAGCAGAATATATTATTGAGAAAAAAATCAAAGCTTAGATTTTAATTAAGAAAAGTTTAACCAAGAGAGTAGCAGACACTGACTTATGACCTTTTCAATGCTCTAACAGTCAATCAAAAAATCTTACATTCACAGTGTAGCTAGCTAATAACCCAGTGTAGCTAGTAGTAACCCAGTGATGGAATGTTTTCTAATGTTCTAAATCTCTACAAGACCCTTCTAATACACATCATGACAACTTTCCCTAAAGCAGGCTCCCAAGATGTTTCCACATGGAGAACTTCATTAGCAGCACTCTATGTATGCTCATGAGGACTGGGCTCATCATCGGTCCCTATTATACTCTTATCCTTGTTTGAAAATTTTTCCATCCTTGACAAGTCAGATTAACCAGATGTTTTAAAGATATCGTCTGTGTCCTCAATCCAGAAGCCTCTGCTGAAGTCTCAGGGTGGCATGATCGTTGCTTTCCCAGCACCATGCAGGAATGAGTCTCAAAATAGTCAGTGTGTCAAGTTCATACTTGCTCACATGTACAGATGAAAATGTAGGAACAAAGACATTACCAGATGCAGCTTCTGCTCTCAGGGGGCTTACAGTCTGGTTAAAAACCAACAAAATTGATTCATTGAAGACCCTACTTTATTCCAATTTGATATGATTCCATAGGGGTAGTGATTATAAGTTAATTCTGTATATTAGGTCCCAGAGCTGCGAGGAGCAGGTTGAAAGATCATTTGCTTAATCATAGGAAGCTAACCAGAGGCCCTCCACCTTTGTTTTTCCTTGTCATGGTGACCAAACCCAGTGTGATGGAGGTGACTCAACTACATGGAAAGTCCCTCAATTTTGTGCCTCTAGACCATTCTCTCCTGTCTAACAGGAGCAGGTGACCATTTTATGACTGCCTGGTCAGTGGAGATATTCCTGACTTTGCTTAATCTGTGACCTTGCTGATATACTGTTTGCTTGTTTTAGCCTATGCATCATATGTCAACCAATGGAATTATTCTGTATTTGATGTAGCTGTTCTTGAATGTCTAGATATCTAATCCTAAAAAAATAGGGCCCTGGAAGGAGGGGGCATCTCAGATCATGAGGAAGATCTGAGGTCCTTTCATTAGTGGACCATGGCCCCTTTAATAAAGTGCCATTGGCTCACAGCTCTGCTTCAGTCTCTCTTATCATAGATTGAATAATTTTATCCCCACAAAACCTACTTTTAAAGTTAGGTAATAAGGGCAGCTAGGGGGTTTAGTGGCTAGGACACTGACTGTGGAGCCAGGGGGACCTGAATTCAAATCTAGCCTCAGATACTTACTACATGTATGGCCCTGGGCAAGTCACTTAACCCCATTGCCTTAAAAAAAAAAAGTTAGCCAATGATACCTATTGTAACATAGCAAATGCTAAGTGCCAAATAAAGACCACCCACATTGATGTTTCAGGTATGGTGTGAAACTTATGGAAGAAATGATACTTGAACTAGATAGGCCTGAAAGGAAAGCATGGACTCCAATAAGCATCAAGAAGGAGAAGGTAATTTCAGGCAGGGAGAACAGGGTGAGACACATAAGGAGAACAATGTGTAAGCAAGACAGGCAACATGATATTGAAAGGGTATTTGGACAAAGGGAATGGTTTCAGAAAAACCTGTGAAGAGTTATGTGAACTGATACAAAGTGAAATGAGCAGAACCAGGAAAATGTTGTACACTGTAACAGTAATATTGTAAGGATGATCATCTGTGAAAGACTTAGCTACTTTGATCAAGACAATGATCCAAGACAATTTCAAAGGAAAAATGCTATCCATCTCCAGAGAGAGAAATTTGAATGCTTTTTGTTCTTGTTCATGGGGTCTGACTCTTTGTGACCCCATGGGCCATAACGCCCCAGGTCCTTCTATCCTCTACTATCTCTCAAAGTCTGTCAAAATTTATGTTCATTACATCCATGATGCTGTCTATCCAACTCATCCCCTCTTCCCTTTGCTCTCAATCTTTCCCAACATCAGAATCTTTTCCAGTGAGTCTTCTCATTATGTGGCCAAAGAATTTAAGCTTCAGCTTCAGTATTTGACTTCTCAAATGGAGAATCAAAGTGGATAGAGAAATCAAAGTGGATAACCTGAATTAATTTCTTTATGTACTGACTAATTTGATCTCCATGTCTAGGTATCTCTCAAAAGTCTTCTCTAGCACCACAATTTGAAAGCATTGATTCTGTGGGGTTCAGTTCTCCGTATAATCCAACACTCACAGCCTATACATGGCTACTAGAAAAACCATAGCTTTGACTATATGGTCCTTTGTTGTCAAGGTGATGTCTCTGCTTTTTAGTATGCTGTCCAGATTTGCCATAGCTTTCCTGCCAAGGAGCAAGCATCTTTTAATTTCACGGCTGAAGTTGCCATCTACAGTGATCTTTAAACCCAAGAATATAAAATCTGACACTCTTTCTATTTCTTCTCCCTCTATTTGCCAAGAAGTGATGGGACCAGTTACCAAGATCTTCAGTTTTTTTGGATGTGAAGCTTCAACTCAGCTTTTGCACTCTCCTCTTTCTCCCTCATCACATTGAAGCATACTTTTCTCATTTTATTTTTTCTTGATTTTTTTTGGTAATATGGCTAATATGGAAATACGTTTTGCATGACTTCGCATGTATAATGGATATTACATTGCTTTTATTCTCAATAGGTGATGGAGGGGCTGAAGAGAGGAAGAGAATTTGGAACTCAAAATCTTAAAAATGAATGTTAAAAATACGTAAGTAAATGAATGAATGATTGTTGTTTTTTGTTTTTTTTTAGAGAAAGAGTATTGAACTTGGAATTAGGAGAGAACTGAGTTTAATCAACCTAGCATAGTCATTTAGTCTCTCTCATCCTCAGTCTTCTCATCTGTAAACTGGAGATAAGGATACCTCTAGGATTTACCTCATAAAGTTAATTCAGCGAAGGGCTCTGAACTTGGACTCTGCACTTACTACCTTTGTGACTTTGTGCATACTATGTAATGTTCTTAGGTATTAATTTCTTCATCTGCAAAGTAAAGGGATTTGTGAGAAAACATGTTGCAGCAGAAAGAGTTCTGAACTTGAAATCATGATCTGAGTTTGAATCCATCCTCAGATATTTACTAGCTGTATGACTCTGGTCAAATCATTTAACTGCTGTCTACCTCAGTTTTCACATCTATAAAGTAAAAGGGTTGGATTATATCAGGGGTATCCAAATACTTTCAATCACATGTACCTGCCGATTTAAATTTTTTTTTTTTGAGAATGCATCCCCCATATGTGTATATTTACTTGTTAATAAATTATATTCTACAATACAAATAATTATGTGTATTATGAAACTTGAACATAAGAGCATAGATTTATAACTGAGAGATACCTGAGAGGCCATCAAAACCAACCCATCCTCCTAATTTACCAATGAGGAAACTGAGGCTGAGAGAGGTTAAATGATTTGTCCAGGATATCACGTAGCTAGAAAGTGTCTGAGACAGTATTCAAACACAAGTCTTTCTGGTTGAAGGTCTTTCAGTGATGTCTGACTTTTTGTGACCCCCATTTGGGGTTTTCATGATCAAGATACTGGAGTGATTTGCTATATCCTTCTCCAGCTCATTTGACAGATGAGGAAACTGAGATAAATAGGGTTAAGTGACTTGCCCAGGGTCACATAGCTACTAAGTATCTGAGGCAAAATTTGAACTCAGGAAGATGAATTTTCCTGACTGCAAACCCAGTGCTCTATTCACTGCACCACCTAGCTGCCCCACTATACTAGCAACACACACAAAAAAATAGTAATTAAAAAGGAATGATCCAATGGAAAAATAATATTTGATCCTAGAGGCAATAAAAAAATCATTGGAGTTTTTTGAGTGCAGTGAGGGGGGTGGGTGACACTATCAGATCATGCTTTAAAATCACTTTGGCAACTATATGTAAGATGGGACTCAATGCAATGAGAAAGAAGGAAACAAATATTTGAAGACAGCTAAGTGGTACAGTACAGATAGAATGTTGCCCTGGAGTTGGAAGGACCTGAGTTCAAATGTAGATTCAGACACAAGTCATGTGACCCTGAGCAAGTCACTTAACCATCATTGCCTCAAAAAAAAAAAGCCATTAAAAAAAGAAATACTTTTCCAATCTTCTTACACCTTACACCCTGACATGTATTCTTTGATTCAGTGACACTGGTCTCCTTGGCTGTTCCACCAGCAAGATATTCCATTTCTTGATTTTCTCTGGTTGTTCTCATGCCTGGTTTTCCTATTCCTCTTCTGACTACTGCCTCTTCTGACTACTGGCCTCCCTGGCTTCCTTAAGTCCCACCTAAAATCCTACCTTCAATAGGAAGCCATCACCAGGGTCTCAATTCCTGGGCCTTCCCTCTGTCAATTATTTCCTATTTATAAGATATTATAAATAGCTTTCTTTGTATGTACTTGCAAGTTGTCTCACTCATTAGATTGTAATATGTACTCCAAGATTGTGTCACTCATTATGTTGTAAACTCCTTGAGAGTTAGGATTGTCTTTTGTCTCTTTCTGTATCCTGAGAACTTAGCACAGTGCCCAGCATTTAATACAGAGGTTCCTAAACTTATTTGACCTACTACCCTCTTTTAAAAAAAAAAATAATAATTGCTCAGCACCCCCTTGGAAATCTACTTTCTTTAACCTTTTAAAGATTTTTTAAAAAATTTGGGTCATTTCAAAAAAATATAAAAATATTTTTTAAAAGATTATATATTTTAAATTTAATAATTTATTGTAAATTTGTGGGTTTTTTCCTACCTTGAAATTTTGATGACTCAAGCATGGTATTGTAAACAATTCATTGCATGCACATCATATTCCTGCCTGATGCATGCTAGACTTCCCAACAATGCTCAACAGGCTCTCCTACCAACACTTGCTTGTTAAGACTGTGGGCAGCTTGATCACTAATGCATTTTGTGTGTTTATTTGAAAAATAATGTAATCACTACAACTTTAACTCTATTACACAATAGAAGAAACATGTACAAAAGGTTTTTCAAGATTTTCTTATCTTCTTTCCATGTGCTTCCACCACTCCCTTATTTTTATTCAACACCCCCCAAGGCAACTACAACCCCCTGGACCATTCCAGCCTCCCTTCCCCCTATCAACCACTTGGGAAATCTGAGTTTTTAGTAAGAGCCTAAAAAGTGTTTATTAACTGATTAATATAAAGTGTTTACTATGTGCAGGACACAATGCCAAGTGCTCAGGATACAAATACAAGTTAAAAAAAGACAAAAGAGAGCTAAAAAGGGAGGTAAGGTGAAGAGAAATGAAGGTATCTAGGCCAGGGGTACAGTTTTTGACAAGGGGCAGCTAGATGGTGCAGTGGATAGAGCACCAGTGCAGAAGTCAGGAGGACCTGAGTTCGAATTTCACCTCAGACACTTGACGATCACTAGCTGTGTGACCTTGGGCAAGTCACTTAACCCCAATTGCCTCATCCTGGATCATCTCCAGTCATCCTGATGAATATCTGATTCACTGGATTCAGATGGCTCTGGAGGAGAAGTGAGGCTGGTGACCTGCACAGCCCTCCCCACTCAAAACAAAGTCAAGTGCAAGTCACATCATTATTTCCCTGATGGTATGGGCTTCTTCGGTAATGAAGGATGAACGCACATGGTTTTGACATCCAGAAGGCAGAAGCAGGGACTCAAGAGTAATGAAGACCAGAGTAGACCCTTCCACAAAATAAAGGTCCCAGAGTAAGGTAGCCGTCCCTACACAGCTCGGTGATGTGGTTGAAAGAAAAGTCACAGGAGGCGGGAAAAGATAGACCAGTTTCATTTATTGATCTGAGGGTTAGGGTTATATAGACAGAATCTGCAAAGTCTACGTGACATTCTGCTCATCTCCTGTCCCAGTGATTAAATCAATCAGGATGATTAAATCAGTCTTAAGTCTAGGAGTATCTATTTTACATATCCCTTGTTTTCTGTAATCCTCTTGTTTGTCTCACAGAGACAACAACATTTGGGGGGCATGGAGAGCTATTCCGGATGATAATGAGCACAGTCTCCAAGAACAATTTCCCCAAGGTCTATCCTGATGTTGTCAACCACACTCCACCCTGACCATCAACAGAGTAACATTGGAAGAAGAGGATAGGCCTTACAAAAGAATATTTTGGGGTAAGCATGCTGTCGTACTAGGATGTTGCCTGGCAAAGCAGCCCCAGGATGGAAGGATGATGAGATGGCAGTAGAGGCATGATTGTTTTTTTTTTTTAAGGTAGTCAGGGTTTAGTGACTTGCCCAGGGTCACACAGCTAGTAAGTACATATTTGAGTGTGTATAAGGCTGTATTTGAACTCAGGTGATCTGGACTCCAGGATAGATGCTTAATCTGCCAAGTCACCTGTCTGCCCCAAGTGATGGTTTTGAAGTCCAAAAGTAAAGAACAATTTCGGAAAGGGAATGAAAGTATATCAAGGGTGAGGAACCTGTGGCCCCACAGCCACATGTGGCCCTCTAAGTCCTCAAGTGCAGCTCTTTGATTGAATCCAAACTTCACAGAATGAATTGCCTGGTAGCCCTGACTGAATCCAAAGTTTGGATTCAAAGAGCTGCACTTGAGGAATTAGAGGGCCACATGTGGCCTCCAGACCACAGGTTCCCCACCTGGAGTCAAATGAGAGGTGATCAGGATCTGACTTGCATAAGAGATTGAGTAAATGAATGAATGAATGAAAAAAGCATTTACTAAACAATTCTTTTCTGCAGAGCACCGTAGCTAAGTGCTGAGCATCCAAGCCCATCCCAGGAGCAAAAAAAACATTTGCAGATATTCATTCTAGCCTTGAAGCACATCTGGCTCCACCAGGTTCACTTTTCTTTGAGTTTCAGTTTCCCTGTCTATAAGATAAGGAGTGTTGAAGTACAAAGTTTCTCAGGTACTACAACAATCCAGCTCTAGTTTATTGATTCTGATATTAGTGTAGGGAACTTAGGAAACCTGGGTCAGAAGTCCACTTTGAGCAACTCCAGTCACTTGGGATAATTGATCTCCTTAGGGATTTGTCACTATCTTCCCTTTTCTTAACTTCTCTATTCATCAACCACACAGTGGGTCAGACAGCTACCACTACCCCCAGATCACAAAGATACTTGAAGAATAATGAGATGATTGTGCAGAGTGACCTCACTGCTTGGAGGTGGGAGTGGACATGGGAGGAAGCAACGTAAGGGCAAGGAGGGGGTCTTTTTCTCAAGGGATGTGTTTCATCTGGATTTTGTATAAACTGACCATGTTTGTTTTCAATTCTATTTAGGGTCATTGGGGGCAGAGGTTGCTTTTTCTTGCCTTCTGTATTTTCCAGTGTCAGAGGTGGGATTAATTAGGACCCCTTTTACCAGGTGTGGTGGGGCTCCCAGTCCTGCCATCTTTGGACCTACCACTCCACCAGTCATCCTGACCTATATCTGGCCACTGGACCCAGGTGGCTCCAGAGGAGAAAGTGAGGCTGGTGACTTTGCACAGCCCTGCCTCACTTAAATCCAATTCACCTGCAAGTCATGGCATCACCTTCCTGATATCATGGTCCTCTTGGAGAAGAAAAAAAACCAAAAAACTACCACTCCACAAAGCCCTTCTCTTGGGTTTTAAACAAACACAAAAGGAGGCCTAAGGAAGAACTTGGTCCTTTCTTCCATTACTGTCCTTATCCTGCTGCATCAGCAGTGGGCTTTTACATGGGGAGAAAGGTATCAGACTTGCTTTCTGGATCATTTCAATAGGCCCCTAATTTCTCCTTGTGCCTCTAGTCTTTCCTCTCATCTATCTTCCTCAGAGCTTGCCAAAGTGAAATTCCTAAAGCACAAATCTGACCACAATACTCTTCTACTCAAAAATTTCCAGTGGCTCCTTTGTGCCTTTTGGATAAAATGTAGATTCTTCTCTTTGACCTTTAAGATGAAGGTCTTTAAACTTGGATCCTGTCTGCCTCTTCAGGCTGATTACATTTTACTCTCTCTGATGCTCTCTCTCCTCTCTTTCTCTTCATTTATCAAATTCTATAACAATCCATTTTCAGTCTCTGTGACTTGTTACAGGCTGTCTTCCATGCCTGAAACATACTTGTTCCTTACTTTGCCTCTTAGAAACTCTAGTACTTAAAAAAAATTAAATATTTACAATATTTACAATATAAACATTACATATATTTGTATAAATATAAACAATATGAAATAAATATTTTTTTAAATTAAATATTTTAATTTTTCCCAATTACATTAAAAACAATTTTTAACACTCATTTTTAAAAATTTTAAATTCCAAATTCTTTCCCTTCCTCCCTCTTCTCCTTTTTCCTTGAGACAATAAGCAATTTGATATATAAATTATATGTGTGCAACCATGGAAAACATGTTTCCATATTAGTCATGTTGTGAAAGAAAATACAGACCAAAAAAAAAACCATGAGAAAAATAAAGTGAAAAAATCATGTGCTTTGATCTTCATCCAGACTCCATCAGTTCTTTCTCTGGACATGGATTGAATTTTTCATCATATTTTCATCACTTTAGGAATTTTCTTGGACCATTGTGTTGCTGAGAAAAGCTAAGTCTATCACACAGGGCTGCTGTTACTTTGCACAATGTTCTTATGGTTCTGCTTGTTTCACTTTGTATCAGTTCGTCTAAGTCAGCTCCAACGTCACCTCTTTTCTGAGCTCTTTATGATGTAGCTCGGTGACACAGGGAACAGCGTGCCTGACTTGGGGTTAGGATAGACCTGAGTTCAAATCCTTTTTTAGACACTTGTGATCCTGTGCAAGTCACTTAAATTCCCTCAGCTTCAATTTCCTCATCTGTAAAATAGGGAGATAATAAATAATAGCATCTGCCTTATAGGGTTTTTGTACAGATCATGAGGTGACCTATAGGAAATGCTTTGCAAACCTGAAAACTATGTTAACTATGATTATTTCCTGACCCTTATCAGTTTCTATTTCCTCCTCTCCTCCCAAACCCTCTTTTTATTAAATTGGGATGTATGTACACATGTATATATGTATGTATATTTTACACTTATGTACACAGATACATTGCATGTAAGATGTTTGAGGGTAGAAACAGCTTAATTTTTGTCTTTTTATACACACACAGACACACACACACACACACCACAGAGACACACACACAGACACACCACACACACACCACATGCATACCACACACACACACCACACCACACACACACACACACACACAGTGTCTGGCAAATAGCAGCCAATAAATGCTTGTTGATTGATCTAGCAAGCCAATTCAGATCCACGAAAGAGAAGAACCACATCACACCTTTCATAAAAGTTCTTGGGATTTTGATAAGAGCAAACCATATGTCTTCTCTGGGTCCTGGCTTCTTCATCTTTAAAACAAAGAACTTGGACTCGATGGGTTCCAACACCCTGTGCTTCCAAGTCCTGAGTCAGAGACTTACTAAGTGTGACACATGGGGGTGCATCCTCTATAAAATGAGGGAATTGGACTACATGATCTCTAAGACCTTCTTCCAGCTCCCATGTTCTGTGGTTCTAGGATTCCAGCTCAAGGGATGCTATCACATCTTTGGGTGGCAGAGGATGAGAGTTTTTGTTGGATTCACTCAAGAACCAAACTTCAAAGGATTTGTTCTATAAAACGTGGATGCAATCAAAAGGCTGCACCCAAGGGCCTTGAGGCCACAGGTTCTCCACCTCTGGATTAGTGTCTATTAGGTTCCTATCTTTGATAAGAATCCCAGAAGACTTTGGGTGAGCAGGGGTTGGGTTACAACAGCCACACTTCTTGGACCTCTGGGACCATCAAGGTCTGCTGGTAGCTGGATGAGGACACAGAGATGAAAGAATGCAAGTCATCCCAAGGTCACACCCTGACTTTTAAACATGGGCAAGAATCTATGCCTGGGTCTATGGCTCTGTCCCTACAGGCATCCTGACCCACTAGCACTAATGCGGACAAGAAAAAGTAGGAATGACAAACTAAATCCTACCCAGAAATAGTCTTGAGTACAGGCAACAACGGAAGCTACGCAGACCCCAGCGCTTTGGGAAACTGTTTATTCAACAACTAACCGACGTAGGACTAAGGAAGGAGAGAAACGAGACTCCACAGATCCACTCAGCAATGGAGGGCCTCACTAAATCAGGCAGCCCAGAGACTGGGCTGTCCTAAAATCACAACTTCAAAAATTATATTTAAAAAGCAAGTGAAGGCTAACAAAACATTTTCCTCACAACAACCCTGTGAGGTAGGGAGTGCCTAAAGTACTATTATTTCAGTTGAACATTCAAGGAAACTGAGGCTCAGAAAGGATAGATGACTTGCTTGTGGTTATACAAGTCAGTATCTGAGACAAAATGTGAACTCAGGCCTCCTGGATTTGAGTCCTACATTCCGTCTACTATCCCCATTCTGCCTTTCACCTAATAATCACATTCGCTAATGAAAATTTGTCTCCAACAGTCCTTTTAACACAACAGAACTATCCATTCTAACACGAGGAATCCCAAGAGACTAGGGAAAAGCTGGAATGATCACCACAAAAGGGTGTGTATTTTGTTCTCCTGCCCCCTTTGCCATCATGTGCTGGTAAAAACAGCGATGACCTATTGCTTTCACTTGCCCACAGGCTCAACACTCTTTTGAAAAACTAAGCTCTAATGTCTCACTTACCAGCACCCCTCTCCCCCAAATAATCTTAATACATCATCCTCCTGGTCACTGTATTAACTGTGATTTTCTTCGAATCTCTCTTAATTCTGCTGCAGACTCCATCGTGGCTGGGCTACACCTGAGCCACACAATAGTACCATTTGTGTCAAACACAAAGGAAAAGAGCCATCAGGTCAACAGGTCTGACCATCCGGAGGCCACTGTTCCCCTCCCCCAAGAAAACAAGAGCATGGCTGTCCTCTATTTGGATCCTCACATCAAAACGCAGATTCCATTTTATTGGGTACTAATAAATATCTGTCCCAGGGGTATCCTCTGAGGCGGGGTCATCTTGTTTTGCAAGCACTCACTCAACCCAGGACGATCTGGACTACTCACTGTAGTTTCATGAGACTTCTTCTCTTGGAATCTTTCCGTGCTATAGGGCTGAAATTGGAAACCTCCTTGTAGATATGACCTGGGAAAAATGAGACAAGTACTGAAAGGGGGAAGGTCACAAAGCAATGAATGGGAACCTGTGGCCAGAGGGGTAGACAGGTAATGCTAAACATGAAGGGGTAAAAGGATAGCCAGTAAAACAGAGCAGAGAGCTGGATCCCCAAAGACATAGGTTAGAAGGCAAGATTAGGAGGTATAAGTCATTGTAAAGGAGAAAGGGATGAGAAAGAGACCAGTGGTGGGGTGGGGGAATTCATAGGGTAGGGATGGGGAGCTGACCCACAGCAGGGAAGGGTGAGGTGTCAATTATCCCCTGGCTTCCTCTCCCTTCCCTATGTCTCATGCCTAGCCCTTACTCTTCCACTCGTCCACCGTGAGCTTCTCATGCTCCATGGAATCATCAAATGGCTGTTGGGCTACCGTCTCCTCCTCTGGATCCCGGAACTGGTCAAAGAAGGGATGGGCGAGAGCCTGTGCAGCCGTCAAGCGCTTGTCCACATCCAGCTCAAGCATCTTCTCTAACAGGTCTGCCGCTGCAGAACAGCAGAACCTGTGAGCCCCACTAGTCCATACTCCCCTAAGACTCTACCCCAATAGCCTACCCAGGTTCCAGAATGAAAGGAGCTGCCTATGTCTTTTGGTATCCTTCAAGTTCCAGGGAGGGCTGGAGTGCCACAACAGATCTCACCCTGGGGACTAGCACTAGGAAAAAGTTGTGAGAAATCCTTCTTGGGAGTCTGAGGCAGGGACTGGATATAGGATTTGGCCTGAAAGAGAGCAAAGCAGAGAGTTTTGTTTTTAGGATATAAGGTCTGGAGCTGCGAGGGTCTTAGACTCAAGGTTTCAGAGATAAGGAAAATAAGGTCCAGATATGATCTAGAGTGTTTGCCCAGGGGTACACACCTAGTAATTATTTGAACCACATCTTCCTGATTCTCAGTACAGCACTCTATCCATGACACCAAGCTTCATTTCTCTACCTCCCCCTCTCTCTCTCTACTTTTTCTTCTCTTCTCTGTATCTCTCCTCTCTCTCTCCTCTCCTTTCTTTCTCTCCTCTCTATCTCTTCTCTCTCTTTTCTCTCTGTCTCTCCCTCCATCCCTCTTCCTCCCTCTGTCATCTCTTCTCTCTGTCTGTTTCCCAAACATTAAAATACATGGAACGAGAAAAGGGCCATGACCACTAGGACAAAGCTGGAGCAAAGCAGGCCCCGTCTGACCAGCGATCAGGTCATTCACTGTCTTTTGCTTTTTTAAACATTTGACTCAAAACAAAAGCAGCAGACTTTGGGGAGAAGCTTGCTCATCATTTCTACCCAGTTTTCCTATCTGGGTACTTCCTTAAGCAGGCCCTGGCTTGTCCCTTACCGCTTTGTCCTGTAACTTCTGTACGAAGTCTGCTCCAGGAACCCCGGTCACCTTGAGGATCTGGGTCAGTTGGTCCAAATCTGGCCAGCAGAGTTGAGGCTCATAGTTCCACCTGAGCAATTTGTGGAAGAAGTTTCTGACCCCTTCCCATCCCTCTCACCCACTACCAGGAGGACTTGGATTCCAAAGTCAGGTAGAATTACCTATAGTATCCAACCTGGACCGGACTAAAAAGGATACAGTCTTTTCCCTTGAACAGAGTTTTCCCGGTCAGCATCTCTGCCATGATGCAACCAACGGACCAGATGTCCACTGTGGATAAGATGTGGAGAAGGCAATGACCAAGAGGGAGAAATGAAGGAAAATCATGGAAAATAAAAATAGACCCAGTCATAAAAATACTAATCAACCAAATCAACAAAAACTGACTACAGGACTGTGGGTGGCAGAAATGTCCCTGCTTTCAAGGAACTTCAAAGTCCAGCTGGTAACGTAATAAAGAAATAAAGAGATGGCCATGAATGGAGTATAATTCATATAGGTCTCTTAAGGGTGTAAAGCACTTTGCTTTCAGTATCTCTAGAGAAGCAGTGCTGGTATTATACTCATTTTACAGATGAGGAAACTGAGTCTCCAATATGAAAAATGATTTCTTCTTGGTCATACAACTAGTAAAAATCCCTGAGATTAGATGAGAATTTAGATCTCCTTATTCTAAATCCATCCCTCTCCACCACACTTTGATGTTTCCCAAGAACAAGCCTTTAAACAAACAGGCTTTGCTGAATTTTTTTTCCAAGTCTTTGTTAAAAGGGAAGGCTCCCTGTGGAATAGGTCAGGAGGGGCATATTAGTGATTGGATGTGATTGGAGGGCTAGAGGTGGAGTATGGAACTTTTTCCAATGTCTTCTTTTATGGCAGGCGGAAATGAATTGTTGGTTCCTTCCACTTTGTACCTGCTGTTCTGCCTGGCTTCATTCCCTCCCCACCCATGCCAGCCCAATCTCCTGCTTTCTATTGTATGTTGTCATTAGATTCTAAGCAACTTGAGGGTAGGAACTGTCTTTCTTTCTTATTAATTGCATCCCCAGCACTTAGCATTGTATCTGGCACACTGTAGATGTTTGATACATATGTATTGGATTGACTATCAATAGCACTTAAGAAATCAAACAAAAATCGTAACTTTCATAAGCCAAATAAGGGCTATTCTTCAAGCAATTACCTTGGGAGTCTATACACTTATTCAGATGATATCACCACAGCTTAAAACATGGTTGGAGTTCCTCCTTGGGAACCTCCTAAGATGTGCTCTCATTCTTATGATCAGACTAACCTGGAAGGGAACTTAGACATGATCTAAGCCCAACTCTTTTCATTTGAATGAATGATAAAAAAATGAGATCCCAAGAGATGTGACTTGCCCAAGATCACATAAGTATCAAATAGCAAAGCCTAGATTTGACTTAAAATCCCATGTCTTTCCCACTATGACAATATGTCAGCCCCAACAAGCTGTAACATTACTTTATAGCCCCACCTCATTTTAGGCCTGAAACGATAACATTCACCTTGATTGCCTCTTTATTTAGCAGACTTGAAGGATTGGATCTGGAGTCAAGGAAGACCTGCATTCAAATCTGGCCTCAGACATTTACCAGTTGGGCATGTTAATCTCTGCCTGCCTCAGTTTCCTCTAGGGATAATATAATGAGGATAAGAAGAGCACCTCCCTTCCAGGGTTGTTGTGAAAATCAAATGAGAAAATATTAGTAAAGTGTTTAGCACTGTGCTAGTGCTAAGTAGGTATTTAATAAATTCATCTTTCCTTCCTTTCTTCCCTTCCTTCCTTCCTTCCTTCCTTCCTTCCTTCCTTCCTTCTTTCCTTCCTTCCTTCTTTCCTTCCTCTCAATGATCATTACATATTTTGAAAAATAAAACCTACCATTACAGAATGAAGATTTGCTACCACTGAGGATCTGGTCTGCATTTCATTGGTAAATGGAAATCCTGATAAAGAAACTCCCCCTACTAACACAGACAGGTTTCCGTTCTATAATTATAGTCTTAAGCAGTTGTCTCGAATAGAAAATAGAGAACACTTGGACTGACTCCCAAGTGCAGCCAGATCCAGCTCAAAATATAAATGGGAAATACTCAACAAAATAAATAAAAATATAATAAAAGATAGATAAATGACACTTTGTCAATATAAGGTTCCACAGAAATCCTTCTGTATGGATTAGGGGACTCTGTTTCTATTTGAATTTGACACCACTGGTCCAGATTTCTGAGAGAAAAAGTGATTTGTCCAGAGTGACTGAGTCAGTATGTTATAGGTGGTACTTCACCCTAAGTCTCCCTGACTCCAACCATGCTCTGCTGCGTCTCATCACTGAAGATATTCAGAAGATGCTATAAACTTGGCTATTAGTACAGACAGTCTGTTCCTTGGACAAGGTTCTCTGGCCAGAATTCCCTCCCTCCTCCTGGCTTCCTTCAAATCCCATCTAAAACCTCATCTTCTCTTATTCAGTCATATCTGACTTTTCATGGCCCCATTTAGCATTTTCTTGGCAAATATAGTAGAGTATTTGCCCTTTCCTTCTCCAGTTTATCTTACAGATCAGGAAACTGAGGCAAACAGGGTCAAGTGACTTGCCCAAAGTCACACAGCTAATAAGTATCTGAGGCCAGATTAGAACTCAGGAAGATGAGTTTTCCTGACTCCTGACCTGGCACTCTATACACTGTGCCACCCAGCTGCCTCTAAATCCCATTTTCTGCAACAAGGCTGCAAAACATATGGAACCTCAAACTTTTGGCTTTCCAGTGACCTTTGAAAAGTGTAGAGTATATAAAAGAAATTAAAGATGTGATGAGTGCTTTGTCTGTGCCCCACTTAAACCACCCTCCACTCATCACTGTTGTGCCCATCATGTAACTTGGCAGGTGGATTATCACTGCATACTCTCTTCTGTTTGTCACATGACCCACGGCAACCAACCATAGTCAGTCTGTCTCTAGTCTAGAGGAGTCTAGAGTCTAGAGGAGCAATTTCATGATAATAAAAATCTTAAGTAGTAAGGGTAATTAATTGAAATTAATTGAAATTAACCTTTTTCTAAAAAACATAGGGTTCATTTGAAAAACAGTTCCATCATGAATTATACCTTTACTTGGAAAGTGATCCACTAAAAGCCCATCTATGGCCCAAAAAAGTTTAGCCTGTTTATAACTGTGGTCCCCATCTCCTGCCAAGCTGTGCATGCTTGTTCCAAGAGAAGCCTTTCTGGATCTCTCTCTTAATCCTAACACCTTCTCTCTGCTGATTGCTTCCTGTTTATTCTGTATATAACTTGTTGGTAAGTAGTCATTTGCATCTTGTCTTTCCATTAGATGGTGACCTGCTTGAGTGCAGAGACTGACTTTTGCCTCTGTTTGTATCCCCAGCACTTAATACTAATGTTTAATAAATTTTTATTAGGTGTTTAATAAATGTTTATTGACTGACTGGCTATAGAAAAGCAAGATTCTTGGGGGAAATAATGTGAAATAATAATAATAGTGAAATGAAGGCTTCATAAAACCCCTATGATTACATGAGAGAAATGAAATACGCTCCATCCATCTCTCCCTGTCCCGTGGCAATGGTCTGACTAACCTGTCTGATTATAGTGCATCCAGCTGAGAATCACTTCTGGGGCCCGGTACCAACGAGTCACCACGTAGCCTGTCATCTCGGCATCCGCATGCCTGGCCAACCCAAAATCTAGGATCTACAGTTCGGTAGAATAAGGAGAGACCCGTTGTTGAGGAGCGGCATGACGAACACCTCCTAGAGAGAAGCTCTCACACTGCTCTCTCTCCACCCTCCACCCAGCTGGCACATCACTTCTGGTTCCATTTGATAGCCGTCCCCAAATTTAACCCAGTCCCTTTGAAGCCCACCTTCAATTCACAGTCTTCATTCACAGCCAGGTTTCCTGGTTTCAAGTCCTACATTGGATAAGAATAGACAATCAAGTCCAAGATTAAGCTAAAAGATTATATATTTTACTTTTCTATCACCTTTATTTCCCAATACTACCCCCGCTTTTCCCACTCAGAGAGCCATTTGTCTTAACAATGAAAGAGTAAAAAACAAAACCAAAAAACTGCCCCAAAACCCAACAGTCAGCAAAACTAATACATAATCAAATCTGACAATATGAACAGTATGTCACCGGTAGCTAGGTGGCGCAGTGGATAGAGTATCAGATACAGGAAGATTCATCATTCAAATTCAAATTTGACCTCAGGCACTGCACGTCACTTAACCTTGATTGCCTTAGTTTCCTCATCTATAAAAATGAGCTGGAGATGGAAATGGCAAACCTCTCCAGTATCTTTGCTAAGAAAACCCCAAATAGGGTCATGAAGAGTCATATCCACAGCCTCCCACCTCCGCAAAGAAAGAAGGAAGGTGCATTCTTACACCTCCTCTTAGGAGCCAAGACTCCATTTGTTTGAAAAACACCAAGTGGTCAGACCTAGGACCTCTATCTTTCCTACTACTCAATTCTCCTTCTGCTATAGTTTCTTGGGTTTCTGCTACATTCCCCTGGGAGGGACTTCAGAAGAATCTAGTACAACTGTTTCTAGGTATGAACCTCCTCTACCGTATCCCTGACCACCGAGATCATCCAACTGAAGACCTAATAATGAAAAATCTTAAAGACTTTTGCAACTTCTGAGAGGACCAAGGCCTGTGGACTGGGAGTTAAGACCTGGGTACCATTCTACAAGCATCCTGAAAAAAAAACCCAGCTCTCTCAGTGCTTCCATTGTTAGACTGCATGCCAAGACCACCAAGGAGGTCAACTTGAGTAGTGCCCAAAGAAGATTTCTCACCTCACTTGCTGCCTCCTCAATCCAAGAGAATATTTTTTCGCCTTCATTTCACATTCTTATTCCCACTGTTAGAGCGAGTCAGCTGATATACAGAGGTTCAAGGAATTTGGAAACAGTGAGAATAAATGAGTTTTTATTTCTCTAAGGAGAATTTTGTTTCTGATCCTGGGCTCTATTACCTATTGGCTGTTAGACTGGGAACAAGTAACTTAGTATCTCTAAGTCTTAATGTCTTCCTCTTTAAAATGTTGGAGTTATATTGATTAGAGAGATGCAAATCAAAACAACTCTGAGGTACTACATCATACCTCTCAGATTGGTCAACCTAACAAAACAGGAAAGTGATAAATGTTGGAGAAGATGTGGGAAAGCTGGAACACATTCATTTTTAGTGGAGTTGGAAGCTGGTCCAGTCATTCTGAAGAGCAATTGGGAACAATGCCCAAAGGCCTATAAAAATGTGCATACTTTTTGACTCAGCAATATTGCTTCTAGAGTTGTGTCCCAAAGAGATCATAAAAATGAGAAAAGGACCCCCATGTACAAAAGTATTTATAGCATTTGTGGTGGCCAAGAACTGAAAATTGGGGGGGATGCCCATCAACTGGAGAAGGGCTGAATAAGTGAATGTAAAGAAATGATGAGCAGGTGGACTTCAGAAAAACCTGGAAAGAGTGAAATGAGCAAAACTAGGAAAACACTGTACACAGTAATAGCCACAGTGTATGATGACTGACTTTGATAGATTTAGCTCTTCTCAGCAATGCAAGGACCTAAAATAATTCCAAGAGACTCACAATGGAAAATGCCATCCACATCCAGAAAAAGAAATATGGAGTCTCAATGCAGAAAGATTTTTTTTCTTTTTTTTGTTTTATGTTTTTCTTTCTCATGGTTACTCCCCTTCATTCTAATTCTTCTATACAACATGACTAATGAGAAACTATGTTTAACAGGAATGTCTATGTAGAGACTTTATCATATTGCATGCCGTCTTGGGGAAGGGGAGAAAAATTAAAAACTTATGGAAGGGAATGTTGAAAAGTAAAAATGAACAAACTAAAAAAGTGGAGATTAACCTACATGATTTCAAGGATGCCTTCTAGCTCTTAAAAAGTTTATTCTTGTAAGAATCTACAAAACATAGCATAATAGCTGTTTTAGCAACACTATACTCTTAAGCCATTGAACAATTTCATAAATCAGATACAATGATAATAATAGCTAGCATTTATATAGCACTTTAAAGTTTGCAAAATGCTTTGAAAATAGTATCTCATTGATTCTTACAACAACTCTGTGAGATACGTTATCCCAACTTAACAAATGAGGAAATTGAAGTGGAGAGCAGGTAAGTGGCTTGGTTGGGATTTCATAACTAGTAAATCTGAGGCAAGACTCAAAAACTTAGGTCTTCCGGCAGATAAGCCTTTGCCTTACGTTGTTGACCAGAACTAAGGTCACCAAACTATTTTCCTCCAGCTACACGCTAGCCATCCACCTCATCCCCATCTGCTGGCACTCTGACTGCCCTTGAGACTCTAGGCTTTGACAGGTGAGTTTTTGAGCTATCCGACCCAGAGCCAGGTGACCACAACACTTCCTGACCATCTCTAAACCATGCCTTTGCTTGGATATTCCTCCTCTTTCTATGTGATTTTCTCTCATGAGAATGTAGGCTCTTGGAAAACAGAGACTGTCTTGCTGATAGAGACACCACTTAACCTAGCACCTGGCACATTATAAATGCTTTTTTCATTCATTTCTGACTTCAAGTTCAGCACAGTCTCTACTGTGTCTCCTAGATGCCTTCCTACTAGTCATAAAGCTGCAGAATCATCAATCTGGGGAAGGAAAGATTTATCAAGCCCCCACTACATGCCAGGCTAAGTACCTTTAATATTTCATCTCATCCTCACAACAACCCTAGGAGGTAGGTGCTATTATTATCCTGATTTTACAGTTGAGGAAACTGAGACCGATTGAGGTTAAGCAAATTGCCCAGGACCACACTAGTACCTAAGGCTGGATTTGAACTCACATCTTGACTATAGGCTCAGCACTTTCCCCTTGCACCATCTAGCTACCTCTAAGGCAGCTGAAGAAGGGATCTCATCGGTCATCTAGTCCAATGTCCTTATTTTACAGTTGAGGAAACTGAGGCCCAGTTTCCTGGTCTTAAGTGGTTTGTCCAGGGATACATAATTAGAAAGTAGCAAAGGTGGGGTTTGAATCCAGGCCCCCAGACTCCAGGGTCAGTGCTTTCTCTAGGATGCTATGGTTCCAAACCTAGGAGGTTTCAGTCCCAGCCACAGATTAATTCTGGTTCCTTTCTGTCCTGTTACAAGGTCCCAGCCTTTCTGGAGATACCTCTCTTCTTTCTCCCTGCCTACCTGGTGCCAGAGGAACACCAGAGACTTCAGGAGATAGGAAAGAGAACACCAGTGGAGGAACTTACCCTGTGGATGACTCCAGCAGAGTGGATATACTAGAATGAGAAAAAGAGAAGGGGGAATTAATTTAGTGTGTCTTATCTACTCACCCTGCCACTGGATCAAAGGCACTTTCCTAGAATGGGGAGAGGTTTGGTCCTTTTTCACTATATGACATTATAGCATAGCCAGGTGGGTAGGGCTGGTACCAACCGGGATCACCCCCAAGCAGCTCAAAAACCATACTGCACATTGCTACACCTCCAACCCATGAGCTGCCAGAAAAGAGAGATCTCCGGCCCCGTGCCTTTTTCTTTATCTCCAAGTCGGCCCTCATTCACCTTGAGCCCTTTCAGCATCTGATAGACAAGGTATTGGATCTTTTCCTCACTGAAATCCATGCCCATAATCTTCTGGAGATCCGTCTGCATGAATGGCATCACCAGATAGCTGAAAAACAAAGGAATGACTCCAAATGTAGCACCAGCCTCTGCCGGGTGTCAAAGGAAGCAGAATGGGGACTCAGAATCGGTTGACACTCAGTCAGGCAAGTCTCAGTGCATGTGAATGAGAGCCCATCATTCTTCACCTGAAATAACAATACATACAACTTCAGGATCCCTGCTCCTAGCCTAATGCCTACATCATCCCCCAACTCGCAAGATTAGCAGAGCTCCGTGTTAACAGATGGGTTTTTTAACAGTGCAAAACCAAATAGGGATTGAACTTTTCTATATTTCTTCCCACCTCGCTGCCCCACCACCAAATGCCCCTCTCTCTACCTGTCCCTGAGGTGGAAAACTATGGAGGTAGAATATACCCTGCCAGTCCCTGTTGATACATTAGACAACTTTGCTAAACTACTCTCCTTCTCTTTCTTTTTAAAACCTTTTTTTTGTTTAAAACATAAAAAGGGGAAGAAGGATATTATTTTGGAAATTGGAAGCAGTTTCAGAAACTGAACTAAGCAAGGTAAAAAACCAGAGGTGGGCAAGTGTGACTCAGAGCAGAAATATTATTCTAGCAGCCTGCTCACCCGGCCTGCCCTGTCAGATTCCTTCCTAAATTTACAACAATTAGAGGTGGGTTACTGCCCCACAGTGGTGGAAGAACTTGGCCGTTGGCCTTTGGCCATAAGGTTCAAATCTCAGATCTGCCACTCTACTTCCTGTGGGATCTTGAGCCAGTCAATTCCCCTCTGAGGGCTTATGTATTCATGGTTGGCCTAGTAGCATCCAACCCCATCTCTGGCTATCACTTGGGAGGAAAAAGCAAAAGAAAACAGAAGCTTGATAGTGTCATAACTGGAAAGCTGTATCGCTAGTTCCACCCTCCTGCACGCTTGCTCCAGGGCTAGGAAGCCCCAACCAGATGGCCCTAAATGACTGTGAAGATTTTCAAGTTCCAGAACCAGCCCAGGTACTCTTCAATGCAGGGATACTAGCCTCCTTGCTGGTCCTCAAACAAGACATTTAATCTCCTTATTCTGGGCATTTTCTCAGGCTATCCCCCACGCCTGGAATGCTCTCCCTCCTCATTTCTATGTCTTTACCTCCCTGGCTTCCTTCAAGTCTCAGTTAAAATCCCACTTTCTATAGGAAGCCTTTTCCAATCCTTAATTTTAGCATCTTTCCCATGAGAATACCCTCAATTTAACCTGCATATTGCTTATTTGGACGTAGTGGTTTGTAGATTGTCTTCCCTATTTAATAGTGACTTCCTTGAAGGACAGTACCATCTTTGGCCTTGCTTTATATCTCATTGTGCTATCCTGACTCCTCTGGCAAACTCTGTGCTAAGTATGTTTCTACATTCTTCTGACTGAACACATGAACACCTTGGGCTGCTAGGTTGTTGGTTTTACTGGTGCAAAACCAGCTTTCTGCTTAAAACTTAGGGAACTTGCTTTGATTTAGCCATATCACTACTAGGTCTGTATCCCAAAGAGATCCTAAAAAAGGGAAAAGGACGCACATATACAAAAATATTTATAGCAGCACTTTTTGTGGTGGCCAAGAATTGGAAACTGAGGGGATGCCCATCAACTGGAGAATGGTTGAACAAATTGTGGTATATGAATGTAACGGAATACTATTGTGCTATAAGAAATGAACAGGCAGAGCAGAAAAACCTGGGAAGACTTACATAAACGGAGGCTGAGTGAAGTGAACAGAACCAGGAGAACATTGTACAGCAACAGCAACATTGTATAATGATCAACTATGACTGACTTAGCTCTTGTCAGGGATACAATGCTCTAAGACAATTTCAAAAGACTCGGGATAGAAAATGCAGTCCACATCCAAAGAAAGAACTATGGAGTCTGAATGCATATTGAAGCATACTGTTTTCACTTTGTTTTCATTTTTCTCATGATCTTTCCTTTTGGTTCTGTTTCTTCTTTCACAATATGGTAATATACTCAACATGATAGCACATGTATAACCTATATCAGATTGCTTGCCATCTTGGGGAAGGGAAGGAGGAAGAAAAATATGGCACTCAACATCTTATAAA
The DNA here is from genome assembly GCA_023548195.1 of Bettongia penicillata ogilbyi. Taxonomy (NCBI): domain Eukaryota; kingdom Metazoa; phylum Chordata; class Mammalia; order Diprotodontia; family Potoroidae; genus Bettongia; species Bettongia penicillata. Next base: position 6,851,488 of record JAJHZJ010000131.1, read on the forward strand.
AAAATGAATGCTGAAAATTATCTTTACATGTAATTGGAAAAAATAAAATACTATTTACAAAAAAGGGGGGGAACCTCAGGGAGCTTAGAAAAAATAGAATTTTTAAAGCCTCTTTGGAGAGGCACAGTGCCTGGCACATTAAATGTTCATTGACTGCACTTATGGTGGGGGCGGGGCAGGCTTTTGTAACTGAGATGCTGAGTTCCTGTCAATTACTTTGTTTTATTATATTGTTTTCCTTATTTGAAGACAGTGAACAAAACTATGTATCAGGTAAAACTGTGAGTGTTTCCTTCTCATTTTGTGCAAAATGTCACCACGCCTTCTTCCCCTCCTCTCCACTCAGCTAAGCCACAGACGGGAAGGTCTGGTCATAAAGAAGAGACATTCCACAGGTGCTCCGGGAAGGGGGAGGAGGCAGGAAATGGTCAAGCCCTTTTCTTCTCTGTTACTAGGAATCAGGTAAGAAACAGCACATTCTTACGAATGCTGAGAACAGCTAATACAGCAGCTTCTTTCTCAGGAAAGAGAAAGTAAGTTCCGTGGACACACTGCCAGTAAGCCTCTGTGGATTATCGCCGACAAGCTTCCAAAGGTCTGGAAACAGCAGGGTACGGCATGATCACAAAGGCATCACCTCTGAACCAAGAACCTGTTAACACACAGCCCACCTTCCCACAGTTTCCAATGGATAAAGAAAGAGACTTTAAACAGTCTGTCTTATCCAAGTACCCTGAGCTTTATGCAGGGGAGTGACAACAGCAACGAAACCAACAACGCAGCAATTTGAGATGTTCACGTATACAGACATTAGAATGCAGAAACACAGTCAGCATAGGGTTTCTCAAAGGAAGCAGGGTAGCACAGTGATGAGAACTGTGGCTGGAGGGCAGCCCCTGGGGAGGAGGGGGAACCACATTTAGAAGGTAGAAAAAAAAGTGGAGTCGGAGAAAGACACAGCAAAAGAGCAGTCTCAATATGCATGGAAAGAAACAGGTCAGGGGAGTGTCAAAGCAACCTAGGGAAGAGAAAACCCCCAGACTGGTGAAAAATCATGACAGCTAGGATTAATACAGGCTTTAAGGTTTGCAAAGCACTGTACACACCTCATTTGGCCCTCACAACAAACCTTTAGAATTAGTGCTGTTATTATCTCCGATTTATAGCTTGGAAAAAAAAAAAACCAAATACAATATACACTGAGTGACTTGAGCAGCGTTACAGTTAATAAAAGTCTGAGGGAGAATTGGATCGTCTTCCTGACTCCAAGCTCAACACTTTATATAGTGTATAGTGTGTTATCACACACACACACACACACACACACACACACACACACACCATCTCCCATCCCAAGTTGCCTAAGGATAACAGTATAAAATGCTATAGACAGGTCACAGGGAATAAGAACTGAGAAGTCATTCAATTTGGTACATCGCAAGCCGGGGACCTGAGAGTATTTGGTAGAGTGAGGTGGGGAGAGAGGGCAGAGTTAAAGAGGGAGTCTGGTGAGAAAATGAAGAATCAAACATAAGTTACTCAGATGAGAAGTTTAGTGGCGAAGAGAAAACCTTGCCTGAGTCTTGCTTATCCAAATTTTACTCATCTTTCAAGACAGTTCAAATTCCTTCTCCTTGAAGCCTCCTAACCCACAGCAGCCTCATTCTCTGATTCTCTCTGAATGCCTCTAATAATTATTATATGTACCAGTCATATGACAATTAATCGTATGCTGCCCTGTGACATTTCCCACCCTGAGCTGTTAAATATCTCATATTGCTACCAATGCTTCAAATATTTCTGGAGAAAGGGAGGGAGGAAGCAAGAAAGAGAAAGGAAGCCAGGCTGAGGAATCAGGAGACTGTGGTACTCAGCCTGGCCTCCCTACTACCTGTGAAAGAAGTCCTTCGCCATCCCCCATGCCTTTCTTCTGAGACTATCTCCACTTTACTCTGTATTTACTGTAGATGTGCATACTTGCTTGCATGTTTTCTCCCCCATTAGACTGTGAGTTTTTGAGAGCAAAGATTGGTCTTGCCTAACTTTATAACCCCAGATCATAGCACAGTACTTGGCACATAGCACTTAATAAATGCTGGCTGACAGGTTGACTTTCCCTCCCTGGGCCTCAGTCTTCCTATCTGTAAACCAAGGTGGTTGGACTTGATGCCGCTTCCAGCTCTCACACACTGTAATCTGTTCTACGATCTGCCTTTCTCAGTGATGTTTGTCACCTCAGCAATTTGGTGAAGCCACCACATGACATATAGATAGATATCTGAGCTAACATCAAAAATGTTGAAGAAAATGATTTTTAAAAAAGACAAAAACCTATGTGTGCCCTGGCAAGTGTTTGGAGTTATGTACGTGGTTGGGTTACCAGGCTAAGCAGCTCTGCTCTGCTCTGATGATGGCTCGGGAAGCCACAGCTAGAAACATCTCATTTAATCCCTCACTCAGTCCTTTTCTTCTCAGCCCTGCTGGCTCCTTCCTCTCCTCAAAGACATTCTCCTTATTCTCCTTATCCTGGATTGGCACATTCCTCTGTTGGGTTCTGCAGAACTAAGTTGCCAGAATTCTTTGCTTCATCATTTGCTGAACCAAGCCTCAACTAATACAATTTCTAAAATGGTAATAATGATAGCAGCAAGTACTTACCTCCAATGGTAGTTGTGAAGATGAAATGAGCACTTTGCAAACCTTATGGAGTGCTACGTAAATGACAGTTATTATTCAGGTGAGAAAGAAGGAAGAATCTCCTAATAATGAGGGTTAGTAGATATTGAGATGGATTGACAAGGGAGATACAGTAGATTATAAACTCCTTTAGGGCAGAAATTTTTTTTTTAACTTGCCTTTACATTCCCAGTGTCTAGTACCATGTCTAGCATCTGGTAATTACTTAATAAATGTTTATTTTTTATTAATTTATTTGTTTTCAGTTTTAAACAATCAGTTCCATATGTTTTAAATTTTCTTCCCCTCCCTCTCAAAGATGGCTTGCAATCTTATATGGGTTCTACACATATATTCTTATTAAACACATTTTCACATTAGTCATGTTGCATAGAAGAATTAAATGAATGGGAGAAACCATGAAAACAAAACATAACACAAGAGAAAATAGTCTGCTTCATTCTGTGTTCCGATATTATAGCTCTTTCTCTGGATGTGGATGGTTTAATAAATGTTTACTGAATGAATTTAAAATTAGACCTGGGATAGTCCTGAGTTAAGGGATTTTAATAAACTAATTGAGGTTTCAAAATTTGTTTCAGCACAATGCTACAAAACAGGTGTAGGAGATAACATAAAAATAAATTTCTATTTGATTCTATATGTCTCAAGAACATGCATTCTTTGATTCATTCATTTGACAAGTACTTATTGGGCACAGCACTATGTGAAATACTATAGGGGATCTGATGATGAATGGTTCCTGCCTTCATGTAGATTGTAATCTATCATACAGACAAATAAGTGATAATACAGGAGAGAATGTGGAAGTATTATAAGACAGATAGAAAGTGTTATCTGTGCTCATCGCAGGAGGGTAGAGATCATGTCTACTAGGGAGAACAGGAAAGTTTCTCCACTAAAAAACTGCCTACACTTTATGCTACAATTATAAAAAACAAACACCATAAGAGATGGTCCACATTTGTATCAGCTTGGCATTAATGGATATACTACTTGGAAACACATGAGGCTTGTTTTATGTGGCCTCAAAAGAGCTAAAAGACTGAGTGAACTTACAGAGAGGCTATAAATTTAGCCTTGATGTCATGAAAAACTTCCTAACAATTAGAACTACCCAAAAGCAGAATGGATTGTCTTGACAAGCAACTGGTGCCCCCTCCCTGGATACCTTTCAGTGAAGGCTTAATGATGAATTATTACAACTTACTGGCATTCTTAATCAGGCCCAGGTTGGACAAGGAGGTCTCAGGTGCCTCTTCCAACTGTGAGCATACAGTGTACATTCTAATCGTACATCCACCTTTATTTGTTTGAAGCTTCTTGTTAGACTTTAAGCTTCATGGTGGTTGGAATAATGTCTTATTCATCATTGTATCCCCTACAATATTTCATACAGTGTCTTGCCAGGTATACAATAAGTATTTGCTGAGTGAGAGAAAGAAGATTCATCTGTTATCCTATTTTTTTTTTTGAGGCAATCAGGTTTAAGTGACTTGCTCAGGGTCATGCAGCTAGTAAGTATCAGAGGTCATATATGAACTCAGGTCCTCCTGAATCCAGGGCTGGTGTTCTATTACACCACTGAGCTGCCCTTTGCTCCAGTCTTATCATTCCCTTTTAGACTATAAGCCCTTGTCAGAAATTGTGTCATATTTTTATCTTCCCCAGTGCCTAGCACAGTAAACTCCTATGTGCAATGCACTTTGCCAGGCACTGGGGAGGTACATATTTAATAACTCTGTATGGGCTAAATGAGCAGCGGCAAGACACGTCAAGACAAGATGCTCACCTCCAGCCCAGGATCATTAGTTCAGCTGAATGGGAAAAGATACTGACAAATACTCCAGGATTCCACCCACCCCAGACTCACAAATCATGGAAGTTGTGCAGGGAGGTAGCCGAAGTAAAGACGTTCAACAGTCCAATAACCTGGAGAAGGAATCAGTAGGTTAGAGGAGACCTTTCTCTGCCTCCACTTCCTGTCTACAGCCGTACAGTCAGATCCAGGGCCTGCCCCAAGTGCAGCTCATCTCAAACCACCTCCCCTCTTCTTCCTTACACTGAACCGTGGGGCTAAGTCAGAGTTATGAGGTTTTATTTCTATTGCCCCATTCTCACAGCTAGTCAAGGATCATCCATGCCAGGTAGAAGAAAAGTATGCTGCAGTCAGAGAATACTTTCCTCTTTGCATTGCTACATTAGGAAGGCCCATGGGTCCAGGAAGCAGATTTTGGTTTTAGTTCTGGCTATGCTGTTGACTTGTTGGAGGACCTCAAGGAAATCACTTCATCTCTTGGGGCTTCAGTTACCTCTTTTGTAAAATGATGGGACTGGATAAGTGACCTCTGAAGTCCCACACTTAGGCCCCTCTGCTCTTTGTTTTAAGCACTTCAGCAGCTGCTTCCTGACCCTCTCCCTTCCAAGTTCCCTTTTGATCCTCCCTGCATACATACGTTCTCATGCTGCATGTGTTTCAATAGCATCAGCTCCCGATAGGCCCTCTTGGCAAAGATCTCTGACTGGAAAGGCCGGCTCAGCTTCTTGATGGCCACCTTCTCTTCGGTCTTCTTATCAATGGCTGAGCTATAGGAACCAGAGAAGACAGGGCTGCTTGGAAGGTAGCAATTCAGGTAGTCCTTGCTATTTGCAACAGATTCTATATACACACTCCTTCAGTTTCTGAAGATCCCTTTACACACATACACACACACCTATCCCTTCAGTTTCTGATGACTACTTTACACACACACACACACACGCGTGCCTTCAGTTTCTGATGACTCCTTTACACACACATACACACACACACATACACACACACCCCTTCCGTTTCTGAAGATCCCTTTACACACATACACACACACCTATCCCTTCAGTTTCTGATGACTCCTTTACACACACATACACACACACACATACACACACACCCTTTCCGTTTCTGATGATCCCTTTACACACACACATACACACACACATTCCTTCAGTTTCTGATGACTCCTTTACACACGCATACACACACACCTATCCCTTCAGTTTCTGATGACTACTTTACACACATACACACACACACATACACACACACCCTTTCCGTTTCTGATGATCCCTTTACACATGCATACACACACACCTATCCCTTCAGTTTCTGATGACTACTTTACACACATACACACACACACATACACACATACCCTTTCCATTTCTGATGATCCCTTTACACACACATACACACACATACACACACATTCCTTCAGTTTCTGATGACTCCTTTACACACACACACACACACACACACACACACACACACACACACACACGCATTCAGTTTCTGATAACTCTTTTCCAGTCTGGCTCCTCCTAATCCTGTTCGGGGCAGAGTGATAGAACAAATGGGGGAACCAGCCTCCACCTGCCTGCCTGCTTGTGTTTCCCCCTTGCAAGGTAAATCAGGAAAGACCAGCATGGGAAGAGAGGATTACTACATTACAATCATGGGCCAAGAGAGGCAGGGACTAGGGGAAAAAAAACACAACCCAACTACCAATGAGAGTCAGGGACAAAGACACCTAGATGTGCTGAGGGTTAGCTCCCGTCCAGACAGGCAAAGAACCACAAGGCAAGTACCTGTGCAGATGTCTCAGTGAGGTAAACCTTCATTTCTCCTGTAAAATAGCTGCCCTACTGACCTCAAAAGGTTGTTGTGAGGCTCACATAAGGTAATTGTATTGGAAAGAGCTCTGTAAGCAAAAATCAGCATAAATAATCAATAGCATCAGGGTCCAGTGGGCCAACGTTCTATCTGTCATCAGAAAACTGGGTTTGATTCCCAGCTCTGCTGTGTGGCATATGCAATACTAAGAGCGCTGGCTTGGAATCAGAGGTCCTGGATTCTACTTCTGCCTCTGCCACATACTATGTATGTGACTTGGGCCAAGTAAACATCCCCAAGGTCTTCCAGCTCTATTTCTCTGATCTATGATACAATCCTAGCCCTCCTTGTTTGTACCCTGTGACCTTGGGGAAATGACTTCATCCTTCATTTGTAAAATGAGGAATTTATACTAGGTGATTTCTAAGGCTTCTCTGAGCTGAAATGTAAGCCGATGCTCACACTGAGAGCCAGCTCTGGAACTCCACAATTTGCCCCACTTCAGTCCTCTACTTGTGTCTATAAGCAACCACAAATATGCATACATTCAGCATTTTCCAGGACAGACCAATATCAAATATTTGGTCTCATTCACAGATCTGGGGAAAAAATCTTTTGTCAGACTATACACTGTGGGTTTTGGTTTGGAAATAACTGCAACCGTAAATTTTCTATTCTTTCTCATTCTTTTTTTTTTTTTAACCCTATTGTTTCTTTCCCACTCAATTCTCCAGAGAGGGAGGCCAGGGACCTCGATCAGGCTTGCTTTGGCCCCCATATCAGACCCAAGACTGGATCTAGAGAGGATGGGAAGGTTTTAGATCAATGGTAGGAGCTCTTCCGCTTGGGGTGCCCATCAGCCTGAGGGCACCCTGTCTGGGACTCTGGAGGAGTGACAGGGAAGGCCCCTAAGCTAAATCCTGCCCTCAAGGGGCATAGTGAGAGTGATCCCAACACCCACCACAAAAAGTAAAGTTCCAGACCCTCTGGGGTGATCCGGGAGCACCTGCCCGAGTCTCTACCGCCCATACTTGCTCAAATAAATCCCTCACTCCTGGGTCCTGGCCAACCTCTAACCTAAATCCTCGGGGGATGGGTCTGGGGTCTCACCACACTGCGCCGTAGGCCCCGCTGCCCACGTGGGTCAGGGTCACGTAGTTCTTGGGCAGCTCCCAGGCAGTCTTGTTCACTTCTTGCTTGTAAAAGCCCCTTTTCCGGATGAAGCTCATCACGGGGCTCGGTGTCTGGGCCCCCAGACAGGTAGTGCTCCGCTGACAGCGCGCAATGAATCGCGTGGATGGCGCGCTTCGCCAGGTGCGCCCTAGGCCCAAGGGGCGCGGCTGGAGGAGGACACCTCGCCACTCTGTTGCCCTACCCGCCCCCGTACTCACAGAGTCAGGTGTCAAGTTTCAGCTGCTTACCTTCCTGGCTCGCCCAGGTGCGGAAGAGGGTGGCGGTGGCTGGGCTCCGCCCGAAGCCTGGGGCACCGCCGGGCTCCGCCTCCTCGCCCTTCTCTTCCCGGTCTTCTCCTCTCAGCCAGGTGGGCCGGCTCTTTCTGGCCCCGGGGGGTGAGACCCAGCCGCGGCCACTGGAGGATGCCAGTGGGGAGGCGGCGTGAGGGTAGCCTGCTCCTTTCATCCTTTCTCCTTCCTTAGAGAACATCCAAGAACAATCTCTCACCTTATAGCTAGTGAAACTGGGACTTAAAGAGGAGAGGAACTTCCCAAGGTCACACAGGCATCAGTTACTCTTCTGTCCCCTAGTGCGACATCTTCCCAGGTCACCATCTAAAAGATGAGCTATTACTTTGGAAGACATGGAGACTTTGACGTGTGGTTGGTTGGACAGGTAAAGGAAGCAAGAAGAACCTTTAGATAATAGAGACAGAGTCCTGGGACCCCGGGGAGGACAGGCTCCAAAGACGGTGGGTGAGGTGTACTTTGGCAGGAGGAAACGTTATAGTGGATTGAGTCTGGAAACCATGTCATAAGGGGATGATAGATGAAGAAAATGGAGTTTAGTCTGGAAAAAAAAAGTCGGGGGTGGAGGCTAGGGAAGAAGAGAGGGTCTCTGCTTTCAAATATTTCCAAAGACTGTCATTGGGAAGGGGGTGCAGAGTCATTCTGTATGACTTCAGAGGGCAGAACCCTGAGCAATGAGTGGAAGTTACAGAGGAGATGATTCAGTGGAAGGAAAAACTTCCTAACAATTAGAGCTGCCCAGTGCAATGGAATGGGATGCCTGAACTTCAACCAAGGCTGAATGACCTGCTCTTTAGGGATGTTTTCCAGAGGATTCCAGACTTGGGATAGATTGCAGGTTGTTGGATCATAGATTTAGAGCTGGAAAGGACCTTACAGGCCATGAAGTCCAAGTGACTCCTATTTTACAGATGAGAAAACTAAGTTCCAGAGAAATTATGACTTTTTAGGGTCATATACCTAGGAAGTCCCTAAATCAGGACTGAACCCAGATCTTTCTGACCCTAAGTCCACTGTCCAGTGAGGGCTGTTATTCCATGCTGTTTCTTCTGTAGATGATATCTAAGGTTGCCTCCAACTCTTAGGTACTAGAAGTCTCTGATCAAGTCTCCCAGGGCTGCCCCCCCACCCAAAAAAAATATGACCGCTTATTCCTCTAAAGGACAGAGATAGCTTAGGCCTTAGGATCCTTTAGCATCCAGAAGCATGGAGAGGAAAGGAAGGGAGGAAGAGCTTCTTAAAAAAAAAAAAAGAATATCATATTTCTCCTTTACACATAGCAGTCTAATGGTTACAGAGGCTTTCATGTTTTTTGTCTCACTTTATCCTCATAATATCACTGTCAGGTAGTGAATATAAATACTTTTATATCCATTTTACAGATAAGGAAATTGAGGTTCAGAGACATTAGGTGATTTGTCCAGGGGCACACAGCTCAGGGCTCAAAACCTAGTCTCCAAATCCGATGGGCTTTCCTCTATACCACATTGTCTACAGTTAGATGAGTAGAAACTCTGAGACAGCCTTATATAGTTTAAAGGGCCTTGGATGAACTCTGAAGAACTGTAATGAACAATCTCAGTCCCAGAGACACATACTGGCCATGTGACCCTAGTCAAGTCATTTAATTTCTCAATGCCCTAGATAATTTTCTAAGGCTAAGTGATTTAATGCTTAGAAATCTGCACTGAAAGATAAAGTTTACTCACTGAGAGCTGCTTTCCCTGATGAAATCGCAGGTCTGGCTGAACCAAAGGGGTTTAATAGTCAGGCACTCAGGAGTGTAGTTCGGTTCCAGCTCTGGGATGGTGAACAAGTTATTTATACCTTTAGGCTTGGAGTTCAGACAGAAGGTTATAGAGCAGGGGTTCTTAACTTGGGGTCCAAGGACAGATTTCAGGGAGCTCAAAAATTTGGATGTGGAAAGATTACATATTTATTTCAATATAATTGATTTCCTTCATAATTCTATGTTACTTTATTTTGTGCATTTAAAAACATTATTTTGAGAAGGGGTCTATAGACTTTACCAGACTGCCAAAAGGGTCTGTGACATTAAAAAAGTTTTAAGAATCCATGGTCTGGGGCAGCCAGGTGGTGCAGTAGATAGAGCATCATCCCAGGAGGATCTGAGTTCAAATATGTGTGACCTTGGACAATTCACTTAACACTGATTGACTCCAAAAATTTAAACAACAAAAAAACCTGGTTGGGGGTAGGGAGAAGGGAGTCAGAAAAAAATAATAAAGTAAAAATACACAGCATATAACAAAAGAAAACTTGGAAGGAAGCAGAGAAAAGTTGGGTAGTTTTGAAAACAATGTGTAGTATTTATTTCATAGGTTTTCTTGAAATGGAAATCTTTTGTTTTATATTGAATCTTCTCATGTTCTGCTGTGTACACAGAAATGATTCCTTTTCTTTTCTCCTTTTATGTTTAAGTTTAAAATGAAGAAAAAATTATATAAAAAAAAACCCAAAACACCTGAGGCCAGATTTGAACTCAAGAAGATGAGTCTTCATACATACTTTTACAGCTCCTTGCTCTCATCACTGAGTCAGTCAGCTCCTCGCAGCTGGGGTCTATGCTAGGACTTTCATCTAGGTCTTGCTGACCTTTAACTATTAGCAAAAGCTATTATCCTTCATTATCATTTCCCTCTTTCATTCTCTAGCCCATTCTAGCTCCTGAGTCATCAATCTTTAGAAAGTAATCACACTTACCAAGCAAAGGTTGAGAAGCAAGAAGAAAGAGCAGCCCTCCCAGCTTCCTTTAAACCTCCTGGTGCCTTTCTTAAATATTGTGTGTCTTTGAACAAATCACTTAATTTCTCTAGGTTCTTAAGCTGTAAAATGACAGGCTCAGATTTGACTCCTAAAGTTTCTTCCAGTTCAGAATCTACAATCCCATCATCCTAATTAATTTCAACACATAAGAATCATAACAGTTTTTTTAAGTCCTCATCAGAATTCTTTATCTATTCATTCTCCCTCATTTTTACTTTTGCATGATATTAATGTATACTCTGTTCTGCTTTTTCCCCTCTTTACTTTGCATTATTTCAGAAAGGTTTTTCCAAATTGCTTTGTATTCCTCCTACTTGTGGTCTTTATATACGTTATAATATTCCTAACTTACATCGAAGTAACAATGTATTCAACCATTCTCTTATTAGTAGATGTGTAGATTTCTTTCCGTTTGGGGCTTTCGGAGTTTAGAACAGCAAATTCTTTGCATTTTTCAAAAGCCTTTTTATTTTAAACTTTTAGTTATATTTTTTCAAGTAGCAGAAATCTATTTCCTTTCCCACTCACTCCTCCCTCACTGATTAAAAAAAAGAGGTAGGGGTGGGTGGGGAGAAACACCATTAAAACAAACAAGTCCCCATATTGACCATGTCAAAAATTTATTTCGTTCAGTACCTGGAATCCATCACCTTTCTATCAGGAGGTGAGTAGCATACTTTATCATCAGTTCTCTAGAAACATGGTTTGTCATTGTGTTCATCAGAAATCTTAAGTCTTTTAAAGTTGTTTGTCTTTATAGTAGTTATTGTTTTTCATAATACTTTGAGTATATTCCCAGAAATCCCCATCATTGCTTTATTTCTGTTAATGGGCATCCCCCAGTCCCATAGACTTTTAAATATGTCTCTTTCTTCTCCTTTACCCTGTACATCCAATTGGTTTCTGAGTCCTATAGATCTGCTCTTATAATTATTGCTTCAGGTTCCTCCCTTTCTCTTCAATAGCTCTATTTCAGGCCATCATAAAATAATCTTTTTTTTTTGCTTAGACTGGCTTTTAATAAAGCTTTAATAAAGGCTTTTAATGAGCATCTCTTCCAGTAGCCCATTCTTCTTGTAAAGCATTCTTCACACTACTGTGTCATCATTCTATTCCAACCCTCTGTTCACTCAAAAACTTCTATTGATCTGTCATTGCCCACCAATAAAGAGCAAAATCTTTTTTTTAAGGGTAAAATCTTGATCCTGGCATTCAAGGTCTGCTGCCAACCTCTCTTTCTAGCTTCTTCTTCTTTTTTTATGTAGCCTTCATTCCAACTCAACTCGTCTACTCTATTCCCTCATTCAGATTAATTCATTTCAATAGAGTAAACATTTATTAAGTGCTTTCCATTTGTGATAGAATACTACTGTGCTGTAAGAAATGATCAGCTGGTTGATTATAGAAAAATAGAGAGAGAAATTTCCTGCTTTATACTATGTGACAACTATTGGAAAATGTGCGGCATAAGTGATCCTCCTCAGAAATAAAACGATTTCACCCTCTGAGGGAAAAAGAGAGAGAGAAAAAAAGAAAAACATGGAAAGATGTGATGAAATAATGAAGAGTAAAATAGGCCGAGCCAAGAGAATGTTGTTTATGGTAACAGCAATACTGTACAAAGAACAGCTGTGAACAATTAAGTTATCCTGAGTCCATTGATCTCTTCCACATTGAAACTTTCCCTATGTCAGTTCCAACATATCAAGGGTCAGCATAAGAAATTAAATGGGAATTTTTGAGGAGTTTGCAGATGACACACAAAGGCTACATACAACATAGAGCCAATGATTAAATAATTAACTCAAATTTTTACAATAAGCTACTGTAAACACCCCATAAAAGAAAAAGAAAAAAATTCAGACTTCTCTAATATGAAGATTTCCTTTTATATGGATTGTGGGGGCACCTTTCCCCTAACCCTTGTGATATGGATGGATAATTATATTATGAATATTCAGTTCAGCTGCAGAGGACTTATGAAGGAAGGTGCTATTCATCTCCAGAGAAAGAACTGATAAATAGAACTATGCATAGTGTTTTTACATATATATGTATATGTATGTATATATACACGTATATATGTATGTACATGTATTTGTGTGTGCATGTGAAATGGTGGCCTTCGCTAGTGTGGAGTAGGGAAGGAGGGAGGAAGACAGCTCAGATTTAAAAAGTAACAAAAAATAAATTCAACAAAAAAATTTTAAGTGCCTACTATGTGTGTGGTACCGTGCTAGGTTCTAGGGACATAAGATCAAAAAAGTCTCTGCCCTAAAACAGCTTGCATTCTACTGGGGGATAGAATATGTACAGATGAGTAATTTCTGTAGAATGAAGGGAGAGGTCAATTTTGAGGAGGGAGGTAGCTCAAATAACTGAGGAGATCAAGGAAGGCTTCATGCAGGTAATACCTGAATTAAGGCTTAAAGAAAAAAAAATGCTTGTGGGCAGAAAAGAGTGAATTCTAAGCACAGGGTTTGACTCATAGAAATGCAGAGTCAAAAGGTAGAAGACTGATTTTGGGGAACAGCTATAATCTGGTTTTATCAAAATATATTTTGCAAGAAGGGGAGAGATCCATGATACAGTTAGAGACCCAAGAATGTAGCTGAGAAGAAAGACTAAGGCTGGATATGCAGACATAGGGATCATCTGCATAGAGATGATCATTGAACTCATGGAACCTAGTGAGATTACCAAGAGAGAGGAGAGAATAGGGCCCAGCTCAGGGATGTGGGGAACGCAGACACTTAGGTTACAGGAGATAAGAGATGCACCTACAAAAGTTTGGTCAGACAGGTAAGAGGAAAACTAAAAGAGACAAGTGATGTCCAAGTTTTCACTTTCTCTGATGCTTTTAGTTTTTCTTTTTCCCCATGTGAATTTTTTTTTATTTTTTAAAGTCTATTATTTTTTTTCCAATTACACGCAAAGACAATTTTTAACTTTCATTAAAAAATTTTTTTTGAGTTCAAAATTTTTCTCCTCACTTCTCCTATCCCTAAAATGATAAGCAATTTGATTTAGGTTATATATGTGTAACCATGTAAAACATATTTCTATATTAGTCATGTTTGAGACACTTTTATTCTTAATAAGTTGTCTAGAGTGTAAGAGCTTAAGTGATTTTCCCAAAGTTACCCAGAAAGTGTCTGTCAGAATCTGACAAAATCTTCTTGACTTTGATGTTAGCTCTCTATCCATTATACTACCCTGCCTCTCTGGGTCTATGGTTAGGGTGAAATGCAAACTCCTTGGTTTGGCACTTGGAGTCCTTTGCAATCTATATTTCCAGCTTTATTTTACATTATCCCCCCATTAATGCACACTACAGTCCAGACAACTGCCTTTCTTACTGTTTTTCACAGAGACTGCTCCATCTCTCAGCTCCTTGCCTGTGCAGAGGCATGAATGCATTCCTTGCTCACCTCCACTTCGCAGAATCCCTCGTTTCCTCCAAAGTTCAGTTCATATGTCATCTTCTACATTAAAACTATTTCTGATCCCTCCCCCTAGCTCCTAGCATCTTCCCTTCAAGATATTCTTGTATTTATTTTGTATGTATTATATAGTATTATATATTTACACATGTATGCTTATATTTACATATATTATATGTATTTATATGTGTGCTTACATATATGAATCACATATATGTATACACACATACATACATACACACATATTTGTCTCTTCTGAATAGACTGTATGCTCCTTGAGGACAGGTCCTATTCCTTTTTTGCTTTGTACCATCAGCACCTTATGCAGGGTTATACTATCCTAAAGTACTGGAACATCGCAAGTCCTTGATAAATACTTATTGATAGATTCAAATCAGTACTTTCCTTCAAGGTCTGTCTCATGCCCGCTTGTTGTTTAATAGTCTTTTTAGTTGTGTCTGACCCTTCTTTACCCCATTTGGGATTTTCTTTTTTTTTTTTTCTAACATCAATTAATTAATTAATTAAATTTTAGTTTTCAACATTCACTTCCATAAGACTTAGAGTTCCAAATTTTCTTCCCATTTCTCCACTTCCCTCACCCCAAGACAGTGTGCATTCTGATTACCCCTTCCCTCAATCTGCCCTCCCTTCTATCACACCCCTCCCTTCTCTTATCCCCTTCCTCTCTATTTTGTAGGACAAGATAGACTTCTATACTCCATTGCCTGTATGTCTTATTTCCCAGTTGTATGTAAAAACAATTTTTAACATTCATTTTTAAAACTTTGAGTTCCAGCTTCTTTTCCTTCCTCTCTCCCCACCGACCTCCATTGAGAAGGCAAGCAAGTTTGATATAGGTTATACATGTGCGATCATGCAAAACACTTCCCTAACAGTCCTATTGTGAAAGGTTAACTATATTTTCCCCCCTATCCTATCCTGCCCCCCATTTATTCTATTCTCTCTTTTGACCCTGTCCCTGCTCAAAAGTGTTTACTTCTAATTACCCCCTCCTCTCATTTACCCTCCCTTCTATCATCCCACCACCTCCTTCTTATGCCCTTATACTCTTATACTTTTTATACCCCCTGCTTATAACCTTCCCCCCAATTTCCTGTAGTGTAAGATAGATTTTCATAACAAATTGAGTGTGCATGTTATTCCCTCCTTAAGCCAAATTTGGTTCATTCCTTCCTTTTCACCTCCCCCCTCTTCCCCTCCATTGAAAAAGCTTTTTCTTGCCTCTTTAATGTGAGAGATAATTTACCTCATTCTATTTCTTCATTTCTCCTTCTCTCAATATATTCCTATCTTGAAGAAATCAAGGATATCTATAATCATATGAAAAAATGCCCTAAATCACTTTTGATTAGAGAGATGCAAATCAAAACAACTCTGAGGTACCACATCACACCTATAAGATTGGCAAATATGACAGAACAGGAAAATGATAAATGTTGGAGAGGATGTGGGAGAGTTGGAACACTAATTCACTGTTGGTGGAGCTGTGAGCTCATCCAACCATTCTGGAGAACGGTTTGGAACTCTGGGCCCAAAGGGCTACAAAAATGTGCATACCCTTTGACCCAGCAATATCACTACTAGGACTGTATCACCAAGAGATCATAAAAATGGGAAAGGGTCCCACATGTACAAAAATATTTATAGCAGTACTGTCTGTAGTTGCCAAAAACTGGAAATCAACGAGATGCCCATCAACTGGAGAATTGCTGAATAAATTATGGTTTATGAATGTAATGGAGTACTATTGCACCATAAGAAATGATGAACAAGAAGGCTTCAGGGAGGCCTGGGAGGATTTATATGATCTGATGCTGAGCGAAAGGAGCAGAACCAGGAGAACTTTGTGCACAGCAACGACCACAGTGTGTGAGTTTTTCCTGGTAGACTTGGAACTTCGTGATAACACAAGAACTTAAAAAAAAAAATTCCCAATGGTTTTCTAAGGCAAAATGCCTTCCACACTCAGAGAAAGAACTATAGAATTCATTCACAGAACATAGCAGATCATGTTTGTGTGTGTGGTGTGTGTATGTGTGTGTGTATTATGTTTTGATTTGTTATATGATCTCTTCCATTTATTTTAGTTCATCTACATAGCATGACTATAGTGAAAACATATTCAATAGGAAAGTATATATAGGTCCAATATAGAATTGTATGCCATCTTGGGAAAGGAGTGGGAAGTAGGAGGGGTGGATAAAAATCTAAGTTTTATGGTAGTGATTGTAGAACATTAAATAAATAAATAACTATTTCTCTCTTGCCTCTTAATTTTATATTTTTAGATACCATCCCTTCATATTCAACTCACCCTGTGCCCTTTGTCTATATATATAATCCCTCCAACTACCCTAATATTAGAAAAGTCTCAAGAGTTACAAATATTATCTTTACATATAGGAATGTAAACAGTTCAACTTTAGTAAGTCCTTTATGACTTCTCTTTCCTGTTTACTTTTTCATGCTTCTCTTGATTCTTGTATTTGAAAGTCAGATTTTCTATTCAGCTCTGGTCTTTCCATCAAGAATGCTTGAAAGTCCCCTTATTTTATTGAATGACCTTTCCCCACCCCCCACCCCCACCCCAAGAATTATACTCAGTTTTGCTGGGTAGGTGATCCTTGGTTTTAATCCTAGCTCCTTTGACCTCTGGAATATCATATTCCAAGCCACCAGAACCCTTAATGTAGAAGCTGCTAGATCTTGTGTTATCCTGATCATGTTTCCACAATACTCAAATTGTTTCTTTTTGACTGCTTTCAATATTTTCTCCTTGACCTGGGAACTCTGGAATTTGGCTGTAATATTCCTAGAAGTTTTCCTTTGGGGATCTCTTTCAGGAGAATTCTTTCAATATCTATTTTACCCTCTGGTTCTAGAATAATTTCTTGTAAGATGATGTCTAGGCTCTTTTTTTGATCATGACTTTCAAGTAGTCCACTAATTTTTAAATTGTCTCTCCTGGATCTATTTTCCAGGTCAGTTGTTTTTCCAGTGAGATATTTTGCAATATCTTCTATTTTTTCATTCTTTTGGTTTTGTTTTATAATTTCTTGATTTTTCATAAAATCATTAGCTTATTTCTACTCCATTCTAATCTGTAAGGAATTATTTTCTTCATTGAGCTTTTTGACCTCCTTTTCCATTTGACGAATTCTGCTTTTTAAGGCATTCTTCTAGTCATTGGCTTTCTGGATCTCTTTTGCCATTTAGGTTAGTCTGTTTTTTAAGGTGTTATTTTCTCCAGTATTTTTTTGGGTCCCCTTTAGCAAGAAGTTGACTTGTTTTGCATGAGTTTCTTGCATCACTGTCGTTTCTCTTCCCAATTTTTGCTCTACTTCTCTTAGTTGATTTTCAAAATCCTTTTTGAGTTCTTCCATGGCCTGAGACCAATTCATATTTTTCTTAGAGGCTTTGGATATAGGAGTTTTGATTTTTTTTTTTTGTTGTCTTCTTTGGTTGTATGTATATTACCAAAGTAAGATTCTATAGTCTTATTCTTTTTCTGATTTTTGCTCATTTCTCCACCCATTTACTTGACTTTTGAGCTCTTTGTCAAGGTAGTTCTCTACATTCAGTGGGGGTGGGTGGTGTACTATTAGTCGTTGGATCCCCCCACAATCTGTGGGCTTAGAGCTCCAGAAAAAGCTGCTGCTGCTACCCCTGCTGCTGCAGGGACTGTCAAGCACTCCTCTGCCCCCTCCGCTGCCCTGGAACTAGGGCTGGACCACTCTATTCTATCTCACAGGTCTGAAATGTTTTTTCCACTGACCTTCCAAGTTGTCCTCAGTGTTTTGGGGTTGTGAAGTCTTGAAACCACCATAGGTGCCAGTTATTCAGTCCCTCCAAGGCCTATTCAGATTCTGTCTGTGCCAGCATGGCCTACACTGGGCTGTGCTCTGCTCCCAGTATGGCATGATAGACACTTGCTGCTGACCTTCCAGCCTGTCTTGGGCTGGTGATTTGCTTTATTTTGTTATTCTGTGGGTTCTGCAGCTACTGAATTTGTTTAGAGTCATTTTTTACAGGCATTTGACTGGGTTTGGCAGGGAGAACTCTAGCAAGTCCCGGATTTTACTCCACTATCTAGGCTCCACACCCCAGGATTTTCTTGGCAAAGATACTGGAGTGGTTGGTCATTTCCTTCTCCAGTTTATTTTACAGATGAGAAAACTGAGGCAAAGAGGGTCAAGTGACTTACCCAGAGTCACACAGCTAGTAAGTGTCTGAGGCTAGGTTTGAACTTTGGAAGATGAGTCTTCTACTCCAGACCAAAACCACCTCTTCCATGTGAAGGCTTTTATGGCATATATGTGTGATTTTCTTTTCTCCCAACAGTTTCTAAGAAAACATTGTCTGGACTTCTCTACATTTATCTTATTCTCCCTTGTATCATAGCTATTTTTGTATTTTCCCATCCATATTAGATTGCGGACTCTTTGAAAGCAGGGTGTGCGTTGTATTGATCTGTGTATCCCAGTACCTAGCACAGAGCACCGGTTCACCTGACTCTGTTTCTTGCTACCTGTGTGATGGTCAGAAAGCACATACAGGTAGGGCAAGGGGAAGTAATAGGGACTCCTGAAAAGGAACACCGAATTTGGAGGACAATCAGAGGATATCAATTCATATTCTACACTTACTGAATTGTAATTAAATTTCTGCCTTAAGACTTTGGGCAAATCAGCTAACATGTTTGGGTCTCTGTTTCTTTATCTGTAAAATGAAAGCATCAGACTAGATGGTCTCTAAGGTTTATTTCAACTCTAGATCTATGACCCTACATACTAGGTAGACACTTATTTGTTGAATCAAATAATCATTAAACTAGCAAACATTTTTCCAAGTTCATAAGAACAAATAAAATGAGAAAACTGATCTGAGGCTCCTTTCAGTTTTAAAAACTCTGTGGTTCCTGTAATACCTCTCCATAAATAGTAGCTGTCAGTCAGTCAATAAACATTTATTAAGTGCCTACTATGTGCTGGGCACTGTGCTAAGCAGTGGGGTTACAAAAAAAGACAAAATATGCTCCTTGCCCTCAAAGAGCTTGGGGGAGACAAGAAGCAGACAAATATGCACAAACAAGCTATATACAGGGTTAAGTAGGGAATATGAACAGAAGGAAGATACTTGAATTAAGAGGGCTTTCTGTAGGAGGTGGGATTTTAGTTGAGGAAGCTAGGGAAGCCAGTAAGCATAAATGAGGAAGGAGAACATTCCAGCATGGGCAACAGTCTTTTCAGCCATTCCCTGAGTGATAGGCACCAGTTTCTTGCTACTGTGCTATTATACTAATATGAATGTGTGTGTGTGTATACACACACACAGAGAGACATGCATACATATATGAACACAACAGCATGTGTGTATATGTGCATGCATGTGTGCATATATTTATGAATGTGTATATGTGCACATGCACATGTATGTGTACATATCACGCATGTATATATGCAGCCATGCATATATACACATATGCATGTATACATGTGTGTATATGTGGATTGTGTATACATGTATATATGTATATGTGTGTTTGTGTATATTTAAGCTATTAAGGCTTAAAACTGCACTGAGTTTGGAGACACCCTATAATACATAGTTCTTGGTTTATTTAACTGAACCTCTGTGGAAAGCAATTTTTACATAATGTGAATTTATCTGCAGACATGGGGGAGGGAGAAAAGAAGGGAGGCAGCAAGGGAGGCAGCGAGGGGGCCAGCACACAGTTCAAGGACCCATGAGGGCTGGGGATAGAGAAGTGAGAAGTGGAGGAGGAACACACAGGCTGGGGCTGGAGTCCAGGGCCAGAGACAGCCAAATGGGGCTTGAACTGAGAGGAAAAACACACGTGAACAGACACATGGAGGGTCTGGACTTGGACACAGACAGGAGAAGACATTTGGGGACAGACAGAAGACATATACCCAACAGGATATGCAGTGGTGTAGGGCAAAAGTCTTCTCTCCGAGCTGAGGTCTCAAGTCAAACTCCCTGTCTGGGCCTCTGTTCTTCTGCTTTCACTTGGAGGGGTGGGTTTTTGGGGGGTTTTTGGTGTAGGGTAGGAGGAGCCAGGAGTCAAGGGGTAAGAGCAGAGAGAAAGAGCATATACCCTAAAAAGGAGCACTACGCACCAAAGTTAACATAAGTGTTTTTTGGAATGTGGATTTCTTTCAGAACTTTATGTAAAGCTGAATTTGCATAATGTAAATTTGCAGAAAGTGAGAATTGTCTTTATATGGAATTTTTCTATTACTGACCTCCCTATAAGTGGTATCACTGGATTAAAGGGAAAGATGAATTTAGTGATTTTTCTTCTATCATTTCAGATTGTTTTCCAGGATCAACTCTATTTCACAAATGTGAAAACTGAGGTCCAGGGGAGCTGAACGAGGTGACATGATCTGCCCAAGGTAATACATAGAGTAACATATTAGTGGTGGTGTAGCTATAACTAACACCTAGGGAATGTCTCCTAATTCCCTCTCAATATGCTGTCTTCTCTATCCTATATCTTAAAAGGACATTCAGAATTTACCATTTCTAATAACTAATGCAAACTCATTTTTCATTAGAGTATTATGTCTTCAATCTTAGTCTTTCTGCCTTAAGTCTTTTCCCACTCCAATCCATCATTAATACAGCTTGCAGAGGTGATTTTCCTTAAGAGCAGAACTGACTGTTATTAACCCTTAATCTCTAGTAGCTATAGAAACCCTTTTTGCTTCTAGGAAAAAAAAAAATTATGTAACCAGATCTTGGTTTTCTGCCTTCCCAGAGACTTCAGGAAATTTCTCGTTGGGTGAGAAATCAAGAGTTCTTTCCTTCTCTCTCCTCTTTCACTTTGCATATTATCTAGTATATTCTAAATTGTGTTACTTCTCTGATTTCTCTTTGCTGTCTGCTTGGATTTACTGTCTTTTCATCATTTGTAATGATCATTTGGTGGGAAGATTATCAAATCTTCTGATGTGACCTTGGGGGCATTCCTTCCTCTTTCAGGGAGAGAGCTTGAATCTGTTTGGTGAGAAAAAAATAATTTCCTTTAGACTGGCAACATTTAGAGGGCAGAGAGATATACTTCTAGTGCAGTACCTTCTCTCTTATGAGAACAAGGCAACCAGCTTTGTGGTTTAAGTCTATTTCTACCTTCCAGGCAGGAATCAGTGTCTCTTGGAGAGAGGTGGAGGAGGTTCCAGAAATATCTCTTCATGCCTCTCTGTGAGCTGCACTGAAACCATCACTTCTTAAGCTTTTTGGTGTCAGGATCCCTTTATGCTCTTAAAAAATTACTTTAAAATTACAAAGTGCTTTTGCTTCTGTGGGTGATGTCTATTGATATTTGCCATGTTACAAATTAAGACTGACAAATTTTAAAAATGCTATTAATTCATTGAAAAATAAGTCATATTAATGTAAATGACATATTGTCATGAAAATGACTATATTTCCAGACAAAAAGACATAATGAGAAGAGTAGCATGGTTTTACATACTTTTACAAATCGCATTGATTTAATGTCTGGCCAAACAGAAGATAGCTAGATTCTCATATCTGCTTCTACATTCAGTCTGTTGTGATATGTTGTTTTAGTTGAAGTATATACAAAAATCAGGCCTCATACAAATTTGTAGTTGGAAAAGGGGGTAGTATTTTTTTTTTTTGAAGGGGGAAGGCCAGGTAATTGGGGTTAAGTGACTTGCCCAAGGTCACATAGCTAGTAAGTGTCAAGTGTCTGAGGACGGATTTGAACTCAGGTCTTCCCGACTCCAGGGCTGGTGCTGGGCCACCTAGCTGCCCCCAAGGGAGTAGTATTTTCGGACAAATAACATCTTAATATTGTTATGATCTTCAGAAGCCCCTGAAAAGGGGTCAGAGGGCCATATTTTGAGAACTGCTGATTTGGACAAATCCATGTGGACATACATATAATCTACACAGGCAACACATACATACACACACACACACACATACACATCCTGTATACATAAACTCCTTTTCTTGTTATTTTAAAGTTCTTCACAATTTGGCCTGTACTTACCTTTCTATACCCTATATATATTATTCTCCTGGTAGGCTATCATCTATGCAAACTGGTCTTATTCCTATACATTACATATAGAATTTCATCTCCCATCTTTGTACTGGCTATCCTTCATACTTAGAATGTTCTCCCTTATCACTGCCACTGTAAAGAATCCCTCACTTCCTTCAAGATGTCTCAGACTGTCTACACAAATCCTTGTTAATACCTACCTTCTCTAAACTACCTTGTACTTATTCTGTACAGACATATAGGTAATGGGGTAACCTGGCCTATTAGGTTGATGGGGCTTGTCCCTGAAGTATTAGCTCATGAAATTCCCTGCCTGTTCCTGTCTAAATAACTGGAATGCAAACTTAAACTTAATGAATGCTGGTTGATTTTTATTCATATTTTCATGCAAGTAGTTAAAAGAAAACTACTTGAAGAACAGTCCTGATGATAACATTCTCTTTTCCCACTTATATACAGTTATCCTTTCCACTCTGTGGTGGTTAAGGGCATGGTACCCCTGCAATCTGGCAAATCCATGTATCACAGAAGAAGTTTAAATTATTACGGTACTAAAAGATAAAATGTTGATATTATACAGTATACAATACATATATAATACACAATACGTATATTTTATGCATTTCTGAGTTTCTAAACTTTTTCTGTGTCATCTACTGGCGTTTGCATGTTTGCTATGACTTCTGCAAACCCCCCCCCCAAAAAAAAAATTCTCATTTAATTTCTTATGCTGAGCCGCAGTATATGTAAGGCAAGTCAAAATGCAGAAGGATGACTGTATGTGAATTACCTACATATTAGCTGGACAACCAAGCCCTTAACATCTATATTTGAGTTCCTCTGAGCTTTTGCTATTTCGGATACTGTTAACTTACTGAGCCGTTGACCACACCCTGCTTTCTGTTACTTTATGATTGTTCAAGATTATTTTTAACTCTCTAACTAGCCTATGCCCCTCTTAAGTGCATGGGCTGATTTTTCTCTTTTTCTACATTCTCAACGATGTTAAGCATACATTATAGTCTTTGAAACCTTTTGGCTAAAACAAAACAACAGAGTCCTAGAATCTGGCTGCCCAAAAGAGATAGGTAGGTAGCCTAACCATAAATGAACAAGAATCTTCTCCGCAATCGCTTCCCCACAAAAGTGATCATCCAGCTGTAGTGAGGGAGAGAGAAGCCACCACTTCCTGAGACAACCCACCTTCCCTAGCACCTAGCACAATAACTGGTCCACAGATGACGCGCTTACTAAATTGAATTTAATCTCTTAAATTTCATCTCATTATATTCATCTCATGGTTCCAGCCTGCCAAAATATTTTTGTACCCTGACTGTCATCCAATGTGTTAGCTTTTCATCACCTGCAAATTTGATAAGTATGTCATCCATGAATTTATGCAAGTTACCTCTAAAAATGCTAAGTACATTCAATACATTCCTGGCACAGGAACTAACCCCTGTGGCACTTCACTGGAAACATTCTTCTACAGTGACAGCTAGCCATTAATTATTACTTCATGGACCCAGGCATTCAACCAGTTCTGAAGCCTTCTACCTTTATTATCATTCAGCCAACACATCTCCATTTTGTGCACAAGGCTGCCTTGGGACAAAATGTCAGAATCAATGCTGAAAACCAAGTATTCTATGTCTGTACTGTCTCCTGACTTACCAGTCTAGTAACCCTCACTAAAAAAAGGGGGGAAATAAAGTTAAATGGCTTGTTTCTGATTAAAAAAAAAAACCAATACTGGCTGTTAATGATTACTGATTCCTTTTCTAAATAATTACAAATGGTCTAATAATACATTCTTTCTTAAAATTATTTTATTTGTTTTCAGTATTCTACAAACACTTCCATATAGCTCAGATTTTGTCCCTCCCTCCCCATCCTTCCCCCTACCCTCTCCATGATGGCTTGCAATCTTGTATAGGTTCTACACATATGTTCCTGTTAAATGCATTTCACCTTTGTCATGTTGAATAGAAGAATCAAAATGAATGGGAGAAACCATAAAACAAAACAAAACAAAACATAAGACAAAGGAAATGGTCTGCTTCATTCTGCAATCCAATTCCATAGTTCTTTCTCTGGATGTGGAAGATATTTTGCCTCAAGTCCACTGGGAATTTTTTGGGTCCTTGCATTGCTGTGAAGGGCTAAGTCTACCAGAAAAATTCCTCGCACACTGTGGTTGCTGTTGTGTACAGAGTTCTCCTGGTTCTGCTCCTTTCATTCAGCATCAGTTCATATAAGTCTTTCCAGGCCTCTCTGAAGTCTTCTTGTTCATTCCATCTTATAGCACAATACTATTTCATTACATTCATATAACACAACTTGTTCAGTTTTTCCCCAATTGATAGACATCCCCTTGATTTCCAGTTCTTGGCCACCACAAAGAGTGCTGCTATAAATATTTTTGTACATGTGGGACCCTTTCCCATTTTTATGATCTCGTTGGGATACAGTCTCAGAAGTGATATTGCTGGGTCAAAGGCCATGCATATTTTTGTAGCCCTTTGGGCATAGTTCCAAATTGCTCTCCAGAATGGTTGGATCGTTCACAGCTCTACCAACAATGTTCCAACTCTCCCACATCTTCTCCAACATTTATCATCTTCCTGTTTTGTCGTGTTAGCCAATCTGATAGGTGTGATGTGGTACCTCAGAGTTGTTTTGATTTGTATCTCTCTAATCAATAGTGATTTAGACTATTTCTTCATATGACTATAGATAGCTTTAATTCCTTCCTCTGAAAACTGTCTTTGACCATTTATCAAATGGGGAATGACTTGTGTTCTTGTACATTTGACTCAGTTCTCTATATATTTTAAAAATGAGGCCTTTATCACAGACACCAGTTGCAAAAATTCTTTCCCAGTTTTCTGCTTCCCTTCTAAAATTGGGTTTGTTTGTGTAAAAACTTTTCAATTTAACGTAATCAAAATTATCTATTTTGTACTCTAGTCAATGTTCTCTAGTCAAAAATTTCCCCATTCTCCATAAATCTGACAAATACAATAAATACAATATTCCTTGCTCCCCTAATTTGTTTATAGTATCATTCTTTATACCTAAATCATGAATTCATTTGGACTTTATTCTTGTGTACGGTATGAGGCATTGGTCTATGCCCAGTTTCCTCCACACTGTTATCCAGTTTTTCCAGCAATTTTTGTCAAACAGTGAGTCCTTATCCCAGAAGCTGGGGTCCTTGGGTTTATCAAACAGTAGATTGCTATCTTCATTGACTACTGTGTCTTGAGTACATAACCTATTCCACTGGTCTACCCCTCTGTTTCTTAGCCAGCACCAAGTGGTTTTGATGATTGCTTCTTTATAATACAATTTGAGATCTACTATGGCTAGGCCACCTTCCCTAGCATTTCTTTTCATTACTTCCCTTAATATTCTGGACCTTTTGTTCTTCCAGATGAATTTTGATATTATTTTTCTCTAGCTCTAGAAAGTAATTATCTGGTAGTTTGATTTGTATGGCACTGAATAAGTAAATTAATTTAGGTAGAATTGTCATTGTTATTATATTGGCTCAGCTTACCCACAAGCAACTGATATTTTTCCACTTACTTAGATCTGACTTTATTTGTATGACTAATTTTTTTTTACTGGTAATCAAAAACCAAATGCATCAGACTATAAATGAAGAGAGATGGGCCATATGAGTACATGATTAAGGGGATTTGGAGCTTTCAAATAACTGGATTAAAGAGTATTGATTAATGGATCCTTGGTTGTGACCCACACTTCTATATCAATCAGTACTAATGTCAGACTGTGAATAGCTCAGACACTGCCAGACTGGGCAAGATAGGATTTTAAGAAGTGATGAAGGCGTTTCAAGTGGAAAAAGTTTAAGAAGCCCTAATGTTAGAGGAGGGATCTCTGAGATCTGGTCCTTTTCTGTGTTTTTATCAATGGCCCACATGAAGGCAGAGGTGGTAAAGAACTAGAGCTGGGAGGGATAGCTAATATCCCACATTCCAGAATTAGGATCTAAATGGTTCTCACAGCCTAGGACAATCAATAGACCAAATCTGCTAGACTGCAGGTTGCTAGATAGAATCTTTGCTTTCATGTAGCTGAAGAGCTAGCATGAGAAAGACAAGTTCTGCTTGGTCCTAGGAAGACAGTATTAGGAACAATGGTTAGCAACTACACAGAGACAGATTTCAATTTGATGTAAAGACAAATTTCCTAATCAGAGACAAATATTATCTCATCTTATCCACACAACAACCCTGTGGGTGCTGCTGTTGTCCCTATTTTGCATTTGAGGAAACCAAGGCTGAGGTTAAGTGACTTGCTCAGGGGTCACACAGGTAGTTAAGTATCTGAGGCAGAATTTGACCTCAGGTCTTCCAGGCTCCAGGCCTAGTGTTTTAGGCACTGAAATACCTATCTGCTATTATTCTTCTAGGGTGAGGAGACTTAAGTAACTGAGGAAGGTTTTGGGCTAAGATTGAAGATGCAGACAAGACAGTTAGAAGCATAGGCAGGAGGAGAATAAAGATTGGTTGATCTGGACCCTTCCTCACAATGGAGAGCAAGGACTAAATGACCCCTAACCCTTTCCAGTTCCAGCAATCCAACAAATCCATGGGGTTATTCTGGACATGATCCATCCTTGATGAATTCATTCTACTTTTAGTGACTGCTGTTTCCCATCCTAAGTGCACACAAAGCATCCTTTTGATGAAATGTCCTAGAATTCTGTTGGGAATAAAAGTCAATCTCAATCTACCTTCTTATGCTTTTTGAAAATGGGAATATTTTTCTGTGTCCAGTCTTGTAACACTTTGCCTATTCCCCATGAGCACTTGGAGTAATTTATCAACTGCAGGTACAAATGTTCTCATTCGAGTACTATATAAATATCAGAAATTATGATTATTGCCACCACCTGGTCTGGGTCCTGTGACAAACTCATCTAGGGTGGCCAGGTACTCCCTTATCGTTTCTTCACTTATCTTCAATTTCACCTCCCTGACAACCAGCCGTTGCTGGTCAGTCTTTCCTGTTCCAGAGGTCATTCTCCTTGGTAGAGAAAAGAAAATATAATAAAGGATTCAATGGTTTTTTTTGTGTCCTCTGTTTTCATTATCCCAACTACCTTAAAGTCTTGTTCTCAAATATACTAAGAGAGTTGTCTTTGTTGTCTTTGGTTGGTTTGGTTTGGTTTTGTTTTACCTTCTACCAGACTCAACTCACTGTGAACTTTGGTTCCCTGAAACTGTTTTTAGAGGATCATGACTTGCTTTTGTATTCATCCTTTGTTGCTCATCTTTGCTTCCATCTTCTGTATATGTCTTGTTGAAATCCAAGCTGCTTTGTGAGTTCCCAAAGTTATTCACAGAGGTCTTTTTAGGTCTCTTTTCTTCCTTACTGGAATTTCAGAATTTCTTCTTTCTTTTTCCTGCCTTGTTTCCTTCCTCCCTTTCTTCCTCTCCTCTTTCTTTCTTTCTTTCTTTCTTTCTTTCTTTCTTTCTTTCTTTCTTTCTTTCTTTCTTTCTTTCTTTCTTTCTTTCTTTCTTTCTTTTCCTTCCTTCCCTTCTTTCTTCCTTTGTTCTTTGTTAGAATATATCTCCCCTTCTTGCTCTGTCTGGTGGTGTCTGAGCTATTCATGGTCTGACATTGGTACTGATTGACATAGAAAGTTTGACACCCTTTTTCTGGGTTGGGCTGGTTTGCCCTTCCTTAGGCATCATGGTGGTCCCGGTGCTCCTCGGGGTTCACCATATTGATGTAGAGACTGGATTGATTTAGCCCCTCTGCAGCTTAGAGCTCCCAAGTTCGAATGATCCACCACTCTCAGTCTCTCCAGTGCCAGGCATTACAGGCATGGGCCACTGTGCCTAGCTTAGGATTTCATTTGATAACTTTCCATCCTTTCTGATTCAACTTCTTTCATAAAATTTTAGGCTCCAGTTGATGTTCAGATAGGTGAAACCTTCCATCATAGTTCCACTCCAGAGCTGTGATCTGTGTCCTGAATTTCTCATCTATTTCTAGCCTGGGAGGTATGTAATATACCAGCACTTGAGGGAAGGGACCTTCTTCTCTCCCTTGCTCACTCATCACTCTGTATATCAGCCTGTTGTAAGGACTTGCTTACGAGTAGTAACTAGTGACACCCATTCCACCACAGGAGGCAGTGCAGCCTCTCAGACTAGCTCTACTATAGAGTGACTCTGGGCAAGTTACTTTGCCTCAGCCTCAGTTTCTTCATCTGTAAAATGTGCCTATGTATCTACGTGCACCCCTCCACACCCACATCCATACATGTACATCTATGTGTATGTGTGCATATTTCTATCTTTATACCCATCTTCATCTCTATCATTATCCCTGTCTCTATCTTTATCTCTATATCTCTGTCTTTAATGGAAGAAATCAGAAGAACTGCCTTGATTTGCTGAACTAGGACACTTCCCAGTCTCTCTGTCACCTTTCTGTGGGACATGTGCTTGTAGCCACATTGCTATTAGGGGTGGGATGAGGCAGAGGAGAGAAATCCTTTTCCCCTCAATGGAACCCCAAGGAGAACTGGTATTGGAATCAACCTAAAAGCAGGAAACTTGTACAAGAAAGGGAGTGGGGTCTTTCTGAAGTTTTTACAACCTCCTGAAGTGGAGGTTCCATCATAAATGCTTGGTAGCTGATTTCTAGTCATAGGTCTCCAAGGGAACCAATCAAGAGCTGCTTCAACATCTCAGCAAGTGCTTGTCCATTAGCAAAAGGCCAATGCACATGCCCATCCCTCCGAAGTCAGAGCATGTTTCTTACACTACATGTATGTGTGCAAGTATGTACGTATACTTCCAAGACCCACCCCTTCACAGGGAGGAATGTATTGAATGAATGAGGTCATGCAAGTAAAGTGCTTTGTATATTTTAAAGAACTATGTACACATTACTATACCTAGAAGGAAGCTGGCAGTATTATTCTAAGTGCCTGGAGACTATGCTTTATTAAAGTCTGAGTGTGGGAGATCTTAGCAATTGGTATAGCTATGAGCAGTCACACCCGGTGTGACCTGGGAACTGGTGGGTGGCAATGAGGCCACAGACCTGTCCATGGTTCCTCCATACCCTAAACCTTGGTAGGGGCAGACCATGACACACTAAAGGATACCTCCACAACCTGTCCTTCCAGGGGACTGAGGTCAGAGGTGGGTGGGTCTGCCTGTTTCAGTTCCCTTCTCAAGAGCTTTGAGGCAGATGAGGTTTTGTCAGGAACCACCAACACAAGGCACAGGACAAGACAACATCAGGGACCTCAATCTTTTAGGACCGAAGAATTGTAAACAAGGGCAAAGGATCCATTAATTAGAGATAGGAGAAATATATATGGACTTTAGGAAAGCAGCATGCTATAGTGAGGAAAGCATTGGACTGGAAATCAGGAACCTGGGTTCTCATCTTGGCTCCAGATACTGTATGCCCCTGGGCAAGTTAGCTTCCCTCTCTGAGCCTGTCTCCTCATCAGCAGAATGATGGCATTGGATCAGGTGATCTCAATTCTTAATGTTCTGTGTCATCATGACTGTTTAGACCTGGCATTTCGGTGTCTCTTTGGCCTCACCCACTGTCTTTATGGCTCCATCTTTCCTAGACTGGAAACTTCTCCCACCCAATCTTAATAATCCTAATTTGTTAGGGATTGCCAATGTCATCTTCTCATTTAAAATTATAAGACTCAGAGAGTTTAAATGATTTGCTCAATCACATAGTAATTGTTTGAATCCAGAGCCAGGATTCATACTTGTCTTACAACTTTGAATCTAGTATTTTTTTCATTATGGTGCCACTCAGGATTTTGATTTAGGAGGGACTTTAGAGCTCATTTTATAGATAAAAGAAACCAAGAAAAGTGACTTGTCCAAGGATTACACTGGCAGAACTTGAATTTGAACCCACCTCTGCAAGAGGTATCACTTATATACGAGAATTATTTGGCTTATCTCCCTCTTGTTCTTGCACTGATACATCTGAAACTCTGATCCCTTGACCATAAAGCACTATCCTTCCTATGTTTTGTTAAACTTTCTCATTTCACATACTCTTCTATCTGGTGACTTGGTGTCCTTGCTCCTCCTCATGCAAGACTCTCCACCTCTAGACTGATTGTCCTCATGCCTGGAATTCTCTCCCTCCTTATCTCTGTCTCCTGGCTTTCTTCATGTCCCAGCTAAAATCCCACCTTCTATAAGAACCTTTCCTGATTCTCCTTAATGCTAGTGATTTCCCTTTGTTAATGATCTCTGATACATCCTGTCTCTATCTTGTCTGTACATAGTAATTTGTATGTCATCTCCTCCATTAAGACTGTGAGTTCCTAGAAGAAGGAATTGTCTTTTGCCTTTCCTTGTGTCCTCAGGTCTTCACACATTACCTGAGAAAATCACTGTACAAGTGTTTTGAGAGGCAGCCTGATAGATTGCAAGTAATCTCTAAAACATCATCTTTCTTGGGTTGCTTCCTGGTTCAAAAAACTGTGATGCCTCTAGGATAAAGTCCAAACTCTCCAGCCTGGCAGCCAAGGCTTTCCCCTAGTCTAGCCCTACCCTGCCTTTCTATCCTTATCTCCAGGTGTTACCCCCAGCACATATCCTCCTTTAACAGACAAACATTTACTTACAGTCCCTGGGAGTTCGTTTTTGCCTATGGATCATTTCTGTTATCTTTTCCTTAGCTTAGCATTTCCTTAACACTTACTGCTCTTCTCTTTATCTAAATAAGCTTGAATGACCTGTCCATATCTCTTCATGACAGGATCATAACAATGTTCCCCTACCTGTAAGCATCTCATATTCCTGGAATATGTTGCCCTTTACCTCCAGGTCTTTATCTGAGGTTTCTCTTTCTGGGTCTAAACTAAATCCTGATGCTGCCTTCTCCATGGAACAATCTAAGACAACAAACCCAAACTCTCCCTGCCTCCCATTGCCTCCAACTGAAAACTCTCCTTCCTTCATCAAATTTCTCCTAGCTCTTTGCTTGGACTTCTTTATGGATCTCTCACATTCCCTTGTGGGGCAACTAGGTGGTGCAATGAATAAGGCATGAGGTCTAGATTCAAGAAGACTTGAGTTCAAATCTAGCTTCAGACACTTACTAGCTATATGACCCTGGGTAAGTCATTTAACCTTTGTTTGCCTCAGTTCCTCATCTGTAAAATGGGGATATACTGGAGAAGGAAAAGGCAAACCACTCCAGTATCTTTTCCAAATCCATGGGGTCAAGAAGAGTTGGATATGACTAAACAATACATTCTACTGTTCTTCCCCTTTAACTCCAAGTGGACTGCAAGCTCCTTGAGAATAGGGATTATGTATCCCTCTGCAGTGCTGGGTGTAAAATCCGTGGTCAATAAATATTTTTTTGACTAATTGTGACTGTGTACTGTTCAAGTGAAGAGATGCATTTAGGGAAACTAAGGGAGGCAGTATGGGAGGGTGGAAAAAGCCCATGCTCTGAAGTCAGAAACCTAAGTTCAAATCTTGCCTCTGACTTTGGGTGAATTACTTAACATCTCTTGGGCCTCAGTTTCCTCAGCTGTAAAATGAGGGGGTTAGATTCGATAGTTCCTGAGGTCCTTTCTGGATCTCATCTCTGATCAATGATTCCTATAATAGAGGATCAGCCCAGTTGTCTCCAACCGCTGAAAGTCCCAGGCCAGAACGATTAGAACCTGAGTCTCATTTAACAGCAGCTTCTATAGCTACAGAGCAGACAAAACTATGAGATCTGAATTCAAATCTTGATTTGCTGTTCAATTGCTGTGAGCCTTATTTTCTTGCCTGAAGCTGCTGCCATCACCTGCCTGCCTTCCAGTATCACATATTTTCTCTGTCCATGATCCCTAAAGTGCCTTCTGACTTTACTCTGACACTCCAGAGAAGATAGCTCAGTATAGTAGTAAGCTCTCAATTCCAGCTTGAATTCCAGTTCTCAGACTCAGGATTTGTGACCCTAAGTGAATCAGTTCATCTCACATATCCCTGATTTCCTCACTTGAATATACATATGTCCCAAAGCCCGCCAGTATGGGGCTTTCTCCTTATTGATGGAGACCCTGCCACTATGGAGATGGTGAGATGCAAGTGCTTCAATTGTCTACCCAATTCTGTTCAGGAACTATTCTAGTGAGAGTCTCTCTTTGGGACTCTTTGGAGATAATCCCCTTTGGGAATGGTCATGCTTCAAGTCTCCTTCAAGTATTGAGTCACTTCATTCGAGAGAGAAGATAAAAAGGCCAACTCCACTTCAGGTTGCTGAAGGAAAAGACTCTGGGAAGATACAAGAGGAGTGGTTAGTGTCTATTATGATCTGTACCCCCATCTTGCTGCTCTAGAGATTTCAGGGAGTTTTCCCTTGGGTGAGATCAAGGACAATCTCAGTTGACTGAACTGAGCTACCTTGCTACCAATGGGAGAGCTCCCTCACTCTGTATTGTCTGATTCATGTTCTCCTATGTATACTTTGTTTGACTTATGTTTGGCTATTGGCTTCAGTTTTGCTAAATGGCTTTCTTTATTTACTATAGGGGTTCATTGTGGAACTGGTATTATATAGGAAAGGGGTCAAGACTTGTATATAGAGCTTGGGGTCCCCATTCCCTCCCAAAATGACAAAGTGGTCAGAAGTTAGAGGGAACTTGATCATATCCCCAAGACTAACAATATTGAAGGAAGCAGATAGATAATTCTAACCCAGGACCTTCCTCTCTCTGAGGAGAGCAGAGGGGTCTTTGGCCCCACCTCCTGCTTCCCCTGGTGGCAGGAATTAAAGTCTCCCTTGGAGAAAGGTGGGAGAAGAGGCTAGAGATATCTATTTGGCCTCCTTCTGAGCCCACCCAAAGACAGCACTGTCATCACACTTGGTTTCTTTCTCTACAATATGATCACAAGACCAAAGATTTAGAGCTGAAAGGGGCCTTAGTGGTCATCTAGTTCAACCTCCTCACTTTTTAAAATTGTTGTTCAGTTGTTTCAGTTGTCTGACACTCCATGGACCCATTTGGGGTTTTCTTGGCAGAGATCCTGGAGTGCTTTGCCATTTCCTTCTCCAGCTCATTTTACAGATGAGGAAACTGAGGCAAAAGGGTTAAGTGACTTGCCCAGTGTCACGCAGATAGTAAATGTCCAAAGCCAGATTTGAACTCAGGAAGATGAGTCTTCTTAGGCTGTGCCACCTCATTTTACAGAGGAAATTGAAGTTACATAACTCGCCCAAGGGTGTGCATGTCATAAGTGACAAGACCAGAATTTGAACTCAAGTCTTCTGACTCCAAATCTAGTATTCTTTCCATGGCACCAGGAGAAATTATTGGATTGCCTGCCCCTGTCCAAGTTGTAACTATATTGCTTTGTAAACTTTAAAGAGCTATAGATATGGGAATGATCATCATTATTCATCATCACTTATTGTCATTATCATAGCATTTGGTCAGAAACAGATGGGTGTGATGATACAGATGTTGGAGTTAGTGTAGGTCAGGGGCTGTCAGCATTGTCCCCATTGAGCAATGCTTAGGAGAGGAAATTGACACAGGGTAATGGCAGGCAGGTGTCAATAATGACCTCATTCAGGAAAAGACAGGGCATGCAAAAAAGAGTTTACTCACCTTGGGCTCTCATGCAAAAACCCTGCCACCCTGCTGCTGAATAGGCAGTTGGGTACAAAAACCACATCTGATTCATAAAAGCCCAGAACAATAATTCTCAAAACTTTTATTCTCTAGACTCCTTTACACTCTTAAAAATTAAAAAACTTTTGCTTATGTGAGTTATATCTGTTGATATTTATCATATTAGAACCTAAAATGGATACATTTAAAATATTTCTTAATTTATTAAAATAATAATAAACCTATTACATGTTAATTTAAATAATGTTTTTATGAAAAATAACATTTTCCAAAACAAAAAAAAATTAATAAAAAGAGTAGCATTACAGTCCTTGGCACATACTAGATGCTCTATATGTGTTATATATGTATAAATTTATATATATAAACGTACAATTATATATTATGTTATATATGTATATGTGTATAAATGAATATATAGATATAATACATATCTATGTATACATGTATATATATCCATGTATAAATGATATTATTATTATCCCCAGCACTAAACATAATGCTTGGCACAAAATAAGTACTTAATAAATGCTTTTTGATTGGAAAAAAAAGAGTAGCTTGCTTTATGTATTTTTGCATATCTCTTTAATGTCTGGCTAAACAGAAGAGTGTTGGATTCTCATATCTGCTTCTGTACTCATTCTATTTTGACATATTTTGGTTGAGGTATATGAAGAAAATCTGATCTCATATAGATAGGTAGTTAGAAGAGGGTGAAGTATTTTAATAAGGAAATAATATTTTACTATTATTATCCAAACAGTTTTGATCTCGTATGCTCCCTGGGAACCCTTTGGGTTCTAGGACCACACTTACAGAACCACTGGCCCAGTTCAATGACTGCCTCAAAGTTTTAAGTAGATGGTTCCCCTCTAAGACTTTAGGAGACTCTAAGTCAGAGAAAAGAGAGGATATAGCTAGATATCACATTCATTTGCATAAACCTCCCTCTTCCCCTGTTCCTTCCTGATTATTTTAAGTCTAAAGGAGTGGGTTGGGATGCAGTGGGACAGGGTCTGGGATCTGGTCCACTCTCCTCACCAAATTCCATTGATCTAAGATTCTTTTGTTAAAGAACAATCATTCACCTTGAGTAACATAGAAAACAGTGACTAAGCTGGAATCCAGATGTTCTGATATTTGCGGAGTCTTACTACTTCTTTGTCCCTCCTCCCTGACAACCAGTACAGTGCTTTGCATACAGCAAGTAGACAGGAAATATTTGGTCACTAGCGTACCTTTAGCAGGCCTCTCACTGTTTAGAGCAAAAGCCCGAAGAAGAAGAAAAAAAGGACCTAGTAAAATAGGAAGGACATGGCTTACAAATGATTATGCTTATATTTAGGATTTCCTTTTTTGAAGTACAGTGTTGGATCTTCAATATTTTTAGTCCTGGGACTAGTACGGTGCTGTAGCCTCAGCTCTTTGCTAGTGTTTCCTCACTCATCTAACAAACATAAATTAAAAGCCCTCTGCTAGGATATTTAGGGGATAGACATGGTTAAGACATGAGTTCCTATGAAGATTGCCATTTGCTAGGATTATAGGTATATGGAAGGGTGGGGGTGTGTGTGGTAGAAATAAAACCGCTTTTGATTCTAACTTCCCTTTGTATGTTATCTTACCCCATTAGAATGTAAGGTCCTTGAGGGAAGGAATTGTCTTGCTTGCTTGTCTTTGTATCCTTAGTGTTTAGCCCAGTGCTTGGCACTGAAAGACATCTGAGAGAGGTGAATTGAGGAGAGAAGTGGGGGTGGGGTTTGGCAAATGGCCTCAAATTTTCACTGAAATAAGGGGCAAGGTTCTCAGCTGAGTGAGTAGGAGGAGGGGGAACCATGGGAGGTTGGTGAGGGATGAAAAAGTTTGGAAGAGCCAAAGTACAAATGGGATAGTGAATTAATTAAGGAGGTATAAAAGAATTGCCTACCAGCAGTGGGGATCCAATTGAGATTATATAACATATTTGTAGTGGACTGAGTCAGCACTGTTTTGTGATTTTTGTCCAGCTTTGTTCAGCAAAATGTGAGTAGGAGTAAAGGCAAAAGCAGAAGGGAATAATCCAAGAATGAGGCTTGAGAGGGCAAGCATACCAATAGGGTAAAAAGGCAAGGGATTTGAGAAAGAACAGTGTAGAATTGAACTGGTTCACCAAGGAATCAAGATAAAAGGAGGAGAGTGTAGTCAGTTGAAATGATCAGATTGATTCTGTGTCTTTTAAAAAATTGATCCTATTTACACTTAATAGATTTTGTTCTGTGACTGCCTAAGTCATGGTTCTTTGTCCCTGAACTTGGTTCAGAAATTCAGCTAGTCTGTAATAATTTAAGAAATCCAGTGCTACTAGTAACCACTGTTCTATTCTTGCCTTAAATAAATCTGTTATCCTTGAGGGATATGGGTGGACACTAGAGAGTCTGGTACACTATTAAGTTATCCTTTAAGGATGTTGGTTATTCAGAGAAGACTAGTTCAGTATCTCCAACTTTGCAGGTGGAAGTGGCTCCAGTGTTTCTGAAAAATATGGCAACTCAAAAAGACAAGTTCAAGGGATGCCTTAGACACAGAAGGGAAGGAGGGGGTTGTTGCTAGCCTCTCATTCCCAATTTCAAACCAAACATATTGTCCCCCATGCCTCAGCTCTGTAACCATCATATTGATTTCATCATTCATAGTATTGAGCTCTTCTAACCAATCATAACTTGTTCCCCACTTATAAAGGCTTGTTCTTGTTCTGAATTCCCCCAAACTATAAAAGAGAGCTGTCCCCCTTATTCAGGGTCTTAACTTTGTTGAGGAAGCTGAGATTCTATTTACTGGTAAATTCACACTTTACTAATAAATTGATGGTGCTCAGAATTTGGTGCCTCAGTCTACTTTATTTTGACTGCAACCCAGTGCAGGGGAGATGGTTTCGAAAGAATTGAGAAGTGATAGGATTGGAGACTGCAATGAGGACAGAAGTTAAGGGTTGCAAGGGAGAGGGAGAGGTGGAATGACAAAGAAGTTGTGGTCAGGTAAGGGAATTTCAGAATTAATGAACTTGGATGTGGAACACTTGAGGGCAGTGGTCTGATTCAGGGTATGGCCATGTCTGTGTGTAGCTGGGGGGGTGGGGTGGAGGAATAAGTTATGGGAAATGAATAAGTTGAAGAATTGGGAGGTTCAGAAGTTTGAGGTGGTATCAATATTAAATATTAAAACATTAAATATTAAAATTCTTTAGTATGAGAGCAGGAATTAGACAGTAGAGAAAAACTGTGAGCCAGGAATTGAACCGGTCAAGGGAAAAAGGAGAGCATTCTGGAGATTAGCAGATAACAGCTACTGGAATTTTCATTGGATGGTAAATATACATTGAACCTCTCTAAAGGAAGAGAAGTTACTTAGTGATGATGGTACAGGGAGAGTCTCCAAGTGGAAATAGAAAGTAAGGGATGTTCTAATGCTCCCACTTCAGCCAGTGAGTCGGGAAGGCATTGAAATTATAATCAGTATGCAAAGGTTGGCCAGAGAGGTTGTTTCATCAGGAGGGAGCCACATCTCAGTGATGCAAGAGGATAAATGGAGCTAGAAAGGAAAACATTTAAGATGACAGCAAGTTTCTCCCTATGGAGCAGGAATTCCAGAAAGTACAGTGGAAGGGTTGGATAGCTTTAGGATGGAACATTATGGGGATTAGGTTGAAGGCAATGAGAATAAGAAAGTGGTCGGTAGGGGATGGAGATGTTGAATAATGACAACAAAGGGTTCAGAATCACTAGGATGGTGAGGGTTAATTACTGAGGAATGAGTTCAGGTAGGGTATTATCATCTCTAGGGGTTTGTCTCAGTTGGGAAACAGTATGGAACTGGAAAGATGAAAAACTGAGGTTGAGGGGGCTGGCAAACTCATGGGGGCAGACTCAGGCAAGAAGATGACTGGTAGAGATCAGAAGTGGAGTTACAGAAAGTCACAGATGGTGCTGCATCTGGAAGTATCAATCCATTTAGCAAACTTTTAACCTCCTATATAGAGGGCACTGTGTTAGGTTCTCTGGGAAAGATCACCATTTATGAGGCAATTCAGACAGTTCTCATGATGTATGTAAAACTGACAGTAAAATACCTTACAAAGATAAAGTAAATACCTTATAAATCATAGATACATATCTGGAATCAGACTGCAAGAAGGCTGGAGTAAAGAGCTATCTACTTACTCAAGCTCCGTAAGACATTTTACAATCAGTTTTAATAGGCAAATGATTCCTCCAGCTAAGGTTTCTTGGCTATCCTCCCCCTGACTCCCTAGTTCTTGTGACAAGAGCCCATGAGGCAGGTCTTACTGACCTCTAACCTCATTTAAACAGCTATCTAGGACACCCGCCACCTCTGCAAGGAGGGGCCAAAGCCCAAAGAATTCATCTCTGGCAGGCTGCCTAAGTCTTGGATTCATAATTGAATCTTTGACTGTGTTGAGGGTGACCCTTCCAGCATGAAAACTTTTCTGGACTATCTCCCTTTGGATTCCAGAGTTGGAGGCTAGGTTCTATAACAACAAACTGTTAATACCTCCTTGGGGTATGCCCTGAAAGACAATCTAGGATGCGAAATTGGGAAATGTGACTTCTGATTGGCTGAGAGAATGCTGAGCATGACTCATATCTGCTGTAAATAACTTGCCTTTATTATGTTGGGGTGACTCACTTTAAGAGAGAATTTTCAGGAGGTGATGGAGATGGTATAAACTTTTGAATGTCAGACAGGAGCCTTTAGAGCTATGGACTCCTATGGAAGCTGGACCCATCATGGTACTTGACCTTCAGGGCTTGGCAATCTAGAGACTTTTGAGAGTGGACCTCTCTTGAGAGATTGCTCTTTCTCCCTCTTGGTTCAGCTGAGATCTTATCTCACTCCCATCTGAAGAGCTCACTTATTCCTCTACATTCTTTAGCATATTATCATCCATAGAATTTCTTTGATTTCTATTTGCTGTTTTGTTTGGACAAAAAGCTGTGCTCCCTATTTATTCTTTGTGATGGTCTTTTGTGTAACCAGCATTTTGTGGGAAGGGGCGAAACTGAAGAATTCAAGCTAAGGGCCACCCTCTTCCTTTAAGAGCAATCAGAGAAGTCACTTCCAATCTAAAACCTGAAAAATCATACACTAGACTAGAGATATTTGAGGGGTAGCAGATAGATGTAACACTAGCCTGATATTCCTCTTGGAGAGATCAGGAGAGGTCGTCTAATTTTGGCAGTCCTGGATCTTGCCTATCCTTCTTCCTCCTCCACCTCCAAACTAATCTACTATTGCTGTAAAGATGGTCCTACTACTTCTGTTCAGAGGTGGGTCAGACCACAGATCAAAATAATCTATGCCATCAGCCAGAATTTTTCTCTACAATTATATCTATTCATATATTTCTCTATTATACACACATATTTATAGATATGATATAATGACAACTACCATCACAACATGAAAAGCAGCATGGTTTGATATATAGAGAGCCAGTTGCTGACCCTGGAAGACTTGCACTCAAGTCCCTCCTTTGATACCTGTCTATGGGACCTTGGGCAAATCTCTATCTCTCAGTATCTTGGGCAACTGTCTAAGAGTATAAGTTGCAGAGAAGGTGCCGATCTGTGTAGGAAAAACTCCCTCTGGGAGTTCCCTGTGCCAATGAAATCATAGGTTCAGTCTCCATTTCTAGCACCAATTTGGTTATTAGTCGTTTTTCAGGTGGTGCAGTGGGTAGGGCTTCAGACCTGAAGTCAGGAAGACTCATCTATGGGAGTTCAAATCTGCCCTCAGACTCTTACTAGCTGTGTGACCCTGGGGAAGTCACTTAACCCTGTTTGCTTCAGTTTCCTCATCTATAAAATGAGCTGGAGATGGAAATGGCAAACCACTCCAGAATCTTTGCTCTAGTAAACAGTATATTTGGGGTTATGAAGAGTCAGACACAACTGAAAAACAACTGAACAGTAACAATAATGTTTTGCCCCATTTGGGGTTTTCTTGGCAAAGATACTGGAGTGGTTTGCCACTTCCTTCTCCAGCTCATTTTGCAGATGAGGAAACTGAGGCAAACAGGGTAAAGTGACATGCCTAGGGCCACACAGCTTCTAAGTGTCTGAGGCTAGCTTTGAACCTACAAAGATGAGTCTTCCTGACTCTAGACTTGGGGCTACCTCCACTTTATCACTTAGCTGTCCCTCCAACAACAATCAGTAACTCTGGGTTTCCATTTCCATGGTACTTTAAGGTTTGTAAGACATTTTTCTTACAATAATTCTCTGAGGTAGGTAGTTCTTAGAGAGGTCTAACAACTTACCCAGGTCACACCTGCCAGGACACAAACTACGTCTACTGACTGTCAATCAAATTTTTTTTTCCCCTTTGCCA
The DNA here is from genome assembly GCA_023548195.1 of Bettongia penicillata ogilbyi. NCBI lineage: Eukaryota > Metazoa > Chordata > Mammalia > Diprotodontia > Potoroidae > Bettongia > Bettongia penicillata. The sequence continues at coordinate 6,891,692 of JAJHZJ010000131.1, forward strand.
ACCATGTTGCCTTCTCCAGAATAAAATAGATAGAGGGGAACCTTAGAACTCACTGAGTCCAACTCTCTCTTCTACAGATAGGGAGCATCATAATGTTAAGTGACTTGCCTAAGGTTGCACAGGTAACTAAGGTGACACAGTGACTAAGATCACTACAAATTTATGCTAACTAATCTCAACTAGGACTTCCCGATAGCAAAACAATCTTTACCACTCCTTTCTAATTGATTTCCTATTCCATTCACCACAAGGGCTATTCCAAATATTTTCCTAGTGTAGTGAGGCTGGCCCTGACATAGGATTGGGGTGCTACTGCATGACTTAAAGGGAGGCAGAATAGACATTTTTAGTCCTTTCTCCACCCCCAACACTCATCCTTCTCCAAGGGAGATTTTATTTCTTGCTGGAAGTTGGGGCAGAAGCTTGGCTACTCTGCTCTCTGTAGAGAGAGGAGATATCAGAGTAGAATTATGTCTATCTCTTGCTTTAAACATTATTAATCTAGTTTTAGGTTCAAGCTAAGCTTTTTAAAAAATAGTATTTTATTTTTTCCAATTACATGTAAAGGCAATTTTTAACATTCATTTTTTAAAACTGAGTTCCAAATTTTCTCCCTGCCTTCCCTTTCCCCTCCCTAAAAGGTAAACAATTTGATATAGGCTATATGTGTGTAATCATGTAGAACATATTTCCATATTAGTTACATTGTAGAAGAAGAAACAGCTCAAAAGAAAAAATATGAAAAAATAAAGAAAGTGAATATAGTATGCTTTGATCTTCAAGCTAAACTTCTGATGACTTTTCGTTAATGAGGGAAGGAGGATCCCAAGTTTTATATCCAAAGCTTGACTCCTTTCCCACTACCAGTTATACAATGAACACATACAGCAATTGGCAAGGAAACCCATTTATCCAAGTTAATAGCAAAACAGAAATCAAAGGAAGTAAACAGAAGAATATATACCAGAAAATATAAATGAAGGAGCTCTGCTTTTGGAGCAAAGTAACCCAGCTTAACCAATAGAGGAAGTCCTAGGTCTCATCTAAGGGAAATTCTCTGAAGTCTCTAGCATAGCAAAGCTGGGGACAGCAACATGATGGCGATTGCCAGCAGCTCTCAAGTGGCTTCTTCCCAGTCTTATTTTTCCTTCAGCAACCTGAAGTAGGGTTGACATCATTCATCTTGCTGTAAGTAGATGGAAGAAACTCTAAGCAAGTCCAAAGATTTGAAGAGATTCAAGAGCTTGAGGAGAGTCAACCTCTCCTCTCTCCAACTCCAACCTACCCCTCACACAGTGGCTGGGCATTGATCCACCAAGAAGGTGGAATCCTGTATCACTGGGCTTTGGGTTTCCGGTTACCCTATTTGTAAGCAGTACAGGGTAGACTTGAACCAAGGTCCTTTGACTGTCATTTAAATGCACCTTTTTTGGATACTATTCTAACTTAGAGATCATCTAGTCCAATTCACTCTGTTTATAAGTGAGGAAAGAGTATCTTGTAGAGGGGAAATGAATTACCCATGGTCATAAGTGACATAGAGAGGAGAGTTAGAACCCGGGCCAAAATGGTGGTGTTACCCATGCTATGATTTTAAAAGTCTTACTGTGGTCTCTCCATACCAGCCTTTGCCTCATTGTTGAAAGGAGTCTAGCATTTAAAAAAAATACATACATACATATATATATTATATATATATAATATATATACATAAAAATTGAAGTTTAGGTTTGCTTAGCTATTTGTGGATTTCTAAACATAGCACTTTCTTGAAGCTGAGCCGATTAGCTAGGTTTATCATCTGAAACACCCTGCTGCTTCTGGGGATTCAGAGTAACCACCTTCTGCCCAGAACGGTGGTGGCTTTTCAGAAACCTCAGCTTGGCAGACCCTAGGGAGTTGGCAAGGTTAGAGCTGTCTTCTTGGACAATGATGTGAGGTTAAACACACTCTTTGAAGAAACTCTCTTCTCCAGGTCAAAGAGATGTTTGCTCTTATAAAGTTAATTAAATTATTATCACTTCCTGGCTTACAACACTTCTGAGTAGCAGCATTTTCTTTGGAAGACTTCAGGAAATAAGCAACTCTTGCCAATTAGACTAATAGTAGGTGAATGTTTTGAAATAGTACAACTCACAAATATTTGGAGAGGTTAAATGTAAAGGGTCCTTAGGATCAGCTACCTCTCAAACATTTTATTTTTCTTCTTTAGACTTAGCTACTTTAATCATTACCTGAGAGCTGGTATCCTAGAAAGAATACTGAATTCTGAAAGCTGAGATAGGGGTGGGGTTCAAATCCTAGCTTTTACACTTACTATTTTTGTGGTCCTGGTGAAATTACCTGACACTCATGGAACTCATTGACTTCTCTGTAAAATGCAGATTTTTTTTCTTTACAGAGTAGTCTGAGGAAAGAGCTATGTAAGAAGACAAAAAAAAAACCCCTCTAGATATATGAGTTATCATCATCACCACCACTTACTCACCTTTAGATGTGCAAAGTCCAATTTCTTGACTAGCTATGAGTCTCAAACCATCATTAAAAAAACATGTTATTGACATCTTTTGTTTTTACATTGCCTACATTTCCCCATCTCTCTTCATTCCCTAGAGAGTTCTCTTATAACAATTTAAAAAGAGGAAGAGAAAAAATGCAGCAAAACTGATCAATACATGAGAAAAATATGACATTACATGCAATATGCCACACCTGTAGGCTCCCCCCAAGCCTTCTGCAAAGTTTGTTTTCTATAATTTTGCAACATTAGTTTTTAAAAAATACCTTTTTTTTGCACAACAGGTAGATCTGTCTTTTTTTAAAAAAAACTTTTATTAATATCTTTGATTTTTATATTTTATAGTTTTACCCTGTATGTCAAGGAAATGAAAAAGGGGAAGAAATACCCTCTCCCAGAGAGTCATCCTATGTAAAAAAGATTTTTTTTAAAAAAGAAAAGTTGGCAAAACTAATCAATACAAACAAAAAATCTGAATATGTAAGTATATGTATATATACACATATACATATGCATATATGTATGCATATATTTTATATAGAGTATATTCATACACATAATATATATGTATATATTCAAATGTGTGTATATATACATGCATACATATATATGTTTATATGTGCAATGTTCTATACCAATGGATCTGTAAAGAACTGGGGGGGGGAGTCGGTGTCTTCTTCTTTGAGGTCAATCTTGATCAAAGTAATTTTGCAATATTTATTTTCAATCATCAAATAAGCATTTATTAAACACCTACAGTGTACCTAATATTGTTCCAGATGGCTGTGGGATATTTAAAAGGAAGCAAAGAAACAGAGACTAATAAAAGAAATACAATAATAAAATAAGGACTGGATTCTGTGGTTGACAGAAAGGCGATTGATGGGGGCTGGAGAAGGTAGGGTGGTTTCATAGAAATGAGACCCAAAGGATGGGTAGGATTTGGAAAGGAGAAGGGACACTGCTGAGTGCAGGAAATCCCCTTCCTAGGCAGTGGCAGGAGCCAGGTATGCTTTCCCATTTCTAGCCTCCATGGTTTTCTGTGGGAATGATCCCACGGAGTATGCTCTCTGACTCCGAGTGGATGCAGAATAAATTACTTAGCTGCTGAGATGGCAATTCCCAGTTTGTCCCTGTGATTGGGGTTGGGGGAAGCGGGGATATCATCAGAGAGAATTCTCCGGCTACTGAGTGTCACGGAAATCAGTCTCTTTTCCCCGATGGAAGTTTTTAGGTCTGTAGAAAAGATCTATCTCCATTCCCTGTGGGGAGGCCTTCTCTTAGGATAGTTCTACCACAACCTGTCCCTTGGACTTCCAACAAGGGGATTAGAGGATTTCTCTTACCTAGTAGCGATTGTGAATGGTTTGTTCTTCATTCTCAAAGAGGACCAGGATGTCAGGAAAATGATGACATGACTTGCAATTGAGTTGGAATTAAGTGAGGAAGGGCTATGCGAAGTCACCAGCCTCACTCTCTCCTTCAGAGCCATTTGGGTCCGCTGGCCAGATACAGATTAGGACAAGTGAGGATGGCCCAGGATGCAGTGGGAGACCTTGGCCTTTTCAAGCCAAGATCTTTGAGTTAGGCAATACCCATTCAGTGATTAGGCCTGTAGGAGCCAAGGCCTAAAACATTTCCAAAGGACTCATGATGCCAAATATACCCACATCCAGAGAAAGAATTATGGAGTTGGAACACAGAATGAAGCGGAATGCTTTTTCTTTTGTTATGTTTTGTTTTGTTTAGTTTTACTCATGCTTTCTCTCATTCATTTTTATTCTTCTATGCAACATGACTAATGTGAAAATGTGGTTAATAAGAATGTATGTGTAGAACTCATATAAGATTGCATGCTGTCTTGGAGGGTGGGGGGTAGGGGGAGAAAATTTAAAATTTATATAAGTAATTGCTGCAAACTGAAAATAAATAAATAAATTTGGAAAAAATTAAGACTTTAGAAATTTGAAAAAAAAGTGAGTCAATGGATGGTTCGTTTTATTAAAAAAAAAAAAGTCAAACTGGCAGGGGGAAACTCTCAGGGTTGCTGGCTGAAAGAGAAACAATTACTATTTACATTCACTCTGAGCCACAATATGCAGCACATGACAGCAAGAATACAACCTCTGAGATATTGCTGGGACCACTGCAATAAAGCGAATATTACAGTAAAGATAGTTATGTGAATTTCTTGGTTTCTCAGTGCATTTAAAAGTTATGTTTATACTATAGTCTATTACGTGTACAATAGTATTATTCTTCTAAAAATATGTATATCTTAATTAAAGATACTTTATTACAAAAAAATGCTGATCATCATCTAAGTCTTCAATGAGTCAATCTCTTTTGCTGGTGGAGGCTCTTGCCTTGATGTTGAAGGGGGCTGATTGATCCAAGTGGTGAAGTTTGGGGTGGCAGTGGTATTTTTTTAAAATAAAATAAAACAAAAATGGTTTGCTAGATCCATTGACTTTTCCTTTCACTTGAAGACTTAAGAGGCCTTTGTAGGGTTATTAACTGGCCTGATTTCAATACTGTTGTGTCTCAGGGAAAAGGAGGGGGACCCAAGGAGAGGGAGAGAGATGGAGAAAAGGATGTCGATGGAGCAGTCGGAACATACACAACATTTATTGACTGCTGTCTTAGAGGGGTGGTACCCCAAAACAATTACAACAGTAGCATCAAAGATCAAGGATTACAGATTACCATAACAATATAATAATAATGAAAAACGTTTGAAATATTGTGAGAATTACCAAAACGTGACACAGGGACATCATATGCGCCGTTGGAAAAATGGTGCCGACTTGCCTGATGCCAGGTTGCCGCCAAACTTCAATCTGCAAAAAGCGCACTATCTGTGAAGCATAATAAAACTTGTATGCTTGCACATGTTTGCCTAGAGCCTACACCAACAAGTTCTACCTGCCTCGTCTATTTTGTGTTTCTTTCCCCTGAATCTAGGTCACCAGACAGAGATCTGGAAAAGCAGGTATCTACGGCTCTAGTGGTAAAATCCTGAGTTTAAGGAGTCAGAATTCAGAGAAACCCGGAAAGATATGGATGAACTGATTTAGAGTGAGATGAGCAGAAGCATGAGAACAGTGTACACATAAACTACAATATGGTGAGGAACAAAAAATCTGAAAGGCTCAAGAACTTTCTGATGCTTTGCAGAGCAGTGGTTAGAGACCTGATCAAATCCGGTCTCAGACACTGACCAGCTGTATGATCTTTAGCAAGTTATTTCATTTCTGCCCGCCTCAGTTTCCTCATTTGCAAAATTAGGATAATAATGGGTGCTTAATAAATACTTGTTTCCTTTCACACCCCTTTGGCTTTTAATAAACCTTCGTGTATCCTTATTCAATATGAATGGAAATAAATTATAGACTTTACCATATACATAATGCATATAAAATAAAATAAATTCATTTCAATAGGATAATAATTTACCAAGTATCTCCCATATCCCCTGGACAAACTTCTCCTATACTAGGTTGAGATTCCCTTGACTAGACAATCTCAAATATCCCTTCTAGCCTGGACATTATTGGGTTCATTGCTTTTATGACAGGTTTTAAGGTCTTGATAGCCAATTTAGGGTCAGGAGAGAAAAGCTACGAAACATTGTAAGAAAATAATAGGTAGATAAACAGCAGAGATGTGAGGAGATGCAACAAGTTATTTTAGAGGGATGGAAATCAGCATGAGCTGATGAAGAGCATGTGAAATGAGGTGGCCGGGGAGATGAGAGACTTTCTAGCAGAAGGAGATAAGAGTGGCAGAAAGCTGGTCCAGGAAAGACCAAAAACCAGGGATGTGCACCCACGATGATGATGTGCCTTGGAGAGAGAAAAGCTAGCTAATTTCTGTGAGGGAGGTCAAACACAAAGGAACTGTTTCATCAGTGGACTGTGGACAGTGAAAATAACTGACTTGGTCATGGCAGAGGCTAGTATTAAACACAGCTGGTAGATAGCCCTTTAAGGTTGCAAAGCACCTCATATATATCATCTCATTTGATCCTGAGGACAACCTGGCCAGACAGGGGACACAGTCACTTCCTAGATGAAGGTTAAGCAAAGGAGGCTGAGAAGGATTGGTCAGAAAGGTAAGAGGAGAACCAGAAGAAAGCAGGGTTGGGAAATCTTAGAAGAGTGCCAAGAAGAGGGTGCATAACAGTGCCAAAGGCTGCATAAAGCTCAAGAAGGAAAAGGATGGGAAAAAACCCAAAACCATTAGATTTGTCAATTAAGAGAGGATGGGAGTGAGGTGGATGTGGAGTCATGGAGGCAGGAAGAAATACAGCTTAGCTCTACCCCACAAATCTTCCAACATCCTTGAGGTTGAGAAGGTGGCTATTCTGGACTTGGAGATGACCAAGGTTTGAATCCCAGCTCCAACATTTAGTAGTGAATGACAGTGGACAAGTCATTTCATTTTGAGGAGTGTATAAAATGGGAATATTATTTTCACTGCAATTCATAGGTTCATCCTTGGTCATAAGATAATAGATTTGGAGCTAGAAAAAATCTTGGAGGTTAATTCAACTCTCATTTAACAGATGAAGAAATCTTTCACTTCTCTTCATGTGCTATTCAACAGAGGGAGAAAAATCTATTGAGTCCCCTACAAATTTATGTTACATAGTCTCAACTGGGCCCTCACTGCCACAAGGCAATCTTTTTACAACTCCTTAATTGACTCCTATCTGGCTTTCCAGAGCAACTCTTCTGAACCTCTTCTTCCCTTCTCATATAGTTTCCCCAAATCCTCAGTTGAAAACCATGCAACATATTTAAGGGGGAAAATTGAGGCCATCTGCTGAGATCTCCCTCTTCGTCCATTCTCCTCAACTCATTTCCCCCAGTATTTCCTCTTTCAGCCCAGTCTCACACAAAGAGATGATCTTTCTTCTTGATTTTAAGGTTTTGATAGCCAATATAGGGTCAGGAGAGAAAGACTAGGAAACACTGTAAGAGTGTTTAGAATTCAAGGGGGTTCTGAAATCAAAATCTTGTGGAAATGAATGTTGTAAACTGAAAATAAATATGTATTTAAATTTTAAAAAAAAGTGAGATTTGAATAGTCTTCAGAAAAGAGATGGAGGTGAAAAAGAGCGTTCAGGGCATGGGAGACAAGCCAGTGCAAAGGGACCGAATGAGGAGATAGAATATTGTGTTTGACAAAAGGTAAGAAGAGGCTGAGATGCAAAGGGTTTTAGAAGTCAAACAGGATTTTATAATTGATCCTTCTACTTGAAGAAGTGATCCCATTCCATTCTGTCTCCTCCAGCAGATTCCCCTATCTTCCCGACTCTCACTCATGTCCAATTGTTCCCTGTCTATAGGATGATTCCCTGCTGCGTAACATGCCTGTATCTCCCTTATCCTTAAAATTTCCTCATTTGATCTGTTCATTCCCACTATCAACTTCTCTTTCTTCCCTTTTGTGGCTAAACTGGACAAGGCTGTTTACAACAGATCACTTCCTTTCCTCTCTCTCCTCTTCAGTCTCCAAAAATCTGGCTTCCAGCCTCATCATTCATGACACTGCTCTCTTCCAAGTTACTAATGTTCTCTTAATTGCCAAACCTAATGGCCTTTTCTCTATCCTCAAATTTCTTAATCTCTCTGCACATTCTTTTCCTTGATAATATTCTTCTAAGTTTTCCTGTTATTGATCTCTCCAGATGTTCATCTAGGTAATTTTTTCTAATTGGGGGGAATACTCCAACCTAGTGTAACAGCAAGCAAAGTGGGATTTGTTTTCTTTTTGGAGTTGTTTCCCAGGCTCAGGCTAAATTGAGCATCTGAGGGTTAAGTCGCCTTTGAGCCCTCATGGTTCACAGGTGTGCTGAGTCATGTGGATTTCGTGCCTACTGACTGAGCCAATAGTGGGAGGCTGGTATCTTACTTTGGGGGCTTGTTTAGGAGAAGGAATTTGTGATAATCTGGTTGAGACTCTGAGTAGCCATATGTTCAGACCCCCGACTGCTCAGATGTAAAGGCTCTCTCAATTCAGGGACGTATGTAAATTGTAAAGCCATATTGCTCTGATTCAGTCAGTAGAGCCCTGTCTGTTGGTTTTTATATTTTCTCTGTATTTTTTCCATTTGTTGAATGGACAGGAGGCATGGTAGCTTTGAAAATGTAAAAGATAAAGGCCTGTCTGGAAGCACCTGGCTGAACTAATTCAAGTGGTTTCTGACCCCTCAAAAGTTGCCTTTCCTTTTATAAATGCAGATCTAAGAACCTGGGATAGCAGGTTCCTCTGTGTATGTTGGGGTGCTTACTGATACACCTCAGTGTCATCCTCAACTCTTCACTCTCTCAGGCCCTATATCCAATCAATTGCCAAGTCCCGATTGTTCCTACCTTTAAAATATCTCTTATGTCTGCCCCTACTTTCATCTGACATTGCCACCATTCTAGTCTTGCACCTCCTGCAATAGTAGACTATTGCAAGTCTACTAGTTGTTGTTCCTATTGCAGGCCCCTACCCACTCCAATTTGTCTCCACTCATCTGTCAAATTCATCTCCCTTAAGTCCTAGCTTGACCATGTCATCTCCCCCCATTCCCCATTCAATAAATTCCAGAGGCTCCTATCACCTTCAGGATCAAATACAAAGTCCTATTTGACTTCTAAAACCCTTTGCATCTCAGCCTCTTCCTACCTTTTCAATTTTCTTATACCTTACAGAAGGTATACTGTAATCTAGTGACAATGGCCTCCTTTGTGTTTGTCAAACACAATATTCCATCTCCTCATTCCATCCCTTTGCACTGCCTTGTCTCCCATGCCCTAAATGCTATTTCTCATCTCCATCTCTGGACTTTTCTGAAGACTACTCAAATTTCACTTTTTAAAAAAAAAAATTTAAAAATATATATTTCAGTTTACAACATTCACTTCCACAAGATTTTGAATTCCAAACTTACCCCCTACCCCAGGACAGCATGCACCCCTTCCCCCAATCTGTCCTCCCTTCTATCACACACACCCCTTCTTCCAACCCTCTCCCTTCTATTTTCCTGTAGGGCAAATAGATTTCTATACCCCATTACCTATACATCTTATTTCCCAGTTGCTTGCAAAAGCAATTTTTAACATTCCTTTTTAAAGTTTTGAGTTCCACATTCTCTCCTTTCCTCCCTCCCCACCCACCGTTATTGAGAAAGCAAGCAATTTGATTGTAAGTCATATATGTGTAGCTATGTAAAACACTTCCATAATGGTCATGTTGAGAAAGACTAACCATATTTCCCTCTGTCCTGCCCTCTATTCCATTCTCTCTCGACCTGTCCCCCCACAGTAGTGTTTGCTTCTGATTATCCCTTCCCCCAATCTGCTGTTATCTTGCCTCTCCTAGCCCCTCTCTCCGCTTCTTGCAGGGTACGATAGATTTCTGTACACAACTGTGTGCTATTCCTTCCTTAAGCCAAATCCAGTGAGAGTAAGGTTCACTTATACTCTTTCACTACCCCCTCTTTCTTCTCCATTGTAAAAGCTTTCTTGCCTCTTTTAGGTGAGATGCAAACTTCAGTTTCTGCTGGAAGTCTTTCATGACTTTCTTTGCCCTTGTGCCTTCCTCTTGAGATTAACTTCCATCTACTCTCCATCTTGTGTACGTATATATACATATGACATGTAACTGCATATTTCCTTCCATCTATTCTCTATTTTGTGTGTATATATACTCTCCATATCTTGTATATATATTTGTCATATGTATGTATGTATATATATATATATATATAATATGTTACACACACAAGATACAGTAGATGGAAGGATATACATAATTATGCAAATATATGGTTATAATACATATAGTTATTTACATGTCTCCCCATTAGAATGTGTCTTGAGAGTAGGTGAAGTGTTTTTCCTTTTCTTTTTATACTTAGCATTTACTACAGTCGGTTTTTTTTTTGTTTTTTTTAAAGACTAGGTTTCCCCATCTCACCCAGGCTGGAAGTGCTGGGGCTACTAATGTGCTTAATGCATGGCAACTTTGACCTGCTCTTTTTTGACATGGGTCAGTTAAGTCTTCCTTGAACAATCTGGTGCTTCTCCATTCCCTGGGACTAACCTCTTGAAACCAACCTTAGTGGGGACACTCAATCAGTATACCCCACTGCACTTTGAAACCACCAAAGTTGTACAAGACTAGTCAGTCTCGGCCTCCCCTGTAGCTAGGATAACAGGTATGTGCCACCATGCCTGGCTTGTTACAATTTAAGTGCTTAATACATGTGTTTACTAACCGAACTGCAGGGAGGTGGCATGCTCGCGGTCTTACAGAAACTCCATAGAAGTAAATAGAACTCAGGTCCTCTCACTCCATGTTCCCTGCTCTTCCACTGTCTCCTAGGGTTGTTGCAAAGAAACAGGAAGAGAACCTTTATGTACAAAAATATTCACAACAGCTCTTTTTGTGAGAAAAGAACTGGAAACTGAGGGGTACCCATCAACTGGGGAATAGCTCGGTAAGTTACAGCATATGAATGTGATGGTTCACAAAGCACTTTACAAATGCCTCATTTTATCTTCACAACTGCCCTGGAAGGAAAGAGCTATTATCTTTATTTTACAAATGAGGAAACTGAGGCAGAGGTCACAAAGCTACTATCTGAACTCAGGTCTCCCCTAATTCCAAGTCTGGCTCTTTATCCATCGAGTCACTCAGCTAAATGATAAAAAGGGCTGATTTCAGAGAAACTTGAGGATTTCTATAGTGAGGAAGTGAAATAAGCAGAACCAGGAGAATAACTGATACTGTAATATTGTAAAGAAAAACAGGAACTCATGATTCCAGAGGTCTCATAACATGCTACCCTTCTCCAGAGGTGATGAACTGAGTGCTGATTGAGACATGTTTTTGAACACGGTCAATACACAAATTTATTTTGCTTAACTGTTGAAAGGTTTGGTTGTTTATTTTTTTTTCAGTGGGGAAGTGGGGAGGGAGGTGGATGGAAGAAAGCAAGCATTTATTAATTACCTACCATGTACAAGGTATTATGCTAAGGACTTTACAAATATCTCATTTGGTGAGAGGGAAAGTCAAATTTTTGTCAATTAAAAAAAGTTAAAATTTAAAACACAGAAGTTTGTAAATCATGTAGAAATTTAGTTGTCATAGATAAGAAAATGGATGCTTAAGGGAGCTTTGACATAAATCCATTTAGCAGGGATAGGAATATGGATCCAAGCAGAGATGTCCTTCAATGGAGGGAAGGATTACATTTCCAATCCAGGTGGGGTGGAGAGTCATGCTTGGGGGAAGAGGTCAAACATAAGCTGCTATACCACAACTTGTTCCCCATACAGTTATTTTCCTGCATTGGGATATTAAGCCCAACTCATTTGGGAGAGTACAGCGGCTAGATTTGGGTTAGTGCCTCCTGAATCATACAAAAGTTATTAAGTTGACCAACCACATGCAGATATTCACAGGAATTTGCACTGAATTTCAAGTGTCACATTTATACATAGAATATGTATTCTAATATATCATAGGAACTGGGAGAGGAGTAAAGAAGAGGGATACTATTTCCTACATATTCTCTTCAGGACCTAGTCTCTCTGGAAGACGTTTTGATGTCTTATAACTAAAATCTATAAAAGCCCATATTTTTATAACTTTTATATTTCATAATTCCCATTTTACAGAAAAGGGAAAAGTGAAATTGAGACAGCAAAATAACTTCATTGGGTCAAGACAGGTGGGAATCAAATCCCAGTTTCCTGACATTGGAACACTTTGTCCACTACAGTGCCCTGTCTCAATGACTGATTTCTGTCCCACCCCTATGGGCTGAATTTACCAAGCTGTGAACATTTGAAGAACGGAGACTCCATAGGAACACTTTTGGGTTGGTGCAATAACTGTATGCTAGGTCTTTCTTGTAATTCCTTACCTATCCCAACTGTCACCTAAAAATCAGCAGAGACTAGGACTTCAATTTTGTGCTCCTGAAAATTCATATAAGCCTAACCTGGCTGATGCCAATTGGAACACAGAGTCCAATGATTATATATGGGTCTAAGAACTAAGGATGTGAAGAGAGATGTTATATGAACACTTCACGTCATTTTCTAGTGGTTCCCATTAAGATTTTCTCATGGTGGCATAGCCAGGCAATACAAAATAGGTCATTACACAGCTGTGTGATTGATGTTCATACTGCAAACAGTAGTGCAGTAGATCAGCAAGGAGTCGGAAAATCTGGGTTCTAATCCTGTTTCCCCTTCCATGGATTCACTTACTTGTGAGGCTGCCTCAGTTTCCTCCTTTGCAAAATGGGAATGTTTGTGCTATCTCAAAAAGGTTCTCGTGATGGATTCAGAAGCCACTAATGTCTTTAAAATAGAGACTACTACTTATGTTATCTAGAATTCACAGGGTTATTGTGAGAATTGGAGTAGATAATATAAAGAATTTTGTAGCAACTATATGCTTTGTAAACATGAGATTAAAAAAAAAAATCTCAATACCTTTGCCCAGATAATTCTGAAATAAAACCTTTACTGTTGTCTGGGAGAATATCCTCTCATAGTTCATCTCTGATTTTATCCATCCACAAGGATCCCCCTTGCTGGAATTCCTGAGCTCAGGAGCTGCATCTTCCCTTGTGATTTCAGGGTTTAATGGAATGACATTCCAAGGAAACTGATAGGCCTACGTTAAGAGACTCTTGATGTGATTTAGTCTTGGGTGCCAAACTGTGTGTTAAAAATGAGAAACCCTGCTGTGCCTGGCTTCCTTCAAGGCCCAGCTCAGGCACCACCTTCTACATGAAACTCCCAGTTCCCAGTGTCCTGTCCCTCCTAAAATTTCTCGTTTACACTAGTCTGTGTCCAGGAGGCAGACTCTGAGTTGCCATGGGAGGGTTCCATAAAGCAGGTGCTTTTGATGCTAGTTTAACTGTGCTAATAAATGAGAGAAACTCATTAAACTTGAAAAATAGGCTTTATTTTAACCAGTGGTATTGTGTGACATCCTATATGGTGGAACTGATTACAGCAAGTTCATGGATACAAGTAAAAGAGTCGTCTCTCCCTTCCTTTATCCCCCTAGGCCATCCTCTTCAGAGGACTTGGGAGATAGGAGCAATGATGCTCAGAAACCAATGAGTTCTCCAGCAAGGTCCAGTTAAAGTCCAGGCTTCTGGGACATGCAGTCTCTTAACACATGTGGGCACACATGCAGAAACCTTAATTTAAAAAAAAAAATCTGAGCAGTATTTCTGTAGGAAATTACACTAGCATTTGCACCAAATACGGCTAATAAAATTCATCTTGCTGTGGGTAACAAAGGAAATATTTACATTTTTCTGTGAGGAGCTGACCCTTCATATCCAAGAGAGCAGGGAAGGCATCTTTAGTTAACTTCCTCGAGGAGGCATGTGGGAAGCCTGGGCAAGCTGTCTTTCTCTCTCCCACCAGCCTCAGTCACTCAGAGGGGACTGATCCTCTCACAGGCCTCTGGGCTGCATTCCACTTACTGAGATGATGAACTCAAACAACCTGGTCCAACCCATCTGACTCTCCTTCTCTGAATGTGCATTCATTCTCTTTTCACTCCAGAAAAGGCTTGGATGAGTGGGCCCACAAATAAGTAACACAAGATGCATAACATCTCCTAAGCTTTGAAATCAACTCCTGGTCATACCAATAATGAGGGGATTTCAGAAGAAGGTTGGATATGCAACATATTGAAATAATCTGCCCTTCTTTCCCACTAAAAACAGGAATCACATTCCCCAAGGATCCTTGCAATACAGACAATATTGAAACCAAACTTGTTTCTCCCAGGCCTTTCCCTTATTTCTCTAGGTGAGAGAAGCATTACGCCAAGCTGCCGATAGATCCTCCTCAAGAGGAAGAAAAACACCTCAGCAAATTTCTCTGTGTTTAGAAAGAGACAGAAGAAAAGGATTTCTGGCCTCATGCACTTTTATTCTCTTTTCATCTTCAGTATTTCTAAGAATTGGTGATTGAGTGGGAATAGAACTTCCAATTTTCCAAAATCTGGGACGATCCTGGGAAAAGTCCTGACCTTGCCCATCAGAGCCCAGCAAGAGTCTCTTCGAAAAACCATGATGACAAGGAAAAAAGATACACCCGCCAGTCCCATTTCTTCATTGTTTTCACAACTAAAGCACCTAGGATAATATCCAGTATACTCATATTGAACAGTGCTGGGAGACTGAGGAGGGAGGCTGGTGAGACTTTTCCTATCGCATCAGCTGAGGTGAAAGGGGGTCTGAATTGGATTGCTCAGCTCGTCACTGCCCAACCTGCTCTACACCAGGGCCTCTCCCCATTGTCCCAGGGACTTGACAAGCAGCTCTGCATGCACAAAAAGCAAGACATGCACAACACCCCCGCACCTGGCTAGGAATAAAGAGCACACAGGATGCACACAGACTAGAACCTGCATTTGACTCCTTGGGCCAATATCTGGGAGGCCCCTGAGCCAAAGGTGAGAAGGAGTAGAGAGAAACGGCAACACTGAATACAGGGGAGAAAGAGACACGCACACACAGGCACGCACACATGCATACATGAAGCTGCCTCTGAAGGCTCATCTGTTAAAATGGGTTCACATACACATGGCCTCCCTGAAGCCCCCTCCACGTGAGTGGCTCAGAAAACACGTCTGCTGGGTTCCCTCGACTTCCCAAATATTCTTCTCTCTATAAGGCACAAACATATTTACAATTTCACACAAACCTTCCACAGTGTGAGGACCACACTAGGCTATCATACCACGTTAGTGCACAGATGTGAGTTGGTCCTTCTGGCTGTACACGCTGCAGACAAAGGCTTCAGGTTTTCAGGCAGCCAAACAACCCTGGCCCCTTTAGGCAGGCCTGGCCTTCCATGGAACCAGGAGAGGGATGTTAGGGAGTGGACAAGAAATCATGACCACCATCTTTCCAGTTGCTTCATAGAGGAGCCCAGATAATGGTGGTAACAAGTGAGCCTGGGATGTGGGATGTCTGTGGGTTTTTTGGCTTCACATCTACTACACCCCAGCAACATGGCAACTAAGTTGTCTGGACTGACTTTTCCCCAGAAGGACTAAAGCAGAGGCTATTAAAGAGCTTCAGTGAGCATGTTTACAGAAAGTCACCATATAAATAGCTCCTCACTCTTCTCTCTCAGCTCAGCACACATGTATACAGGCAGACACACAGACAGACAGATACACACACACACACATACACACATACACCCTTCCACCATGGAGAATCTTTGCAACAAGAGGCACTTGAATGATATTTTGGAGAGTTCCCATGAAAAGGCCTTTCCCTCACAGTGACGTGCGATTGACAACAGAAACCGGGTTTTCAGGACTCCATCTCTTCTTGGTCGAGGGGTGGTGGCACAAAGCTAATAACTTCATCATAGGTCAGGCCTAGAAGGAAGGAAAAGAATGGTGGCAGTGACTTGGTCAGTTATAGAGTCTCTTCCTCAAAATGTCAGGAACTGTTATGAATACTGTCATACTCATTCTACAGATGACAAGCGAAGGTTAAGTAATCAAATACACTACCCACTGCCAAAGGGTCATGGACTCATAAACACAGAATGAGTCCTTAGAGACCATGTAATCCGATTCCTACCCAAAAAACGAATCTCATCCACATGGTAACTAGTGGACCTGGGAATGTTTAGAATCTAGCTCTTCTGACTAAAAATCTAGTGCCTCCTTCAATACGCTACACTACCCTCTTTCTTAAGGGACCCATTATCTGTGTGGTTGGTAAATATTCCAATCATTTTAGCCCAAGGTACTAAAACCACAAAGAGAAGCTCATGCAAGCAGACCCTGCGCCAGTCTACTTTACTGCCAAGCTATTTCAGGTATTTATCAGCAAAATACTGGTTAGTTAGTTTTTAAGTTCAATTTGGGTTCGATGAAGAGGAAATTGGATTTTGTAGTCATGAGGCCGAGGTTCTAGCCCTGGAACTATGACAGGCACTGTGTGGTCTTAGGTAAGACACAACTTCTCTGTGCCCCAGTTTTTTCTGTAAAATGGTTATAAGTCCTCTCTGCCCTATCTTATCAGGTTGTTGTTGAGAGGATAAAAGTAGATAATAAATATAAAATGACATGGGAAACTCAAAAAGTACCTCAAAAGATTACATAGAGACCACTGCCTAGATCAAAAAGATAGTATCTTGTGAAAGGAACATGTTTATTCTGAACTAGAGAAATGAAAGTTTTGAACTCAGCACTCTCAAAGGCATCTCCCAACTCCAAAATTTCATGACCCTAAGCTGCTCTCACAAACGGTTCCCAATTATTAACCTGCAAAGGCCTCATTCTACTGACCTGTAAAATGAAACGGTTGGACCTCTTTCAGGTCCCTTCCTTCCACCTCTGACAGCCTATGGTTTACGGCTATTTCTTTTAGTAGTGCTTGTTTATCCCGCTGCTCCAGTTATAGATTCACCCAAGAATGTGTACCTGCCCTCAGAGAAGAGGGCAAATTCAAAAACTCAATGATCCTGCCACAGAACTCACTTTTCCATTCATCTATCAGGAGATCCCTGCTTTCAAAGGACTGGTCATAGGGGTCTGCAACTGGTTCATCATCAGGATCATGATACTGGGCAAAGTAACCATGAGCAAGGGCTTGAGCTGCTGTAATTCTCTTATCCGAGTCCAATACAAGCATCTTCTCCAGAAGATCAACAGCTGTCAACAACAAAAGTTAGATTGGGACAAGAAGGTGATAAAACACTCAGTTCTTTTTAGTGCATACAAAAAACTCCAAGTACTTTGGGCACCAGGCAAATTGCTTAAGTCTCTACCACCTGAACCTGCCTTGGCTTGATCTATACTCTGGAGCCTGCAATGTGCATTCCTATCCTTTCAGACCAACTCAAATGTTTCCCATTTTAGGAAGCCTTCCTCAATCCCCTAACACCTCACAGAACATAGTACTTTATTTTTAATCAAATGTATATTAAAACATTTATTAACATCTTTTAAGTGTCAGGCACTGTGTATCTATAGTCATATGAAAACATGCTCTAAATCACTATTGATTAGAGAGATGCAAATCAAAACAACTCTGATGTACCACATCACACCTATAAGATTGGCTAACAAGTCAAAACAGGAAGACGATAAATGTTGGAGAAGATGTGGGAGGGCTGGAACACTAATTCATCATTGGTGGAGCTGTGATCTGACGCAGCCATTCTGGAGAGCAATTTGGAACTATGCCCAAAAGCCTATAAAAATATGTATACCCTTTGACCCAGCAATATTGCCTCTAGGATTGTATCCCAAAGAGATGAAAAAATAGGAAAGGGTCCCACATGTACAAAAATATTTATAGCAGCTCTCTCTGTGGTAGCCAAGAACTGGAAATCAAGGGGATGCCCATCAACTGGGGAATGGCTGAATAAATTATGGTATATGAATGTAATGGAATACTATTGTGCTATAAGAAATGATGAACAGGAAGACTTGAGAAAGGCCTGGAAAGCCTTATATGATCTGATGCTGAGCGAAAGAAGCAGAATCAGGAGAACTTTGTACACAGCAACAACCACAACATGCAACGAATTTTTCTGGTAGAGTTAGTACTTCACAGCAATGCCAAGGGCCTAAAAAATCCCCAATGGACTTTTGAGGCAAAACGCTTTCCATATTCAAAGAACTATGGAATTGGATCGCAGAACGAAGCAGACCATTTTCTTTTGTGTTTTGTTTTGATTTGTTTTATGGTTTCTCCCATTTATTATAATTCTTCTATTCAACATGACTGGTGAAATTGTATTTAATAGGAATGTGTGTGTAGAACCTATATAAGATTGCAAGCCATCTTGGGGAGGGAGTGGGGAGGGAGAGGAGAAAGGGGGAAGGAGAGGAAAAACTAAGATATATGGAAGTGATGGTAGAAAACTGAAAACAAATTATTATTAAAAAAAAGTGTCAGGCACTGTGGTAAGTTCTAGGGATACAAAGGCAAAGATGAAATAAACCCTACCCTCTAAGAGCAATTCCCACAAAATGTAATTGCTGAACTTGTTCTCACTCCTATTTTGGCTGCATTTAATGGTCAAGAGCCAGATGACTTTTTCTCTCTCCTTCCTTTATACCTACCATTTAACAATAACCTTGGCAAAGTTTTACAAATGACAGGTTCTTAGATACACAAGCATATCAAAAAATGAAAAAGTTTGTTGGAGAAGCATGATTATAGATATTTGGAGGAAAAATAATATTTGCTTCCAAAATGCAATTAATGGTACCTACCCAATGGATTGGCGCCAATAAACACATTTGCAAAGTTCATCTTCGGCATTTGGGTCAAAGACTGAATATAATTTCTTGCCTGTGAAAATAAGGATTTTGAGAATTTATTCATTATTTCATTATTGTAAGAGATTCTCAGATTCTAATACTGGAAAAAAAAATACCCCTTTACAAGTTGTGATACTTATATGGAATATTTTATTAGAGTTCTTCAATACTGTTCCCACATACCAACTCGTTCTGTTAGGAATATCACCAAGTATCTTGCTTCTGTCTCATAGATTTAGATGCCAACTGGAAATGAATGCTTATCAATCTGGCCTATTTTCATTTAGCTAGCTAGAAATAGGTATATATGTCTACATAGTGAACCGAAGAGTTCTAAAATGTAAATGCCTCTCAGAAATGTTCTAGAACAGGTAAAATCTACATAAGTGTTGGATTCCAGGCCTAAAACTTGAATTCTCATCAATAATTAAAGAGGTGTCTTCACTGGGGGCTCAGTCTGACTCAAAAAAAAAAAAAAAGAATACAACTCATTACTTTGCTAAATTCAAATACATTCTGATATAACAATCCTTAAGGATGGCAGTAGCTATTAGCTAAATTAAACATTTACCTTTATCGAGTAAGTTTGTTTATAATTCCACTTACAATAAGTATGTCAGATTTTCATAATTATTACATATCAGTGAACTTGAATCAGCAAACATTTGCATGTACTAACAACTATAATCAAGGCAAAATACCTTAAAAATAAACAACTGGCCTTGAGGGTAATCATGCATACCAAATATAACATAGGGGTTTGAAAACTGGTTTCTCGACTGCAGACGCTGGTCAAAGTTTGGTCTCTACCCACAACCATCTCTATGTGCCTGTGTACAGAGCCAATATTAATCTGATCTAAGGCGTGTACATGGAAACCCTGATACCTACATAGCTGTTAAGTTTTCTACTTAAATATTAGTTGGGTGAGTGAGGGCCATCCTATTGATGCTAAAATGTACTAGATAATTAATATCTTTATTTCTGCCATATGAAAAGAGGCGAAAGAAATATCAGCCTATGGATATGGAGGCAAGAGCCACAATTAACTAAAAATCTAAAAGTAGCTTTAAAAAGGGTTCTGATGTCAAACTGGTCTGAAGTTCCAGGGTTATATCAGCAACAGTCTGGCTCTAAGATAAAGATTTAGAGTGGTTTGTGAAGAGTTGTCCTAGTCAAGTCTGGGGATGAAACTGGAGTTAAATCAAGAAATGACTGACAAAAATTAATATGAGTGAGAAGCTATCAAGTTGAACTGGGGTATTTAATTTTAAAATTTCAGTCTTTTTATATAGTCTAGTCTCTAAGAGTTTTGGGATGTGCTATGTATCAACTTTCAAGTACAATGTATTAACATATATGAGTTATAGTTAGCTATGTTAAGAGTTCTATTTTTGAGACAGGGAGGGAGGGAAGGAGAGAGAGGGAGAGAGGGAGGGAGAGAGAGAAAGAGAGAGAGTTGGGAAAGGGAGGGGGGGTGAAGTAGTAAAAAAGCACAGTAATCTTTTAGGTAACTGTGCCTCCATATGAAATTTATTTGGTAACAACATACTCTAAAAACAGGTTTTTGAGTACCAAATTTACAAACCCAAATGTTTCAAAGTAATGTTATCATATTTATTTATTGGCCACCTTAAAAGTTATATTTTCAGCACAGAGGTTCATTTCACATTTTAACCTCAAATGCTAACACCCTGCTAAAGCAAACTGAGTCATTATCTTAGTAGCCACTCCAAGGCACATGCAAGCATCCAGTTAAGTTAAACAGTGTGTCTGTGGCCTCGTGAATGACACACCCTTGGTATAATCTGTTTGGTCTCACCTCATGACTGGGCATCCTGTTAATGAGATAGGCAGGGGGTGTCCCCGTCAGGCGCATGATCTGCTGAAGCTGGTTAATATCTTAGATGCCTGGTCAAGGGCTTTGTTAAACACACAGTGCAAAAATAATTTTCAACTTGAGTAAAAAAAAAAAAAAAGACAAAATTGACCACCCCTCCCCATCCTGCATCTATAAAGCAGCACTTCTGTGAATAAAACAGTGTCATCAGGCAGGTGTTGCTCAATTAGCCAGTGACTGCCCATGCAGAGAGGAAAAATTAATTTTCTTGAGCTCTTGCTTCTCTTCAACACCAAATATTTTTGGATCCTGGAAATAGATATTCTCTCTTGATCCAGGATGCCAGCTAGAGAATTTTTTTTTTGGCTAGTTGTGATCCAAACGTTCTTATCCCTTGGGAAAATGGTGGATAGAAATTAATTCAAGGACTTCACTCTGCTCTGTGTGGTATAAAATATCCACCAATTCCAGAATTGGATTTGACGATTCAGGAAGTAGCTAGGTTTTTGTGGCACAGATGTTGGTGGCTTTCTAAAGCATTTTCCCTCCAAATGTAAGAAACAGGTAGGTGGGTAAAGCATTGAGGCCAGAGCAATGCAAGGTCAGGAAGACGTTAGCAAAAACATTAACACACACGCACACACATGCATGCACACACGCACGCACACATATACAGTAAGTCAGTGCATGTAGAGAAAGTAGAAGGAAAGTCATGGTAAAGCAAAAACAGAAACCTCATGCTGCAGTGATGTATCAAGGCATGTGCCAAAATGGCTCTCCTACCCATGATGACTTCACCCTCACCCTCTACTCCCCCAATCCTCATACAAGCCCCTATCAAGTGAAAAAGTATTCAAATATCAAAATGCTATGTGGAAGATGTTCTTTCAAACACCATGCAGTTAACAAACATCTTAAAAGGGAACAATCAAGAGATCTTCCAAATGCATCAGGGCATCTTGTCTATCAACGTGTCCCCTCTAACTACCCTCCCAATGGTTGAGATATATTACGTAAGGAACTTCACTATGACTAGCAGAGCTGAAGGTTCTGTAAGTTGTCACCAATTACGTCCATGAAACTTTCCCATTTCTTATGTAACAGGTACTGAAAACATGTAACTGCTAAACTGAATTCTTACTTGTGCCCACTCCCTTCATAATTATTCATTTAACTTACTCCTCACCCCGAATCTACCCTTCTTGATGACTGGATCATCAAAAATCCTGCACACAAACCCTACTGTCCAAACTGGCCTTTCTTCCTATGCAGAGAAATTATGACATCTACTTTTACTGGCTGGAGTGAGAGGGGAATACCTGGAAGCTTTGTGTGTTCCTGGTTTCCCTTCTTCACTGACTTGTATAGGTATCAGGATAACAGTCCCACTACCAAAGGGACCCTGTCCTCCTGCCAAATGTCATGAAACCTACCCCTTTTTCTACATAATTTCCCAACTTATCCTAAGATCATCTCATTTTCTTATTCAGTCTCTGAGCACAGGTAGTATCTCTAAACGTCTAATAAAATGCTGAAATCATTATGGCAATGCTTTTTTGGGAGTCAGAAAGCGGTTGGTCTTTTCTGTATGCTTCAAAGAATGCATGACTTCATCCTACTTAAAACACAAAACAACCTGTAGAGCACTGCGGGGAATTCCAAGTTTTTTTCTTTTGCAGTGTTCATCTCTGCCATCCTGACATAGTTCCTGAAAATATCTGCTGAAAATGTCTTCCTTCCTTCCTATACTCAGTATGATTTCATGTGGACCCACTCTAGGCTTCCCCCTCGTTTATTCACTACTCTAAATAAAAAAATCTATAGCCTCACCTATTTTACAGTGAGAAAGATGCTAGTCATCTTCCCTATCCTCAGATAGGGTCTTTGAGTGTCCCTAGCTCCCCCACCCCCATTCAGGTAGCTGATGATGGACTCACAGGTATCTATATGCACAATGGCTTTCCTTTTTAACTAAAACACAGACCTACAAGACAGATGAGTTGTACTTATGGGGCACAATATTGTGGTCAGCGGACAGAATAAAGGTGACTAATATAGAGTCTTAACTTATGATTTTAATCTCAACATGATCCTCCAACCAATTAAGCTACTTAATTATGAAACTTCTATGAGCTCATCTGTTTCTGAGCAGTCTTGTTATTTCTTGCTGAAGCCTCATAATTTCCTCAATTCATTCCAAACTGGCTTCTGCATTCTCTGGAATAAAAGGAAATGCTTTTTTCAATAGATCCTATAGTTAGTTAACCCCTTTGAATAGGACTTTCCAATGTAGTTTGTAGCCATGTAAGAGCATTATGGCTGAAATCTTGTTATCAGGACATTTGACCTCTCCTCTTAGTTCTGCCTGGTGACTCAATGTATGACTTGGGCAAATGCGAGTCCACTGGTTCCTCAAACAACCCATAGTCCACAAGAAATCACTTATGGCCCTCAAAGATATGCTGTGGGAATTCAGAATTTTAATGTGCTTTGAAATACTTCAAATGGAGGTGCTAGATATAAACAAGATTATTTATTTTGTCAGACACAAAAATACATTTCAAACTCACCTGCTTGGTACTCTAGCTGCTCAGCAGGCATCCCACTGGGAAGCAGGAGCCAAGGCAGCCAGAAATGTTGAATGGTTAGCCAGAGAAGCACAGAAAAGATGGTAAAAGACCTGGAGCTCAGCACCAGTGCTTCCCTCTCCCCTTTTCTACAAAGCTGCAGGGACAATGACCACAGGGAGAGGGGAACAACAACCGTGCTGCCTTCTCTGTTCTCCTGTGGCATCAGCATAGTGTTTAGAAGCAAGAAGGGCAAAGGAAATGAAAGCCAATGTCATATTCCGTGGCTACTTCTCTCCACCAGCCCATTACCAAGATACAGAAAAGGAATGATTCAGTGACCAGACTAGTTCTTTTCATGTCCACTGCTCCTTTCCCAGTTTTTGTCCAATTACACAGGAAGAAGGAATGGAGAGGCAGCTGAGGTGTTAGAACTGGGATGGCTCTTCTACATATAAATGAAGGCTGGATGGTATGGTCTTCAAGGTTATGTAGAGCTCTGATGTTCTATGATTCTATGAGTGACTTGGAGGATAGAAACGGAGAATCATCCCATGAGAGTACAGTCTATCCTTCTCCTTTTTGGAAACTGAGACCTACTTTGGATGTTTGCTTCTGACTTTAAAGGCAGTCTATGGGGTCCTGCAGTCCTAACAATGCATATTTTATTCCTTCAGTGAATAAGCAATTTAGAGTAGATGCTCTGAGAACAAACATCCGCCCAAAGAGGGACGACTGCAACATGGGATTATTTGAAACTTCTCAGAAGGATCACATAAAGGCCATGAATTTTTGAAACTTTTGTGTATGTTTTGTGAATAGGGAACTTTTCTATTTATTTCTTGAAACAAGCTGAAATTTAAATCCTGTTAATCTAGGGAGAATAGATGGAGTGTGTTCACACTTCGTTGATGAAGAAAACTGTGCCATCAGAGAAATAATGACATGACTTGCACCTGACTTTGAGTGAGGGAGGGAGGGTGTCACCAACCTCACTTCTCCTCCAGAGCCATCTGAATCCAGTGACCAGATATTCATCAGAATTACTGGAGATGACCCAGGATGAGGCAATTGGGGTTAAGTGATTTGCCCAAAGTCACACAGCTAGTGAGTGTTAAGTGTCTGAGGTGAGATTTGAACTCAGGTCCTCCTGACTCCTGCACTGGTGCTCTATCCACTGCACCACTTAGCTGCCCCAGGGAGAATAGATACTGCAGCAATGGAGACTCACATAACCCAAGAATTTGACTAGAGACAGAGACTGGGAAAAAGAAAGAGTGAGAGAGAGAGACACATTTTTACAGCAACATCCTCAAAGTGCTGGTAAGCCCACAAAAGGTATATAGGTACTGAAAGACACGCCTAGGATGAAGTACAGACTAAGCTGAAAGATCCATGAAAGGCAAAGCATAGACTCAGATTGGATTCCCGAGAGGGCAAACATTGACAATCAAAGCATCAACTCACAGACTCTGAAGAGATTTTCTTCAAAAGTTCAGCCCCTGGGGTTCCAACGAGTCTTAAAATGAGCTTCAACTGATCAATATCTAATGGTGGACTATAAAGGAAAATGTTGGGACAAAAATCAAAATGAAACACCAAAATAAAAACAAAATGGAAAATCCCACTACATCAGGTTTCCATAAGATGATCAGTTAGAACATGCACTTCCTTTAAGAAGATTCAAATGTCACCACATGCAGGACCAGATTACATTTATACTGTACACTGGCTACAAATTTACCTATCATTTGTCAAGTGAATTAAACTACTTCAACTGGTACTTAGCTGTGATGGGCATCATTCAGAACATAAAACCATTACTCCTTCAAGAGAGTCTCAATACATGTGCTTAAGCCAGCTCTAGCCCTTCATCCTCCAAAGTATTAGCAGTTGTCTAGGCCAAGAGCATTAACGAGCACTGCACAAACAGAAAAAAGGCAGTGCCCTGCTAGGGACACGATAAATCTATCTGTGAACATATCTTGCAAACGTGGACTAAATAAAAGTGGTAATATCATGACCACTAAGATGGGAAGGCCCAATAATCTGAATGATATCTTCTGGATAGGGAGCAAAGAACAATAAATATTAACAGCCAGTAGAGGGCACTCCCCCTCTACATGCTCCTAGGTACACTAAAAAAGCTGGTCAGACCCATTAGGTTAAAGTCTAATGAAGCGGAATACTTGGCAAAATCCATACATCCTCAATGACTCTATCTAGTAAACTATAAGTTTTTAAAAATCCTTCACCTCTAGTTGTCAACCTTTCCTGGTAGTCTCCAACTACACACCAAATGAATCTGAACTGGCTAGAATACCCCAATATAAGAGGGTTTCTATTTGGTTTTAGTTTATCAGCCTTTGTATACAGAGGGAAATTAAAAAGGGAAAAGAAAAACATCCTGTAAAATCACTCAGACTATTCTTGATTAAAAAAAACAACACCACCTCAGCTCGAATTAAAATAAACATTACAAATTTAGTCCCCACATCAGATTTTTGTTATGGCTGCTGTTCAATCAGTTGTGTCCAGCTCTCTGTGACCCTATTTGGGATTTTCTTGACGAAGATAATGGAGTGGTTTGCTATTTCCTTCTTCGGCTCATCTCGCAGACCAAATTTGAACTCAGGTCATTCTGACTCCAGGTCCAGGTTCTACCCACTGAACCACCTAGCTGCTCTATCATTAGACTGCATCTTTTCTATCTCAGGTTCCCTATTTGCAAAGAAAGAAAAGTTAAATTAATATTCAGGATGATCCTAATTAGACAGATGATTAAATTAACAAATGATGATAAACCATCATACTAACTCAAAGGGTGATCTTATAATCAACCTGAACCAAACTGAACTTTCTCCCTGGCTCTAGCTACTAGTGTTCAACCATAAACTAATTTCCTTAATTCAAACCCTTTTAAGTTTCAACACTTTTTGGATGAGAATAGAGGTGAGTGATAAATAAAATGGATCTTTTACATTTTGCTGGTTATTTACCACCTGGGAAGAGGGCCCAAGGGTCGTAAGTTTTGATGAGTAGTAATTTGTCAAGGTAAGGCTGAAGGGAAAAAAAATTAGAAGTAAATCTTTTATGATATAGAAATAACTACACTTCTTACCTGCTGCTGGCATCTTGGTGTTTTTTACAAGTTCCACAAAAGTACCTAATATTTAAGTGAATTCAGTACAAACAATTCAATTGCCTTAGGTACAAGAAGTAGATAGATTCTCACTCTAGGAGAACAATTAAGTAGCTATAGCTCTAAACTAGGTTTGGGTGCTAATGAAAGAATGCTCAGTGCCAGTATCTAAACCTAGTTTGACTAATAAAAGACTTAGTCTCATGAATCATTTTATCCCTTTAAATTAATTTCAGATGCCACAAAATGATAAAGAAAAAAGATATCCCACTCCCTTGAATGCATGCAAGAAGCACATTTAAATGTTTTTCTTAATGACAGTATGTGAAAGTGAGGACTTTTCCTAATTTTAAGAAATCACTTTTTTGCATATGTCTTAGGGTTACAAAGTTTTAGAAATAGGATTATTGGCATCTTGTCTCAAGTTTTCCCCTACTACAGATCAGAAATAAGCAACAGTTCAAATTAAGACAATTCTCTATTAAAACAACTTGTATTCCATGAAAAACAAAGGCAGATCAGTATGGATTCACTGAGATCCATTACTTTTTGAGATGAAAAATTTGAGGGCTCATTCAGTTGACAAATCTTTAAGTTTAGGCACTAAGCCTCCATTTTGAGATACCTATATACTAAAAGTAAGCTATGAGAAAGCATACTTATTCAGGAAAGAAAGGGGGGACAGGTATACCTTACTTTGAGAAAAGTCCAGGAATGCTGAACTTTTATTGTATCATGGATCTTCTTTAGCAATTTGGTTAAACAAATGGACTTCTTTTCAGAATAATGTTTTAAAAAATATATAATAAAATAAAATACAAAGGAAATCCATTACACTGAAAGTCATCAAAATATCTTTTGAAAAAAGTTCAGACACTCCTGAGAGAGAAAAAAAAAATCTAACCAACAAAACAGATAAATCAGGTTATGACTACTTGCTTTCCTAAAGGATTTGTTGCACTATTCTCTTTTCATTTAATGTATGAATCAATTTACAAAAATGTCAGTTTGGAACACTAGTCCAGTAATTGAGAGACCTGGGTTTCAGTTCTAGTTTTGCCATTAACTACCTGTGTGACTACCTGTGTGACCTTGAGCTAATCATTGTAACTTTTACCCTAGAATGGGGATGGAAGTAGTTTATGGGTAAAAGGGAAGGATGACACATTGTTAGTTCATATGATCTACGACGTTCACCTTGAAATTCTATGACATCCCTATGTATAGCTGACAACTTGGTTACCTCAATTATGAGAGAAAATGAAGTTTCCAAAAAAATTTCCAAAAAGGCAGTTTAATAATGTACTTAGGAAAATAATTCCCAGAAATAATGCTGGATTTATGTAACACATTCAGTGAAATCAATCTACAAAATTTCTGTTGTGAGAACTTGTAACCAAAACTTTTGACAAGTCTGTCCTCTAACAGAGGGAAGCAGAACAAACGTTCTATTTTAAAATCACTTATGATAGTGAGAGGAAGTCTTAAAAAAATTAGGTTATTACAAAATAGGTCTTTGTACAAGACATACATATGAGAAAACAAGGATAAATAAGATAACTGGGCTTTTCTATCAAGGATCATCAACAGGGGAACCACATCTGAGATGTGATTAAAGGACTGAATAAGACTCCAGTTTTTTGAAAAGTAGTTTCCTATTCTGTAAAATAAAGGGATTAAATTGGATGATCTGGAAAATTATCAACCAACACTAAATCCTAGTAGCCTAGAAAATTCTGGCCCCTCAAAAGGAATAACAAATCTTGTGCTAGCTAAGGAGAAAATGTTCAAGATTTTCTGAGTGGTCAAACGCTCACCTCAGCAATGCAGATATAGACTTGGTCAATGTTTTTTTCTGTTAAAAAAAAAGCCAGAAAATTCTACACTCCACTATATATCAGCATTAATTTTGTGATGTCAAGCCACATACACTGTTGTAAAAATTCAAAGCTCCCTATGGACAGCAACATATAGAGGGGGAAGCAATTTTCAAGCATTGCCAAGGACAAGCAAACTTCTCTGGGCCAAGGTACAAGCCCATAAATTAATCTGTGGTGCCAAAAAATATCTACACCACAAACCTTACCAGTAATTATTTGAATTGGAGAAAATTATCTTTAAAACATTCTTAACAATTCATGACAACTATGAACCAATGGATCACATTAATCTATATCAAACGCTCTTTACTGGCTAATCACTAAACCACTGGCTCTCCATATCCATTTTCTGCAAAAAAGATTGTTTTGCTATCTAACAACAATTTTTATATTGAGTATAACCCAGAAAACCACAAAAATTCACTTGGCAGCAGTTATCAAAAAAGACACACACCCAAACTGTTATATCTAATGTTCTTCAATTATAGCAATTTGAAAGAAAAGTTACAGATTGTGAAACAGCATATAAATGTCCAACACTGTATTAAGTTTATTATTAAGATTTATTATTGGGATTATTTTTAGATAATTTTTCCCTGAAAAAATGCCAAAAAGTAATAAATTCTGCTTTTAATTATATGGTGTCAGTAACCTACCTAATATTCTGATATTTAGTGACAGGGAGGTCACCCCTAGGCAAAACTGTGGATCAGACCCACTGGTGAAAATCTCCAAGGCACAAGCTAACTGTTAACTACTGAAGCATCAAAGAATGCCGCAACAATAAGGTAACAATATATTATACTTACATACAGATTACAATAGTCCCATGTAAGGTTCCAACTTCTTTGCTTGCTAGAGGGTCCAAGGCCCTCTACAAACTGACCCTCTCTTACTTCTCCAGCTTTACCCAACATCATTTCCCTCTATGCACTTCCACCAAATGGGATCAGCTGACATTTTCCCAGTATGTACTTCAGGTTTTTCTGTTGGAGTGCCTTTGTGTTATGTTTCTTATGCCCAAGAAAAGCACAGTAATTTGCACTTAAAACATTTGCCAAATTGAAAGGAAAGTGTTACTGAACAGGGTAGTAGTTACTGGCAAATAGGCCACCATAGCTTCCAGTTAAGTATCCTCTGTAACCTTTCATTGTCTAACAAGGAGAGAAAAGGAGAAGGGAGGAGCCCTTATGGATGGAGGAAGATTCACCTAAGAAAGGAAAACAAGACCATGTGAAAGCTGTGCTGACTGACACCTCTGACACACAAACCACAATTTCAACGCCTATGTAGTAACTAAGCTACTCTCAAGCACATTCTTTCTCCATGGGACTGTTTTAACTTGGGGCTTCCCTGGTCATATTTCTGAATTATTTCTTGTTTTAAGCTAGATTGATGGTAAAATAAAAAAAAAATTCAGATATAATGACTTTAAATGCTCATGCAGTTGTTAGTATCCCCTAAGGACAGACCTAAAACCGGTTGTTTTAATCATTTTGGTACAAGCTCATCACAATTTTAGTCTCTCTGTAAACAGTAGACCTAGAGTAAGCTTAATGGTATGCCTTTGCAAAGCCACAGAGAGCAGAGAATTCCAAGTCAGCAATATATAATTAACTCTAAGAGTCAGTGCTCTTTAACACTTACAGAAGATCTTACTTATTGTTAACAAAAGACTCTTCCTGAAAGGACACTGACTTTGAAGGGAGGAAAAATGATACAGGCAAAAAATGATTTGAAGGTTCTAATGCAAATAAGGAAGATACCTTTCAGAATACCACCAGTTTCACAATGTGTATGATTGACAAAATACAAGAAACCAAAAGAAAACAGGGTGCTGAGTATAAATAATACTTTCTAGAAGTTAGTTTCTGTATTGAGCTACATTTCAACAATAAAAAGACATGAAATCCTTTCATTTTCTAAAGCACAGATGATGCCCATGCACACAAGCTTGGATTACCACAAAATCTAGAGGCAGAAATATAATTTTATCAACGGTAGATAATAAAAGTTCTAGTAATTTGAAGGAAAGAAGAATGAAAACACAGACTAAAAATCTCTTCTAAATCCTTTTTTAGCCAAAAACCATTTAACTAAAGAATAGTGAGGAAAGGCTGCTGAGAAAATAGCTTCCTTTTAGGCTTGACAAAAGTTAAAAAAGGAGAGAAGTCAAATTTGATTATATAATAGGTAGGAAGATCATAAATGATAATGCTTCTATATGAATCTGTAAACGAAGCAGTACAAATATAGAGAGGATGACCATACAACGAACAGTATTGGATAGCAAGTTAGGGAAAAGTGAGAGCTGAATTTGATTACATGGTCTAGGCATATTTAATTGAAAAGGTGTGTTATTCAATAGTTAGAAATAGCTTTCACAAATTAAAAAAAAAGTCTATTAATAAGGATTCTTCTCAAAGTCTTTGTTATTTATCTACAATCAGCTTTCCCTTTTATATATTGCATGGGAGAAAAGATTTCTTAAAGCTCCTGAGTAGAAGAGTTAGCAGGTCTAGTCCAACGTATAGGACAGAGACATATGAAGGATTCAGAAAGCGAATTTGCCCTCCTCCCACCTTGAACCCTGGCACAAAATTTTCACTATGAGTGTCATTGATGGGTTTTGGAACCACAAAACAAGGGAGCAGATTCACCTTTAGAAGAGTATAGTTATATGTATGCAAGCGTGCATACAGGGATGTTCATACTTGTTCCTATTTGGTCATGTCCAATTCTATTTGACCCTATTTGGGGTTTTCTTGGCAGAGATGTCAGAATGGTTTGCCATTTCCTTCTCCAGTTCATTTTACAGATGAGGAACGGGAGGCAAGCAAGGGTAAGTGACTTGCCCAGGGTCTCACAGTTAGTGTCTAAGGTTGCATTTGAATTCAGGTGTTTGTGACTGCAGGCCTGGCACTCTATCAACAATCGCGCACATATTGGTATATATATGTAATCACAGATTTAAAGTTGGAAGGGATGTAAGAGCTCATTTAGTTCAAAGTCCTCGTTCACAGACAGTCCAAAGGTACAGTGCAGAACTAGGTGTGTGTGTGTGTGTGTGTGTATGTGCGTGCGCTAGGGTGTGTGTGTGTGTACACATATACTATCAAGAAGAACAGGCAACAGGCAAAAGACAACTGTATCCTGAATTAGAGAAAGGTCAGAGGAGGAAAAGACACTTGTGAACCAACCAGGAAGTTATTAAGAAGCAACATCAGAAATTAAGTCATCATACAACTTAAAAACAAGAGAGCCACGAGTTACGGACTTCTGTCAGCATGCACCTACTCTTGTTCTGGGAAAAGTGGCACCTTTATTTGGAAGACACAAGTATTCTGTTTTATCAGAACAGCATTATCCTCTCTAGCAGAGAAAGACAATTCATAAAGTTTTCTATAGCTTACAAGAATTATCATTTAAAAGACTATTCTCTTTTGGACACCATACTCACCAAGCAATATTATGATTTTTAATCTGGTATCTCAGTTACAGTACTAGGAAGTACCCTGAATAGGGAACATGAATATTACAGTTACTATAAAGACATATCCCCAGTTACAAGTTAATAAATTGACATTTTAGTTTTTAGGTCAATCTCATATAAATTTAACTAGTATAGGCCAGTTTGTTTTTTTTCTCCAGGACCTGCTTGGTCACTCTCAAGTGAATTGACATTGTAGCTTCTGAACCTGTAAGATGACTACCCAGCTCTGGGGCAAATGCAATTAATTCTGAATCCTCTGCCAAAAAACAATCATAACGTATACAAGCAACTAAAATCTACAGATAATCACTATCCTCCACGACACCCATTTTGCTCTATTAATTCAGTCTTCCAGAGCTACAAATTTGGGACTGATCAGAGTTTTAGCAAATTAACAATCTAGTAACATTGCTATTTAATGAAATGGTCAAAGGAATCTAACAGAAAGAAAGTCAAAAGTTAAAGGTGTTGGGATAAACCTTAAACTACATTCATTAGCCAGAAGGAAATAAGCACTTATTAAGTACCTGCTATATTCCAGGTACTGTCCTAAGCATTTTGTAAGTATTATCTCATTTGATCCTCATAGGAGGCAGATGCTATCACCTGCATTTTACAGTTGAGGAAACTGAGGCAGACAGAGGTTAAGTGATTTGCTCAGGTCATATGGCTAGTAAATGTCTGGGGCTATATTTGAACTTAGGTCTCCCTGTCTCCAGGCTCAGCACTCTTTCCATTGCATCACCTAATTGCCTCACTGTGCCCTAAATCGATAAAAAATTAGGTAATTTGGATAAAAATAAAGAGATTCAAAGAAAGAGAAGCACATGAGTGATAAGTTGTCATTCCTTGCCCTCATCACACAGAGCATAACAAGCCAGCTGATGTATAGGTAGGGAGAACAAACAGATATAACATTTCAACCAGAGAAATGAGAGCTCCCTAATTTATCAATGACACCTTGTACTAAGCTAACATGTGCAATATAACAACGTAAGCTTGTCATGGGGATTGAGAGATCTTAGTGCATAAATTCTGAACTTATTCAGGTCTGTTGCAGTAAGATTGCTGCAATGAGGGACTTAACTGAGAAGAGGGGACAAATCACACATTTAATGTACCTTCCCAATTTATAAGATTTTTTCCCATCTCATTGTAAAAAGTGACCTGTAATTAAGAAGTAATGTGGATCTCATAAAGCAAATCTAGAATACAAAATACAATTGACAGTCTTCCCTGGGGATGGCATACAAGGTGATATACTTTTATTTGAACTGAAAAAAAGGAAAGAAAACAAATAAAACTTCTTAAAGGATACGGTCTGTACCGGGAAACAGTGTCCTTCCAGTCAACAGCTCCGCCATTATGCATCCCACTGACCAAATATCAACTAGGCAAAAATAAATGAAAGAGAAATGAAAATGCACTGAAACTGTATTTGGCAACAAACGAACTAAACAACACAAGGTTGGACATCTTCAACTCAAATATCTTAAATATTTGCCACAGAGAGACATCCAGTTTACACAACAAAATCATATTCATCAGGTTAGACCAATGTTTCTAAGCTGATATTATCAACTTTCTCCTTTTATAGAAGGTAGAATTCATCAAAACCTTTATCTAAGGTGGAAGTAATGTAATTCCCACAAGGCATCAA
Organism: Bettongia penicillata ogilbyi; assembly: GCA_023548195.1. Classification (NCBI taxonomy): domain Eukaryota; kingdom Metazoa; phylum Chordata; class Mammalia; order Diprotodontia; family Potoroidae; genus Bettongia; species Bettongia penicillata. Next base: position 6,925,136 of record JAJHZJ010000131.1, read on the forward strand.
GTAATTTTTAAATGGCAGGATGATATAGTCTTGTCAATTAAGCAACCTGTCCAAATACCAAAGGGATCCCTTATCCACAAGGAGAAATACTTTAAGAAGATGTAATGAAAATTTCAATAAATTAAGCTCAAAAGGGCAAAACAATAGAGTTTGAACTATGGTTATAAAAACCAAATTGCTACTACATACAAACTTTAAAAAAATGAATAGGGGAAGAACCGCAATAACATGTTAAACAGTGATCAGCAAGAAATACCTGTTTGGTTGTAATGCATCCAGTTCAGCATGATTTCAGGAGCCCTGTACCACCTGGTAGCCACATAGCCTGTCATTTCATCATCTGTGTGCCGGGCCAGTCCAAAATCTAGGATCTGAAGAAAAGAAGACCAGGTTGTCATGCTATTCTCCAAGTGTTCTTTCAATCTCCCACGATGGCTCCATGCCCCTTTTGACAATTTATGGTGGGTGTTTCACCTTGCTGTATCTTTGGCCTCCTTTTCTATAAATTATTTCTTGGTGATTCAATTCACTTACACAGTTTCAGCTATGATCTCCACAGATGACTTCCAAATCCGTATCTCTAGCACTGATCTCTGCCATAAGCTTCAGAGCCACAACCCCACAAACCCAAAATCAACCCTAAGGTCTTTCAGCCATATCTATGATTTTTTAATTTAGTTGATTTTGTCAATGCCATTGCCACTCAGTCTCAATTATTTAAAGCCTCACTGCTGGACCACTTCCTCCACCTTTGCACTGCCTGTCCTCCACACCTAGAATACTCTCTCTCCTCATCTCCACTCTTAGCTTTTCCCCCCTGGCTTCTTTTAAGATTCCAGCTCAAATTCTATCTACTTGGAAGAGGTCTTTCCCAGTCCTTGCGACTGTGAGTGCCTTTTCCCTTTTAGGCTACCTTCAATCTGCTCTAGATATCTTGAATATGCCTATATCTCCTTGCATTAATAAAGTTCTTTGAGGACAAGAGCATTTTTTTTGCTTTTTCTTTGTATCCCTAATGCTTAGTACAGCACCTGGCATATAGTAAGAACTTAAGAAATGCTTACTGATTGATTCTTTTCCTTCTCTCACCTTTATATTCAATTATGTGCTAAGTTCTACCAATTTTTAAAAAACAAAGCTTATATCTTACCAAGCTTAATAAATATAACAAATAATAGAACAGAGATAATACTCCATGGAAAACCATAAAATATAGCTATGTTGTAATAAAAATATTACATTTAACAAAACATTAATCTTTGCTCTGCTTTCTCTTCTGAACTCTCTTCTCTCCATATCCCTCCCATTTTCAGTACTAGCTAAATGATCAAGAAAAAGATATTACCTCTCTCTAAGCCTTACTTTCCTCATCGGCAAAATGGAGCTACAACTTTGTGCTACTGACTTTACAGAATTGTTGGAAAGAAAGCATTCTGTAAACCTTAAAGCACTATGTCAATATGAGTTACACACTCAATAGTTTTGTTGCTGTCATTTAAAAAAAAGACTATGTAGGCTGATTTTTTAATTCTACTTTTTTCTCTTGAATAATTTTCAATTCTCATTTTAAAATGGCATAATATTTCATTATAATATATATGTATATATACAGTTGTTCAGTATTCTAATAATTTATTCACCATACCACATTTTTTTATAATTACAAATAAAATAACAATATTTTTCATAGTAGTATAAATAAAAAGTATGCACATGGGAAAAACTGAGGCCATTTACTGAAAGTCTCTCCTTCCCCTTCCTCAACTCACATCTCACAGATGTCTTTTGCCACTATCTCTGTCTTCACTCTTGTGAATGAGATTTCTTTCAAAGGCAAACCCCTTTACTTGAAAATGTGATCCCATTCCATTCTCTCTTCTCCAGTAGATTGCCCTCTTTGTCATCCTCACTCTTATCTTCAATTTCTCCTTTTCTACTGGTTGCTTCCCAGTGATGTCTCCTCCACTTTCAAAAGAATCTCTTCACTTGATCCTTCCATCCCTGCTAGCTTTCATTCTATATTTCTTCTGCCTATTGTGGTCAAACTTCTTGAGAAAGTCCTTTACAGTTGGTGCCTCCACTTCCTTTCTTCTCACCTTCTTTTAAATTCCCCACAATCTGGCCTCCAACTTCATCATTCAACTGAAACTTCTCTCCCTAAAGTTAGCCAAATCTAATGGTCTTTTCCCAATCATCCTTCTTGACTTCTCTGCAGGCACGGACACTGCCAGCCACCCTCTTCTCCTTGCCATTCTTTCTAGGCTTTAATGACACCATCCTCTTCTGGTTCTCCTCCTACACCTGTCTGACCATTTCTCAGTCTCCTCTGCTGGATCTTTATCCAAGTCACACCTGCTAAACATGGGTATCCTATAGGGCTTTGTCCTGGACCCTTTTTTCTTCTCCCTCTATTTTACTTCACTTAGTGATATATTTAGAGATATATTGAGAGATATATTTAGCTAGCCCTAATCTCTCTGCTGACTTTGAGTCTTCCATCTCCAACTGTCTATTGGATATATTGAGTTGGTATGTTCTACAGACATTTTAAATTTAATACGCACAAAACCGAAATCATCTTTCCCCCCAAATCCTCCCTTTCTCCTAACTTACATATTACTACTGAGGGTACCATCAACCCCCTGGTCACCCAGGCTAACAATCTAGGTGCCATCCCCTACCTTTCCCCCTCTCCCAACCCCCACATCCATTCAGCTGTCAAGTCCTTTCATTCATTTCTACCTTTATAACGCGTCTTACATAAGACCTTGTTCTCACCTCTGATACTGTCGCCATCCTGGTATAGACCCTCATCACCTCATACGTAGACTATTGCAAAATAATCTCTTGGTTGGTGTCCCTGTCACAAGTCTTTCCTTACTCCAGTCTCTCCCCAACTTGGCTGCCAAAGTGATCTTCCTCAAGTGAAGACCCAATAATGTTATCTCTCTATTAAATAAACTCCAATGACTCATGATCACCTCCAGGATCAAATATAAAATCTGTGTGGCATTCAAAGTACTCCACAACCTGTCCTGCCCCCACCTTTCCAATATTCTTTTATAGTTCATACCCTTTCAAGAACCATGATCTAGTAAAACTGATCTCTTTGCTGTTTCTCCCACAAGACTCTATCTCTTGACTCGACTTTCACTGCTTGTTCCCCACATGCCTGAAATTTTCTTCCTCCTCATCTCTTCCTACTAGCTTCAAGTCCCACCTAAAATCCCACCTTCTACAGGAAGCCTTTTCCATGCTCTCTTAACTCTAGTACCTTCTCTCTGTTGACTATCTCCAATTTATCCCATATAGAACTCATTTGTACATAGTTGTTTGCATGTTCTCTTCCTGACTAGACTGTGAGCACCTTGAGAATGGGGATATAATCATTTACTTTTCTTTGTTTTCCCAATGCTTCCCAAATGCACAGTGTCTGGCAACACAGTAGCTTAACAAATGTTTACTGACTGACCTCCTCCAGCCCAGTTCCAAAAGCTTTTTTGAAATATGTTGCTTTTCCTCTTGACACTACTTTGGTTTGTAAATATCTAATTTTTATATCTAATGAAAAACTGATTTTAGAATTGAGAAATATGCTTTTCAAATTCATACAGATTATTATCCAATGTCTTTGGTCATTTCTTGTATATTGTAAAAAGTTTTGGTGGTTTGTAATGATGTCATTTTGGTGTTTGGATGTTTTTGGGTACTATCATTATAAATGTGAAGGTGTTGAAAGTTCTGTGAATTTTATTTCTAGAACATTACTTTTTTTTTTTTTAAGAAAAAATTCTGGGAAGTTCCTGATGACATTTTCCTGAAATACAGTTATATAGTTTTCTTCTTTAATATTTTCTGGGAAGTCAATTATCTTGAAATTCCTTCTCTTTGGTCTATCCTGAAATCTATCACTTGCACTGCTACAGATCGATTTTAGTGGAATTAAGTGTTTCTTTTTATACTTCAGTGTGCTGCCATTTTGCATTTTGCTATAGTAACTATTTTAGTTGCTGCCACTTACTTTTGATAACTATCTTTTTTCCATACTTGTAAAAGAATATTTGTTATAATTCCTCTCATCGAGTTTTTGGGTGCTAATTTTTTGTTTTTCTGTTAGTTCCTTAACTGTCTCCATTACCCAAATCTATGTGATATTAATCATATTGCTTGAGACTTTTTGTTTTTTTTCTAATGCTATTTCTGACAGTTTTATGGAAGTTCATTTTTTTCTGATGCTTACCACCCCCCCTTTCTTCTCTTATTCTAATATATTTACTCTATATTGTATTCTGAGCTGTTTTTTGCTTTTCTCACTATATTTCTGTTGAATTTTAATTTTATTGTGAGAATTTCTACAAAAATGATTTTGTCTTTTATGTTTCTATTATTATTTTTGAGGGGTTTCAATAAGAAGCGAGGAACCCCTATGAGCTTTCATTCTACCATTTCCCCCACAATTCTCTGCAATATCTCTTGCATCTGTCCCCTCTTCTTTATATTCTTTCACTATCACCTGCCTAGACTATTTCAATTGCCTCCTAACAGGTGTGGAAAAAATAATTCAGAGTTCAAAATTCAATAAATCAGAGTTCAGTGGCCTTTAAATATTATTTTTGTTTATACTATTGTATATTTTGTTCTCCTGATTCAGCTTCCTTTGCTCTATATCAATTACATACATCTTTCCAAGTTTCTATGAACTCTACATACTTTTGTTTATTATAGCACGTATAACAGTCATTACACTCATATATCTGAATTTCTGTTACCTATTTCTTAATTGGGCACTCATTTTTTCCCTAATTTTTTATACTACAGAAAGTTATTACTGAAACTATTTTGGCATATGTGGGACCTTTCTTGATGTCATTTTAAAAAAATATTTTTTCCCAATTATATATAAAAACAATTTTTAACATTCATTAAAAAAAAAAGGTTTGAGTTCAAAATTCTCTCCCTCCCTCCATTTCTCTCTTCCTGAGACAGCAAGCAATTTCCTTGATGTTTCTGACCTCCACAGAATGGAAAGCCTCTACCAACACAGTACATAGGCCTCTTTCCCCAGTCCCTCCAGCATTCTTCTGCCCACCTGATGAGTGCAAAGTGGGACTTCAGAGATACTTTCATTTCTCTTCTCATTAGTGATTTGGAGCACTGTTCACATGGTTGTTGACAAGTTGTATTTCTTATTCTGAAGACTGTTCATATCTTCTGACAACTTTTCTATTAAGTAATGGACGTTAACTTTATATTTATATATGTGCTTCTGAATCAGACTTTTAGGAAGGAACACAACACAATAGAAGGTGAAGTCAGAATACTAAGATTCAAGCCTCACCCCTGATGTACAGTAATTGTATGACTCGAGGCAAGTCATTTAATCTTTTAGTGTTCTAGGGTAAGAAGCAGGCAGCAATGTAACTGGGAAATACTTAACAAAATAAATGAAAATACCATAGAACATATATAATGTTAATAAGTGGTTTTCTAAATCAGTATGTAGCCCACAAGGATTCTTACACAGGGCTTAGTGGGTCCTGTTTCTATTTGAGTTTGACATTACAGCTCTTGGTAATTCTTTAAGACTATAAGCTGTAGAGAAGTTGTCAGCCTGCAATGGTAACTGGAGATTCCTCATCTGGAAGTGCCCTAACTTAATGAAATCACAGGTCCACTCCTTATTCCTATCAGATATTCATCAGAGATATTTTTGAGGCAATGACTTTTTAACCCATTCAACAGTTTCTTCTCATTTTAGTTGCACTTATTTTGTTTATGTAAAGTTTTTAAATTTCATGTAACCAAAACTGCTTATTTTACTTTTTATGACCACTTCTAGTCCCTGTTTACTAAAAAAATCTTCCTTAGCCATACTGTGAAAAATTCCCCCTTCTACTCTCCTTTGATGTTTTTCTCAAATTATATGCAGATCATGTATCCATTTGAAGCTTGTTGTGGTATATGGTATAAGATGGGGAGGGCAGAATGGGGAAGGATGAAAGAAAGCAGAAAGAGAATAGAGGGGAGGTCCTTTGTAGTTATATATAAGTCCTCAGTATGTGTTGGTAGGCACCTACTAGACACATTTTATGATTCTTTTGAACAGAAAGGCTTATGATTTTTGTAGAATTATTTTGTAAACTATTTACTTATGCAGGGGTCTGGTCATGTCATTTTTTTTCACAAATATCCAACTGCTTCCTACTATCTACCCAAGTAGTAACTGTTAGAACTAGCATATGAAACCAAGTCTTTGGCCAGAAGTTCAAAATCCCTCCTGCTCCCATAGGCCACAGAACTTCTATATCCAGGTTATAATTTGATTATTCTATTCCAAACCCAACACTGTCAATATTAAATACTGCTATTCTTGTCAATGCTACTGGTGATTCCTCATCTGAAGCATTTTCTTTTAAAACAATAACAAAATCTAAGTGGTATAATCTTTATCACTGCTTAAACACCTTATTAAATTCTGTGATGTTAAAAATTTATGGATCTAATATTCTTGGAGAAAAGCTTAATTTCTCAGGGAGAAAAAGGTGTAGCACATTAATCTCTTCTACAAGACGCCTCTGCTTTATAGATGAAATGCACAAGCCACAAGTTACAACAAACTTAAAGCATTCTATGATTTTTACCTTACCTTAAGCTCACAGTCTTCATTCACAGCTAAGTTACTAGGTTTTAGGTCCTAGGAATAAGTGATAAACAGATTAACTTTATTTTTCACTGTAAACACCCTGACTGAAGCTATAGGTGAGAACCCAGACACTAACTTGTTAGATAGAATGGCTTTGCAGCCACATGAGATAAACTTCATCTTACAGCCAGCTCCTAGTTCAAGTTGCACTAAGTATACGCATAAACTATATAATAACCTTCTTATTAGTTTAAGCCTAAAGAAATGTTAGAGATGCAATTATCAATAGGAATTCAAGGTCTGCAGAAATGGCACTGAGTTCTGATAAAGAACCTGGCTAAAATCCAAATACCCTTCCACTCCCATTATATTTAATCAAAGGAAATAGTTAAAATACTTACTCTGTGTATAATGTCAGCTGAATGAATATACTATAGAGGAAAAGAAAAATGTGTCAATCAACTATTAAAAATATCTCTTTCAACACATTCTTTAGTATCAGACCATAATACAATACAGAGTCTATAATTTAGAGTTTATTTGCAACACATCTTCATGAAAGCAGAACTGCAATTACTGACACTGGGCCTAAAAACCATAAGAGAAAATGGTCAATTTCCTATTACAATGTATTGAATCACTGAATTCTGTAGCCACTTGATTTAGGCCATTTTCACGATATATAAGTTAAAAATTGCAACCTAATTTTAGCTTGAAACTCAACAGTACATCAAAATGTTCCAAGGGCTAAAAATCAAAGGGAGCAGCCTCATGGAGTGCTGCATCTACTTTGTTCTCTGTAGGTTTATCACAGTGATCATCTAAATGAACCTCTAATATTTCAATACCACTTTAAAGTTCACTAGTGCTGAAATGCTACCTTTAGGCCCCGGAGAATCTGGTAGATAAGGAACTGTACATGGTCATCGGTGAGCTTTTGACATTTCACAATATTGTTCAGATCCGCCCCCATGAGATGTGTCACCAGATACCTAGAAATTACAAGGGAGAGTTACACAATATTCCAGAATCCCAAAGAAGGTTCTTATCACAAGAGTCCTGAATGCTTTTTGCTGCAACACTATACTCTGTAAGATACAGAACATAAGCTAATATGATGATTATGACCAATCTACCATTAATAACTATGAATAATCACCACCACTCTATGCTTATCAGTCATGGTGGAGTTACTTTTAAACCTGGCTCCATGTAAAACTCATTTCTCCAGTTATTTCCTTCTTGCCTAACCACTCACCAAAAAAACAGGGTGGGGATAAATAGAAATTTTGTATTGGTGTCAATCTGTCACCAGAGTATAAGATTTAATTTCTTATACCTAGGTATAATGATGAAACAGAAAATACTGTATTTTAAATCTACTGTCTCATTTTAAATTCACATCACTTTAAAGTCCCTGAGCAGGAGGATGTAACAGGAAGAAAATATCTTTTAAAAAAAATTAATATTTTTACTTTTTCTCCAATTACATGTAAAAACAATTAACTTTTTTTTTTTTCAAAATTTCAGTTCCAAATTCTCTCCCTCCCTCCCCTCGTTAAGAAGGCAAGCAATTTGATATAGGTTCTACATGTGAAGAAAATATCTTAAAACAACCAAACTGTTTAAAATTCTCCTTCCCATTTAAAAATAATGAGCAAAGTAGAACTGTACAATATGGCATCCCTGCTTTTATTTATCAGAGAGTACAGATATAAAGATGAGAGATATGTTTACTCTTTAAAGAGGAAGTGATCCACAGAGTCATTAAACACTTATTACAGAGCTCTCTGAATAGGTGTGGTCCAGGTTATTAATCCTGCCTTTACAATAAGACTATGGAGAGATTATATTCAAGTCCAACAAGTTTGTCACACTTGAGACACAACGCCTTGTCCCATTCAATACTATGCTATTACAGAGACAATACAAAATTCAGAACAGCACTAAAAATGCTGAATAAAAAAAGTTTCTATATGTTCAGATATATAGAGGCATTTAATTCATTCTCATAGGTCAAATAACATTTGTACAGTAATGTGTAAACAATGGGTTTCCATAATCACCTGAAGCAATTTTGAACTTCTAGAGATGCATAACGCTAACGTGGCAGAAACCAAAAACAGAGTTTCTCACTTTATTTTTATTTGTCCATTCCCAAAATTGCTATTGATTTATTTTTTAGGAAAGTTTTTGTTTTGAGCTCGAAATTTTCTCCCTCACTCATTGATAAGGCAAGTGATTCACTTTATTTTTATAAATTTACCTCCTATTACCTTGAAAGATGATTTTAATTAAAAACTGACACTGGATTTATTTTTTAAAATCCTATGTAAGGAGTCTTACAATATTGCAAAACTGAAGAGATCAAAGAATAGTATAATTATAAATTTTGGTTCTGTGATAAGATAGGGACTGGACCTAAGATTTCATTGGTATAGGGTGGCAAAAAAGCTAGAGTTCACTGTAACAAACATGAAACATGGGTATCTACACAAGAAACAAAGGCCACACTGATCTGCAAGGCAGACTTATGTGCTTCACCCAGTCATGGAGTGGCGTCACTCATAACAGCCCTCGAGCATTCTATATTTAAAGCTAGAAGGTCATCTAGTTCCAGTGGTGTCAAACTCAGAACAGAAATGGATCCCTGTGAGCTGCATACTGACTTAGAAAAACACAAATTAACATTATCTATGTTGTACTGTAGTTCTATTTATTTTGTTAAACATTTCTCAATTACATTTTAATTTGGATCACTTGAGAAGGGTCTGGCCAAGTTTGACATCCTTGATGTAATCCAACCCCTTCATTTTACAGATGAAAAACGGGGAGACTTAGAGAACTTGGGTTATTTGCCCAAAGTGCTAAGTAGATTTGGGATTTGAACCTGGATTTGTGCCTCCACATCTAGTACTCTTTCTAATAAACCAGACTGCCTAGTCAATTTACAAAGATACTAATCCCATCAGATGATTTACCCATAAGAGTCAGAGACAAGACTCCAAGGCAGGATTTCTGACTCCAGCTCCTTGTCCAACTCTACTTCTCCATGAGGAAAGCAGCCTGCTCCTCAGCATCTGCTCCATTCATCAGCTGCTTGGGCTGCCTACTATATGGGGCTGATGTGTTTTTTCTGTTCCTCCGCTTACAGACTATGTGCATTTAGAGTTATTTACTCAAGGTTGGACTGAGTCATCTGAACTTTTTCAGCTGCACTACCAATACATGACTAATTATCATATGAGATTCAATGTTTATACAGGCAGAAATGCTGAAACACGAAGAAATCATTGGACCTCACTAAATTAGGAAGCAGAGTAGCATGGTTCTATGTACCAAAGATCTAGTAACCAGCAAATATTCTGCATGCTGAACACGAGGAAGAAATCACCTCACCGATTTCTTTATCCAGACAGAAACCCTATTCAGATGATCAGAGGGAATGAGAGCTGCAATGATAGTCAATGTGCTCCAAATTTAATAGAATCCGTCAAACAAAGTGACATTTAATGCATTCACATGGCACACTGAACTTTATGGAACAAAGATACTTTTAAAATGACAATTCTACCTAAATTAATCTATTTATTTAGTGCCATACCAATTAAACTATCAGATAATTATTTTCTAGAGCTGGATAAAATCATATCAAAATTCATTTGGAAAAAGGTCCAGAATATCAAAGGGACTAATGAAAAGAAATGCTTGGGAAGGTGGCCTAGAGCTACCAGACCTCAAATTGTATTATAAAACAGCAATTATCAAAACCACTTGGTATTGGCTAAGAAACAGAGGGGTAGACAAATGGAATAGGCTTGGCACTCAAGACACAGTAGGCAAGGAATATAGCAACCTCCTGTTTGATAAACCCAAAGATCCCAGCTTCTGGGATAAGAACTCACTGTTCGACAAAAATTGCTGGGAAAACTGGTTAACTGTGTGGCGGAAATTAGACATAGACCCATGCCTGACACCGTACACAAGAATAAAGTCCAAATGGGTACATGACTTAGGTATAAAGATTGATACCATGAATAAACTGGAGAAGCAAGGTATAGTGTATTTATCAGATTTATGGAGAGGGGAAGAATTTTTTTCTAAAGAAACGATAGAAAGCATTATGAAATGCAAGATGGATAATTTTGATTACTTTAAACTGAAAAGTTTTTGCACAACCAAACCCAATGCAACCAAAATTCGGAGGGATGTAGTAAACTGGGAAAAAATTTTTACAGCTAAGCTCGGGGATAAAGGCCTCATTTCTAGAATATATAGAGAACTGACTCAAATATATAACCATCCAAGTCATTCCCCAATTGATAAATGGTCAAAGGATATGAACAAGCAATTTTCAGGGGAAGAAATCAAAGATATCTATAATCATATGAAAAAGTGCTCTAAATCACTATTGATTAGAGAGATGCAAATCAAAACAACTCTGAGGTACCACATCACACCTGTAAGATTGGCAAACATGACAGAACAAGAAAATGATAAATGCTGGAGAGGATGTGGGAGAGTTGGAACACTAATTCATTGTTGGTGGAGCTGTGAGATCATCCAACCCTTCTGGAGAACGGTTTGGAACTATGCCCAAAGGGCTACAAAAATGTGCATACCCTTTGACCCAGAAATAGCGCTACTAGGATTGTATCCCCAAGAGATTATAAAAATGGGAAAGGGTCCCACGTGTACAAAAATATTTATAGCAGCACTCTTTGTGGTAGCCAAAAACTGGAAGTCAAGGAGATGCCCATCAATTGGGGAATGGCTGAATAAATTATGGTATATGAATGTAATGGAGTACTATTGCGCCATAAGAAATGATGAACAAGAAGACTTCAGGGAGGCCTGGAAGGACTTATATGACCTGATGCTGAGCGAAAGGAGCAGAACCAGGAGAACTTTGTGCACAGCAACGACCACAGTGTGCGAGAGTTTTTTCTGGTAGACTTGGAACTTTGTAATAACACAAGAACTTACTGAGAAAAAAAAAAAATCCTAATGTCGGTCTTCTAAGGCAAAATGCCTTCCACACTCAGAGAAAGAAATGTGGAAGTCATTTGCAGAATGTAGCAGATCATGTTTGTGTGTGGGTGGGTTTCAGTGTATTACGTGTTGATTTGTTATATGATTTCTTCCATTTATTTTAGTTCGACTACGTAGCATGAATATAGTGAAAATGTGCTCAATAGGAAAGTATATGTAGAACCTAAACAAAATTGTATGCTGTCATGGGGAGGGAGCGGGGTATTGGGGGAAGGGTGGGGGGGATAAAATCTTAACTTTAAGGAAATGATTGTAAAACATTAAAAAAAAAATAAAAATAAAATAAAATAAAAAAACAAAGATACTTTACTCAATATACCACCACCTTCGTAGCTCTTTCCTATGAAGAAGTGACTGCATACATGAAATGCCAAAAGGAAACACTACCATTTCAAACCTGTCCCCATTATCACTAATAAAGATGCCTAAAAAGGCTAATGAAGTATAGGATTTCTATTCACTGTGGTGGGAGGTCCTAAAATGGCCACTGCAAATATCTGTTGGGATGTAAGTCAGGAAATCTTCAGGTTACAATGGACATAATATTACAATGAATGTTGTCTAGATTTTCTAGACTATGGGTAACCACTGAAGGTTTCTGAACAAGGAAGTGACTTACTCAGATCTGAGCTTTAAGAAGATTCTTTTGGAACTGTGTCAAGCACAGGTTGGAAGAGAGGAAGAGAAGGACCTACATCAGGCCATGTGAGTATAGAAAGATTTGGAGTTCAAGAATCGGGATGAGTGGTGGCAGTAGCCCTCAACAGGAATATGAAGTTCTGAGGAAAGGTAGGTTTAGGGGAAAAGGTGATTAATTAGTTCCATGTAGGAAATACTGAATTTAAAATACTAATAAGATAGAAATGGCTAGCAGGAAGTGCTAATATGGCAAAGGAAATGAAGGGAGAAAGATTACCATGGATCTAAAGATTTGGAATACAGAAAACTGAACTCATGGGAGCTGATCACATTACCAAAAAAGAGAGGTCTGAGGAAGAAGCCAGCCCAGGACAGGGGCTTTGGAGATATTTATGAAGATGTAAGAAGCATGAAAATTCAGCAAAGAGGAATGAAATCAAATAGCCACATAGAACAAAATACAACAAAGAGCAGTGAACTTGAAAGTCAAAGAAGGACAGAGTATTGAGAAAGAAGAGAAGGTGATTGTTAACAGTATTGACAACTGAAGAGCTCAAGGAAGAGGAAAGGTTCAAAAAAAGCCACTGGATTTGGCAGCAAAGAGATTAAGGGTAACCTTGGAAAATGAAGTTTTTGTGGGGAGTTTTTTGGCTTTAAAGTTTTGTTAAATCTCTTCTTTGATTTTTAGAATTTCTAATTTGGTGTTTGGTTGGGATTTTTGGGTTTGTTGCTTTTCTAGTGTTTTTAGATTGCATGCCCAACTCATATATCTGTTATTTCTTCCTATGGTTGAAGAACATATTTAGAAATATTAATTTTATCCAACTGCCTTGGCTGTATCTCAAAAGTTTCAGTATGCTGTCTTATCACTGTCCTTTTACTTGATGAAATCCTCTATAATTTCTATGATTTGTTCTTTGAACCATCAATCCTTTAGGACTAAATTATTTTGTCTCAGGTTAATTTTTTATTCTTTCTTCAAAGGCTCTTCACCGAATATAATTTTATTTCACTGCAGTCAGTAAAAGATGCACTTAGTGTTTTTTATTTTTCTGCATATGAGTACGAGACTTTTGTGCCCTAATATGTGGTCAATTTTTGTACCATCGCCATACATGAGAAATATATATCTTCCCATTCAGTAAGTGCCAATTTTAGCATAACTATTCTAAAAATCACTTCAGATACTTAACTCCTTTCTTACTTTCTCCTTATTTTAGAGTTGTCCAGATCTCAAAGACAAAGTTGAATTTCTCAACTATTATAGTTTTATTGTGAACTTCTCAATATATTTAATTAGCATTTTCTTTTAATTATTTAGATGCTATGGCATTTTACATATACATGTTAATTACTGATTTTGATTCATTTTCTAGAGTGCCTTAAAGTATATGTAATTTACCATGTTATCTATTTTTACTCTCCCCTTATCTGTGTTCATGACTATTTTTGTTGCTTTTTTAAAGTACAATTTTATATTTATACTCTTCATTGATTCTCTATTGACCAACCAGCAATCAATCACAGCAAATTAATAATGGTTGTACCATGCTTTTAAAAGTCCCAAATACGTTTCAAAATACGGAAAACCATCAGAGCAATGGAGAGTAAGGCACACTGGACAATTTTCTAGGCCAATATTCAGCACATGGAGAACATACTAGTAAAGGAATCAGTGATACTTTTTGCATATAACGTTTGTTCCTCTATTATTTGCTATAACTTTTACATTTTTAATTTTTAGTAAATGCATGCCACATGGGTGTTTACATACATTCAACCATTTGCCAAGTTTCAGTGATATAAGCTATTGTCAAAAACAAATTTTTAAAAATTGATTTTGAAAAAGATTATATATACTTGGAAGAAAAATGCTAGTAGATTTACAGATTTACATGGCTCAAAGGAGCTATACTTACTTTTTGTCATCTATACTACACTCACATAATTTGGAAGACAAGAACAACTTTCTGGAAGAGAATTCTTTCAGCTTCCCCCAACCCAACCATCATCTGGCAGAGTCAAGAATCATTTTTATACTGCTCCTCCTAAAGGTCAAGCCTCACCAACAGGTGGCCCTTTCTCATAGTTGTTACAAGTGCCCTCACAAGAGAAGCATGTTAGATGAAGAACTAGAATTGGGTGATGAACTAAAAGTGATCACTGGAACATCAGCACAACCAACATACATCAAACATGATTGAGATTCAATAGTCAAGTTTATAAATACTTAAGATTCTTTTACTATTAGTACACAATATCCAGAAATAAAGCCTGCTTTAAAGTGCAACTGAAAAATCACTGGTTTACTTAAATGAATTATAAATGGCTCTGAAGAATTATGATTACCCTTGACTGAGGATGAGTTAGATTTTCCAATACAATCAGTACCAAAAAGATGCAGATATGCTCAGTTATATTACCCTAAACTCCAGTTTTTTTTCAGAGCTGACACAATATAAAAGTCTATACCCGAAGACTCATAAAGATTTCATCGAATATTAAATCTAGTAGGCCAAACCCCTAATTTTCAAGAAAAAGAATCTGAGGTTAAGAAGGATCAGGGTGTCCCTTGATAATCCCTGAATGTGGAAGGTGCCCAATATGCTATTGGGGAACAGTAGAGGACAACTATGCACAGCTCCAGTAGTAATAAGGAGTCTGGGCCAAACGTGAAAGGAAGCCCAGCTGTGGATGCATCCCGTGATGAAAGGGAAGTCCAGCACTATAAGAATCAATAATGCATAGGAACCTGGAATTTAGGATCTATGAATCAAGGTGAGCTGGATGTAGTTGAACAGGAGATGGAAAGATCAAACATCAACATCTTGGGTTGTCAGCAAACTTAAATAGACAGAAATAGATGAATTTAATTCAGGTGATCACTATAAATACATATACTACTATGGGCAAGTATCCCTTAGTAGAAATGGATTTAGCCCTCAGTCAAAAAAAAAAGGGCGAGAAAAGCAGTACTTTTCTATAATCTCAAAAAGACAGAGCAGTATCTGCTTGAATCCAAGGCAAACAGTTCAACATTACAATAACAGTAAATAGACAATTCTTCGATGCCCAACACACCAAACTTATTCAATTCTACAAAGATCTACAATAAGTAGAAATAATACCCAAAAAAGATGTCACATTCATCCCAGGGGATAGGAATACTACTAAAGTAGTAAATCAAAGGATAACTGGAATAACAGGCAAGATTGGCTTTGGAGTACAAATTGAAGCAAGGCAGAGAACAGAATTTTGTCAAAAGGTAACTCACTGATCATAGCAAATATCCTTTTTCAACAACTCAAAAGGCTACTCTACACATGGACATCATCAGATGATAAATACAGAAATCAGAGTGAATACACACTTTGAAGTCAAAGGTGGAAAAGCTCTATAAAGTCAGTAAAAACGAGTCCTGGAGCTGACTGTGGCTCAGATCATGAGCTTCTTCTTGCAAAATTCAGACTTAAATTGAAAGTAAGGAAAATCATCATCAGACCATATAGGTATGACCTACGTAACGTCTTTTATGAATATGAAGTGGAGGTAATGAATAGATTTAAGGGAGTAGACCTGGTAGAATGCCTGAAGAACTATGGAGAGGTTTGCAATACTGTAGAGACGACAGCAATAAAAAGAACACACAAAAAAAAGAAGAGCAAGAAAGCAAAATGACTGTCTGATAGGGCTTCACAAATAGCTGAGGAAAGAAGGAAAGGGAAAACTAAAGAAGAAAGAGAAAGATATACCCAACTGAATGCAGAATTCCAGACAACAAGGACAGATAAGGTTTTCTTCAATGAGCAATACAAAGAAATAGAAGAAAACAACAGAATGGGAAAGACAAGAGATCTCTTCAAGAAAATTAGAGCTATAAAGTGAACCTTTCATGCAAAGATGGGCATAATAGAAGACAAAAATGGTAGGGAATTCACAGAAGCAAAAGAGATATTAAGAGGTGGTTAGAGTATATAAAAGAACAGAAAAAGAAAGATCTTAGAGGGCGCAGCCAAGATGGTAGGGTAGAAAGACAGACCTGCTCTAACTCTACGCCCAAAGTCCCTAAAATACCTGTAAAAAATGACTTTAAACAAATTCTAGAGCAGCAGAAACTACAAAATGACAGATGTGCAGCCTAAGACAACCTGGAAGGCCAACAGGAAGGGTCTATTGCACCAGGCTCAGAGCAGAGTTGGCATAGATTACACTGAAGCAGGCTGCAGGGCATTGAATCACAGGCAGCTGCTGCAGTTTCCAGATTTCTCAATCCACAAACACCAAAGATAGCTTCAAAGGTCAGTGAGAAAGTTCTCTCACTTGGGTGAGAGGGGAACATGGTTCAGCCCCACCTCCAGCCCTAGGGCAGCAGCAGCCACTGCTGCAGCAGCTGCTTCTGGAGTTCTTGGCCTATGGATGGTGGGGAATGAGTGGCTGATCTAGGT
Source organism: Bettongia penicillata ogilbyi (assembly GCA_023548195.1). NCBI lineage: Eukaryota > Metazoa > Chordata > Mammalia > Diprotodontia > Potoroidae > Bettongia > Bettongia penicillata. The sequence goes on from JAJHZJ010000131.1 coordinate 6,941,915, forward strand.
CTCAGTCCTGAGTGGTGATCCTGGGGGTAAGGAGGAGAACTGGTGTGGCAGAGCTGGTGGCAGCTGTGGAGAGAGAATCCTACTCACAGTTCCAGGACAGAAAAGAGTGCTTATGATTGCTCACAGACCAGAGCACAGGCCGGAAAAGGAGTTTACCTCTCCCTTGATTGTGCCACTTTGGAGAAATTGAGAACTTACAGGTCCCTAGAGATATCTCAGAAAACAGTTGCACAAAACCTCTGAATCCTGGGGTAGTACACCCTTCCACTTGACAAAAGGCTCAAAAGTCAAATAGGTAGCTGAGAAAATGACCCAAAAGGGGGAAAAAATAAGACTATAGAAGGCTACTTTCTTAGTGAAAAGATATTTTCTTCCATCCTTTCAGATGAGTAAGATCAAAGCATACAATCTGAGGAAGACAGCAAGGTCAAGGCTCCTACAAAAAGATTTTGAAAATCAAGTAAGAGGTGGAAAAAAAAATTGGGAAGAGAAATGAGAGTGATGCAAGAAAATCACGAAAAAGAAGTCAACTAAAAGGGACTAAAGGGGAACCCAAAAATGCTGAAGAAAATAATACCTTAAAAATAAACTAACCCAAATGGCAAAAGAGGTCCAAAAAGCCAAGGAGGAGAAGAATGCTTTAAAAAGCAGAATTAGCCAAATAGAAAAGGAAGTCTAAAAGCTCACTGAAAAAAATGAAAAATGAAAAAGAAATTTAAAAATCAGAATGGAGCAGATAGGGGCTAATGCCTTTATGAAAAATCAAGAAATTATAAAACAAAAACCAAAAGAATGAAAAAACAAAAGACAATGTGAAATATCTCACTGGAAAAACCACTGACCTGGAAACTAGATCCAGGAAAGATAATTAAAAAATTATTGGTCTACCTGAAAACCATGATAAAAAAAGGGAAAATTCCTAGGAATATTGTAGTCAATTCCATAGTTCCCAGGTCGAGAAAATATTATAAGCAGCCAGAAAGAAACAATTCAAGTATCATGGAAATACAATCAGGATAACACAGGATTTAGCAGCTTCTACACTAAGGTATCGAAGGACTTGAAAAATGATATTCCAGAGGTCAAAGAAGGCAGGATTAAAACCTCCTCAGCAAAATTGGGTATAATATTTCAGGGAAAAAAATGAAATTTCAATGAAATAGAGGACTTCCAAGCATTCTTGTTGAAAAGACCAGAGCTTAATAGAAAATCTGACTTTCAAATACAAGAATCAAGAGAAACATGAAAAGGTAGTTAGGAAAGAGAAGCCATAAGAAACCCATTAAAGTTGAACTGTTTACATTTCTACATGGAAAGGGGTGTGTGTGTGTGTGTGTGTGTGTGTGTGTGTGTGTGTGTGTGTGTGTGTGTGTGTGTGTGTGTGTGTGTGTGTGTGTGTGTGTGTGTGTGTGTGTGTGCGCGCGCGCACATGCATATATGTGTATATTATATGTGTGTATGGATACATGTAGGTATGTATACGTGTGTATGTGTGTGTGTATGTGTACATACACACTCACATACACATGACACAGGGTGAGCTGAATATGAAGGGAGAATACCTAAAAAATAAAATTTACTGTGGAGTGGAATATACTAGAAGACAGAGAAAGGCAGAGGCAGAATGTAGCAAACCATCTCACATAAAAGAGGGAAGAAAGAACTTTTACAATGGAGGGGAAGAGGGGGGAGATGAAAGGAAATAAGTAAGCCTTACTCTCTTGGGATCTGGCTTAAGGAGGGAATAACACACACTCAATTGGGTGTGAAAATCTATTTTACCCTGCAGGAAGGCAGAGGGGAAGGGAGTAGGAGAGGGAAGATAATGAAGAGACAGCAAATTGGAGAAAGGAATAATCAGAAGCAAACACTATTGTGGGGAGAGATGTCAAGGGAGAGAACGGAGTAAATGAAAGGCAGGACAGGACAGAGGGAAATATGGCTAATCTTTCACAACATAACAACTATGGAAGTGTCTTGCATGGTTACACCTGTATGACCTATATCAATTGCTTGCTTTCTCAATGAGAGTGGGTGGGGAGGAAGGAAGGGAGAGAATATGGAACTCAAAGCTTAAAAAAATGAATGTTAAAAATCATTTTTGCATGCAACTGGGAAATAAGATGTACAGGCAATGGGGTGCAGAAATCTATTTTGTCCTACAGGAAAAGAAGGGAGGGGGATACAAGGGAGGAATGATAGAAGGGGTGGATGGGGTCCTGCTATGGGAGATGGGGAGAGATGAGGAGAAAACTTGTCAGTTCAAATTCTTGTGGAAGTGAATGCTGAAAACTGAAAAAAAAAATAAATTATATATACATACACACACACATTTATTTTTTAAAGAATGAAGGGAATAAAAAAAAAAATTGAAGTTCTTAGCACCATTGATAACCACAATGGTGTACTTACTAATCCAGAGCCAGACATCCTAGAGAATGAAGTCCAGTGGGTCTAAGGAAGCACTGGAACTCCAGCAGAGCTATTTAAAATCCTAAAAGATGATGCTGTTAAAGTGCTGCACTCAACATGCTAGCAAATTTGGAAATCTCAATTGTTTATGTCGCAATTCTAAAGCAAACAACTGCATTTATTTTGCACACCAGCAAGCTTATGTTTAAGAGTCTGTAAGCTAAGTTTCAGCATATGTGAACTGAGAATTACCAGAAGTGCAGGCTACTTTTCAAAGAGGCAGAGGAACTAGAAAGCAAATTGCCAAATTGCTGGATTATGGAGAAAGCAAAGGAGTTCCAGAAAAACATCTGCTTCAATACTGCTGTACTGAATACACTAAAGCCTTTGACTGGGTGGATCACAATAAAATGTGGCAAGTTCTCAAAGAGATGGGAGTACCATATCATTTTACTTGTCTCTTGAGGAACCTGTATGTGAGCCAAGAAGCAACAGCTGGAACCAACCATGAAACAATTGATTGGTTTAAGACTGGAAAAGCAGCAAGGCTATATATTGTCACTTCATTTATGTAACTTATATGCACAGTATATCAGGCGAAATGCCAGGGCGGATGAATCAAAAGCTGGAGTTAAGGTTGCTGGGAGAAATAATAACATTCTCAGATACGTGGATGATACCATTCTGATGGCAGAAAATGAAAAAGAATTGAGAAGCCTGTTGATGAGAGTGAAAGAGGAGAGTGTCAAAGCTGGCTTGAAGGTTAAGACCAAAAAAACTAGGATGCTGGCAAGTGGTCCCATCATTTCCTGGCAAAGAGGGGGAAAAGAAATGGAAGCAGTGTCAGATTTTATATGCTTGGGCTCAAAGATCACTGCAGATGGCAACGGCAGCCATGAAATTGAAAGACATTTTCTCTCTGGAAGGAAAGCTATGGCAAATCTGGACAGCATACTGAAAAGACAGACATCACCTTGCCAACAAAGATCCATAAAGTCAAATCTATTTTTCCTCCCAGTATCAATGTACGGATGTGACAGTTGGACTCTAAGTAAAGATGAGTGTTGCAAAATTGATGCTTTCAAATGGTGTTGGAGAAAACTGCTCAGAGTCCCTTGCATAGCAAAGGAGATCAAATCAGTCAATACTTAAAGAAACTTATTCAAACTAACTTATTGGAAGCTTAAATACTGAAGCTTAAGCACTCTTGGCTACATACTGAGAAGATGGGATTCAGCAGAAAAGACCCTGATGTTGGGAAAAATTGAAGGCAAAAGGAAAAGAGAATGGCAGAGGTTGAGAAGGACACATAGTGCCATGAAAACAACAAACAGAGAGAGAGAGAGAGAGAGAGAGAGAGAGAGAGAGAGAGAGAGAGAGAGAGAGAGAGAGAGAGAGAAGGATAGAAGGGCTTGGTGTGCTACGGTCAGGAACAGTAAGGCACTACTGAATAGCAACAACAAATCTAATTCAGCTTTCCCAATAAGATTCACAGAACACACTATTTGACTGTTTCTTCTAGGTTTTAAAAAGCTATCTAAGGTAGCTAAACTATTCTATTTTTTTTTAAAAGGATAGCCTCAAGTAGAGAGACATTACATATTATATATGTAATGCAGGAGAGCTAGTAAAGTCAATTCAGGAACTTTATGGAACTGCCTATCTTCAGGAGCTAAGTATGGCTGCAAGAGGTACAAGTGGTACTTAGTTCCTATCAATACTAATGAAGCCTATTTAATCTCCCTATCTAGACTCTATCCCTCCAAAAGGTGGAGCCAAGATTCATTTTAACTAGGGAAAGTAGTGCTAAACTTGTGGAACTGAGTCATAGCCAGTACTCCATGGCTTTGCATTTCCTCCCCTTCAAAAATTTACAGCAAAGAAAGGCAGGAATATATGTGGGATCAGAGCTCAGTGGATTTTATTAAGAAGCAGTTTTCATAACTTGGATAGACTTGGCTCTTCTCAACAATGCAAGATTCTAAGATAACTCCAAAAGACTCATGATGGAAAATGTTATACATATCCAGAGAAAGAATTATGGAGTCTGAATGCAAACTGAAGCAAACTCTTTGCTCTCTTTTTTATTTTGTTTCTTATTTCTTGTGGTTCATTCCATCGGTTATAATTCTTCTTTACAACATGACTAATGTGAAAATATGTTTAATATGAATGTATGTAGAATCTATGTCAGACTGCATGCTGTCTTGGGGAGGGGGAGAACTTTAAAACTCAAAAGTTTGTGGAACTGAATGTTATAAACTAAAAATAAACAAATATATTTTTTAAAAAAAGTAGTTTTCAGTGAAAGAAGGTCATCTGATAAGACAAGAGTAGCATAAGGACTAATCAGCAAAAGCACTCTTCCCGTAAAACTTTTGAACAGCTTCACTTTATTTTTTAAAATTACCCTAATTCTTTAGTTGGAAGTAATAAAAGGAAATGTTGGTAGTATCTGTCAGTATTTTCTTTTCTCAAAGGGTTGGGTGTAACGTGAAAAGGCTTTTGAAGTCTTAAATACTGCTAAGTAGGGAAAGGGACTCACTGGAAAAGAGAAGCTGACCCTGTCTGTAGCTAGCAAAAGCTAACAAACTCAAAGCTTTTACTCACACATCATTGAATTCCTCCAGAGATTTTGCTGGTGTGAAAACATCTAATAGGCCAATCACCTACAAGAAAAAAAAAGTCATTAAAATCTCCAAAACAGAATCTCTTTAATACAAGTTTGTTTTGGGAGGGAGGCAAAATGGGGGTTGCAAACTGGCCATGCCTCAATTCCACAGGTGATTTCATTGGTATAGAGAAATTCTTGGGGTAGAAACTTCTTCCACCAAGGCAGTTCAAGTCTTTTGTCTTAGGGAAAAAATTCCTGGGGAAAGACTGAGCTATCCATAGTCACACAGATATGATGTGTCAGAGGCAGGACTAGAACCTGGGCTTGTTACAGGATCAGAGATTTAGAGTTAGAAGTGACATTAGTGGTCATCTAAGTCAATTTTACAAATGAGAAACTGAAGCCTAAAGAACTGAATTACTGGTGCATGGCCACTCTCATAACTGCTACTCATTCCTAATTCCAATCCAAATTCTGGTCCTATGACTTTCAAATCTGACATTCTTTCCATTGCAAGGCCTGCCCTGGATGCAACTACATCATTTTGCCTTTTAACATTACTGTTGTTTAGAAATAATTTATTTCAATTACAACTTTCAAATTTCGCAACATAACATTTTTTACCCAAATCCTTTAATTCGGTTCAACTAGAAATAAGGGTTTACCATGTACAAGACTGTTAGGGACCCCGGGAGTCTGGGCCTGATCTCTCTGGCCCACAGGCTTATCTGACCAGCAGAGGCCTGTAGGCCTTGGTGAAGTGTAGCTGTAAGCAATGACTGAGGCGGGAGACAAGATAGTAAGAACTCCGTTTATTCAAGCAGTGAGCGGTGCTTTTATCTCTTTTCTGACACCAGTGCTCTAAGTGAACCTATCACCAATTAGTTTGTCCTTAAAAGGAAGTAATTTACCTTAAACCAGGACTGCCTAGGCTGGACTCCTAGCCCCAAGAAAGAAAAACATTTTTGGCCTCTTTGTTCTCTGAAAAGCTGGGGGGGGGGGGGGGGGGGGGGGGGGGGGGGGGGGGGGGGGGGGGAATAGCCTTGAGCAAAACAGGGGAGGAACCCTTCCTCTCAGCACCATCTTGTTCATGCCTTACCAGTCTCCCCTCAGTTTACCTGAGTCATGACCACTGAATGCCATCCAAGAGGCTGGGGGTTGGCAATTCCCTTACACAAGGCAGTTGCCAAGAGGTTACTGATATAAAGACAAAAACAAAACAATTCAAGGATCTCAAGTCCTCTTCTGGTTACTTAACTCCTTTACTGATACTATTTTTATCTGTTCGCTCTTCAGTACAGACAGCCCGGAACTTACCAAAAGTTGTGGGGAGGGAAGTTTGACATGGCGGACTTTTAAGCTTCACATGGCCTTACTTCTTGTTTTTGTCTTGGAATTTCCAGCACCTACTATAATGCCTTGTAGGTGGCAAAATACTTTTGCTATCTATCTGTCACCTATTACTTTGTGACTTTCTCTATTTTTTTCACATCTTTTAATTTCAAAGTTCAAAGAGGGGTTCTAGCCCAAGACCAGGAAGAGATTTTGAAAGTTAATGTTAAACCTCAGTGTCTTAGGTTGTTGGAAGATCCTACTCATTCACCCCTCATCTGGGAGGTGACTCAGGCCCTAAAGGAGAAGAAGGCTTCTACAAGTGCAAGGAGACAACGGTCAGTGCTTTTTCTGAAAGACTGCGAAAATACTCTAGATGAGGAATGCTGCTGAGCTTTAAGCTGGAGGTGACAGGGGAGCCCAGGGAGTTCAGTAATGTACCTCATTACAAGTATTCTCAACCTATGTGTTTATTCATGCTGTGTGTATTTGTGAAAAGTGTGCCCCAGGTTTATTTGAGAATCTCTTCTGGCTTTTATTTTTACTCTGGCATCCTAGCAAAGGCCTCTGCTTTTCAATAATTCTATTTACTGGCTATTAAAGGTAAGCACATTGAAAGGTAGGTAATCAACTGATCAGAAAACAACAACCCCTATAAAATGTACATATTGTCTCTATTAGAATATATGTTCCCTGAGAGCAGAGACTGTTCATTTTATCTTTATAGCCTCAGACTAGTATATAGTAATAAACGCTTGTTGACTGACCATTAGAAAGGAGGGCTCAATCTTGGGGGTATGCAGGGGAATAAATGTAATGGAATGTAAAGGTAAAAAAAAATAAAATAAATTTTTATATACATCACACACACACACACACACACAGTTATTCTGGACTTATCTATCCCTGTTTTTTTTCTTTTCTCTTAATGTGAATTATCAAATGTTAACTGACCAAAATCACCAGGGCACAGGGTGCTGGGCAGGGCCAAGTTATTTTGCTGTCACTTGCTCCATTCCAACCCCAAACTACATCTAGTTGTATCTACACTATTTTACAGGCAGGCAGGCATCACAGCGGATAGAAAGCTGGGCTTGAAATCAGGAAGATTCATCTTGAGTTGCTTAACCCTCATCTGTAAGAGGAGATGGAGAAGGAAATGGCAGACCACTCTAGTGTCTTTGCCAAGAAACGCCCAAATGGACTCCTGAAGAGTTGAACATGACTGAAATGACCGAAGAACAACAAAATACTATCCTGGATCCACATCCACAGTTCAACACTCCTTGGAGGCTCTTGCTCAGGACGGATAGGAAACAGTGTTTTAAAGTAAAATAAAGCAGATTTAACGATTTTTAGATGTCCTACCAGGTATTTCACAACAATTATGCAACTAAACCACCTGTTAATCAGTGGTTTTGAGCTATTTTGCTGACATATGGATTATACGGATGGATCCACACACTCTCATCTGACTTCCCTTTTGATCTTTGACATAAGCTACCATGGCACTAGCACATCATCTGGACATATAGTAGGCACTCAATAAACACTAACTGATAATAAAGTCAACTAGATTTAGAGGGTGTTAAGAAAAGTTAATTGGTCCTCTAAAAAATAAAACTCATGATTCTGACAACCCAAGGAGTAGGGTTTTATTTAAGATATATTAAAGAAAAAAAAATTATTATTACACAGATTATAGCTTCCAGCTGCAGAAATAACCTTCTAATACAAAAAGCAAACATAAAGTTATAGAATTTCACAGTCTGAAGGGTCTTCAGAGATCTAATACAACCCCTTTATTTTTAATTATGCTGATTTTTTAAAAAAATTAGCAAGCATTTATTTTCTCTCCCTTTCATCTCCTTCCCCTGTTCCTCACTCCCTCAAAACAAAGAAAAGAAAGAAGAAAAGCCTTGTAACAAATACACACATACACATAAAATTAAGCAAAACAAATTTCCACATTGGCTATGTCCAAAAATATAGGGTTAAAGGAGTTAAAAGCAATTTATCACATCTTTTTAGTAGCAGTCTAGACTAGAACTTAGTTCTTAAAATTCCCCATTCACACCCTATCTACTTCACACTACCTTTACATTACATATGTGGACCTGAACTATAATTGTCATTACAGAAAAGTTGTGGAAGCAGTGCTATAAAAGCAAGTCAGGTATAAAGAAAATAAAGAGCTGCTGTCTAACTGTTCCACCTGCACAACCCAGTTAGTTAGAGAGAGGCAGATGCTCTTTATTCAGCATGACAAGGGGGAGCTATCTCTATGGTTACTTCTCTGGAAGGCTAAGAGATGGAAATGAAAAACCAGGGTTTCCAGGCAGGTTGTACTGATGTTGATATGTTCAACATATCAGAATCTGAGGCAAGTTTACAAATGAACAAATGAAAATGGCTCCAGAAATAAGGATTCATCGCACACAAGGCAAATGCCTGTTACTGGAATTTAAAATCTAGTAGAATACAGTTCACTGGAAAACTTTCTAAACTAAGAAATATCCTCAGGGATACTGGGAAAACTCAAACATAACTTTTTATCCCCAGAGCTCAGAACACCGATTAGAGAAGAAGCTGTGCAAAGGTGAGCATTACTGCAACTGTCTCCAGTGTAAAAGCATTCATAAAGACAGAATAAATCACTGACAATTTGTACATGTGATCTATCTCAAATCCAGAACAATAAAGAATAACTCCATCTCCCTCAACCACAAGGCATGTAATGGTTAGCTTCAAACTGAAATTAAATTAAAAAGGCAACTGAATGGTCACAAAATAGCACCTTGCTTTTTAATTCACAGCCGTCACCCTGTTGACCCAATGCTTGTGTGCAAAATGGGGTCCAAGATTAAGGAGAACACATGAACAGCAACAAGTCACTATAAAAAATATCTAAGATGCAAAAAAAATGTTTTGGCATTAAAGTTACACTTTAAATATACTGAAAATAATTACACAGAAAATCTTCACTCAGTCAATCTTAAAGAGTTCGCTGGGCAGGTGATTCAATATATAAAGTAAGTAGAACCAGAACAATTTTTAAAATCCCACAATAATACAAAGGAAAAAAACACTGAAAGACTGTTGACACTGATCAAGGCAATGACTGATTATGACTTCATAGAGAAGCATACCTTCTGCTTTTAGACAGAAAGGTAATGAACTACATAAATAAGAATGAAGCATGATCACGATTTTGACTTGTTTGCTTATCTGAATTTGTCAAAAAAAGGGTATGGTTTCTATGGGGTAAGAGGAGATCATAAAAGGGAAAAGGTAATAAAAAAGAGAGAATACAGCACCAATAAAAGATTAAAAATGTTTTAATTTTTAATTATTAAGAAATAATGCTTAATTTTAGTTCCAAATTGTAAGCATGTCTCCCAGGTGTCAGGTCATGGTGAGTCACTGGGAACTGGACAGTAGATTATAGGGTCATAGATTTACACAGTCTGTTGATCAGATAGATGTTTACAGTTTCTAATGACTGGATTTAGAAGTGGCTAAGTGGTACAATGGACAGAGTGCTGGGCCTGGAGCCGGGATAATTGGAGTTCAAATCCCACCTTAGACATTTACTAGCTCTGTGACCTTGGACAATTCATTTAACCTTTGTTTGCATTAGCTTCCTCAACCATAAAGTGAGGATAACAAGGACTCCTATTTCTCAAGGTTAAAGCACTTAGCTTTTTTGTGTGTGCCTGGCACACATATAAATGCTAGCTATCATTATAGCCTTGTTACTGTTCTATGTAAATCTTGAAGCTGGATCTGCAACACATTGCATCCTGTTACTGTGTTAGGACCCTAAGAGTAGTTATTGCTACATTTGTTGTATTTGTATTTCCAGTCCCTACCACAGTGCCTGGCATATGGGAAACACTTAATAAACGCTTGTTAATTGACTGTCATTAATCACATCTCTTACTAATAATGTGTGCATCCAGCTTTTAGAACAGTGAAGAGTCTGACTCTACACAGGGTCCTGAGAGTCTCCCAAAGATTCAGCAAGCAGGGGCACATAAGAAGCAATACAAAGGGGCATCAGACCACTGGAGATTTCTGAGGGTGTCTCTCTCTCCAAAGCCTCAGAAGAGTATTTATTTCCATACTTTCTGGACACTATCTTGTTATTCTCAAACATCAGCCAGTTTACATCTGTGTGGAACTGATTCTACTTAAATATTTCTTTCTCTCAGACCTTGGCACAGGCAAAATTTTCAAAGTTTTGTCTGTAAAATGAGTCAAATTGTATTCCTGTATCCTGCATAAAATGCAATTCCAAATCTGAATATTTTAATGAAATTTCATTACCAGTCTACAAAGGAAGCAGGCCTAAATAATGCAAATAGTGCAAGAATAATAAAAGACTAGGCTTAAATAAAACATAACAAGAACTTAGGAGGAAGCTCCTTTGAGAATGATGAATTGAATATGCCTGAACCTGATCTTCAGGTTAGTACACTTTCCCATTTCAAATTCATTCCTTTTAAGGACGACCTGCCCTTCCAGGGTATAGCTTTTCAGGAGTTTTGTGAGTGCCCTGAAATTGTTAAAATGCTAATTTTGTGATGCAATAATTTTTAGGTTGCTACATATACCGATATAAAAAGAATTCCATTTACAACTTCTAATGTAGTACTGACCAAGCACCCTATGACTAATGCTGAACGATCATGACTGTAATAATTGTCACTACATTAACTTGTTTAGCTCAAAAGACTTCATTCTCAACCTTCTGGATTCTGACTGTATCTGTCACCAACTTCATTATCATATATAGTTTCAGGGTGATTAATGAAATCAATGTTGCCTTGTGATATTATCACCTAGAACAGGAGGAAGAGGATAAACAATCTTCCTAAAACAACCATGGTTAAACCTGTAGGAAAAGCTAGAAAATTATAGTAAGGATTAACTGATACTTTGACTCAAGAAAAAGAAAAACTTCTTAAAAATCAGAACTGTGTAGAACGGAGTGGGCTGATTCAGAGGATGGAAAAACTTCCATTACAGAAGTCTTCAAGGGAAGACTGTGATCCTTAGAAACATTCTCACTAGGATTCACTATTTAGTAGAGAGAATTTGGATTTTGACCTCCCATCCAACTAAGAGATTTCACAATTTTATATAAAATAGTATAAAATAAAGCATCTCAGAACTAAATTGGTTTAAATTGGGTAGATATTTATAAACTGTTCCACAAGCTATTTTACTTCTTATTTCCATTTTGTTTTTTATATGTATCTACATGTATATATCATTTGCTACAACACTGTTATGTCATAGCAAAGCATAACATATCATGATAGGTTATATTTATATCGCAATATGTATACATATACATACATACACACATATACACACACACATACATACTACGTATGCCTATGTATATATGTATACCATAATCAAGTTAGGTCACTAGACTAACCAAAGAGCAGAGTAATTTTCCATTCAGCTACCAAAGTGAGAGTTTCCCTTTTCTCTCCCACTTAATAGTATTTTATTTTTTCCAATTACACGTAAAGATAGTTTTCAAAATTCACTTTTATAAGATTTTGAGTTCCAAAGTTTTCCCCCCTCCCTAATTTCCCCCCAAGATGGCAAACAATCTGATACAGGCTATACATCTCATTTCTATTTTAAAGAAATGCAAATTTCTTTTGAAAAATTATTGCAGCTTGAAGGCAGGGCCAGGATGGTACAGTAAAAGCAGGGACTTCCCTGAGCTCTCCCCCAAAGCCCTCCAAATACCTGTAAAAAATGACTGTAAAATTCTAGAGCTACAGAACCCAAAAAATGACAGAATAAAAATATCCCCAGTCTAAGACAACTTGGAAAGTCAATGGGGAGGGTCTTTCGTACTGGGCAGAGAGTGGAGTGCAGTCCAGAGTGGGCCATACAGGGACAGACAGGCTGGAGCAGGCCTCAGAGGCTGAATCGCTGGCAGCTGTGGTCATTTCCACACTTCTCAATCCACAAACACCAAAAAGGTCAGTGGGAAAACTCTGTGGGACATGGGTGAAAGAGGAGCAGGTGGTCTGGCCAGCTCCAGCCCCCTGGTGGTGGCAGTGGTAGGTGGTGGTAGTGACAGCAACTGCTGAGGCAGCAGCAGAGGCTGCTTCCTGAGCTCTGAGCCAGTAGATGGTGGGGGATACACACACCTCCATCCCACTGGAAGCAGAGTTCTACCTTGACAAAAGAGTTAGAATGGCAAGTGTTTGGCTGGGAAGATGAGTAAACATTGTAAAAGAACTCAGACTATAGAATCTTACTTTGGTGACAAGGAAGATCAGGGTTTACAATCAGAAAAGGACAGCAGAATCAAAAGTTCCTATATCAAAAGCCTCCAAGAGGAATATGAATTGATCACAGGCCATGGAGTAGCTCAAAAAGGATTCTGAAAATCAAGTAAGAGAAGCAGAGGAAAAATTGGGAAGAGAAGTAAGAGTGATGCAGGAAAATCATGAAAAGCAAGTCAATAGCCTACTAAAGGAGACTCCCAACAATGCTAAAGAAAATTACACCTTAAAAATAGACTAACCCAAAGGGCAAAAAATCCAAAAAGCCAATGAGAAGAAGAAGGCCTTAAAAAGCAGAATTGGCCAAATGGAAAAGGCAGTCCAAAAGGTCACTGAAGAAAATAATTCCTTAAAAATTAGAATAGAGCAAATGGAAGCTAATGACCATATGAAAAATCAAAAAATCATAAAATAAAACTAAAAGAATGATAAAATAGAAGACAATCTCATTGGAAAAACCACTGACCTGGAAAACAGATCCAGGAGAAACAATTTTAAAATTCTTGGACTACATGAAAGCTATTATCAAAAAAAAAAAAAGCCTAGAAATTATCAAGGAAAATTTCCCTGACATTCTAGAACCAGAGGGTAAAATAGATATTGAAAGAATCCATTGATCACTTCCTGAAAAAATCCTAAAAGGAAAACTCCTAGGAATATTGTAGCCAAATTCCAGAGTTCCCTGGTCAAAGAGAAAATACTGCAAACAGCCAGAAAGAAACAATTCAAATACTGAGGAAATGCAATTAGGATAACTCATCTAGATCTACAAGATTCTACATTAAGAAATCAAAGGTCTTGGAATATGATATTGGGGATCAAAGGAGCTAGGATTAAAAAACCAAGAATCATCTACCCAGCAAAACTGAGTATACTCCTTCAGGGGAAAAATGGATATTCAATGAAATAGAGAACTTTCAAGCATTCCTAATGAAAAGACAAGAGCTGAACAGAAAATCTGACTTTCAAATACAAGAATTAAAAGAAGCATGAAAAGGTAAACAGAAAGAGAAATCATAAGAGACTTATTTATCTTGAACTGTTTACATTCCTACATGGAAAGATGATAGTTATAACTATGAGACCTTTCTCAGTATTAGAGTAGTTGGAGGAGATAGACAGATAGATAGACAGACAGACAGACAGATGGCACAGGGTGAGTTGAAAATGAAAATATCTAAAAAATAAAATTAAGCGTTGAGGGAGGAATATATTGAGAGGAGAGAGAGACAGAATGGGGTAAATTATCTCACATAAAAGAGGCAAGAAAAATGTTTTACAATGGAGGGGAAGAGATGGGTGGTGAGAAGGAATGAGTGAACCTTACACTCATTAGATCTGGCTTAAGAAGGGAATGATACACATACTCAGTTGGGTGTCTTACCCTATAGGGAAGTAAGAGGGGAAGGGGATAAGAGGGGGGAATAATAAAAGGGAGGGCAGAGTGGGGAAGGGGGTAGTGTGTGGGGGAAGCATGACCCCCCCCCTTACTCAAATTAACTGCTCAGAGGTGTCTCAAAGTATAAACAGAAAATCTCCTTTATTTGGTTCTCCCCAGAAGTGGGCAGTCCTTTCACTAGTAAAGCTGGAGTCAGGAGGCGCCTTACAGAAGCAGAATGGCAATTTATATAGACCCTGACGCGGAAATCCCCTTCCCATAATTGACCATTATTCTCACTGGCTGAGAAAAATGGGTCTTACATTCTAGGCGGGAAATCTAACCAATCCCTTTTGAAACCCGGTTCAAACTTCCCACTCTCGATGTTATGACCATGAAAATACACATCATTATATGCAAACTAGACAATGAAGATATATGCAAATGAAGCATTGATGACTCATGCAAATTGGGTATTGAGAACTTATGCAAATCAGGTGGACCAGTGTGAGGACTGCAGGCTGCCTGCACATATGCAAATTAGGTATTGAGGAGTTAGTGAGTCATATCCAATCACTGATCCTAAAGCAATACACAGCCTTATATGGAAATCACCTGACTCTGGAGGAATAGAAACCTGGGCCTGGGTCTCTTCCACTCCAGGGAGAAGACTCCATATTCCTGAGAAGTCTTCACTAAATCTGCTCCGAAAATAGAATAATTGGGGGATGGGATAGGATGGAGGGAAATACAGTTAGTCTTTCACAACATGACTATTATAGAGGTGTTTTGCATAACTACACATGTATAACCCATAGTGAACTGCTTGCCTTCTCAATGAGAGTAAGTGGGGAGGGAAGAAGGGAGAGTTTGGAATTCAAAGTTTTAAAAACAAATGTTAAAAAATTGTTTTTACATGCAACTGGGAAATAAGATATACAGGCGATGAGGCACAGAAATCTATGTTACCCTTCAAGAAAGTAAAGGGGAACGGGATAAGAAGGGGAGGATGACGAAAGGGAGGGCAGACTAGGGAAAGGATAATCAGAATGCATGCCATCTCGGGGTGGCAAGGGGTGGGAAGATGGGGAGAAAATCTGGAACTCAAAATCGTGGAAATGAATGTTGAAAACTAAAATAAATAAAAATCTAAAAAAAGAAGAATTATTACAGTATTTGGAATTAGTCTCTTGATTTTGGCGCCATTTCTCTACAGCTTTGGCTAATATATGATTCTGGTAATCTATTTAGAAGGGGCTTAGGCAACACATTTTTAGAAAAGGGAGTTAAAGATATGGACAAGCTGCAAATGACTCTAGTGGATTGATTATTCAAGGAAAGTCCTAAAGGAATAACATACTAGGATTATTTTTTTTAAAACCAGGTGTTCTTTCCTAAAAAAGAATTGAGCAAAGTTCTGAAAAATAAAAGAAACAAAGCAGTCAGGATGGGGTTCAGACTCTGGAAACTTCCTTGAATTGTCCCTGAATCTCCCCACTTAACCTAGCCTTTCATACTCAAATCTGTGGCCATTATCTGTTACCTCTTGATTGCCCCACCTGCTTCCCACCCAGACGCTCCATCGTCTGATATCTCGCTCCATCGTCTGATATCTCCCGACTGCCTCCAGCAGTCTCCAACTCTCCAGAATTCCCTCTTTAGACTTCTCAAGATCTCCCTAAATCCCTTCTCCCACCGCTCTAGACTACCAGACCAACCCCCAGATCCCTCCTATAGTCTTTTCTGTATTTAGTTCCTTCTCGCCTCCAAGAAGGCACTCAGATTCAATCCAACTCAGACTCTGTCTAGCTGAGATTCTATCTGGTGAACAAACATTATAAATGCTTAGGCTCCTTAAGAGGTAACCCAATTTGGCTAATCTTAATAAACTTTGCTTTCTTTGGCTTTAAAAAGGCTTGAGTCAAATTCATTCGAGCGTGACCTGGACTGCTGGTATTTTGGGGTCCCCATCACCCCTAAACCTTGTCAGTAAAACTGTGTTTTTCCATTTTTAAGTGAAAAAAATTAAGTCAAATCTCTCTATGAAGCTCATAGAGGTATATAGAACTCCATATGTTTCTTTTTGTTCTCAATTCTTAAGCTAAATCCATTACCAACGTTATAATGAAATTTTCTAGAGAAAATAGGATTCATATTCTTTATAAAAACTCTTTACTTCTAACATACCATCAAATGACAATTGTACCTCAATTAGATAAGGAAAATTAACATTACTCTTCCTCACACTGTGGTTTTGGTCTGTAAAAGTTACTAACTTCCCAAAGTAAATTTCATCCAAATCTTAAAATTATTTAAATACCCATATCCTTACAAAAACTATACTACAGCTAAAACAAAGTTACATATTAGAGCTAAGAGTTTTACATTTTCTACAAATGTGACTGGAATTTTTTTTTCTTTCTGGGAAAGAACTGATTGATGGATGAAGGCATTGGAAGTTTCAGTGAGAACAAAGAATACAAGGTTAGGAGTGGCAGGGAAAATGATCTTGTACTTATCTACTTTGTATTATTTGCTACACCCTTATATATGTCCTTGCTGTCTGTTAGAATACAAATGTCTTGCTAGTAGGGATTTTTTCTTTTATTGTGTTTATCTCTGGTTAACTTACAAAGAACAGTTTTGCAGACATAATGCTAGGTACACAGTAGGCTCTGAATGAATGCTTGTTGATGGCTGAGTTTAACAGGATTACGTCAACATAACTGCTCTTTGTATGCCCCTTGAATGGGAACAGATTTAGTGAAGACTTCTCAGGAATATAGAGTCTTCTCCCTGGAGTGGAAGAGACCCAGGCCCAGGTTTCCATCCCTCCAGTCCAGTGATTCCATATAAGGCTATGTATTGCTTTGGGATCAATGATTGGATATGACTCACTAACTCCTCAGTACCTAATTTGCATATGCGCATGCAGTCTGCAGTCTTCACACAGGTCCACCTGATTTGCACAAGTTCTCAATGCCCAATTTGCATGAGTCGTCAGTGCTTCATTTGCATATATTTTCAATGCCTAATTTGCATATAATGACTTGTATTTTCGCCGGCTTTGTAACGTTTGGGGAAGTGGAAAATTTGAACCAGGTTTCAAAAGGGATTGGTTAAATTTCCCACCTAGAATGTTAAGACCTTGCTTCTCAGCCAATGAGAATAATGGTCAGTGGTGGGAGGGGGATTTTCACATCAGGGTCTATATAAATTGCCATTCTGCTTCTCTAAGGCGCCTCCCTACTCCAGTTTTACTGGTGAAGGGACCACCCGGTTTCTCACAAGAACTGAATAAAGGAGATTTTCTGCTTTTACTTTGAGACACCTCTGAGCAGTCAATTTGAGTAAGGGCGGGGGGGTTCGTGCTTTCCCCCCCCACACCCTTGTGGAAGGACACACTTCCTTTTCTCCTAAGACTTTTCTAATGATGATAATCAAAGGGTATGTACTAGTGTTACTTTTCAGGCACTATGACTCATCTAAACTTCTGGGAAATAAACAGGATGGTAAGTTCATGGATTTCAAGCTGAAAGGGTTAGCAAAGGCTTTTTGGTCCAGTCTTCTTATTTCATAGGGGAGAAAATTAAGGCTTAAAGAAATTAAGTGATCTGCTTAGAATTGCACACCTATTAAGGGTTAAGGACACATCGATGGGATATAAAGTACAAAGTACTTTGCAAACCTTAGAGTTCCATGTAAAGGTTAGCTTTATTTGTGTTTGTTTCATTATATTTGAGCCTGTCTCTTCCTGTTTCCAAGTTGAATACTGCCTGCTACAAAAACCCTTTCTGACAGATGAAGCTTAATTAGATCTGATTCCTTGGTGAATCAGCTCAACTCTTCTCTCCCATAAGACATTACTTTTTCATCCTAGCACCAACTTGCCCTGCCAAGCTTAACAGCCTTGGATTACTTCCACAATGGCTTACCTTCAATTTTACTCATTTGCTCATGAAAGAAGCTGGAGAAAATCATGAAAGGCTACTCCACTAAAAATTTGTGTTCAATAATTTCAACTGGGCCTTCACAAGGGCAAGGCAATTCTTTAACACTCTCCTATCTAATCACTACGAGTGCCTTTGCCAAACTTTATCATTTCTCCTCAAACTTTCCTTCCTTAATCCTCTTAGCTAAGAACCATGCCTCATACTTCAATGAACAAATTGAGGACAGTTGCCGAGAGCTCCCTCTCGGTCCCTCCTCAGCTGCCATCACATGCCTTCTTCCCACAGATCTCCTCCATCCATCTCACAAGAAGTGGCTCTTCTTCACAAAACAAATTCTTCTATATGTACAGGTGTATGAAAGGAAGACTTTGTATCCGTTTTGATTTAGTTTCTGGATCCATGGTCATGGGAATATCTAGTTTCTAGGTGTTTGATAATAACTCCTAGAATAGGCTCAGGGATTCTAGATAGTAGTTCCCAGAATGGGAGTGACAAACAGTCCTACGGTGGCTGTGCCAGAGATGTGGGAGTGACATAATCGATACTTACTATGCTTTTGTGGAATGATGATATTGCTAAAGTTATCTTGTGAGCTTGACGTTGGCAAGATGCCTTCTTTGTCTGTTGCCCTATATAAGCAAGTGGGCACTGCTCGGTGAGGGGAAATTATGGGGGAACCAGGAACCCATAGGAGAATCTATATGTGCCTCAACCAGCCCCCATTGATGCTTGGGGGGATTTAAGAAGAATGCACAAGTGTGCCTGTCTGATTGATGCCATCAAAAAATAGGGGTGGCTGCTCCCGCTTCGAGAAGGGTGATTAGGGAATGCTGTAGGAGCTGGTTCTCCCAGCAACAATCTGAGAAGACAAGCCTAGAATAAAGATGATTATTGACCCTTATGGCAGTGTCTGCCTGTCTGACCAGATCTAGAGTAAACTTGTTAGAGGCTGGAGACCAAACCCTCCAGTACCTCCTGTATGTTATCTGTGAAACAACAGGTAATCTCACTTCAATTTTCACTCTCTCATTAATCTTCAATCTCTTCCTGTCTACTGGCTGCCTCCTTACTGCTTATGTCTCTCCCATCCTCAAAACAACCTCATTTGATGCATCTACTCCCCCAAGCTATGACCCTCTATCTCTCCTCCTCCTCTTTGTGTCTAAACTTGAGAAAGCCATTTACAAGTTGGTGCCCTACCACTCACTTTTCTTCCTCTCTTCAAAACACTCTGAAATCAGTCTCCCAACCACATCATTCAACTTAAGACTGCTCCTGGCAAGTTACTGATAATCTCTTAATTGCCAAACCTCAATTTCTCACTGTTCATCCTTCTTGGCTTCTGTGGCTTCAGACACTGATGATCATTCTCTTCTCTCTAGGTTTTTGCAACACAGCTCTCCTCTGGATTCTTGTCCTATCTATCTGATTGCTCCTCCTCAATCTCCTTTGCTGGATCTACATCCAGGTTTCACTCATCAACCAGGAAATGTCTTCCAAGGCTCTGTCCTGGGCCCTCTTCTCTGCTCCTACTACACTATTTCACTTAGCGATCTCAACAGGTCTCATACACCCCTCAAAATCAACATGTGTAAAAACAGACTTTTACCTCCCAAACCTTCCTCTCCAAACCTTCCCCTCTTTCTAGTTTTCCTATGACTGCTGAGGGCATCACCATCCTCCCAGACACCCAGGCTTAGACCTAGGTGTCATCCTTGACTCTTCACCTTCATTCTCTATACCCAAACAGTTACTAAGTCCTGTCCATTCAACCTTTGTAACATCTTTCATAGAGACAGCTTCTCCTCACTTCCCCCCCACCCCTGCCTCAAATCACCATCACTCTAGTGTAAGTCCTCATAACCTCTTGTCTGAACATCCACTTCTGATTGGTCTCCTTGCTTTAAGTCTCCCCCTTTCAATCCATTCTTTACTCAGTTGTTACAGTAAACTTCCTAAAGCCCAGTTCATCCATCCATCCATCCATTCAATAAATCCCAGGGGTTCTCAGTTACCTCCAGGATCCTCTTTGTGGCTTTTAAAGCCCTTTATAC
The DNA here is from genome assembly GCA_023548195.1 of Bettongia penicillata ogilbyi. Taxonomy (NCBI): domain Eukaryota; kingdom Metazoa; phylum Chordata; class Mammalia; order Diprotodontia; family Potoroidae; genus Bettongia; species Bettongia penicillata. The sequence continues at coordinate 6,961,978 of JAJHZJ010000131.1, forward strand.
ATTAACTCCTTCCTATCTTTCCTGTCTTCTTCCACTCTACTCCCCTTTATCCACTCTGTGATCCAGTGACCTTGGCCTCCGGGCTGTTCCTCACACAAGACACTTCATTTCCAGATTCTGCATTTTCACTGGCTATCTCCCATGCCTAGAATTCTCTTCCTCCTCATCTCTGTCTCCTGGCTTCCTTTATGTGCCAGCTAAAATTTCATCTTTTGTAAGAAGCTTTTCCAGTTATCCCTTAATGCTGGTGTCTTCCCTCATCTCCAAGTTATCCTGTGCATACAGGTACATAGTTGTTTTAAAGCTGTCTTACCCAATACAATATGAACTCCTTGAGATCAAAGACTGTTTCTCTCACTGCTCTATTAGGAGGTCTTTCAAAGATACTACAGAGCTGCCTTTCCTTAATAGTGTTGTCTTGACATTTTAGTGTTAAAGGCAGCAAAGGACAGAAGAGAGAGCACTTAATTTGGAGTCAACGGATGCCAAAAATGCAGCATCAAAACTTAGAGCTGCTTAGGACTTTAGAGGTCATCTAGTACAATCTTATTTTTTTTTTTAACAGACGACAAAACTGAAGTCTGAGTGGTTTGCTCAAGGTAATGCACAAACAGTGAGTTACAGTGGGAATGAGAACCCCAGGGCCTCTAACTACACCTTCAACATTTCCTAGTACCTTGTTGAGATGAAAATTCTGGCTCTGCAATTTGCTACCTGTGTTACCGTGGGCAAGTAAGAACTTCTTTGGCTTTCAGTTTCTTCATCTGGGCTACACAATCTCTTAATTCCCTTCCAGGTCTGAATCCTATAACATTTAGGATCTCCCTAGTATCTTTCAAAAAAAAGGTACAGTGTTGTATAATGTAAAGTATCTGAGTGAAAGTGTCTGCAAATTATATTTAGCTTTAGATATTATAGATAGATTCTGACACTTTCAGACAAGTTTCTGAAGGGTGGCCTTAATTAGCCAAATTCATTTCAAGGGAGACCTAAAATGCTTACAGCGAGGAAACTACTTGTGAAATAAATGTGCTATGTATATGAGAAGGCAAAATCTCCTCCTCCATGAGGCTTTTTCCTTTTAGAATGGTGTTAATTTAGTAAATTCATTTGGTCAAGTCCAATTACTAATGGGTCTGCTGGCTTCATTAAAAGAAACTGTTCTATGGCCACAACTACACCCTTAACCTTAACCAACCTCCATACAAATGTATTGTTGTCACAAGGAAGTAAAAGGTGTGTTAAGTGTCTGACCAAGATAAAGTGCAGAGACTAAAAATGGTTCTTTAATGTGTTTGCATACTAAAGACAGCAGCATGTGTACATGTACACTCCTTACTGCTTACAGATTTGTCAAAAGTTCCACTTATTTTATTAAATAATATCTTGATTTTATCTACTCTTGAGGCATTAGTTACCACTTTGATGCAAAATTGTTTCTAAAACTCCTGCCAACCCAAACTGCTCTCCTGAGCTCTGATCCTATATTTTAATTTGTCTGTCATAGTGGACAAAGTGTTGCACCTGGAAGCACGAAGATATGAAAAGAAATCTGCCCCCTCTCTCTTTCTAACTTCCTTAAGGTGGTCACCACTATTCCAATGCTCTTGGCTGAAAATTCTTGACCTTTGATCTTACTTTGAAGTAGCTGCTAACAACAAGTGTGTGTGTACACAAAGTGTTTTCATCACAACATTCTTCTAAGAGTTAACACATTTATTATTACAAGACAGTTAACACAAGATGAAGAAACTGAGGCTTAGATGTGACCTGCTGAGGATCATATGACTAGCCAGTTTGGCCCAGAGTTTACTTCAAACCCAGGTCTCTCCTGATTCCAAGGACAGTACTGTTGCACTACAAAGCCATCTCACATCCTGTCACTTTGACAATAGTAACATATTTCAAATTTATTCTTTCTCTTACCGTAGCAACCACTCAAGTCATGGCCCCCATTGTCTCTAGACTAGACCACTTTAACAGCTTCCTAACAGGGCTTTCTATCTCTAGGTGTGCCCCACCTAACACACTATTACCAAAATAATCTTCCTAACGTACAAGCCTGATTATATCATTCCCCTCTTCAAAACACAAACTTAGCCTCATACTCAAGCATTTATGAAATGTCTACTATTTGCTATGGATAACGGTGCTAGGTAATGGGAAAAGAAACAGAAAACAAGCAGTGCCCATTAGAGGTTTACATTCTATTTGGAAGGAACTAACATATATAAAGATAAATGATGGGGGGCCTATAATGGGGAGGAGAGAGAGGAGAGCACTAATAGCTCAAGGGTTTAGAAAAAGCTTCATGAAGGAGGTGACAAGAGCAGAGCCTTGAAGGGTATCTACCAACAGGGCTCCAATTTCCCTTTGTGGCCTTATTTTATACTCTTCCCCTTCACACAACCTATGCTCAGACAGAATTTTATTGATTACTGGTCCCACATTTCATCCTGCCCTCTCTTATCCCCTTGTATTTTGAATCCCTGTTCTCCACGCTCAGAACAGGTTTTCCTTCTTCATCTCCCCCACCCATTTTTGCCTAATGAAATTTTTCAAGACCCAAGTGAAGTGTCACTTCCTTGATAAAGTCTTTACTGATTACATAACTAGATAATTATATAAGTAGACATGATTCTTCTCTCTTTGATTCTAAACTCATCCTGTTTGACTCCTCCTGTGTATTTCATTACATTCTGACATCTACTGTAGTTACATGAATATAGGTCTTATTCTGTTTACTACATTTAAGCTCTTCAAGAAGGGTCTATGCCAGCATTTCAATTTATTAAGTTTATTAAGTGCATTTGTGTATCCCTAGCAACTGATATAGTTCCTTAAACCTAGTAGACATTTCATAAATTTGTTTTAAAATCACTATTTTTTCTTAAAACCTAGCAACCATGAGGCAGCTGATGGACAAAGTGTAAAAAAAAAAAAATCAAAGCTGGGAGGCAATTTCACCTAACACACTCAAGAGAATCCTGCAATTAAATTTATTGGGAAGGACACAAGACTCCTTAACATTAAGGACACTAACACTAATAGCATAAAAACACTAATGCCTTTAAGTCATAAAAGTGAGAATGTAGAATTTATCTACATTGAAAGAATCACCTCTATTGTTCCGTCTTTCTTCCTATCTAGATTTTTAAGAAAAAAGGAATGTGAAACATTCAATAATGTCTTTTATTATTCAAAAAATGTATTGTCCTCATTTAAATAATAGAACCTCTCAATACCGTTAACTAACGAAAGTTAAATCTATCAGTATAAAAAAGGTGAATTAATTTAGAAGCTTTCATGAAGAGAAAATTTTGTAATTTCTTCCATTATTAAGAGGCCTCTGGGATTAAAAATATGCCATAATAGTTTCACAGTTCTTTCTTTAAAATAAAAAAAAAGAGACAGACACTGAGGGACTATAAACTTACCATTAAACTAAGTCAATGAACATAAGTAACAAACTCCTAACAAATAATAACAAAGAACCAAAATATCAGAATTTAAAAAGCATTTTGATCCAGGCCCCTTTCCAAGTTCTTCCATAATTCTGAAACCACAGGCTTTTTTTTTTTTTCTTAAATAATCACAGCTGCAGTGATGGTATATACAGTGCTAGTTTTACTGACCTCTCTTTGTATTTCTTTATGTAGATCTTTATACATTTTATTTACCTAACATATATTTATGAGAAATATCATAATATTCTATTAATATCCCAAAATTTATTCAACTATTTTTAGCCTTTAACTTGAAGGCATAAAGGCTATTTCTAGCTTTTCCAATTAGAAATAAAGATTGGTCCTTTTTAAACTTAGTAGTTTTTAGGATAATTTCTTAGTTAATGGAACCCTGGTCTCAAAATGCATGATTAATTTGGGACTCTCACTAAAAATTATCATAATATCCTGAAAAATGTTTTTACTGGCTTGAACTCCCAACAATGTATTATAATACCTGTGATTCTACAGCACAACCAACAATGAATTTCGTATTTTTGCCGTTTGCTATTTTTGCCATTTTCATGGATTTGTAGTAGTACTGTAAGGTTGTTTTGATCTCTATTTTTCTAACTACTAAAGAGTTTGTGAATCTTTTCACATGGTTATTAAAAATTTGTATTTCCTCCTCTGAAGATTGCTAGTTCATATCCTTTAAAATAGTAGTCTCCAATATGGAGACAGTAGTATTACTCCAATGAGTGCAAAACAACCAAGAGGTAGAATAATGCATTATATCCTACCTTCACCTTGTATCCAATAGTGGGGGTTCTCTAACACAACCACTTCAACTGCTCCTTCAGCTACGCAAACTCCCATCACTTCCCTCTGAGAGAGGTATTCCCTTAGGATAGTGATAACCTAATCAACTACTGGAGCACACTCAGCAGTAAGACTATGCAAGCAACACTGAAAAAGTTCTGCACCAAATAAGTTTTGTGACTCCTTTCAGCATTCTGATCTTTTTTCTGAGGTGGAAGATCCTATTCCTATCCCTCTTTCCTTTTCATCTCTTCCTTAATTAAAAAAAGAAAAAGAAAGCCTTATGACAAATATGTATAGTTGAGTAAAACAAATTCACACACTGGTCATAAATACAAACGTACGTCACATTCTGTATCTTGAGCCTATCTCTTTTCTAATAGGCAATGGTCAAGATATTTCATCACCAATCCTCTGAAATTATAGTTGGTAACTGAATTTGATAAGAATTCTTAAGTTTTCCAAATGCAGGGAGGAGCCAAAATGGCAGAGTAGAAAGACTCACGTATGCTAGCTCCGAAATCACAGCCCATAAATTTTCTGTAAAAAGAACTCTCCCAAGATTCTGGAGCAGTACAAGCTGCGCAGCAACTCAGTGGAGATTTCCGTTCCAGAGAGCCCTGAAAAACTGGCACCAAAGGTCTGTCGTGCACCCGACAGTGGAGCCCAGCCATGCCTGGGCAGCGCAGCCTGAGAGGAGCAGATCCGAGCAAGCTTCAGGGATGGAGCCTGAAGTGTCCGCGAGGGTCCCTTGACCCACAGGCGCTACAGGTCACTGAGAGAGACTTCTGTGCTGTCCAAGAGGGGAGCGGGGTGTCTCCATAACTCAGGCCCCCTCAGGAGGAAGTGGCAGAGGTGGCCAGGGGCTTCTGGAGAAGGGAGGTCCTCAGATCCATTACTGAAGGTCTCTGCATAAACCCCCTGAGGGAACTGAGCCTGGGAGGCGGCCCTGCCCCCACCTGAGCACCAGAACTTAAGCTCACATTAAATAGCAGCCGCACCTGCTGCGGAAAGCCCATTTGAATCTCAGACCTCAAGCACTAGCTGAGCGATCTAGGCGGGGGTGGACAGGAATCTCAAAGTCAAGTAACTGGCTGGGAAAATGCCCAGAAAAGGGAAGAAAAATAAGACTATAGAAGGCTACTTTCTTGGTGAACAGATGTTTTCTCCTTTCATTTCTGATGAGGAGGAAAAATGCTTACCATCAGGGAAAGATATAGAAGTCAAGGCCTCTGTATCCCAAACATCCGAAATAGATAGCCAATGGGCTCAGGCCATGGAAGAGCTCAAAAAGGATTTTGAAAATCAAGTTAGACAGGTGGAGGAAAAACTGGGAAGAGAAATGAGAGAGATGCAAGAAAAGCATGAAAAACGGGTCAATACCCTGCTAAAGGAGACCCAAAAAAATGCTGAAGAAAATAACATCTTGAAAAATAGGCTCACTCAATTGGCAAAAGAGGTTCAAAAAGCCAATGAGGAGAAGAATGCTTTCAAAAGCAGAATTAGCCAAATGGAAAAAGAGGTTCAAAAGCTCACTGAAGAAAATAGTTCTCTCAAAATTAGAATGGAACAAATGAAGACTAATGACTTTCTGAGAAACCAAGAAATCACCAAACAAAACCAAAAGAATGAAAAAATGGAAGAGAATGTGAAATATCTCATGGGAAAAACAACTGACCTGGAAAATAGATCCAGGAGAGACAATTTAACAATTATGGGACTACCTGAAAGCCATGATCACAAAAAGAGCCCAGATATCATCTTTCAGGAAATTATCAAGGAAAACTGCCCTGAGATTCTAGAACCAGAGGGCAAAATAAGTATTTAAGGAATCCATCGATCACTGCCTGCAAGAGATCCAAAAAGAGAAACTCCTAGGAACACTGTGGCCAAATTCCAGAATTCCAGGTCAAGGAGAAAATATTGCAAGCAGCTAGAAAGAAACAATTCCAGTACTGTGGAAATACAATCAGGATAACACAAGATCTAGCAGCTTCTACATTAAGGGATCGAAGGGAGTGGAATAGGATATTCCAGAAGTCAAAGGAACTAGGACTCAAACCAAGAATCACCTACCCAGCAAAACTGAGTATAATACTTCAGGGGAAAATATGGTCTTTCAATGAAATCGAGGACTTTCAAGCATTCTTGACGAAAAGACCAGAGCTGAAAAGAAAATTTGACTTTCAAACACAAGAATAAGAAGAAACATGAAAAAGTAAACAACAAAGAGAAGTCATAAGAGACTTACCAAAGATAAACTGTTTACATTCCTACATGGAAAGACAATATTTGTAACTCTTAAAACTTTTCAGTATCTGGGTAGTTGGTGGGACCACACCCACACCCACACACACCCACATACATGCGTGCACGCACGCACATACACACATGCACACACATACAGAGACAGAGAGCACAGAGTGAATTGAATAGGATGGGACCATATCTTAAAAGAAAATAAAGTATACAGTGAGAGAGAAATGTAGTGGGAGGAGAGAGGGTGAAATGGAATGGGGTAAATTATCTCTCATTCAAGAGGCATGCAGGAGACTTTTTAGTGGAGGGAAAAAGAGGAGAGCTGAGAAAAATCATGAAGTTTACCCTCATCACATTCGACTAAAGGAAGGAGTAAAATGCACAATCATTTTGGTATGAAAACCTATCTTACAATACAGGAAAGTGAGGGAGAAGGAGATAAGCAGGGTGGGGGGGATGATGGAAGGGAGGTCAATGGGAGGAGGGAGCAATTTGAAGTCAACACTCAGGGAGGGACAGGATCAAAAGACAGAATAGAAACAATGGGGGGCAGAATAGGATGGAGGGTAATTCAGTTAGTCTTACACAACATGACTATTATCAAAGTCATTTGCAAAACTACACAGATATGGCCTATATTGAATTGCCTGCCTTCCCAAAGGGAATGGGTGGGGAGGGAGGGATGGGGAGAATTTGGAATTCAAAGTTTTAGGAACAACTGTTTAGTATTGTTCTTGCTAGTAAGAAATAAGAAATACAGTTAATGGGGAATAGAAAGTCATCTGGCCCCACAGGACAAAAGAGAAGATGGGGACAAGAGAAGGGAGGGATGATAGAAGAAAGGGCATATTGGTGAAAGAGGAAATTAGAATGCTTGGTGTATTGGGGTGGGGGGAGGGGATAAATGGGGAGAAAATTTGGAACCCAAAATTTTGTGAAAATGAATGTAAAAAGTTAAATAAATTTATATTAAAGTTCAATTAAAAAAAAAGGAAAAAAAAAAGTTTTCCAAATGCAAAGATAAGAAGAGCTATCTACACTTTGGGTTTACTTCCAGTGACTGGATGCAGTGAGCTATGCAGCTAAATATTAAAACATGCGGATAATAACAGTTGTGATCTCCAAATTAGATATTACCTGTACAAGGTATTGTCCCTTTAGAAGGTAAGTCTCTTTCACATGGATAGTCTGAGTGCTAAAAGAAAGTTACGTTAACTCAGAGTCCTGAGAGAGTTGCTGGTAATTTTTAAATGTGATGAGCTGTTTTATACTGGAGCAAAGATAATTTATCTGAGTATAGATGGAAGAAGAGAATTTGGTATCTAAACATAGGTTAAGAAGGGGGCTATTCAGAGAAAACCCAGAATCTGAACCCAAAACATTAAGAGAAAAAAGACAGAAGGTAGAGGAAGGTGAAAGGACAAATTTTAGAAATCTATCAGCTAAGTCTGAAGCTAAGAGTTGCTGTGCAAGTGTAAGTCCAACTGAGCAGAGGCAGAGCTTGAAAGCAGAGAATCACAGAAGTCAATCAGAAGACGAAACAGTCTGACTGAGAAATTCTGCCCACTGAAATGCAAGTCAAGCACGTGGATCATTCAGTTTAATAGGGAAATGTCTGGTGAATAAAAAAGCTACAATCAAGGAATTTTTATGGACAGTTACTGACCCAGAAAGAAGACATCAAAATGTGTAGTTCTAATGCTGTCACTCTCTCATGGCAATTACTTATTCATGTTCTCCTTGGCAAGTTTCTGTGAGTGCCCACTCTGCCCACAGGTACCAAATGCATTGGTTGGAGAGTGTGACCCAGGTCTGGGTGTGGATTGAAAGGTATTATTCCTTTATGTGTCTGCTTTGTAAGCACCTGTGATATACTTGTTTTGGGCAGACAGAAGCACATTAATAGGGACTAAAGACCTGAAATAGTAGAGAGGAATTCTCCCACACTAGGCTTACACCTAGGATCCTGTGGAGTCCCATTATGCACTTGGTGCTTCTCCGGGAACCTGGAATAGCCAATGTGAGAGCAAGTTGGAGTAAATGAGTCTGAAGAGACTGACGAGGTAGGTGTCCAAAACTGCTAAGTGAGAGATGAAGACATTACAATACAGGTGAGTTTAAAGTGGTATGTAAGTACAAGCTATTCTTATTCTCTTTTATTGAACCCTATTCCTCCCTAGTTTACCTAACTCCTAACCCATTGCACAAAATCATTTGGACATCCCACTCTAGTCTTAAGAAACTCTTCCATTATCTTCAAACTTTTCAACCAATACTCCTTCCACCTGCCTGTGTAGCTGAAACCTGGTTTCCCTCCTCTTGAACTCTTTCAGCAGGGGAACCCTCCTCCCAATTCACATGGCCAAGAACGGGTTTAGTATACTTGCTTCTCCATCTCCCATAAAAAGCTGACCCCCTTTTGAAGCTCAAGATATTCAATTATACACTCCTTCCCCCATAATAACTCATATTTATTCAGTATTTTTAGGGTTTTCAATTTTCCTTACAATTCTTCTGAGAAATAGGAAATTAAAAAACTATCTCCATTTTAGAGATAAGGAAACAAACTCACAGAGGTGAAATAGTTTTCCAAAGTACATTGCTTTTTCCACTACAGCACACATTGCTTCTTCTGAATCCGTTCTTGCTGTCACTGACAGTCCACTAAGTTATTCAAACAAATTTTTCAATGATTGGTAGACAGGTCACAGTTTTAATATTCTATGTCCTACCATCATTGGTGACTAACACTCATGTTTACAATCCCTGAGCACACTTTTGGTCTTAGGAATATACCTTAGGCCTAAACACCTCTCACAGTCCATTCATCCACTCATGAATATCTAATATTTATAAAGAAGCTGCTACATCCTGGTGGCTGAAGATACAAGGCAAAGCCAAAACCAGTTCCAACCCTATAGAAGCTGATAGACTACTGGAGTTGGGGGTGGGGCCAGAGATACACCTTGTATAATAATATGGTGGGGGAGGTGCAAACAACTAGGGGGTCTATGAAAGACCTATAGAAAGTTACACTCGGGCTGAGCTTTGAAGGAAGCCAGGGATTCTAAGAGGAGGCAGAGGTAAGGAGGGAATACACTCCAGATGTGATGGACACTGGTGAAGGCATGGAGATTGGAGATAAAACGTTGTGTTCAGAGAAAAATTAAGTTTGGCTAGAATGTAGAACAACCGATGGAGAATACGTACTAAGCCTGGAAGGTAAACTGGTACTAGGCTTTAAATATCAAATTGAGGAGTTTTTCTTTTGTCCTATAGGCAATGAACGGGGAAGTCAATGAAGCTTCTTGAACAAGAGAGAAGTAGTAACACAGTCAGACTTTTGCTTTGGGAATATCAATTTGGAAACTGTGGAAGATGCAATGGGAAGAGAAGAACATAGAGTCAGAAAGCCAAGAGTCAGAATGGTAAAAGTCCAGGTGAGGTGTGATGAGGGCCTTGACTAGGATGATAGCCACGAGCAGACAGAAGGTGAAGGATTTGAGACATCTCTAAGATTCTCAACTTTTAAATTCCATTCTCTAACCCTAACCTCCTATGGATATGCTTGTCCCACTCACACAAAATTTAGCACTTGCCCTTATCATGATCGCTGGTGTCTGACCCATCCATTTCTTTCACTAGTTTCACGTGCCTCCATATCCAGACTCTCTACCCTACCTGCCTGCCATTTTAATATTTCACAACTGATGCTCCTAGTGAACTCCTTGTCCCATTGACCTCTGTTCCCAGTCTTTTAACTCCACTTCATCGGTTTCTAAACCTCATACTTCTCTCCTACTTGAGGGCAGGACCAGCACTACTGAATAAAATCACCAGTTTACAGCACATGATCTCATCAGGGGACAAAATCAATAGCAAAAGCTGGGAATTGCGAAGAGGCTGAACGTTAGGCTTGATGTCAGGAAAAATTTCTTAACAATAAGAGCTATCCAAAAGTGGAAGCAGATGTCACCTCAAGGGGTAGTGGTCTCTTCCTTTTTGGAGACTAGAGGATCACAGATTTAGAGCTGAAAGGGACCTCAGAGACCCACTTAGGTTAAGGGACTTGTACAAGGTCACAATAGATAATTAGCATAAGAAGCAAAATATGAACCCAGGTCCTCGGAGTCCAAAGTAAATGCTCTTTCCACTGTACCACAATGCCAACCCGTATGATTATTTGACTGGTATTCTGTGTTAGGGATTTCTATTCAGGCGTGGATTGGATTAGATGACAAATGAAGTGCTTTCCAACCCAAAATCTGTGAGGCTGTGGCTAAGTTCTTTATTTCACTGATGTCCAATACCACTGCTACAAGTTAAAGAACATTGATATTTGGCTTGCTAAGAGGAAAACAAAGGCTTAGTATTCTCAAAAAACACACACACACACACACACACACACACTCTCTCTCTCTCTCTCTCTCTCTCTCTCTCTCTCTCTCCAATTTCATCTCATTTTAGACTTCAGTAGTGTGTCTAAACAAAAAAGGGAAAAGAGGAACTAAACTCCTCTGGCATAATACGACAGAGTATACATTACAATAAGAAACATCTTACTCTAGACAGACTGCAGACAATTTAATTATAGTAATTACTATAATATAAGTAAGGGTCAAGCCTAAGATATTATCAATAGTTTGTCTGGTTCATCATTGTGCCATTGTAAATATTTCAAATGGTTAAGAATAAAAAAATTCAGCCTCTTCAAAAAGAGTTTTCCTTTGCCCACATTGATAACTTACATTTTCATGTTTCATATGCTTCAGTAACCGCAGTTCCCTGTAAGTCCTTTTTGCATGGATGATGGACTGAAATGGTCTGGATAACTTCTTCACTGCTACACGTAATCCTGTTTTTTTGTCAAAAGCTGCACTGTGGGGGAAAAGAATAACATTATTCTAAATCCAGGTTAAGAGTATTTACTTAAAATGCTGTTTTATTACTAATTAAATGGTTTAATTACAAAGATAGCATGAAAATTCTACTCATCTCAAAAAATAACACATAATATCCTATATTTTGATATTCTGGTTCAAAACTTAAGAAATTTAACCTACTATTCTATCTTCAATAGTGAAATTCATGGCATATTTGCTTCAAGAGAACATCTCTATATGAGTATTCACAGGTCTCAGGGTATAGCCAGAGGCTTCCATACCTGGATGCTCTGGATCTCTTTCTTTGGCAAAGTGGGCAGTCTTAATCTTGAATGAATTAACAGCTACAATTAGAAATCTTCAAAATTCATATTAACATTTCTCAACAGAACGTGTTTCACATGAAAAACATCTTCCAAGGGAAGAGAGCCATGACTACGGACAGAGAAATCATGCACTTTTCAAGGCCACAAAACTCAGGGGCTGGGAATTGGGGGCACAATGAGGTATACTTTTTTTAAAAAACATTCCAGAAAGTCTACTCTCCATGGTCCACAGCTATTTATTTTGTGGTAAGAAAAGCTGAACCTTTACTGTAAAAGGTACAAGGTCCCAGGAGAGGAGTAATATATATGGTATAAAATTCTTTAAACTCAAAGCTTGCCTACGGTACACAAATGCTTTGTGCCAGCTCTGTTTCCAAGAGGAGCAGTTAAGAGTCCACCTTCACTGCTTCATTCAGATTCTCTTCCACTCAGTCACCTTTATGGCATCTAATATTTGGCATCAGTCTGGAGACCTTTCAAAATTCAAGGTTGGTCTAGACTAGGCCTGACAACATACGCCGCCCCCCCCCCTCAAAGGATTTCGGGAGGCTGCCACGTGTAGTCTGGGTCACGTGACAGCTGCCTGAAATCCTTTGGCAGGGCATATGTTGTGCAGGCTTGGGCTAACGAGTCATAAGACTAACAAGGCCCTAAGTTTACACATAAGGAAGATACTATAAACAGCTAAATAAAACAGTGTTAAGGAAAAAAGTACTTAAATTGGCAATGTTCCAAATAATGCCTAGCATATGAACACTGAGGAATCTCTTGAGAATGCAGTTTTGTACCCACCACAAATCATGCCAGAATATAACCAGACTCCACCACTTTTCTGAGAATTTACACATTGAATAAAGGTCAAGTACTCTGATTTGGGCAAAAGCAACTTGCAAAAATGTTTGTGTAAAACTAATACAACTGTTCTCCCAATTAAACATTAGATGTTCTAAACCTTTTTGTTATCAAGTCATTATTAGTAGGCTAACCAAATGTGTGACTAAGTTGCTAACCTTCATATTAAGAGTCAGTAAGTGACCCTTTACAGTTAAAACATAAAATAGGAATTTTACTGCACTAAGTTCTTCTTCAAAAAATACTTACCCCTGAAATTTTAAATGCCACTTAGCAAACAATGTGACATACTCAAATCCTAGAAGTCTCTAAGCACTTTCAACAAAAAAAGATTTAAAGGGTGGTTATACTTTTAAATGAGCATGTAACCATGGTAGGAACTATGAAAGCCTTATCTTACATGTATAAGTACTGTTATATTTTGTCTATTTTGTACTAGTGAGTGAAGAATGATTTTACATTTTTAAATAAAGTACATTTTAAGAAGTGCATTTTAAAATGTAAAAATCATTCTAAGTTCAGAGGCCATACAAAACAGGAGGGTCGATCGCCTGCTTTAGACATCCCTTCCCACATTCACACCACTGTGCTTCCTGAAGACACACTGCAAAATGACTGCAGAAGATAGCTACAAAGTCACTGACTGCACTTGTGATTTTCTCTCCAAATATCTACGTCTCTTGCTGTCAAAGGACTTTAAAGATGACCAAAGAAAAAGTATGAAGTTAACTGGGGAAAAAATATGGAAAAAAAAACCCAAAAGATTATAGAAGCACAAGAAGACATGATACATGTATAGGGGTGGCTAGTCATTGCTCCTAGAATCTTGGAACTTCTGTGCCCAGGACTTCTTAAGTACAATTCTCACAGACTCCAACAATTCATCTTATTTTAAAAGGTACGTTTTGTGAATAAATAAGCCTATGAAGCAGGTCATACCAAAAATGGCACACGATCCAGAAATAAATCAGTTGAAGAAAAACCCAAGATAGATTAAGTTTAAACTGCTTTGCTGAAGTGAGTAAATAAAATTATAAAAATACGTAATTCTTAACGTACAGTGAGCTATGTACCACCAAGTGAACATCGACAAAAGAAATCTGTCAGTCACCAGAAAGGCTAGGAAATAAAATTACTGGACTTCTACACTGGAGAGCACATGGAGCAAGACTCCATGATCAAGAGATTCTCTAGAAAAGGCATCTTCATTTGGTAGAAAAAGTGCTAGACTGGGAGTCAGAGGACCAAGATTTTGCCTCTGTAACTTACTCTTACCTGAGCAACCCCGAACATGTTAAGTTAGCATTGATAAGACAGATGCCTAAGGCTCCTTCCAGGCCTAAATCTACTGCTCCTAAGATTCCTTCAATGACTCCGTTACCTTTGATGGAGTCCAAAGCAGAAATGTTTGACACTAAATTCTAGTACACTGTATTATACAGTGTTTGCATGTAGAGTAATGTAATTTTAACCTCAAACAACTGTTTTTTCAGCATGAACAAAACTCCAAAGAAAATAAAGCTAAGACATGCATAGGTGAATCTAAACAAACACAGGAAGATGATTAACACACGCCTTTAATATCTGTTGTACTTTATAAAATAAGCATTCTGACATTTCAAATAAAAACCATTTCTTGTTTTTTTGCATAATTTCTATGGCAACTTACTTCTACGACAAACTGATACTCAAATCATACCATTTCGTAACTACCAAAAATACTAATGCTAATTTCTCTAAGTCTGACCATGCCACTCCCCTCCTCAATAAACTCCAATGGCTTTCTATTGCTTCTAGGATCAAATACAGATGTCTTCTGATGAGCTTTTAAAGGCTTTCATAACCTGGCTCCAGCCTAACTTGGCAATTTTATTAGACATTACTCCCTTTCCCACCTCCATGCTCTACCCAAACTGGTCTTCTTACTGTTCCTTACCCATGACAACACTCATCTTTGTGTTCTGGCGATGGCTACTCCCCTCACCCAGCCAAGCCTGTACCTCACCTGTACTTGGGAGAAGCACTCTTTCCTTTAAACCGCACCTTACATATGCAGCATTCCTCACCCAACCCACTTTTCCACCTCTTATTTGTGTTATACATAGTAACTGATGCACACAATGTCTCTTAATAAAGTGCAAGTTCCTTGAGGGCAGGGATTGCTTGATTTTTGCCTTTGTGTCCCTATCACCTAGCACAGTAAGTGACACACAGCTGGTACTTAATAAATGCCAGCTGACTGATTTTAGTTCCAAGTACAATTCTGACCAAAACTGAACTAGAAAACCAGTTATTGTTGGACTGCAATTGTGAATGAATCTAATCAATATCTGATCTTGGGCTGGAGCAGACTCACAGTACCCCAATGAATGAGAGAGTATAAAGACTGTTGTCTAATGGTCAGCAGACCCTTCTCTCCAAATTCCTGTTAATTCAGAGAATTTGTTATACCAAGTAGAAGGCCACCTAAACCAAAACTTCCCTTCCATCAGCCTACTGTATCACCTTTATACACCATAGCCCAATACCCTCTGTATTTCTATGGGGCTCTGCTCTTCTCTCCCACTATGTCCTCTTGACCTCATTCCACTGTGTGCAAACTGCCCTCCTTATTAGACTTTTCCTCTAACACTACTCTTACCTCTATGCAATCTACCTGTTCTCTCTCCCCTCCTTCATCCCCACTCCAAAAACCCCTCCAACAACACAGACCCTCTGACCACTTTCTCCAGTCTTAGATGTTCTCTTATCTCCCCCCTGTCCCCACATTTCCTTAACCTCTCATACAGAAGTTTAGGACAATGATAAGGCCTACTTCTTGCTCTTTAATGCACTTCTACACCCCTTCCACTTTACCTCATCTAGATTTAGGATCCAATTCAGACCCTGCTAGCAATTTATCAAGCTACAGATCACTTCCCTTCTTTTCTCAAGCTCATGCCTTTGTCTCTAGTCTAACCTCATCCCCTCATACTTGGGGCCCTCAATACACATACACAGGCATGCCTCTTTCAGGTTTTGCTGACTGAAAGGTTAACGACAAATGTGAGACTTGCATACAAAACAAAACCAATAAAGAAGGCAACTGAACTGGAGCAAAGAATGCCTTAGTAACTTGTTTCCCAGATGCTCATTTGCACAAGACCAATAGGAGACCATCAGTTAAAAAAAAAAATGAGGGAACCTTGAACTCCACAATTGTTATGTGATTATTGGGCAAATGTTTGTTGTGTAGTTACAGTCTAGCCTACTGAGATAAGAATCTGGTAAATGAGCTGGTTGATCACTGTAAGATAAGAATGATCTCTCATTAAGGGGCCCCTGGCTTTAAACAGGAAGGTTGCCAAAGAAAAACCTCAGAGCCGGTGGCAAAAAAGAGACTGTACCTATTTATATTGTCACCAGCAGCCTGGGAAGTGAAAACCCTCAGAGACTAGCTAAGACAGCACAACTGGGGAAGCTTCTGTGCCATACCCTCCCACCCCCATCCCCACCCACTAAAGAGTCTTTATCCTGTATGAAAAAAGTCTTAGCATTCACCTGGCAGCAAGGAGTTCACCAGTCCAGGAGATGAGTAAAGCAGCCCAGTCTAGCCAACAGCAGAGCCATGCCTCCAATATGGAAGCCAATGGTGAATTTTATAAGAATAGGGACACTACAGAGAAAGGTAAGAAAAGCTCACAGCTGTTGAGGTGTGACCCTACAAGTCTACTTCACTTCCAGGGCCTTTTAAGTTTGTGTCTGCTTTGCTTGCGTATATTTGGGGGAAGAGTACGCTCAGGGTTTATGGGTGGGATCGAATATAAGTATTGCTTTGCCTTCTGTGTAAATACCTTAATTGAGAGTTAATGAATCAGGCAGCTAATCTTTTCATGGGAGGTAGGTAGTTGAGGAGCTACAATGCAGTAGCAGTCAGTCACTCACAGAGTAACCCACAGAATTCAAGTACCAGGCATCATTCTGGGAACCCAAGCTGCTGGAATGGGTGCAAGCTGGAAAGGAAGACCAAGGAGATTGGGGAAGGAAGGGGGGAGAATGTCAAGGGAACATTCATTACTTGACTCCTTAAACATGTTAGCCTCCCCTTTCATCAAGTTAAACTCCCATAACCAGCACCTTTAGTCCACCTAAGCCACTCACAAGTATGTCATATATTTGCTCTCATTATTCTCTGAGTGTCCTACCTCTGCAAACAAAACTCTGAAATCCCTCTATTTGGCCACAACCTCCAGACCTTCCATCTAAACATCTTCTTCATTCCCAGTAGTCACTCTGTCCCTTCATATCTTCCCAGTCCATTACCCCTGCTCTGGACTGTCTTTTCTCTGAAAATTTCCTATCTTCTACTCTGGAATCCCTGGCTACTTTGTTCATCTTTTCCAACCCCTCAACACTGGAATTACTACCACTACCCACCTTCTTCACTCATTCTTACCAATGAGCTGCTGAATTCTGCTGGAGGAAGTCACAAAACCTTGCCAACCAGCTACATTACAAATCTATACTGTCTAATCTCATCTGGACTATTATGACTCTACTGCAATCCTTTTACTCTTTCTTGATTACTTGAATTCCTATTATATTCCTTAAAGCATGTTTCAAACCTCTCCTCAAGTTGCTTAAACACCATCTGTCTCTTCACTTTCATCAGAGGAGCGTGCCACATATTTTAACTGAAAATAATCTTTGCAAGACCTTCAGAAAGACAAGTCCTCCTTTACCAAGAACCAATCCCACTGCCTACATCCTTGAACCTATCTCCTATCTACCACAATCTCCCACTGAGGTCTCTGCCTTTGATCATTTTTTCTCTAACTTAATTTTCAATCTCAATCCATTGGCTCTTTCCCTACTACTTACAAACATGCCCAATCTTTTGCAGACCTTGACAAAAACCTGATTGATCTTGGCATCCCTTCAGGCAGTGGTCTTAGACTGCTCTTCCATTCTACAACCAAACTCTGAGAAGTATTAGGAAGGGCCCTCTCCAGTTGTGGTTTGAGTTGAATCTTGGAGAAAACCAAGAATTCTGAGAAATAGGTGGAGAGCATTCCAGGCATGAGGAACAAGCAATGCAAATGCATAGTGACAGTGGATAGAGTTTCATATGTGAGGAACAGCCAGAAAACAGGTATGGCTGGACTGCATCATGAGGAGATGACAGTAATGTGTAAGAAAACTGGAAAGATAGGAAAGAGTCAGGTAGTAAAGAGCTTGAAATGCAAGGACTTTAATTTGATCCCGGATGTCATGAGGAGTCACAGCACCGGAGTTTACCAAGGAGGGGGTCACACCTGCATTTTAGGCAGATCACCCTGACAGCTTTGTGGAGGATGCGATGGAGTGGGGAGAGACTTGTTAGATTGGTTAGGACGCTATGGCAAAAAGTTCAGGTGAGAGGTGACCTAAGCTATAGTAATGACTAATCTAATGTGAACACCTCTGTTAGCCATTTAAAGACTTTCACAATCTAATTTCTATCTGTCTTTCCAGACTAATCTTACATTCCTCCACTTAATGCACATTTATGTTCTAACCAAAAGGGTCTACTTGCTAGGACAGGGTGCAGTGGATCAAGTGCTATTTCTAGGGTAAGGAAGACGAGTTCAAATTCAGCCTTAGACACCTGCTAGCTGTGTGACCCTGGGCAAGTCATTCTATCTGTTTACCTCAGTTTCCTCATCTGTAAAATGGCAGTGATAACAGCACTTACCTCCCAAAGCAGTTGTGAGGATCAAGGGAAATAACTGTAAAGCACCAAGCCCCAGGCCTGGCATGTAGCAGACACTAGATAAATGTTATATATACTCTTAAAGTTATTTCCTGTACATGATATTCTATTATCCATCTCCATGCCTTTCAATAAGCAAACTTATATCTGGAATGTTTTCCTTCCTCTTCACTTCTGTCTCAGAGTTTAATCCCCACAAAAAATTACACGTACCTGCCTCGTATCTATGTTGCATATGCAATATGTGATTTCCTTCCAGTGAAATGTTAGCAGCTTAAGGGCAAGGCAGACCCTCTACAAAAGAACTCCAAGCTATCAACAATTATATGGAAAAATACTCCAAATCACTGAAAATAACATAAATGAAAATTAAAACTCTAAGGTTTCGCCTCAAATCCATCGATGACCTTCTCTTCTTTCTTTTTCACTACCCTGGCCACTGGGGGTAGGGGGAGCAGTAGAGCAAAATAAAAACAAAGCCCAGGTAACGAATACACTCCACAGCCAACGAAAACAAAATCAGGGAATGCTCCTTAAGGGAAGAGTCCTGAAGGAAATGACACATCTGGCAGAAAGCAGCAAGAGGCTCCAGGCAGGGAGAAAAGAAAAGAGGAACTCTTTAGGAAACAGTGCAGTTATTGGTAAGAACCAGTGGTTCTCACCTTGAATAAGTATGGGGAACTGGGAAAAACTGGCAGTGACCTGCACAGGGCTTGGAATGCTTATTTTTCTGACATACAAGGCCAAGTAATTATTTATGGCTCTAAGTGTGGGCTGACATTCCTCCTACAAGAAAAGATGAAAAGGTTCAAGAAGCCTCCTCATGCTATCAGGGAGAATGAAATGTTCCTTTAAAACAAACACAAAATAAGAAAGACAACACTCATTGTGAAAAAAAAAAAAAGGATCCGAGCTGGGAATCCTGACCTCCATCAAGAGGGTGCAGGGCAGAATATCTCAAAGAATGGACATGGAAGAAGTACTCTGAACACTTAATGCTAAAAACCAGATATGAGACTTCTCCCAATGAGGAGGATGCACCTGCTTGTCCAAGCAATGAGGAGGCAGAGCCCCAGGCACATTCAGGAGAAGACAACCAGTAGTATTGGTTGGTAACTCCCTGAACGGTACAATGAAGCAGTTATTTGTTGACCTGTTAATAGCAATGAAGAGGCCTGCTACATACATTTCCAGGGCATGAGTCCAGGGGATGATAAAGAATCAACCGAGACCAGTCAAACTGGATGAGGATGAACATTACTCACTTCTGGTGATTCCCACATGAATCAAGTGAACATTGCTAAAAAATACAGTTATGGATAAGAAACTAAAGATCTTAAAGACAGAGATAGTATTTTTATAGGAGCACCGAATTAAAACTTTAAGGGACAACAGAAAACCACTTATTTCACAGATGAGGGAAATGAGGCCCAGAGGTTGGGCGACTTGCCTGGGGACCCAGGGGTGGTAAGTAGCAAATCTAGGATTTGAATCCTAATTTCTCTAATACCCCCTGCCCCTGCAAAAAAAAAAAAAACAAAACAAAAAACAAAAAAAACCAAAACCAACTTCACAACTAACCATCAAAGGTAAGAACTTCAGAAAAGAAAGGTGGATTTTTGAGTAGGCAATAGCTGGTTAAGAATACAAGCATGTCTAAGAATGGATTCAAAGGCAGCTAGGTGTCACAGTGTCACTCTATCCTAGAATCAGGAACTGGAGTTGTTGGGAAAACCTAAATTCAAATCTGACCTCAGACACTTAATAACTACATGAACTTGGCTGGGCAAGTCATTTAACCTCTGGCTTCAGTTTCCTCATCTGCAAAAGGTAGACAATAATACCATCTACCTTCCAGGGCTGTTGTGAGGATAAAGTAAGATAATATTTGAAAAGTGCTTTGGAAGCCTTAAAGCACTATATAGATTTGATCTATTAATAGATGCTATTATTGTTGGACCATTATTTAAAATATCCTGATCAGGTTTAACAAATGCTAATAAAAATATATTTGCCTTTAGTCTTACAGATTTAATCAAAAGGGCTTTAAAATGAAAGGGATGGGAAAAAAGTATAAAGATCCATGAAGTTAGATATGATAGTTATAGCTATATAGGAAGAAGAATAGATGTTGAGGAGCTCACAAGAGACAAAAATTTATGAAGGAAACAGCATTAAAATTCATGGCCCTCAGATGTCAATACACAAATCCATTTCAATATGCACAAAGTACTGGTAAGGAGTGAGGTGAACTAAGAATCCTTAAGTCAAGAAAGCACATTTGACTTTATAGGCATCACTGAAATTTAGTAGAATGAGGCATATGACTAGAATATAGGAAGAAATACCATAATCCAAAGGAGTAGATAATTAAAAAGTATAAGAGAGAGGTGAGATGCAATACCACTCCATATTAAGGAGTTATATTCTTGTGAGAAAATCCAGGTTCCAGGATGGAAAGCAATCACATACAGATTAACAGAAGCAGAAACAGAAGTGATACTGTCAATGGAGAATACTACAGACCACCTGGAAGAGGAACTATATGTGTTTGTCAAACCTATATCATGTCAGTCACAGAGAAGTATGATATAGTAGTAGAGGAAATTCAATTAACTTGATATCTTTTAGAATTTTCTCTTTGCCCAAAGCAGAGTTGCTATTAATTTCCTGGCTTGACTTAATGACAATTTTATCCTTCAGTAAGTCAACAAGCATTTATTAGGTGCTTACTCTCCAAGTCTCGGGAAGAACCAGCAGTGAAAGGAAAAGACTAAAGGGACAGTCTGGCAGGAATTGACCAATCAGAAGGGGCCACAGGAGCATAGTGAACTTGAAGAGTGAGAAGGCTCCTGTGGCCTGGTGGAGAAAGCCCAGAGTCAGCAGCAGTTGAGCCGTAGAGAAATGAAAATAAAAGGTAAAGGAATCAACACAGGGAACATCTATCATGAATGTGATTTTCATCAGAAAAAAAAACCAACTATCTGCTAAAGTAGGAATGGCAGGAACTTTGGAGGGGAGCAATCACTCCACGTTAGAATTTGTGGAGAGGAGAGAAAACACTACTCTGACATGTATCCTAGATTTTAGGAGAGCAAATTTTAGAGTGCTCTGATAAAGAAGAAGGATTCCATGACCTAAAATTCTATAGAGGAAACATAGCAGGAGTGATGGGAAGCTCTCAAGAATGAAATGCTGAAGATAAGAAGAGAAAGGTTTGACAAGGAGAGAACTATCTAAAGAGGATGCATAGGACATCACAGATCAACTTGGATTTTGACAAGGAGAGAACTATCTAAAGAGGATGCATAGGACATCACAGATCAACTTGGATTTTAAAAAGATGCACAAAAAGATGGCATGGAAGATGATCACAAAAACACAGGGCATCAGAAGTTCTTAGAATGAGCCAAGGTTATCTATCAGAAAAGCTAAGAACAACAAAAAAGGCTTTTTTCCCTATTTGAAATACAAACAAATAGAACTACTAAGAAAAGAGGAAGTTCCAAAAGAGAATGGGATGGATGAAAGTAGGACGTAATGGATAAAAAGAGAAGGTAGGGCTGTTCAACTCTTCTTTTACTTCTGCTTCCTCTCATAAGAATGGCCATTAGAGAGGGCGGAGTCAAGATGGCAGAGTAGAAAGACACACGTATACGAGCTCCGAACCCACAGCCCAAAGATTTAATGTAGGAAGAGCTCCACAGAAGTTCTGGATCACTGCAGGGGGTGCAGAAACATAGTGGAAGAGATTTCCGTTCTGGAGAATCGTCCCCAGGGTCCCTTGCGCCCCAGAAAGCGGACCCCACCCCAGCGCTGCCCTGGCCACGGCCCCAGAGAAGCTGATTCGAGCAGGCTTCAGGGACGGAGGCTCCGGCGGCCGGGAAGGTCCCTCCGCCCCCAGACTCTACAGGTCAGTGAGAGACACGCCAGGGCTCGCCGAGAGGGGAGCGGGGTGTCTCCATGGCTCGGGCCCCCTTGGGAGGAAGCGGCGGAGGCAGAGGTGGGGGTGGTGGCGGAGGCAGTGGCGGCACGGCCTCGGCGGCCCGGGACTCCCCCAGCAGCAGGCAGGATCTTCATTACTGAAAGTCTCTGCATAAACCACCTGAGGGAGCTGAGCCTGGGAGACAGCCCTGCCCCACCCGCTCCATTTCTGAAGGTCTCTGCATAAAGCCCCTGAGGGAACAGCCTGGGAGGCAGCCCTGCCCCCACCCCAGCACCAGAACTAAAGCTCACATTGAATAGAAGCCGCGCCTGCCACAGAAAGCCCATTTGAATCTCAGACCCCAAGCACTAGCTGGGCAGATCTAGGCAGGGGTGGACAGGAATCTCAGAAGTCAAGTAACTGGCTGGGAAAATGCCTAGAAAAGGGAAGAAAAATAAGACTATAGAGAGTTTTTTTGAACAGATGCAAATGATCCCAACTTTCAGATCTGATGATGACATATTCTTGCCACCAGGGAAAGACGTGGAGGGGGGGGCCTCAGTACCCCAGACATCCCACGGGGATGTCGGGTGGGCTCAGGCCTTGGAAGAGCTCAAAAAGGATTTTGAAAAGCAAGTTAGACAGGTGGAGGAAAAACTGGGAAGAGAAATGAGAGAGATGCAAGACAAGTATGAAAAACGGGTCAATACCTTGGTAAAGGAGACCCAAAAAAATGCTGAAGAAAATAACACCTTGAAAAATTGGCAAAAGAGGTTAAAAAAGCCAATGAGGAGAAGAATCCTTTCAAAAGTAGAATGAGCCAAATGGAAAAAGAGGTTCAAAAGCTCACTGAAGATAATAGTTCTCTCAAAATTAGAATGGAACAGATGGAGTCTAATGACTTTACGAGAAACCAAGAAATCACCAAACAAAACCAAAAGAATGAAAAAATGGAAGAGAATGTGAAATATCTCATGGGAAAAACAACTGACGTGGAAAATAGATCCAGGAGAGACAATTTAAAAATTATGGGACTACCTGAAAGTCATGATCAAAAAAAGAGCCTAGACATCATCTTCCATGAAATTATCAAGGAAAAGTGCCCTGACATTCTAGAACCAGAGGGCAAAATAAGTATTGAAAGAATCCATCGATCACCACCTGAAAGAGATCCAAAAAGAGAAACTCCTAGGAATATTGTGGCCAAATTCCAGAACTCCCAGCTCAAGGAAAAAATCTTGCAAGCAGCTAGAAACAATTCCAGTATTGTGGAAATAAAATCAGGATAACTCAAGATCTAGCAGCTTCTACATTAAGGGATCAAAGGGCGTGGAACAGGATATTCCAGAAGTCAAAGGAACTAGGACTCAAACCAAGAATCACCTACCCAGCAAGACTGAGTATAATACTTCAGGGGAAAATATGGTCTTTCAATGAAACAGAGGACTTTCAAACATTCTTGATGAAAAGACCAGAGCTGAAAAGAAAATTTGACTTTCAAACACAAGAATGAGAAGAAGCATGAAAAAGTAAACAGCAAAGAGAAGTCTTAAGGGACTTACCAGAAGTGAACTGTTTACATTCCTACATGGAAAGACAATATTTGTAACTCTTAAAATTTTTCAGTATCTGGGTAGGTGGTGGGATCACACACACACATGTACACGCATGCACGCGCACACACACATACACACATGCACACACATGCATACAGAGACAGAGAGCACAGATTGAATTGAATAGGATGGGACCATATCTTAAAAGAAATTAAGGTAAATGGTGAGAGAGAAATGTAGTGGGAGGAAAGAGGGTGAAATGGAATGGGGTAATTATATGTCATTTAAGAGGCAAGTAGGAGACTTTTTAGTGGAGGGAAAAAGAGGAGAGCTGAGAAAAAAACAAAACAAAACAAAACAAGAAGTTTACCCTCATCACATTTGACTAAAGGAAGGAATAAAATGCACACTCATTTTGGTATGAAAACCTATCTTACAGTATAGGAAAGTGGGGGAGAAGGAGATAAGCAAGGGGGGGAATGATGGAAGGGAGGGCAAAGGGAGGAGGGAGCAATTTGAAGTCAACACTCGGGGAGGGACAGGATCAAAAGACAGAAGAAAAACAATGAGGGGCAGGATAGGATGGAGGGTAATTCAGTTGGTCTTACACAACATGACTATCAGGGAAGTCATTTGCAAAACTAGACAGATATGGCCTATATTGAATTGCCTGCCTTCCCAAAGGGAATGGGTGGGGAGGGAGGGATGGGGAGAATTTGGAACTCAAAGTTTTAGGAACAACTGTTTAGTATTGTTGTTGCTACTAGGAAAGAAGACATACAGCTAATGAGGAATAGAAAGTCATCGGGCCCTACAGGAGAAAAGAGAAGATGGGGACAAGAGAAGGGAGGGATGACAGAAGAGAGGGCAGATTGGAGATAGGGAAAATTAGATTGCTTGGGGTATTGGGGTGGAGGGAGGGGATAAAAGGGGAGAAAATTTGGAACCCAAAATTTTGTGAAAAACGAATGTAAAAAGTTAAATAAATAAATAAATAAATATTTTTTAAAAAATAAAAAAGGAATGGCCATTAGACTGGCAGGAAGAGACAGTAGGAAAAGGAAGCCTGCGCTAAGTAAAATAGCACCTGGTTGCTCTTGATAACATGAAGTCAGTAAGCCCAAATAAGACACATACCAAGGTACAAACCGATAAATGTGACTATCGAGCTCCTGTCAGTGATTTCTGAAAGAACTTGGAGACTGGGAGAGTAATCCCAGGACTGAGAAAAAAACAAATGCCTTGATTTTCCAAAGGACAGGAGGGAAGGAAATATGCATTTATAGAGCACCTATGTTTTAGGTGCCATGATGTAAACCCTTTTACAAGCATTATCTTACTTGATCCTCACAACAACACTAAGAAGCTGATGCTGTTACTATCCCCATTTTACAGTTGAGGACACTGAACCAAACTGAGGTGAAATGATTTGCCCAAGGTCACACAAATAGTAAACATTTGAGGCTGGATTTGAACTTAAGTCTTTTTGACTCCAGATTACCATATATCTATTGTGCCACAAGCTGCCTCTAAAAAAGAAAGAGAAAGGAGCCTGCAAGTCTCACTTAAGTTCCTGGCAAAATTCTAGGATGTGCTATCAGAAAGGGAATATCTAGGGGAAAAAAGTGGTAATCACAATGAAACAACATGACTATATCAAAAACAGGTCATTCTGCACTCCATTTTATTTTTATAGGATGGAAAGGTGCCACTGCAATTTACCCAGATATCAGCAAAGCAATGAACAATTATCCAATTGATCAATAAACAGTCATTTAGCATTCATTTACTGTGAGGCAGGCTTCACGCTAAGTGGTGGGGATGTAAATATAAAAATGAAGTTCCCACTCCTATCCCCACCAAGAAGTTTCCATTCTATTAACAGGACCAAAATATACTAATCTTAGGGGAAAGAAGGAAAGAAATGAACTAAGCAACATTGCATTCAGACTTGGTTAAAATCCTGTCAAACCCAAAGAGTTGTGATTGAATAACAGTTTGGAAAGAGGTCTTAGTGTATGAATTTTTCTCAGTGACTTGGATAAACACATAGATGGCAGGCTTATGAAATTTGCATATGACTATACTGGGAGGGCTGCCTAATACACTCCTGACAGTAAGGATGAAAGAAAATCCTGGCAGGCTAGGAGACTGGCAAATATAATAAGGTGAAAAAAAAAACAAACATTACATCAAAATATCATCTTCACAAGTGTAATGCTGCTTTACAGCAGTACATTTTTAAAAATTCTACGGATTTTAGCTTAATGTGAGTTGATATGAATGCTACAGCAACCCAAAAAATGATGCAATCTTAGGATGCATTAAAATAGACATGGCATCACAGAAGCTAACAATCTTGCTATACTCTGTCCTAGTCAAATTGCATCAGGAGAATTATGTTTATTTTTGGGTACCATATTTTTAAAAGGATACTGAATAAGTTGGAAAATATTCCAGGGAGCAAATGGCAAAGAACTTCAAGATCACATTGTGAAAGTACTGAACAAAATGTGCACATTTAGCTTGAAAAAAAAAAAACCAGACTGGGAAGGAGGAATGTATATTGTCTTCAAATATCTGAAGAACTGTCATATCAAAGGGGTATGAGACTTCTTCTACTTTAAACTTCCTTATAATTACAGCTATCCAAAAGGGCATCATTAGATACATTTAGAGCTGGAAAGGATCTCAAAGATTCCCTATTCCTGGACTCTAGTCTATTCCCCTCACCTTAAAGGCAAAGAAACTGAGGCCTGGGGAAGCTAAGTCACCCTCAGGTCTTCTTACTTCAGAGGCAGTGCTCCTTCAACTGTTCATGTATGATTTGGACTAGACAGCCTTCTTGGGTTTTTTCCAATTATGACACAATGTGAACCTGGGAACTGGAAAGGATCACCTAGTCCAGGCTTACACAACTTGCTGCATACCAAAGGATGTTTCCCTCTACATTTTTTGCAGGTCACCTGAACTGCAAGATGCCTGTGGGCCACAGGTTGTGCAGGCCTAATCTAATCTGTCTTTTTCATTTTTACAGAGGGGGAAACAGGTTTAAGGAGATTGAATGACTAATCCAAGGTCACAGAACAAGTGGTAGAGCTGAGAAATAAATTTTGGTTGTCTAAATTAAAATTCAATGTTCTTTTCACTACTGACTCTAATGCTTAATGGATAAAGACTGTACAACAGGAGGAGCAGATAATAAAATATTAGAATAGTATAATAAAGTGGCTAATTTTTATAATAATAGTCCTCACTTACATAGGACTTTACATTTACAAAGAATTGACACATGACCTTACTTGACTTTCGCAATAACTTCGGCACAATTACCGTCAGTTCACAGATAAAGAAAGGAGGTCTTAGCAGAAATGCTTTGGTCAAGGTCACAAAGCTACTAAGTGGCACTTTCAGGACTGAAATATTGAAACCTAGCTCTCCTGACTCCAAGACCAGGGCTGCTGGGAAGAGCCTCCAAACACTGTCTACAAATCAAGTCATCACTGTGCTCTAAAACCACGGCAGGACCACAGGCTGCTATAGGAAGCCGTTTAGTACAGGTGTTTGTTCTCGTTACACAGGGGAAGAGACCAAAGTCAGAGGGCTAAAGTGATCATGTTGGGCAATAAAGAATTTGATGCCTTGTGTCCCTTTACAGGTACACATTTTGCTTAAGATACACAGATTCAAATTAAAACATAGGCAAACCATTTAACAGGATTTAGGAAAATATAAGTAAGGTGATATACAAATATAATTTCTTTTAAGTGATAATTTCCATTTTTTCCTAATGTTTTTCCTAAAAGACCCACAAGGCCCAATTAACTCTGTTCTAGAAAAAAATATGGTGGCTAGATGACACAGTGGATAGAGCACTAGACTTGGAATTAAGAAGACCTGAGATCAAATCCAGCTGTAAACACTTTCTAGCTACCTCTGGTCACTTCAGTGCTGTCTGCCTGTTTCTCCATCTGTAAAATGAGGCTAAGTTTAACATCTATCCTTCCACATTTGTTGTTGGTCTCAGGTAAGACATTTGTAAGGCACTTTGCAAGCTTTAAAGTGTTAGATATTAATAATAATAATTTTGGATATTGCAAGGCTCAGAAGTCAGTAATAAGTAAACTGAAAATTTTCTACCCAAAATATCAAATATGTAAGTCCTGATCTAGATATCAAAAAAGAAGTTACTTGGGGTAACTTGAACCCCTAAAGTATTCCAAATGTGGTATGTTGTATTGTATTGCACAATCATATCTCTCAGAGTACATATGTTAATCCTTAAAATTCCTTCTCCTGGAAGTAGCTATGAGATCTAAAAATGAAAAGATACAAAAAGTAGCTACTACGAGGTTAGTAGATCAAGAAGGCAAACAGTTTAATCTAGACTTTGAAAAGTTCGGGACTTTTAATTCCAAACTTGCTGAAATTCTCATATTTTCTCGCTTTCTCTAAGGCAGAACTCTTTAAAAGACAATAATCTACAATTTAACTCTACAGTTCTCTCAGAAGTCTTTCAGATAACTAATCTTAAATAGAAACTACAGTTATACTCCTGATTCCTGGACAGTGGTCTGCACTAAGTAGTTTGAAAACATATACAAAGATTTCTTTATAAATGCTTTCTGTTGTTTTCTTAAAATACTTATGTTTTCACCTAAAATAAAATTTTTAATAAAGACAATCATCTTTAACACATTTCTAGTCAGTGTATTTTGAAGACATAATCTGCTTCTTTCATGCACTGAACTAAGACTATTTACCATATTTACTTGCCCAATTACATTAGGACTACCTATTAAAAGCAGATTGTTTTCCTTCTAAAATGGGGGTGGCAAGGGAAAGGAGAAATTAGTATAAACTGTTTCCAACTTAGTGTGTGTGTATAATCTATCATAATACCTTTGAAGACTGTATCTAAGAAGTTCTCAATTGAGATACATGGAGTAAAATCTGCATCAGTGGAGGGAGTTCTCCACAGCTGAATGTCACAAAGAAAAATGTCTTTAAGCATTCTGACAGGTAACTGACTGACCAAACCTCTTGCTGCATTACTTGTGGCATGTCATGAACTGGGTAGATACATTCAATAATTACCAAACACACTATTTTTAACTTCAAATACTCGATCCTGGTAACAGGAGGATCCTACCCAGGTATTCCCCAGCCTCTAACTTCATAGGCATCAATTCAGAAAAAGTACAACATTTGAGAGAAGCAATCAAGCATTACCAAGGTGTCCAGGAGGACTCTGTAATCACCTGGAGAAGTCCCTCAGAGGTCACTAGACTGGATTTCACCTGACTTTGAAACTTTAATCATCTGAAATTTACTGAACCTCTAGAGTCCAGGCAAACTAAAGCTTTTTGAACCTCAACTGAGCACTCTCCAAATGACACACAACACAGATCAAGAGCATCCACCTCACAATGCTACCTAAATATGGTTTAAGTACAGACTAGTTATGTTTGACAGGACTTATTTGACACAAGAAAGGTTCTGTTTTGTTTTTAATTCAGGGAAGATTGGGGGAGAAGGGGAGGGATTGGCGAGCAAGAGCAATAACGAAAAAGAATTTTGAAAAAACAAACAGAAAAGAAAACAGAGGAAGGTTCACAAGGGGAAACAAAGAAGTTTTAAAACCAAAAATCTTTTAAATAGGCAATCATTTTGGAAGTATATAGAGAATGGGTAAACTTTAAATGAGTTATTCCCCAATTCATAAATGGCCAAAGGATATGAATAGGTAGTTTTCAGAAGAAGAAATTAAAGTTATCTAACTGCTCTAAATCATTTCTAAAGAAATGCACATTAAAACAACTCTGAGGTACCGTACATCTCACACCTAATCAGACTGGCTAATATGACAGAAAAGGAAAATGATAAATGTTGGAGGGAATGTGGAAAAATTGAGACACTAATATAAGTGCTAGTGGAGTTGTGAACCGATTCAACCAGTTCAGAGAACAATCTGAAACTATGGCCAAAAGTCTATAAAACTGCATACCCTTTAATCTAGCAATACCACTACTAGGGCTGTGTTCCAAAGACATAAAAGAAAAAGAAAAGGACCTGTATGCACAAAAATATTTACAGCAGCTCTTTTTGTGATGGCAAAGAACTGGAAATTCAGGGGATACCTATAAATTTGGAAATGGATGAACAAGTTGTGGTACATGATTTGTGATGAAATGCTATTACACTATAAGAAATGACAAGCAAGACAGTTTCAGAAAAACCTAGGAAAACAAAGAGAAGTGAGTAGAATATGGAGAACATTGTACAAAGTAATAGTAATATCATACGATGAAGAACTGTGAATGACTTAGCTATTTTCACCAATACAATGATCCTAGGTAATTCCAAAGGACTTATGAAAAATGCTATCAACTTCCAGAGAAAGAACTGATGGAGTCTGAATGCAGATTGAAGCTTTATTTTTTTTACTTTCAAAAAAAAATAAAGAGGTAAGCTGATTGTAGCAGATTCCTAGTTTTATATGCAATTTTTTGTTTGTTTTCTTTGTACAGAGAAATGTTCACGTTAACTGGTGTTTGTTAAGTATGTAACAGTAGATTTAAAAACTTCCACTTGAGGTGTGTGTGTGTTGTCAGTTCTAATAAGTGCTTTGGGGATTTGAAAATAAGTTGGCTCATTACCTTCAATATTAGAAACCTAAATAAGAGTTAATTGAAACAAGAGGCTTGGAATGGTATCTTCTAATGAGTTTAATTCTCTTTATAGCTCCCCAAACACACACAGAACACCTCTTTAGAAACCTAAATACGAGTTAAATGAGATGAGGGAATTGAATTGGCCCTCTTCCAATGAGTCCAATCTCTTTAGTTTCCCAAATACACATTAAATACCTTCTCCCCTCTGATCCATCTATCCAAAATCTTCTTCTACCTATCTTTTTCCTTAAACCATTAAGACTACTCAAGCTTAAATTGATCTTTTTCTTTTCTGAACTCTTTAGTCTGAAAATATAACAGCACCAAACCATAAACTATTTGGTATTATTCTGTCATCTTTAATATTACAGATCTTATCTTTCCAACTAAATTATATATCCCTTATGCTACTTTTGTCCATATAAAAGAAATCCTTATAGATGCGGAGGTCTTTCTTTTTAACATCAACATTCTTTTGGAGATGATATATGGCTATGATTCATGGAGAACTGCAGTCTCTCAAGAGTTAAAATTGTAGGTAACCCAAAAGGCAAGAGAAGAGTCCTATTAACAACAAAGAACTGAGAAGGAAAAGTAACATAAAGAATGACAGGAGAGGAAAATTATGAAAATGGTTAGGTCATGTTAGGTCATGGTAAGGAAATAGCAGACAGGCAACTCTAGACAGACCTATGCAATACATGAGATATAGTGGAAGGCTTCCACTATACTGAGCAGAACCCCTGTAGGGAAGACACAAGGTCAGATGGATACATGTGGTCAGATGGTATCAATGTACGCATGGGTTATGACTGAAAAGATCACTTGTTTGATATACTTGGAACTTTTAATATTTTGACAATTCTCAATACAATTAGCTTCCTTTGCAATCCCATGTGTATTATACATTTAAAAACATTCTGAAAAGGGATTCAGAGATCTAACCAGACTACCAAAGGAGTCCATGACACAAAAAAGGGTTGAGAACCACTGCCATTGAACATTTAGCAGGTGCTCAATACACTGCTAATTTAAAATCTTCTAGATAAGTTTGAGAAACCTATACCAAATCACAATAAATCAAAATTTCAAAGTGGTGTCATCAATACAGTTGCAAAATTGATAAACCTAAAATAGATGAATGTCATTTTGCCTAATCAGAAATCTTTAATACCTCCCTTCTGCTTCTAGGATAAAATTCAGAATCTTAAGATTGATATTTAAAATTCTCTACAGTTTGGTTTCTACCTCCTTTTCCAATCTTATTCCATATTTCCCTTCATCTACTCTCTAGTTTCAGTCAAAATGACTCGCTAGCTGTATCCCAAACAAAACATTCCACTTCCTGCTTCCATCAATCAATCAATAACCCATTTATTAAGTGCCTACTATGTGCCAGGCACTCTATGCCTTTCTTCAGGCTGCCCCTTAGGTCTGAAATGCATTCATTTCTCCTGGCTTCCCACAAATGCCTATCCATCCTCACAGGAGGCCTTCCTGCTCCTCATTTTGTGTTCTTTATCTCTCGGAATTATTCTATTTCTGGTGACCTTTTTGTTTGTTTAATAGATGTTTATCGACAACTTCTATTCTTATATAGTTCAAATTTCGCTTTGTATTCCTTTCCATCTCCTAGAGAGCCATCCCATATAACAAAGAATTTTTTTTAATAGGAAAAGAGGAAGAGAGAAAAATCAGCAAGGATGATCAATACAGCAAAAAATCTGACAATATACTCACGGTTCCCTACACATGGCCCACCCCCTAAACCCCTGTCTGCAAAACTCAAAATGTCTCTTTTTGGGGTCAGACTTGTTCTTTTTTTTATTGTTTTGTCTTGGTTGTTCTTTCCGTTTACATTGTTACGGGTCATTATGTATATTGTTCTGTCGGCTCTGCTTATTTCACCTTGCTTCAGTTCATGGAAGTTTTTCTATGCTTCTCTGCACTTATCGTGTTTTTCTTCCTTTCTTTTTTTTTTGCACTTAACAGTATTTTTTTTCCAATTACATGTAAAAAGTTATCAACATTCATTTTTGTAAAATTTTGAATTTCAAATTTTTCTCCCTCCCTTTCTTCTCCTCTTTCCAAGACAGCAAGCAATCCGCCATAAGTTATACATGTACAATGCTAAACATATTTCCACATTAGTCATGTTGTGAAAGAACAATCAGAACAAAAGGGAAAAAATATGAGAAAGAAAACAAAAAAAAGGTGAAAACAGAATGCTTCAAAGTGCTCACTCAAAAAAAAATAAAATCAAGTGTAAGTCATGTCATCATTTCTCTGATGGTATAGTCTTCTTTGGCAACGAAGGACGAACACACATACTTCTCTGGATACGACTAGCATTTTACATTGCAAGTCTTTTGGAACTGTTTTGGATTATTTGTACTTATTTTTGTTTTACAATAGTGGTATCAAAACTCAAATAGAAGGGGAGGCATAATGAGACTTAGAAAACCATAAGTTATCATCTATGTTGTATTGTATTGTATTTATTTTGTCAAACATTTTCCAATTATATTTCCTACTGGGAAATTCTGCAGGTTTGCAGGGAGTATGACACCTCTGTCTTACAATCATTCAAGCAATCAAATTTATTAAGTACCTCCTATGTGCCACATCCAGCACAATAATATTTCATTCAATTCACGTACCCACAAATAGTTTGGCCATTTTCTAGGAAACAGGCGTCCACTTTGTTTCCAATTCTTTGTTACCATTAAAAGTGCTGCTATGGGGCCTCAATGATCTCCTTGTGATATATGCCAAGCAATGGAATCAAAGGGTCAAAGGACAAAACATTTTAGCCACATTAGTTGCAAAATTGTTTTCCAAAATGATTGTGCCAATTTAGAGTTCTACCAACAATATGTCTGTGTATTTGACTTTCTATTACTTTGCGCATATGTTGAAACTCTCTAGTAGTACAGCATAAGTTCCTTGGGTACAGAACTAATCTTTTCTTTTTATTCACAGTGCCTAACACATAGTACGTACATAATATCTATTGATTACTACTTACAAAGAGCTTAAACTTATGTTAAAGCAACACAATGAAGGTTTTTTTAAATGTTAGCATATTATATATGATAATGTGAAATTAATATTATTTGGAGCATCCCTATATAAGGGTATGACTGTAAGTTTTATTCAGAGGCAAGCACTAGCTTTTTATAGGTCCAGATTTAAGCACAGAGGAATAGGTCTATCTTTACTTCAGTATAAAGTACAAGATCCAAGAAAGTAACAGGAAATGAATTTAGGAGTCTCCTTTCTCACCTCCCCTCCCTCTAACATGCCCTAATCCCCATCCTCTCAGCACTCAGTCCAGGTAAGTAAGAGTTAAACTATATAGCAAAGACACCATCCCTAAGAAGCTGATGCTCTTCTGCAGGTCCTTAAATATGATCCAACTCCAAGATGTAGAATAATGAAAAGGTTTGCCTGTCATGTAAATGAGAGGAAGTAAAGGGAAAAGAGAAGCTCAGTCTCCAACATATTAAGTCTCTGGTGCTACAGATCCTCTTGCAAACATTTGGCCAGATGAATGACCTGGGGAGAGAGACTTGAAATAATACACCCACGGTACCTCTTCTCAGAGGATTTCAGTGAGACTAAGGCACTTTGTAAACTCTAAAGTACTAGGTAAATGTTAGTTATTAATATTTTGACTATATGGGGTCAAATACAGATTTATCAGTCCCAAAAGAATGAATACCTAGACATAACAGAGGCTCAGAAAAATGAGTTGTGGATTAAATTAAGAATTAAAGAATATTGGAGAACGTGAGATCAAGGAGTTAAGAAAAAGCAGTGACAAGAGAAAAAGAAGGATAGTGTTTTGAGGAGGTAGTCAAGGTGTTAAATGTAGCACCAAACATACAAGACTTTTAAACACTGGCTGACTTTGAGAGGAGAAATATGTGACTGTGAAATAAGTCACTGCACCAAAATTTACATAGTTAGGAACTGTCATGGAAATGTTTCAGGAAGTTTAAATAATATTTCAGAATTTACAAAACAGTGTTCCTTTTAGACTATCAGCAACAAGCAAATAGCATGAATCTTCACAGAATCACTAATAATTGTGATTTTAAGATTATTTCAAGGTAACAATTCAAGCAGAATGCTATACAGAAAGGTTGGAACAAAAGTAAAGTAAGTAAAGTTTTATTACAGCCTGGCCAGAGGCAAAAATCTACCAAACCAAGTTAATGTGCAGCACAGAGTAGAAAACAAAGACACCAGAAGTAGAAAGTGGTATAAGGATATTATTATCAGCAACCAAAACTCCATTTATCTAAATTTGATATTCAGTGAAGTACCAAAATATACTCATTTATTAGGGGAGGGGAAGCCCTCTAAAGACACACTATGTAAGCACGTGCATTATAAAACAGAGCAAAAGTCAGAGAAGACTGGGCTCCAGCAAACTCAGGATGACTTGAAGCAGTGGCAGCAGTGGCAGTTTCCAGACCTCTTGGTCCACAGATGGTAAGGGGATTGGATAATGAGTCAGAAAGAAATTTACAGAGGTCTCTTTCCTGATACCAGGGGTAGGACTCTGTTGCATAGTCTTTAGATGGATCTGGATCACAGTCCTGGGTCTTAGCCCAAGTACAAGGAAGAGCACTAACACAGCAGAGCTTGTGGTCTCAGGGGAACAGGGACTCTGGTCACAGTTTCAGCACTGAAAAGAGTGCTTGTGGTTGCTCAGAAACAAGTGCACAGTACAGGAGAGTAGTAAATACACCTCTCCCTGGATCATACAACCTTGGAAGAGCCAAAAACTTCCCTGTCCCCAGAATTATCTCTGAAAGCAGCTGCACAAAAAACCTGAAGCTTGGGGGACAGTACCCCTAAAGCACAGCTCCATTTTTACAGAATTAAAAGTCAAGAAATAGGCTGAGAAAATGAGCAAACAACAGGGAAAAAATTCCGAACGTA
This sequence comes from Bettongia penicillata ogilbyi, assembly GCA_023548195.1. NCBI lineage: Eukaryota > Metazoa > Chordata > Mammalia > Diprotodontia > Potoroidae > Bettongia > Bettongia penicillata. The sequence continues at coordinate 6,997,405 of JAJHZJ010000131.1, forward strand.
GGAAGTTACTATGGTGACACGGAAAATCAAAAGACACACTCAGAAGACAATGAAGTCAAAATACCTGCAAGCAAAGAAAAACATGAAACTGGTCTTAGTCCTAGAAGAGCTCAAAAAGGATTTTAAAAATCAAGTAAGACAGGCACAGGAAAAATTGGGAAGAGAAATGAAAGTGATGCAAGAAAATCATAAAAAATGGGTCAACAACTTGATGAAAGAGGCACAAAAAATACTGAAGAAAATAACATCTTAAAAACCAGAATAGGCCAAATGGTAGAAGAAGCACCAAAATCCAATAAAGAGAAGAAGGCCTTGAAAATCAGAACTGGCCAAATGGAAAAAGGAATACAAAAATTGACTGATGAGAACTCCTTAAAAAGTAGAACTGGCCAAACAGAAAAGGAGGTACAAAAACTTGCTCAAAAAAAAAAAAATGAAAAACTTGCTCAAGAAAGCAATTCCTTAAAAGTTAGAATTGGGCAAGTAGAAGCTAACAACATTGTTAGCATCAAGAAACAAACAAAATCAAAAGAATGAAAAAAATAGAACATGAAATATCTCACTGGAAAAACAACTGACCTGAAAAATAGATCCAGGAGAGATAATTTAAGAATTACTGCACTACTTAAAAATCATAATAAAAAAAGGCTAGACATCATCTTTCAAGATGATTTCAAGAAATCATCAAGGAACTGCCCCGATAGTCTAGAACCAGAAGGTAAAAACAGAAATGGAAAAAATCCAATGATAGCCTCCTGAAAGAGATCCCAAAATGAAAACTTCCAGGAATCTTACAGCCCAACTCTAGGCCTCCCAGATCAAGTAGAAAATACTGCAAGCAGCCAAAAAGAAACAATTCTAATATTGTAGAATCACAGTCAGGATAACACAAGATTTAGCAGCTTCTACATTAAAGGATCAGAGGACTTGGAATATGATATTCTGGAAGGCAAGAGCTAGTATTACAACCAAGAATCAGCTACCTAGAAAAACTGAGTATAATCCTTCAAGGGGAAAAATAGGATATTCAATGAAATAGAGGGCTTTCAAGCATCCCTAACGAAAAGACCACAGCTTAATAGAAAATCTGATTTTCAAATACAAAATGCAAAAGAAATATAAAAAGGCAAACAGGAAAGGGAAATCATAAGAGATTCAATAAGGTTAAAGTGTTTATATTCCTACATGGGAAAATGATACTTATAACTCCTAAAAACCTCATTATTAGGACAGTTAGATGGAATATACATCCTTGTGTGTGTGTGTGTGTGTTCATCCTTTGTTGCTGAAAAAGATGATGCCATCAGAGAAATAATGACATGACTGGCACTTGACTTTGTTTTGAGTGAGTGAGGGCTGTGCAGGTCATCAACCTCACTTCTCCTCCAGAGCCATCTGAATCCAGTGACCAGATATTCACCAGAATGATTGGAGATGATCCAGAATGAGGCAATTGGGGTTAAATGACTTGCCCAAGGTCACACAGCTAGTGAGTGTCAAATGTCTGAGGTGAGATTTGAACTCAGGTCCTCCTGATTCCTGCACTGGTGCTCTATCCACTGCATAACCTACCTGCCCAGACAGAATATTTGGAGACAGAAAGCAGAGATGTGAGTTGAATGTGATGATATGATTATCTAAAAAAATAAAATTAAAGGACAAGAAATACAAATACACTGGGAGAAAGGGAAAGGGAGAGGTAGAATGGGATAAATTATCTGACATAAAAGAGTCCTGAGATTTTACAGTGGAGGGAGAATTGGGATAAGCTTGAAGGGGAGTACATAAACCTTACTCTCATCGGAACTGGCGCAAAGAGGGAATAACATACACACTCAGTTGGATGTAGAAATCTATCTTACCATAAAGCAAAGTAGGAATGCAAGGGTATAAGAGAAAGGTGGAAGAAGCTGACGGAAGACAGGGTAGTTTGAGGGAGGTAAAAGTCAGAAGCAAAACACTTTTGAGAATGGATATTGTAAAAGAGGAGAGAGATTAGGATAAACAGAGGAAAAACAAAATGAAGGGAAATAAATAGCTGGTAATCATTGCTGTGAAAGTTTCTCTGCTAAAGACTTCATTTTTCAAACATTTAGAAAACTGAGTCAAATTTATAGAAATAAGAGCCATTCCTCAATTGATAAACAGTCAAAGAATATGAAGAGGCAGTTTTCAACTTAATCAAAGTTATCTATAGTCATATTTTAAAAAACACTCTAGATCACAACTCATGAGAGAAATGCAAATTAAAACAACTCTGAGTATTACTTCAAACCTGTAAGACTGGCTAAATATGACAGAAAAGGAAAATGACAAATGTTGGAAGGAATGTGGAAAATTTAAAACACTGATGTACTATTGGTGAAGTTGTATACTGATTCGATGATTCTGGAGAGCAATATGGAACTGTGTTCAAAGGACATACCCTTTGACCAAGCAATACCACTACTAGGTCTTTATCTAGTCGAAACAAAAAAGAAAAAGACCTACGTGTACAAAAATACCTATGTGTACCTACTTGTACAAAAATATTTATAGCAGGAATTTTTCGTGGTGGCAAAGAAATGGAAATTGAGGGGATGCCCATCAACTGGGGAATGGTGAAGAAGTTGTTGTATATGATTGTGATGGGATATTATTGTGCTTTAAGAAATGAGGAGGAGGATGCTCTCAGAAAAACATGTAAAGACTTGCATGAACTGATGCAAAGTGAAATGAGCAGAACCAAGAGAACGCTGTACACAGTAACAGCAATACTGTATTATGATCTACTATGAATAATTTAGCTATTCTCAGCAATCCAATGATTTAAAACAATTCTGTAGGACTTACGGCACTATCTCCAGAGAAATAATTGGTAAAGCTGGAACGCAGATCAAAGAACTTTTTCCTTACATTCTTTATTTTTCTTGGGGTTTTTTTTGGTTGTTTTCTTTCACAGGAAATGTGTTTTGCAGGACTATACATGTATAACCTATGTCAAATAGTTTGCCTTCTCAATGAGAGGGAGGGGAAAGAGGGAGAGAATTTAAAACTCAAAAGTTTTTTTTTAAAAAAGAGTTAAAATTGTTTTTACATGTAATTGCGAAAAAATGTTAAATAAGATTTTTAAAAAAGAGGAGCTTACTATAGGGCCAGTGTCTTCATCTCACTCCCATCCTTTCCAACGTTTAGTTTATCAGGACAACAGCTATCAATATCTACTCCATTAGGGTATAATTTATTCTTCATAAATAACACACTGTGACTATGGCCAAGTCAGCCAAATTAGCCATCCTGGCAATCAGCAAACATTTATCAAGCTACTGCTTACTTTATAAGCTCCAGGCACTGGGGATGTAAAAAAAATGCAAAGAGATTCCCTGAAGGAACAAACATTCTAAAGGAGGAAGACAAATTGCACGTAACTATGTACAATCAGGTCACTTTCCCCTCATTTCCTTCAGTTTTCTCACCAATAAAATAACAGAAAGGGATGGGGGGTGGACTAGAGCAATACTATATAACTCAAATAGAAAAGGATCCCTCCAGGCCCACCTATTGACTTAGAAAACCTCAAATTAATATTATCTGTGTTTTATTATGTTCTTATTTGTTTTATTAAATACTTCCCAATTATATTTTAATCTGGTTTGAGACGTCTGGACTAGACAACTGCTCAGGTCCATTCCAGCTCTGATCTTCCAGGATTCTACGAAGCTAACCATAAATACTGTATGCAGAAGAGGTCCCAACTTACACACCAGAATATCTGTCTATTGTGTAGGTCCCCTCCCAATAAGACAAAATGAGATAATATTTGCTTATTCCCTTCCCTTCCTCACATAGAAGGGTAAGAAGAAGATGGCATCAAATTTAACTTAAATTTGACACTACAAACAAGGACCCAATGGAAGATTTTTCAGTAGCAATTTGTTATGCTGTGTAAAAAAGAGAATTTTAATTTAGTAGTATTTAATACAAATTGCAGAAGAGAAAATTAGGTTTAAGATGATTTCAGTCTAGATAAGGATTTGGTATCTGTCAGTCACCCAGATTTTCAACCTCAGCGTCACTTTCCCCAGCTCCTTATTTTCATTTTCTCACATCACCTGTACTAAACACTGAGAACACAAATAAAGTGGGTTCTTTCTTCCCAATAGAGCCACCATCCTAATTCAGGCCCTCATCAGCTTTCAGGAATAATTCAGTAGCTTCCTAACTGGTCTCCCTATCTCAGGTTTCTATCCACAGTTGCCAAAGTGATTTTCCTAAAGAGTAGGTATGCCAGTGTCACCCCTTTACTCAATAAACTTCAGTAGCTCCCTATTACATTCCAGATCAAATATAAAATCTTGACATTTAAAACTCTTCATTAACCTCCCTCCCCTTGCTTATATTTCCATCCTTTTTATACTCCATCTCCCAATTCCCTGACTTTGCACTGGTTATCCTCTTGTGATTGGAATGCTCTCCCTCCTCACCTCTCCTCTCCTAAAATTCCCCAGATTCCTTCAAGATTCAGCTCAAATGCCACCTTGTGCAGAAGGCCTTTCTGTTTTTCCATCTGCTATTGACTTCCCCTCTGGAATTACTTCTCATCTACTCTGTATTCATCTTGTTTGTATCCAGTTATTTATTTATTTATCCCTTCTCTCCTTTAGAAAATGGGCTCTGAGGGCAGAGGATGTTTTTGCCTTTATTTGTATTCCTATGGTTTATACAGGGTTGGACACATAGCAAATAACTAATAAATCCTTTCGGACTGACATTTTTGCCCTCCCCCTCCGTGGAGTCTATAACCAAGTCATACTGGTGTAATGGCTACTCTTCACATCCAGACTCTGTGCCTTTTGTATTGACTGCTCCCTACACTGGGAATATTCTCACTCCTAACCTTTGCCTCTCAGAATCTTCAAGACTCAGCTCAAATGCCACCTTCAGGAAGAGACTTTCACCTCTCCTCCCCCATTCCCACTCCTCTAGTTGTTAGTTTTTTTTTTTTCTCCTAAGGTTACTTTCTATTTATTCTCTATATAAATCTTGTATCTATTCCAATAATATGTACTGCAAGGGCTGTTTTTTTTTTCTTTTTTAATGCTTAAACCAGCATCTGGCATATAGTAAGCACTTTAATATACTTTTGATAGATTGACTGGTCTATCTAAATGTGTGAAAGAGGAAAATAAAGAGCTATGGTAAAGTCTGTTTTGGGAATTAGGCTACTTCTCTCATAGTGATGAGGAAGTCACAGGAAAGAGCTCTCTAGTTCCCCTGGCAGGGACTAACTTCAAGCTAAGTAAGACAACTGGAAGTCCATGGTGGCGTATTTAAAAGGCAGGGTAACTTGAAGGTTGCTAAAGTTACCCTAGATATAGTTCCCAAGCATAGTTCCAGGGTCTAGTTCCATCTACCTTCTTCCCCAAATCTAATATTCCCTTACTTCTCAACACATCAAACAAGAAATTCTGACCCCTTAATTATGACTGATGATTTAATCACTTTTTGGTTCTGAATCACATCAACCAAACAAACACTCACCCTCAGTCTCTTTTCTTCCTCCCACCTCCCAGACAATCTGATTCTGCCTGCCATACCACTTAAAACTAGCCTTGAAAAGATGGATTGAGGTTATAAAGTCAGCTTTAGGTAATCAAGACTGAGTTAGAGAAAGCAGAGAGGAAAAACAGAGAGAATAATCAAAACAATCCCAGTGAAAATCCCATAAACATACTGGAGACATTTGAAGGGAGCCAAGAGAATCCCATGTATTATTTATATAGCTACACACCCACCCACCCTATCTATATGTAGATACATATATATTCTGTATATAGCACATTATCATTTGCAAATTCATATTCTCATTTGGCCCTCATAACAGTCCTGTGAGGAAGACAGGACAGGCATTATATATCCCTATTTTACAGACATGGAAGCTAAGGTCACACGGCTAATTACATGGAGTCAGTAAAATCTGTTGGGTCTAACCAGGGATGCAAAAAACAAACGCATAAAAACTAACCCAAACCTTCTTGAGAACAGGCCAGTGCTCTTTTAAAAGAAATAATTCAGTATCTGTTAAATATCCATTACATGTACCATGCTTTTCCCATGGCTATTTCTTCAATATGTATTTTGTCAAATGGACTAATCAAGAAATATTTTTTTGATGGACAGTATTGTATAACACCTGGTAATATTGTGGACCCAATGAAAAAGCACTCAAAGCCCAAGTTTTAGGTCCCAGGGGAAAAGGAGTAATTTACAGTAATTACTCAAAATTAACATGTGCCTACATGTTCAGGGTCTAAAGTTAAGCAAGCAGCAGGCTTAGGAGAAATAAACATTCACTCATGACCTTTTTTGTTATGTTGTCATGGGAATCTATGTTTGTAAGGGAACTGAGAGTTATTTGCTGCAAACAGATGATGGTGTTCTCTTAGTCTATTGATAAAGGAAGCAGTAAAAGGGGTTTGGTTTGGCCTGGAATGAGGGAGGCAGTAGCAAAAGAAAGCAGAACAATCCAAATTTGAGAGGTTTTGAAGGGATAATTTATTTTTGAATCAAAAAGATCTTTTTTAAATTAGCAGAGTGAAATACTCTTTGGGACAACAAAGATGCAGGGAACAGGTTAGAACACTCTGTTCTTTTTTTCATCCTCACATGCAGTCAAGATGTCTAAATCAGGACGGTGGAGTGGCACAAATACCAGACTAGTAGGCAGAAAATCCAGGTCTGAGTCTCAGCTCTGCTACCTGGAAGTTGTTACTTCAACTCTGAGTTTCTTTCTTTGTCTATAAGGTGAGGATAAGACACTCATCCTAATTACCTTACCAGGCAAATAAAATAATGTTGTATGCAAGTATTTTGTGTAAAATATAAAGGGCTACACAAATGTTAAGGTACTTGTTAGAAGAGAAAGAAGAGCAGAAATACACATATTCAAAGATTAGTGGTGCGATGAGTAGGCAACAAGCGCTAGGGTTGGGAGGCAGAGTATATAGATAAGATAGAAATATTATGGGGAAAGGGGGAAAAAATAACTAGAGGGGTGTAAAGAAGCAACTAAAAGATTGCCCAAATATCATTTAAACTCTTCTCTTTTGCAAACTGCCCCTGGGCTAATCCAGAAATTCCAACCCACCTGGCTTCCTTTTTTCCAGTTTTCTAGTAAAACCTAGAAAAGACAAATTAACCCATTAATGCCAGCATTGGAGCTGGCCCACAAAGGAGAGAAGACTCAGGCAAGAACCAAAGGTTTAAAGAAGCCAGATAAGTGGTGCTCAACAAACACTGCCAAGGTTAGGAAGCAAAAAGACTTTCAAAAGGTGGGATGGAAGATGAAAAGAAAAGAAAGCAGTCAAATTAAGACCATTATTATTTCACTTTCAGCAGGAATGTACTTTAACACAGGGACAGGGCCAAGGTTAAGTAATGGTTCAAAGTTACTCAACTCCACAGCAGTTGTTCCACTTTCTACAGTAACTAATGCACAGTTTAGGGCAAATCTGTCACGTTTAAGCTTTCTATCCTCATTCTCTACCTCTTCCTCTCCCATTGTAAATACTTAAGCATAAGGGAACTTATCCATTTGTAGAGAGTTAGGTTCAGTGGATAGAATTATAGTCTTTGAGTCAGGAAGACATGAGTTCAGATTCAGCTTTCATCATTTAGAGCAAGTTATTCTGTCTGCCTATTACAGTTATTCTGATGATAAATAAGATGTTTCTAAATTACTTAAAGAACCAAAATGGAAAACAAGCACTGTTTTGAGAAGTGTTGGTAGGTAAAATTGCAAACCACCTCAAAAACCTGTAGTTGTTAGGATGACAGGGGCCACTTCTCTGCAATTGTCCACTTTAGGGAGAGAGAAATTGGAAACACTAAATACCCTAAACTGGAATAGCAAAGAAACGGAAACAAAGTAGAAGTCCATCGAATGAGGAATGGCTAAACAAATGTGGTTCATGGGTATTATGAAATATTACTTTGTATAAGAAATGACAATTACAGAAAGGTGGAAACTTATATAAACTGATGCAAAGTGAAGTAAACAAGCAAAAAAAAAGCAATAAAAGTGACTACAACAAATTAAACAGAAAGAACCCTCCCAAAAAAATCAAAGGCAAATGTTGCAAAATTAAGAAGCATAGCTTAAAAGAAGAAATCTCAGAAGACACTCCCATTCCTCTGCTTTGCAGAGGTGGAAGGTCCACAAGTACTGTGCGTTGTATATTTTTCAGACTGGTTCACTGTATTGACTTTTAATGTACTGATACTGTTATACTGATTTCTTCTCTTCTTCTGTCTTTAAAAACATTATTTGTCATATGGGATGGCTCTCTGAGAGGGAAAGGGATACTGGTAAAAGCTGTGATGATATTTTAAAAACTACATCAATAAAACTAAAAACAAACAAAAGACCCAAAACCCCAGCACATTGGAGACTTCTTTTGTTTATATAATGGGAGTCCACCTTCTCATAATAGCTTTTTGGTATCTTTGAGCACTTGGAATTCAGGATGAACCATCCTTATACAAAATTCCATAGTATAAGAAGGCTCCAATGAATTTACAAAGGATTTCAAAGACAGTCTATTTGTCAACCATCAACAAGCATCTAGGTAAGTGCTTATTACATGCCAGGTATCGTGCTAAGCACTGGGATATAAAGAAAAACTAGAAATAGTCTCTGCCCTCAAGGAGCTTACACTGAAAAGGAGACAAAACACACAGGCATACACAAGACTAACTAGATGAAAGGTAGTTTTAGAGGGAAAAGCCCTAACACCAGGGTTACAGGGTGGGAGAACACACCAAGCATGACTTCCTGAAAAAGGCAGCATTACAACTGAATCTTGAAAGGAGATTCTGGAGTTGAGGAGGGAGGACTATTGCAGTCATCAAGGATGGGAACCGGACTTTCAAGGTTGTGTGAGGAAAAGCAAATATGCCAGTAGGGCTGAAGTGAACAGTGTATGGAGAGAAGTAATGTACAGGAACAATGGAAAGATCGGAAAAAGACAGGTTATGAAGAGCTTTAAATAAGAGGCCTTCATATTTAATCCCAGATATTACAGAAAGCCACTGGAGAATACCAAGTATGTAAGTAAGAAGAGAGGGGAAAATGACATAGCCAATCTGCCCTTGAGGAAAATCACTTTGGCAGATGTGTTATTAGCTCTAATTGAGGGCAGCTAGGTAATGCAGTGGCTAGAGCACCAGTGCAGGAGTCAGGAGGACCTGAATTCCAATCTCACCTCAGACACTTGACACTCACTAGCTGTGTGACCTTGGGCAAGTCACCTAATCCCAACTGCCTCATCCTGGGTCATCTCCAGTCATCCTGATGAATATCTGGTCAGTGGATTCAGATGCCTCTGGAGGAGTGAGGCTGGTGACCTGCACAGCCCTCTGTCACTCAAAACAAAGTCAAGTGCAAGTCACATCATTATTTCCCTGATGGCATGGTCTTCTTCGGCAACAAAGGGCAAACACACACACACATATTAACTCTAATTACACATTATAAATACCCAGACTGATGAGATCACAGATCCAGAGAAGTACCAGAATATTCTCATCTTTATATAAATCTGCACTGAAAATTTCCTAACACATAGAACTCATCAATTTGCCCATTAATTCAGTTTATGATGTCTAAAGATTATTAGAAAGATTCAGGTCTTTAGACAATAAGTTCCTGTTCTGACATGAATTTTGAGAGAAGATCAACTTCAGTCATAATACAGGTAATCTGATGAGTAGTAATGATGACCTTTGCTTCACTAACTACACCAGAGCCTTTGACTGTGTGGATCACAACAAACTGACAAGTCCTCAAAGACATGGGAATACCAGATCATCTTACTTGTCTCCTGAGGAACCAGTATGAGGGTCAAGAAGTAACAGTAAGAACCAAGTGTGGAACAACTGACTCGTCTAAGACTGGGAAAGGAGTAAACAAGGCTGTATATTGTCACCTTATCTATAGTACATCATGTGAAATGTCAGGCTGGATGAATCAAAGTTGGATTTAAGGTTCCTGGGAGAAATGTAAACAATCTCAGATATGCAGATGATACTATACTGATGGCAGAAAGCGAAGAAGAAAGAAGCTTTTTGGTGAGGGTGAAAGAGGAGAGTGGAAACCTGGCTTGAAGTTTAACATTAAAAAAAACTTAAGATTATGGCATCTAGTCCTACTACTTCCTGACAAACAGAGGGAAAAGTAATGGAATCAGTTATATTCTTGGGCTCAAAGTCAACGTAGACAATGACTGCAGACAGGAAATTAAAAGACGCTTATTGGAAGGAAAGCTATGGTAAATACGGACAGCATACTTAATAGCAGAGACATCACCTTGACAACAAAGGTGTATATAGTCTAAGCTATGTTTTTTCCAGTAGTAACGTATGGCTGAGAGAGCTGGATTATAAGGAAAGTTGAGTGCCACAGTACTTAAATTTTGAATTAAAACTCTGAATTGTTGGGCTGGAGAAGGCTTTTGAGAATTCCTTGGACAGCAAGGAGATCAAATCAATCAATACTTAAAGAAATTTACTCTGACTATTCACTGGAAGGACAAATATTGAAGGTGATACTTAAATACTCTGGCCACATAATGAGAAGATAGGACTCACTGGAAAAGACTGTGATGCTTGGAAAGACTGAAGGCAAAAGATGAGATGGATAGTGTCATGGAAGAAACAACCATGAGCTTGCTTGGATAGAATTTGAGAAAACAGTGGAGGACAGAAGGGTCTGGCAGAATATGGTCCACGGAGTCATGAAGAGTCCGACAGGAATGAAAGCTCAAACAATCTGATCCTTTCACCAACTCTGTCCAGAGGGGCAAGGATGAGACTAGCTTGTTCCTGTCACAACTATGACAACTGTCACAAGCTTCACAGTAGCAACCTGTTTTCCATAGAGGGACATCCTGGGGTCATGTTATGCAAGAAATATAGGAAGACAACATAACTGCTGAGGCCCAACTGTCGAAGCTCAGAAAGTTTACAACCACAGGACTACTGAGGAGCCAGCTCCTTATACTCTTCCTAAGGGGTAAGAAGGAGAAGGGAAAGAAAAAAAAAGGAGAAAGAAGACAGGTGGAGAGAAGGGAAAAGGGGGAGGGCAGAGCAATACACACATGTAAAATACACAGAGAGGAAGGAAGTATTAAGTTTGTCAAGAACCTGAATACTCTGCACCCAGGTCTCACAGATGTAGAATGAGTATACATAGCATAAGGAGGCAGTCTTTTGACTAGGTTTGAATCTCAGTTCTTTAATAACCTGTTACCTGTGTGACCTGGACAAGCCCCTTAACCTCTCTGGGCCTCAGTTTCCTCATTTGTAAAGTAAAAGGGTTTTGGATGAGATGATCATTAAGGTCCCTTCCAGCTTTATGTCTATTACCCTATGAACTCATATTTAAAACACTGATGACATAATCAGCTTCTCAAAACTTTCATAAAATTTCACTTTACACACAACATGGCTGACCTCCAGTGTCTCTATTCCAATAGAATGGGGATACCTTATCGGTATCCCACCTATTCATCTCTATGTAAAACACGTTTCCCATTAGTGCTTTACTGCCCCCAACTAACCCTGCTGCATTATATTCCCATTGGTCACAAAGAGAACTGTTTAAGAACAGGTACACTGATCAGCATAAGTTCAGTAAGTCTACTGGAAAACTTCAAAATACATTTCTTACCAACTGATACTGGATCACTACCATAAGATATTTATATAGACTAGCATAACATGACTAAACAACCTTGTTTTAGAGATCTGTTCATTGTTTTTCATCAGAATTTTGCCTATGCTAACTATTTATATAACATTCACCTAGTGATCTCAAAGTGCTCTGCCAACTACCAACTCTATTTTGCACACATAAGGTGTCATGGTTCTTCCTGCCCCTACACTAAATGGCTTACCAGTCTCAATTATACAAGAAATCTGAAAAGTTGTCCACTAAAGGAAAGGAATTTAGGTTCCTGTTTATATTTCCTTAAATTCACCACAAAGATTCTCCCCTTCTGTCCCAAAACCACAAAATCAATGCTTTGCAACAACACATTCTTAACAATTTTGCTTCATTTCCCCTTACAGAAAATGCATAAAGTTCCTTAAAATGGCAAGTCAGTTCCCTTTAACTTGCAAAATGGAAATATCTCTGTAAAACTCCAAACAAAATTCTGATTTCTATGTTTGATTCCTTAATCTTTGATCTGCAAACTTTAGCAATTACACAGGTTGCTAAAAGCTTTTTTTATATTAAAAAATCTTTCTCTGAAGAAACCCATGACGTGACAGAAAAATATCAAGAAAAAAGAACATCACTCAACAATTTTATGCATTCATATGAACCTTTAAAGTTGTCACCTAGGGAAGCCACAGTTATTTCAATGTTTCTGCCATTGCTCAAAGCATTATTGAAGATCCTTTTCCCAAACTGCCTTTAGGACCAATTTAAGAACCACAAAAAAAGTCTCAATGCTTTATAGAGGTACATGGCTTTTTCACCAAAAAACCAGTGTCTTCCAGTTTCATCACCTACATTACTCCACCAGAAACCTACGTACAAATGAAAAGGTTGTAGCTAGCAGCCTCAAAAGGAAGAAAACACGCTACGACTGAAAATATTCACAAGAATGTATTTTGATGGATAATTCCAAAAGAGCTCCAAATATGTTGCAAGAGTCTTAGGCGTACAAACTATGAAGGTTTTGAAGAGCCTGCTCCCAAACTCTTTGCATGTAGGTTTTAGTCACTTTACTTTAAAGGCATAGCTCATAAATTAAGCTAATCAACAGCTGTAGTAGGTAACACCAAACCAAACAATATACTCATTGATTTACTATTCTCACACTGTCATAAGAGATATCTCAATGGACAGTTTATTTCATGCAGAATTGCTAATGTTCAGAAAACAAACTGTACATTTAAGAAGAAATCTATTGGGTAGATTCTTTAGTTCAATTCAACTGGTCCATCTAGCATAAAATCATTCAACTAATAAATACTTCTGGTTGGTAACAAAAAATCGAACTCATTAAGACTGATTTACTTAAGATGGACCAAATGATCCAGTAAAGAAACAGTCACACATAAAACTGAAAATGTGCAAATGTAGATGTTTTCAGGAAAGAAATTATTTCAATTGAGGTACTTTATAATGAAAATTTTCATTTGGAAAGAATGGGAAAAAAAGATGCAGAGTACTGTACAATCTGCTACACATATTAAACAGTGAGCTTGAAAATGCAATATGATCTGTTATTTGATGCAATTGCACAATCTCAGTTTCACAGCAAATTCTACCAAACAGGAAATTCATGATGTGATTCTAAGGAGCACAGGAATCATGTTGAAGGAGTGTGCCAAAAATGAATATTTCCTAAAAACAGAAATTATTTGGCAAGTATGAAATTATGTTACAAACAATTTTCAAATTATATATGCACACAACACTGAAGAAAAAAAAAAACCCTGTAACCATCTCCTATTTATTTCCAGGCCAATATTTATGACAAATTTAAAGTATACAATTCATCATATGGCATAATATTTTGGCTTTCACTGGCTAAAAAGAAATTTGAAGAAGAAAACGGTCTACCTTGTGAAACGATGAGATATGAAGTGAACTGTTCAAACTGAGACAGAATGAACACTTGTTAGTGACACTGCAGAAGTTTTGCTTTTGGTGGAAGGCTACACTAGACAATTTCAAAATTCCCTTCCAATTCTAAGAATCCAACTTAAAAAATTTAATTATGCTACATAAAGAATTATTATGGTAACATACTTTCTACACATTTACAATTCATCAGAGCCAGCGACCTCTTTCAAGCTTCTCCATTTTCTTGTTTTCCTGAGGCAAACATTCTACACCTGTTTTCTCAGCAGTAAATGTGTTAAGTTCTTGTGTACACTAGTAAATGCACCATGGTATGGAACTTTTACAATACTTTTGGTAAAGTGAATTAAATATTATCCTCATCGTGCAAAAATATAATTTCTATCACTGGGAACAGCCACTTTTCATCTTAGGGATGTCACATCAGGCCCATTTTCCCAGAGTCAAATGAAAATGTTCTGTCAAGAACTTTACAATACTTGAATAAAAAAACGCTCTAATGCTTGCAATTATTCCATGGAACTCTAAAATGACAACAACCGTGTAGGTGCCTTCTTTTCATTAAAAAAAGAAAAATTAGCTTCCAACCAGCTGAGGTTGCAGTCCACATTAAAAAATGGCAGGCTTGCAGAAATGTAAGAAATCTCAAGCGCAAAAGCTTGCGAATGATGAAATCTCATCAAATATGTCCGTTTCTGAAAACGGAATTCATATTTAATCAACAGATGTTTCCAAAAAAAAAAGAAAAAACATTTTTCCCCCTATCAGGCACAGAACCCAGGGGGGTTTGCTCCCCAAGAACGACGTCTCACTACTTCTCCCACTCTCAGGCTGCTTCCCCATGTCTGGCCTGTCTGTAGCCCGTGCCAGGTCTGACACACGGCGGGGGCGGGTGGGGAACCGTCACGAACGCCCGCCGAAGCTGGAAAAGATCAATAAAGGGCCGAGCTCGCTTTCCGCTGCTACAACTTCCTCCATAAGTTGACCTCCCACTCCCATCTTCCCCGCAGCCCTGCGGGGTGCGGGGTGGGGGGTGGACTGAGGAAAGAGAGTCCCCCGGGGCAGGCAACCCGGGCCGTCCGGTATCCGACCAGCTAGTGCAAAGTGCCCTACGTACGTGCAGACCACTTGTCACAACCTGGCTCGGCGTGCAAGAGGGGGCACGAGGGTGTGCAGGAGGGGCAGTGCCCTCCGAGGTGGGGGGGAATTCCTGCCGCTTGGTGCATCCCTGAGCTCCTGGGAAGCCAGCTGCACACTCCGGCCCCGTCCCCCCTCCGGCTCGGGATACTCACCACACCGACCCGTAGGCGCCGGAGCCTACCGGGGACAGGTTCTGGTAGCGCTCAGGCACCTCCCAGATGGTCTTGTTCAGCTCCTGCCGGTAGAACTTAGGCCTCTCCTGAGACATCTTCCACCGACGGCTGCAGCGAAGGGGAGGCGGCCCAGCGGGAGCCAGCCAGCGCCTCCGCCCGCCCGCCCGGGCCGGGCCCCCCCGCGGCCGCCCCCGGCGCTCCGCAGGTGCTGCCGCAGCGACGGCCCCGCCGACCCCCGCAGCCGCCGTCAGCCGGGGCCGCGCGGCGCCTCTGCCCAGCCTCGGGGGGCCCTGGCCACCGGCAAGGGGGCTTCCCGCACTCAGGACCCGCGACTGCGCCCGCCTTCCGCCGCTTCCCTCCGGTACCCGCGGGCTGGGGCGGGAGGGGGTCCGAGGCGGGGTGGCGAGAGGGCCGGTTTCCGCGCCCGCAGGCGGCTGCTGCAGCGGCGGCGGTGCAGCCCAGGCTCCGACGGCAGCTCCCGCGCCAGCTGCGGCTCCAGCGCCTGCGAATGCGCGAGCTCCTCCCCTCCCCCCACCCCACCTCCCCGCGGACGGGAACTCCTGACGAGATCTCGCGAGAGCCTCGCGCGGGGTGGGTCCGGGGAGGTCCTCCGCGAGCCCAGATTTTACCCAATATGGAACCTGCTCGCGCGGGGCGCTGGGGGAAGGCAAGGGATTACGGAGGGGGAGGGGAGGGGAGGAGGAGGCGTGCTCTCGCGAGAAGTAGCTCGCGGACGCCTCGGCGTCCCTTCCCCAGGTCGGAGACCTGTTTCCCGGCCAGGCGGGAATGAGAGCCGACGGGAGGCTGTGGCGTAGTCCGGTGGGAGAGCTAGGGACACGGGATCCTGCCGGTGCATTTATTGATAGGCGTCGAACCCCGCCGGCCTGCCCGTGTAGGCCTGGAGAGGGAGAAACGCGGGGCCCCTTGGCCCGGAGAGGCCCGAGCAGTCCCTCCAGGGCCTGACAGCCTAGCTGGACCCTTCTCCGCGGAGGGGACCCTTCTCTGCGGGGGGGACCCTTCTCCGCGAAGGGGACCCTTCTCTGCGGGGGGGACCCTTCTCCGCGGAGGGGACCCTTCTCTGCGGGGGGGACCCTTCTCCGCGGGGGGGACCCTTCTCCGCGGAGGGGACCCTTCTCCGCGGGGGGGACCCTTCTCCGCGGAGGGGACCCTTCTCCGTGGAGGGGACCCTTCTCCGCGGAGGGGACCCGCGTGTCCGCTTGGCAGATTAACCACCAGCCTCAGTGCCACAGTCATGTGTTAAATCCCTCGAGGCACTGGCAGAGATGCCAGGATACAGGTTGTGTCCCGGGGCACTGTGACCCCAGGACATCTCTTAACCTCTGAGCCTCAGTTTTCTGGTCTGTAAAATGGAGGTAACAATAGCGCCTACCCACGGGGCTGATGTAGGGATCAGAGTCAATTCAATAAACGTGTGTCAAGTGCCCGCCATATGCCAGGCACTGTGCCCATCACTCGGGCTACAAAAAGGCAGAAGACGGCTCTTGCCCTCGAGGCTCTTTGCACCTGATGGAATTAATGAGTTAACGCGTGAAGTGCTTTGCCTGTACATCTAAAATGATACTTAGGATTCCCCCAAACCTTCTGGAAGTTGACAGCCTATGAATACATAAATGCCTTTAATGCAAAATTATATGTGATAAAGAGGGACGAACCAGGGGAAAGGCCTTCCGCAAGTTGGAAAGATCTTCTAGAGAAATTTATGTAAAGAAGTGGACAGAAATGACCCATAGTGAGAAAGCATGGATGGATTGCCATCTGCATCCTTGGAGAAAGTACTGAATTCGAGGGAAAGAGCTCCAAGAATAGCCCTGTCAGGTACCACGAGGGTCTTTCAGGCCGGGGGTGGTCAGGGAGGGCTTTCTGGAGGAGGTGGCATTTTAGTTGGATTTTGAATGTGGGAGATGGGTAGCCATGGTGGTGCAGTACTCTGGGAACGTCTTGAAAAAAACAAAACACTAGCGGTTGGAAAGAAAAAAAGATTACAAAAAAATCCAGTTTCCTGTCATAAAATATTTTTACCTGATTTGAAGCACTATCAGAATTACTAGTCTAGAACTCTTAATAGTGAAGACCTTTCAGAGCTTCAAAATTTGACCGTATCTGAGATTTCTTCTGTGTGGGTATTACTTCCAACATTTGAATGCTAATTATACCTCTACACAGGATCCACCAAACATTTTGGGCTCCTTCCTCTATATCTCTTGATGGTATATGGGTACCGGTGGAACACTTGGGTCATCCATTATTATCTTTCATCGTCTTTGTGTAACCTACCTACCTCCTCTTCCAGTTGGACCTCTTTAATTTTTTTCAAACTTTTTAGTTTTTGCATCACTTACGTTTCCCACTATGGCCACACTTTAAAAACAAAATGAAAAGAAAAGGGAAAAAAATTCAGCAGAACTAAACAATACATCCAGAGAGTTTCATATTATCTGTAGTGTTGTCCACCCCTGGTCCTCACCTCTCCATTTTCATATATGTTTTTGGTGACTTGGATTAGTTATTATACTTTCTCAGCATTCAGTTTTAATTGTTTTTTTTCATTAAACTGTTGTGTTGTGTACGTTGTTTTCCTGCTTCTATTTACTTTACTTTGCATCAATTATGTATCTTTATGTAATTCTCTCTACTCATTATATTGTTTCTTATCTGTCTGTAAACATTTATTAAGCTCCTGCTATGTGCCAGGTACTGTGCTAAGTATCGGGGTTATGAAAAGAAGTAAAGACAGTCCCTGCCCGCGCAGAGTTTACAATCTAACAAGGGAGACAAAAAGCAAACAAATAGAAACAACGTATATATGGGATAAATAGGACCCATGTAGGGAAGGCACTAGAAATGATATAGGTTGAGAAAGTCTGGGAAAAGATGGAACTTCAGTAGAGATTTAAAGGAAACCAGGAAAGCCAGTAGGAGATGACAAGGGAGAGTGGTATTTCATTATGCACCATAATATACCACAGTTTGTTTAGTCACTCTCCAGTTACTGGGTATATACTGTTTCCAGTTCTTTGCTACCACAAAGTTCTGTAGTAAATATTTTGGTATGTGTAAAGTCTTTTTTGTCATTGACCAACTTGAGGTAAAAATGCCTACTAGTGGAATCACGCTAGAACAAAGGATATAGGAGTTTAGTCACATTCCACAAATAATTCCAAATTGCTTTCCATAAAATAGTGAGACCAAGTCACAGCTCTACCAACAATGCATTAGTATGCCTGTCTTTCTTTTCACAATCCATCGGACATTGACTATTCCCATCTTTTGTACCTTTGCCAATTTGCTGGTTATAGAGTGAAACTTGAGTTGTTTTGATTTGCTGTTCTCTTATTTTTAGTTAATTATATCACTTTATATGGTTTTTACTAGTTTGCAATTCTTTTGAGAATTACTTATTATCTTTTGACCACTTATCTATTAGAAAATTACTTTTGTTCTTGTATATTTCTCTTGGACAACTATATATTTTGGATGTTAGACCATTATCAGAAATGTTTGATATAAAGATTTTCTCTTTGGTTGACAGCTTCTCTTTTCCTAATGGCATTAATTTTGTTTGTGCAAAGTTCACCTAATTAAAAGTATCCATTTTATTTTTTATAATCACCACTATCCTTTGTCAGGCTATTCATCCCCTTGCCTCAAACTCAACCTTCCTATTTAATTCTTTTATTTCATTGTCCATTTGCAGTGTATGTTAGAGCCAATATGTATGCCCTGATGGACCTACACTATGGGCTCTTTAATAGCTTATTGTATCATAGTCTGGACAGTAAGCATCTTTACACACTTTATTTTTCCATGTGGATAATTAGGTTAAAGTCTTTTAAGTGATTATGGATCGCATATTAGAATTTTCACCCTGTCATCTGTAAATAAGGGTATTTGGATGACCTCACCATCTACAGGAGATTGATCCCTCTTTCATTTAGACTCTGTACTAGAGATCTCCATGATAGTGGCAAGCACTTTTGAAAAAGCCTAGTTCTGTTTTAGGTCTCACTTTAATAACTAGAGCGTAGACCTAGCTATCTCAATTGCACCGTTCAAGGAATGTATGAGTTAACATATACAGGGGAGGCACTTAGTTGGAAGACAGACTTTGAGGTAGCATCTTGCTCTACCAAATGAAATGTTGAGTTTTTTTTTCTTTGTAATTAACAAACAATAGTAGTGACTCCCAGTCATCAAAGGAAAAGGCAGTTTTTTGTAAAAGTCTTGGCAAATCTCTTCTTTCATTTTACATTTACATTTCATCTGTAAATGTTCATGAGAGGATATTGATGTGGTTTGGGTTGCTGGAAACCCTGAAATATCAGGGTACAGGACAGTGTCTGGAATGAATTCAAGCACTCAAGCCTTCTTCCAATCAAATGAGGAGAGATTCTTAGGGAATCTTCAAATGGAAGAGGGTGAGACATGCTTATATACAAAAAGAATCTGAGTGGGATTAAGGAGTCTGGGGTAGGCCTGGTGAAACAGTGAAAGGAATGTCAAGTAAGCTAATTAGGTCATCTAGTTGGGTGGCTTAGGTGGAGGCACCAGTGATCTGGGCTGCTGAAATGTATGGGAAAATTCAGGGATTGGGTTTCAAAGACATGATCCTTTCCTTTTAGGGGCCCAGGTCCCATCACCCCATCAATATGATTGCGTAATTAGGTCTCTCTTTTCAGTGCTGGAACTATGACCAGAGTCCCTATTCCCCTGTGACCGCAAGCTCTGCTGTGTTAGTGCTGTTCCTCGTACTTGGGCTAAGACCCAGGACTGTGATCCAGATCCATCTGAGGACTATGCAACAGAGTCCTACCCCTGGTATCAGGAAAGAGACCTCTGTAAATTTCATCTGCTTGTAAAGCCTCTCCTCACTTCAATCCATCATAGGCTTAGCTGCCAACGTGATTTTCTTAAAGAACAGATCTGACCATGCCTTTGGTAAACTCCAGTAGTTCCCTATTACCTACAGGATCAAATATAAAATCCTCTGTCAGTTAAATCCTTTAATACCCTGGCTCCAAATTATTACCCTACACAAACCTGTGATCCAGCTACACTGGCCTACTTGCTGTTCCTTGGGCACAACCTCTCTCCTAGTTGTACATTTTTTTAAATTAAATTTATTTATTTTTAGTTTTCAACATTTCCTTTTATAAGATTTTGAGTTCTACATTTTTCCTTCCTCCTTCCAAACCCCCTCCCCAAGACCACATGAAATATAGGCTATACATGTATGATCATATTAAGCATATTTCTATATTAGTCATGTTGTGAAAGAAGAATCAGAACAAAAGGGAAAAACCATGAGAAAGAAAAAACAACTAAAGAAAGAGGAAATAGTATGCTTCAGTCTGCATTCAGACTCCATAGTTCTTTCTCTGAAATGGATAGCATTTTCTATCATGAATCTTTTGAAATTGTCTTAGATTATTGCATTTCTCAGAAGAGCTGAGTCTGTCAAACTTGATCATCGAACAATGTTGCTGTTACTGTACAGTGTTCTCCCAGTTCTGCTCACTTCACTCAACATCAGTTCATGCAGATGTTTCCAGGTTTTTCTGATGTTTACTTCCTTCCCATTTCTTATGGAACAATAGTATTCTATTACATTCATTTACCACATCTTCTTCATCCATTCCCCAATTGATGGTCAACCTCTCTGATTGTTCATTTTCACTGGCTGCCCCAAAAGTCTGGAATTCTCTCCTTTCTCATTTCTCCCCACCTGTACATCTTTTCTTTCTTTCCTGGCCTGCTTCAAGTCTCAGCTAAAATTCCCACACCTTCTACAAGAGACCTTTCTTTGTCCCCACCCCTGCTAGCGCCTTCTCCATTTACCCTGTATATATCCTCCACCCTTTATAAGAATACAAACTTGGACTGTTGCTTTTGCTTTTGTATCCTCAATATTTAGCACAATTTCTGATATACAGAAAGCAGTTAATAGATGCTTCTTGATTGACTATCCTTAGTCTATAGGTAATAAGCACATACTATGTACTAGGCCAGAATACAGAGACAAAAGTGAAACAGTCCTTGTTCTCAAAGAGTTCACATTCTGCAAGGATTGTGTTCGTCCTTCGTTGCCGAAGAAGACCATGCCATCAGAGAAATGATGTCCTGACTTGCACTGGACTTTGTTTTGAGTGAGGGAGGACTATGCAGGTCACCAGCCTCACTTCTTCTCCAGAGCCATCTGAATCCAGAGACCTGATATTCCTCAGGATGACTGGAGATGAGTCCAGGATGCACTGGGAGACCTTGGGCCCTTTAGGCCAAGTCTTTGCAGGCACCCACTTAGGGTGAGGCAACACCCATTCATTGAATAGGCCTGTTTAAGAAATAGCCAGGGCATGGCCCCTTTAATAAGGTCAAGAAAAAGAAAGACAAAAATCAGGTTGGGTGGGAAACAGCAACAGTTACTATTGATAATCACTCTGAAGGTAGGAGGGTGCAGAGGAGCTCTCAGGCAGGGGCCCAATGGAGTCCCAGGGAGAGGACAGGACAGGGGACGGGAGAGAGGAGAGGGGAGGGGAAGGGAAATAGGACAGGAGGCAGTAACACCCAAGTCAACTGAGCATATTTTGGCCATCCAAGTTTACCTTCCTTTGGAGAGGAGAAGGAAGGGAAGGGGGAGGCAGACAGGAGAGGAGGAGATGAGTTACCTGGTAGCATCCAGCCAGCTGCGTGTACTCACAGGATTGTGTTCGTTCTGCAAGGACACACACACACACACACACACACAGACACACACACGCACACATGCACACACACGCGCACACACAGACACGCACAGACACACACGCACATAGACACACACGCACACAGACACGCACACACACACACGGTAATTTTTTGGAAGTACTAACTGGGGAAATCAGAAAAGGTCACAAATATGGGGTAGCATTTAATCTAAGCCTTTAAAGAGGATAGAGCACTACGCTTGTAATTAGGAAGACCTCTTTTCCTGAGTTCAAATCTAGCCTCAGGCACTTACTAGTTATGTGATCCTGGATAGGTCATTTAACCTATTTCCTTCAGTTTCCTCATCTGCAAAATGAGCTGCAGAAGGAAAAGGTGAACCTCTACAAGTATCTTTGTCAGGAAAACTGCAAACAGTGTCAGGAAGAGTCAAACATGACTGAACAACAGAAAGGACTCATTAAGAGGTGGAATGAGAGAAATGCATTCCAAGCCTAGGGGACAGACAGTTGTGTAAAGGCACCAGCTGACTAGGAATGGAGCAGTGGTGTCTGAGCAACAGTATCAAAGACTAGTTTGGATTGTATAATGAGTGAAGGGGAGAAATGTATGATTAGCTTGGAAAAGTAAAGGACTTTAAATTCCAAACCAATTTGTTTAGGATCCTAAGGAGCTACTGGAGTTTATTGAGCTGGGAAGTGACATGAACAGACCTGTGCTTTAGGAAATCATTTTGGTAACTAATCCCTGTCGAGGATCACAGAATTGGAGAGGGAACAGACTTGAGGGACTGAGAGGAAAAGTAGGAGGTTATTACAATACTTCAAGCAAGAGATGAAGAGGACCTTGAACAGGTCTGTTGGCCATGTAAGCAGAGAAAGGAGATGGATGTGGTAGACATTGTCAAAGTAGAATGGACAGGATTTAGCAACTGAGTAGATATGAAGGAGAAAAGTAAAGAGTTGAGGAAGACTTTGTTTCAAACTTTGTGACAGGAAGGTTGGTAGTACCATCAGAAGAAATAAGGAAGTCTGGAAGACAAGTAAGCTTAGATTTAAATTTACCTCAGTAAGGTTTACTGATGAGTTTGTATTCAAAGTTTGTGTTATACTTGGTTGGCATAATCTCTCCATTTGGTAGAGAGACCGTGTTTGCATGCTGAGGTGGTTTCTAGGAGTTTTTAGCTTTCCTGTTATAGTAATTAATTTATATAGATTAAACTTCTTTAGGAAATATTTTAGATCATCATCTATTGTATCTTACAGTAAAATTGATATACTGTCTATGTGATTAAGTAGTTCTCAGTACTATAAAATTATAAAGACTCCATTCACAGCTTTTGTAATATTGAGATGCCATCAATTCAATGGGGGCTATAGTACCCCCCCCCAAAAAAAATGTTTACAGTCAACACTTTATAGAAAGGATTCTGTTCATGTAGTTTTTGTAAAGTGAGTGCTCTTGACTCAACCTGATGATCTTTCTTGGGCAGCCCTCAGCTGATGAATTCCTTCACATCCATACCAAACTTAAGCTTTTACCTGGCTCTAGAGATGGTGTTAGTGTCAGATTCACTGCAATTCAAACCAGGTATCACTCAGGCCAGTGATATCTGCCAGTGCCATTGGGCCATCATGGAGCTGAATCTTATAGTTCTACTTTGCCCTATCATTCATTGTGATTTTCCTGTTTGCAACACCTACTGCAAATTTTAGCTATGCCCTTATTTAATTCTCTGAGGAGAACCTGTGAACCATCATTCTGTTTAACTACAATTTTCTTTTGTTTCATTTACAGAGAGAATGTCAAGATTGATACTATTTAATGCTTCCCACCAGTTTGTCAACCTTGCCATTGGGCAAAAACATCATGTTTAGAGTGCTGAGTTTCTAGATGATCTAAAATTGTGATTCTTAGGATTGCTTTCTCTTTCCCACCACTATGCCACCATTACTGCAGAAATGGAAAGGGGTTATACAGAATAGAGGGGCATTTAAATTATTCTTTATTTCATAGCTGTTGTGGCCAAAAATCCATCATCTAGTACAGGGGTTCTTTACTTGTTTTGTGTGTCATAGGCTTTTTTGTCGGTCTGGGAAAGTCTCTGAGTCCCTTCTCAGAATAATGTTTTTAATGAATAAAATAAAATACATAGCATTACAAATGAAATAAATTATCCGGAAACAGTTATCAAATTTTTTTTTTAAAAAGAAGTTCACAGACACCAGGTATAGAGCCCCTGATCTAGTGACCAGACTAGATAATAATCCAGTAATAATCTTGTAATAATCTTTTCCATATGTAGTTAGGCTGTTCCTCTGAAAACAGAGAGTCTATTGTGGTTACCATACTTAAAGTCTTTTTGTTAGGGAAGAATCTACCAGGATTTAACAACAAGAACAAGGATAATAATAAATAGCATTTACACAGTACATTACGGTTTGCAAAGCATTTTACAAATATCCCATTTTATTCACAGAACAACTCTGTGAGGGTGGTGCTAGGATTATCTCCATTTTTCAGATGAGGAAACAGGCAGAGGTTAATTGACTTGCACAGCTTATAATTAATTGTTTGAGACCATATTTGAACTCAAGGCTTCCTCACTCATTAAGTCCAGAATCCTATCACTCTTCAACCTAGCCACTTCTCTCAGGAGATAGCCTTCAAAAACTTAGTCACCTCAAGGTCACAATTAGGTATACATGGAGGATGTACTAAAGAAAAAATGAGTTGATAATAACAATATTGGACTTTACTTCAGTTTTTGTCCTCTTTAAATTATAATGATCATGGTTTATATACTACAGGTTAAAGAAAAGAGTTGGTAATGAGATCTAGCTGGACAGTAGCAAGAAGTTGAATCTCCATGACTCAGTTTCCTCCTTCATAAAAGGGATTCTGCCTTCTCTACTTACCTAAAATAGGATGTGTAAACAAATAAGAGGCACGAAAACAGTTAACTCTGAAGCCCATAATGCAGTCTTGGTGGACTGAAAGTAGGTGTCAAAGTAGGTGCCACCAAAGGAGGAAATAAGGTTTGGTTTGGTTTTTTTTTTGTTTTTCATGTCTGTCTGACTTGTGACCCCATTTGGGATTTTCTTGGCAAAGATACTGGAGTGGTTTGGCATTTCCTTCTCCAATTCATTTTACAGATGAAGAAACCAAGGCAAATAATTAAGTGACTTGTCCAGGGTCATGAGAGGTACTAAGTGTCTAGTGAGATTTGAACTCAGAAAGATGAATCTTCTTGACTTCAGTCAGCCACTTTATCTACTTAACCATCTAGTTCGAAGAGGGTACTTAGGTCCAAGTTATGGGATCTTTATTTGGGGGTAGGTTCTTAGCTCTAGAGGCAGAGGGGACCACAGTGGCCAGTCTTGTCCAAGCCCCTCTTTTTATGGAGTAGGAAAGGGACGGAGGGAAGGTGTGATATACCCCAGGTCACACAGGTAATACACACCGAAAGAGGCTTGAACTCAGGACCTCTGATTCCAAAGCCTGTGCTCTTTTCCTATCTCGTGCTTTTGTGTGATTCTTCTTTATGCCCAAGTACTGCATACTTGTACTGCAGCACCCATTCTAGGAGAGCTCAAAGCTAATAGTCTGACTTGGAAGGTAAATTCTTGATTTTCGTTGAAAGGGGCTGAGAATGTGGTTGGAAGAAGTGAGGAGGGACTGAGAATGTCACACTGAGGTTGGTGTTGAAAAAGGAGTCGTTCTGAGAATGAGGTTGCGATGACGTAGAAATCTGGAGTAAGGAGGCTGAGGAGGTTCGAGTACGGAGTGAGACACTAAGAACCTACGAGAAAGGTTGGAGACGAAGATGAAAAGGCAGTGCCCAAGATGTGAGTTAAGGATGTAGGAAGCAGGCTGAACATAAAGAGGGTGTGTGCAGCGGCACGGGGAGGTGACAGCGGTGGGACCCGAGGATGAGAGCCTGAGAAGGAAGGGCCAAGTCCAGACAGATAAAGGGTTAAGGAACGGTCCGAGGAAATGAGGAATGTAGACGTGAGGGTGAGGGGCCGAGGGAGCATCTACCCAGGAGGGGACACGGAGGAGAGAAAGCAAAGAACTTCCCCCGGTCAGAGCGCACCTCGGGGTGCGGGCGCCCGGCCGCACCACCCCTCCTCCCGGCCTTCACTGCCCAAGCCTTTGGAATGAGCACGAGTTCCGTCGCAACGGCTCCGGAACTGCCAGGATCCTGGCCTCCCGGGCTGGGGGCGGCGCCTTCGCGGGGCGAGCAGCACCCCGACCCCGACCCCCGGCGACCACGCCACTCTGGGCCTCCAGGTTCGCCCTCCTTCACTTCCAACGTAAGTACAAGCGAGGCGGGCGAGTCGGGCCCTGACCCCAGCTGCAGGACGGAAGGCTGACTCGTCCAGGCCTCAACCCACTTTCTCTCTGCCCCGGCCCCAATTAGCAAATTGGGAGCCTCCCCTGGGCGGGGCCGCGTCTCCTTCCTCGAACGTCCGCTGGGCACCGAAGAGCTTCGGGGAAGTGATGGGAGGTGCTTGGGGAGGGCCCGCCCCCAAAGCCTGGGGTGGGGGGAGGTGCTGAGAAGTGGAATGGGGTTGGGGGAGGGGGGAGGAAGAGCGGAGCGATGGGAAAGAGAAGGAGCCGAGAGGGGGAAGAGGGAGGAAGGGGGGATAGAGGGGAGACAAACAGCAGGGAAGTCCGAGGTGCTGGGCTTCTTCAGCCCAGAAATCTCTAGAAGGGGAGCGGGAGTTAATGTAGCGTAAAAGCCGTCCTTCTAGACACCATAGGAAACAACACAAAGATTCTTAAAGGTGGAAGGGATTTTTGGAGTCACGTACATCAGACACCCCCCCACCCCCTCACTGCAGAGAAGGACACTGATCTCCCCAGAAAACGGATTCCCTTTTCCCTTGTTTGATAGGATGATTAGGGAATTGGGAATTAGAGGATCTGGGTTGAAGGATCTCTTTCCTTTCTGGCCTTATAACACAGTGATAGCTCTCATGTGGAAGAGGAACTATCTTATCTTGCTCTGCCCAGAGTGCATTATTAAAGTTTCCTCTTAATATAAAGACTTTTCTGGAAAAGGTGGGTTTTTGTCATCACTTGACATCTAGGTAAAGGTTGAATGACCACTTCTCGGAGATGTCATAGACAGATTCTTGGCTAGGTAGAGGCTGGACTTGTTGGTCTATCAAAATTCTACCAATTCTGAAATTCTGTCAGCTTGTGATTTATTGACTTTGGGGTTCAGTTTCCTGATATATAAAATTAAGGTTTTGAACTTTCTGGATCTTAAGGCCCATTTCAGTTCTAAATTCTATAACCTCACATAGCACTTTGCTTTCCACTACTTGGATACATTTACTAGGTGTGTTATAGCTTTCTGTATTGGTATCTTATCCTCCTATATGTCAGTTATTAAGCATTTCTTAAGAACATACTGTAGACACTGTGCTAAATGCTAAAGGTACAAAGAAAAGCAAAAGACTATCCCTGCTCTTAAGAAACTCATAGTCTAATGGGGGAGACAAAATGTAAACAATTATGTGCAATTATGCACGTAAACAGTTATGATAAGATATATGCAGGAAAAATTGTATAATCAATAGAGGAAAGACACTCACATTAAAGGGAACCAAGAGAGGCTTCTTATAGAAGATGTAATGTTATCTGGGACTAGAAGAAAGCAAGAGGGCAGAAATAAGGAGAGAGAGTATTCTAGGCACAGGGGAACAGCCAGTGAAAAGTGCCAGGAGTATGGAGATGGAATTTCTTATGTGGGGAACATAGTATTTTCACCAGTACCCAATACAATGTTCCAAACACAGTAAGCACATAGCAAATATTTGTTGTGTTATTTTGCCAGAAGTTACACAGGTATCCCAGACAGGGTTCCAAACCAAGTTATAGCATTATAAATTCTATGTTCTTTCTGTTATTTGAGTCAGAGAAAAACTTAACAAAATCCCATGCCCTTGTGGGCAGGCTGCAACTCTTCCTAAACTCCCCCAGACATACTAACAAGCTCTGAGATAGGCTGAAGCAGATAGGATCCTGGGAGGATAGGTAGAGCGAAAGAAAATGGACATGGCCAAAGTCCAGAGGGACATCTGGAGGGTGAGACTGAGTAATTAAAATGATGCTGGGAGAGGGAGAAAAATTAGAAGCAGGACTTGGCAGGAGGAGGGATAAATAAAACTGTATTCACAAGAAAGACAGAGTAGATTTAAAATGGAAAAGACCTCAGCGGCCTTGTAGTTCAACCTCCTCATTTTACAGATGAAGAAATGGAGGCCAAGAAAGGCTTAAATGACTTGCCCAAGGTCACACAAGTAGCAAGGATCAGGGTTTCTGACTCATGAGCAAGTATTGTTTCCACTCTGTCAGACTTACAAAGAGATAGCAGTGAGCTAAGTGAGAGGTACAGTTAGCAACTTTGACTTTGGAAGTGTATTAGGTATGAGTTATTAAGAAGTCTGTTTTACTTAGTTTTTATCAGTTTCTTGTCTTTTTCTTTTTTCTTTATTTGCTAAGCAGCAAATGTGCCAGTAGACAGGAGCTGGATTACCTTAAAGCTTGAACTTCTTCCCATGCTTTATCTAGGCTGCCTCTGTCCTAGTGACCTGAAGTATATTTGCAGAACTACGCCAAGCCCTGGGGATATGAGTTGTCTGTTTGTTGTCCTTTGTGCTCAGAGAGAACTAAATGTCATCACTATGTCGGGCTCATGGTACAATGTGTCCCACTGTACTGATCAGACCAATGTGAGTTCAGAAGAATCTACCACAGTTCCATAGTTCTTCAGAGAGACCTTGAGAGTGTCCTTATGTAACTTTTACTGACTTCCATGTTAGCTCTCGGTTTGTGAGAGTTCTCCATAAAATAGTTCTGGCATTCAAGCAATGTAGCCATCCCCTAGAAGTTGTGTTCTCTTCACTAGAGTTTGAATGCTTGACAGTTTAGGATGAGAAAGGACTTCAGTGTCCAGTACCTTATCTTGTCTGGTGATTTTCAGAATCTTCTAAGATAGCTCCGAAGGGGAAGCCTTTCAGTTTCCTGGCATGTCTCTAGTATACTGTCCAGATTTCATGGGCATACAGCAAGATCAGTACAACAACTCTGTAGACCTTCAGTTTGGTAGGTAATCTACTCTTCTCTCCCCACTTTCCTCTGAACTAGCTCTGGCATTGTGTGTATCAACCTTATCATCTATGTGTACACCCCTGGAAAGTATGCTGCCAAGGTAAGTGAATTTGTCCACAGCATTCAGAATTTCTTCATTTTCTACAGCCAGTGGTTCCATGGATGGTTGGCATGGTGCTAGCTGGTAGAGAACCTTTGTTTTCTTGGTAATGATTGTTAGGCCAAAGCTGGCATAAGCAGCAGAGAATCAATCCATACTTTGTTGCATTTCAGCTTCATAGACTGCATTAAATGCACAAACATCAGCAAACAAAGATCATACACCAACTCTCCCTCCACTTTTGTCTTGGCTTGTAGCTTTTTCAAGTTAAATAATCTAACATCAGTGGGGTGGCTGACTTTGATGCTGTGTTCGTCCTCGTTGAAGATGTCTGACAGCATTGCTGAAAACATCATGCTAAAAAGCTTGGGAGCAAGCATACAGCCCTTCACTTCATTAGTGACTTGGAAAAGTCTGAGAGCTTTGTCCATTATTCAGAACCCAGGCAAACATGCTATCATAAAGCTGACATACAGTACTGATTAACTTCTTCAGCAACCAAATTTTATCATGATCTTCCACAAACCCTCATGACTGACAGTATCACAGGTCTTGGTCAGATTGACAAACATTAGTGTAGAGACCTGTTCAAATGCCCACTGAGACACTTTGAGTCACAACTAGAAAAACTCGTGGTGAAGGTGCCAAGATTTGGGATCAGTTCCAGATGAGAATCCACAAATCCCTTATTGATTTGCACAGTCCTTCTGAAGTTGTTAAAAAGATCACTTCTATCAACATTGAACCAGGTGTAGAAGTTGAAGTCATCATTGCAGATGCCTAATCAATCATCTTTTTAAATAAATTGATTCCAACTACTGAAAAAAAGAATCTTTCCAGCAATAACTAAGAGAGAGACCCTCCTGTGGCTGTCACAGGATGACTTATTTCCCTTTCCTTTATTGAGATGGACAGTGGAGGCATCCTTGAACTCCTGGGGGATAATTTCCTCTTTACATATAACCCAGAAAATTTCATTCAGTTTTTGTGTGAACAGAGGACCTTCTGCTTTATAAATCTCAATTGGAATAGAATCATCACCAGGCACTTAGCCACAGTAGAAGAGCCTAATGGCATTCAAAACCGCTTCTTCAGTTGGAAGTTCAGCTAGAGAGATATTGATTTCAACCTGAGGTATACAGACATTGTTTTCAGCATTGATTGATGTTAATCCGTTGAGAACACTATGAAAGGGTTCAACTTATCTCTCCAGGATCATGTTCTTATCACTAATCAATATGGCTCTATCAACACTGAGTACATGAGACACACCATACATAGGTCTTTGGCCCACAAATAGCCTTCAGGGCATCATAAAGCATTTTGGATTGTTACTATCAGTGTAAAACTGCATTTCTCTAAACTTCTCTTGAACTTTACTTTTAATGCCCTTCTTAGAGATTCACTGACTATCCTGCTCCTAAAAACCTGTGGAGTTTTCATCTTTTGTTTAGTAGCCTTTCAATTTTTTCATCATTTTTGTCAAACCATTCTTGATGTTTGCAGCTATTCTGGCCCAGGTGAGTAAATGTAGTACTGTATCCCAAATCTCTGAAAGCTGCCCCCTCTTTTTCTGCTCTACTGTTGCCAACCATGCTTTGACTCAGCTTTCCCTCCAAATTAGCAAGGAACTGTTTAAACTGTAAGAAGTGCTGTAATCTGTTGACATTAAGTCTTCTAGTCATACTCTTGCTTTTGGACCACTGGCTTTGTTGAATTCGAATACTTAGGGGGGAGAGGATGAGTCTAGCACTCTGTGCCACATACCACCTATGTGACTCTCACATCCTCTGTCTCTTTTCATACAATACACATAGTCTATTAAATACCAGTGTTTGTCATGAGGGTGCATCCATGAAGTTTTATTGTGTTTAGGTAAATGGAAGATAGTAATGGTAATGAGATAGTAATGAGATGCATAAGTTTTCAATAGTGAGTGACCCTTGCTGTTGCAGTTTTTGGCTCCATTTCTCCCAAGAACTCCTACAAGGATGTCTGATAGTCTATGCCTACTCTTTCATTAGTCACCCAGAATTATAAACTTGTCTTCTTTTGAGCATATTGATAATGAGAGTCTCCAGGTCTTCATACAATTTTTCTTTGACCTCACCAGGGTTCATCATGGTGGGAGCATGTGTACTGAAGAGGGTGGCATGACACTTTCCTGCAAGTGGCAATCGAATTTTCACAAGTCTTGGTAGGCATACAAGCTTGTTGACTAGATTAATTTTGTTACAAAACCTATGCCAGCTTCGAGGTGCTTCCCATCACTGTGGCCTCCAGAAAAACATGTATCCAGCTCCATCTTTGATAAGCTGGCCTTCATTTGCCAGCCTTATTTCACTCAGGGCTGCTATTTGGATGCAATACCTGCTAAGTTCTCTCACAATAAGGGCTGTTAGTCTTTCAGATCTACTGGATTTTGTGTTCTCTATAAGCACACTCATTAGATGTACCAATGGTGAGTGGAATCATCTTTATAAAAGTTTTTTGTGTATTTTTGTGTGTTTTGATAGCAGAGTGGGATCCCAGCCTGCCATGGGAAGCAGGCTAGGGTTAGGTGAAACAGAAAATTTTTAGGGTACCTTTTCTAGCCCCTTTCTCACACCAGAAAGTAAGCAGTCTGATCCTTAAAAATGACTGCTCAGATACTCAGTGCCAAATCCCATTGCCAAGTCAGTCCAGTGAGAAGATGACCCCATGACCTGGGCTGTACAGGGTTGTGACTGCAGCTTCCACTGTATCCATACCTGCTGCTTTGTCACTTGCCTGTCACCACAGGACTCTGAGATGGGTAAAAATGGTAAAATGATATGGGTGATGTCTTTGGACTCACACAAATTAGAGTTAAGTGAGTAAGAATTGCTTGAAGGCCTCAGCCCCACTCTCTCTTCCAGAGTCATTAAAGTCCAGTGGCAAGACAAAAGTCAGGATGATTCACAATGACTTGGGATGTAGTGCATAGCCTTAGTGTTTTCGATGTATAACCAAGGTCTAAGCACCTGCTTCAGTTGCCTTTATGGTCAGTGGAAAAAATTATTCTCATCCTTCCATTCTATCAGAGGAAGTCTACACGTGCTTGGGATACACATCCCACGCCACGCCACGCCCCCTCCTCCCCCCCCCCCCCCAACTCACAGGTTTGAAGCCTGTTGGTTATCCTCAAGCAGGTCTGCTGAAAAAGGTTACAGGGACCTGGCCATTGCCATGATACAACTTCTTGGAGCCACAGGGGAGAGTTGGGTGAGTCACATGTACACCAAATATGGAAAGCAGCCCTGAAAAGGGTTCAGCAGCTCTCATACCAGAGATGCTGGTCTTCCCTGAACACCCAAACCCTAGGGGGTACTTCAAAAAGCAAAAAGAAAGACAGTCTCTCCCTTCCTTCCTTCTGTGTGGGTAAGTTATGTATTTGCTTTGTTATACGTTCATAAGTGGAGGGAATTGTGAAGGAAGCTTATCTTCCAGTGATATTCTGAGGATTAATATGCCTATTTTGATTTTCTTTTAAAAGACTTAAGATGTTTTTCTGTGAAACCACACAGGAAGAATGTGGTTAATCCTATCCGATATTGTTGAGTTACGTCCCTTATCTTTTATTTTTAGGATTTAACAAATACCTAATCACCACAGAGTTTCTATGTAGTATGTAGCACAGGTTTGTAATCACAGGTACAGGTTAAGGATCCTTTCACTTTTGTCTTGATGTTCTATGCCTAGAGGGGATCCAGGAAAGAGAAAGAAAAAGCTATCAAGTAAAAAAATACTCTTACAACTGAATAAAATCCAGCCTGCAGGGGGCTACCCCAGCCTGGATTTAATCCCAGCTCTGCCACTTGGTGCCTGTGTATTCTTGGGCAACCAGCTTAGCGTCTTGATGCCTCTGTTTCTTCAGTCTCTAAAATGAGGGGGTTGAACTTGACCTCAACAGTGCCTTCCGACTCTGTTTCTATGATCCTGTTGTTTCACTTATTCCTATTCTCCCTACCATCGATTTTAATAAAAAGGCCAAAAAATTGCTTTGTATTTTAAATGCAAAAATTATTTTTGCATATCAAATAGTTTTTTCTTTTTTGACTTCAGATACCCTGAATGAATATAAGTTATGATAAAATGTGAGAGGAAAAAGACAGAAAATTTGGGAAGGAGATTTGTTCTAAGTTGTTAGAAATCCATTCCAGATGTCTAGGGTCAAATGTCATTCAGCGAACTTATTGATTTTATTAGAGCTTACCAGCTAACAGGTATACCAATTTATTATCTGCTGAAATATTCACCTGAGAACTTAGGCTGGATGAGCTTTAGGGACTAAAACAACCTCCTACCAATAGATGTTGGTGGCATTTATCAAAAATTGCTGCATTTTCAGAGCAAGGAAAAACATAAGAATGGATAATCCGTCCATACAGGTTTCCCTGAAAACAATAGCTGCCACTTATTTGGTGCTTTAAGGTTTCTAAAGTATCTGACAAACATCTCATTTGATCCTCATAAAAACCCTGTGAGAGACGTATTTTCATTTTACAAATAAGGGAACTATGACTGAGCTATTATTTTATTTGCCCAGGGTGACATTTGAACCCAGGTTCCTCTTGATTCATTGTCCAGTGCACATTTTCCAGTAACAGTAAATCACATTGCCTCTAAAAATTATCATCAAGAGACAGGTGAAAGATCCTGATTATCATTCAGTCAACAAACGCCTCTTAAACACTAACCATGCGCCAGTGATTGTGATTAATTTTGGTATACAAACAAAAAGTAAAAACAATTCTAGCAATTTGAGATGATGCCCAGTATTTTGTTTACTTCAAGGTACATTGGACCCATGCTTTTACTGAACAGTTTGTAAAGATCCTAGGTCTTAAATGATAGTTTAGAGCCCATCGTCCTTAATTATCATTTGGATTTTATTTCATGATTGCATTCATTACCTTCTGCTTGCCCACTTTGAAACTGAGCTCCCACTTTTCTAGATCATTCTGGCCATTATATCTCATCAGGAAGAGTATTAGAAACACAATCCAAAATGTTTACCTATTCTTGTAGAAACATAAGATCCCCTGGAAAACTCAGGCAGTCCTAGTCTCTATTTTTCAAAAAAAAATGTGATGGAATTATAGATGTTCTACAGAAGATCCACAAAAATATGTAAGGGGTAAGAGTCTCATATAAGATCAGGATTTTAAAAATAAAGACTCCAGTATGAAAAGATGAAAGCTAAGAGTGAATATAGTAGAAGTTTTTAATCACAAAGGCTGTAAATAGGATTAACACAGACTTGTTCATGTTTTCCTAGTCTCTTGTAACTAAAGAATAGCCATTGAAGCTTGAAATAATTCGCTAAAAGATAAGATGCTGAAAATATAAATACTGTAACTTTTAAAAATACTTTAAAGAAATTCATGGAAGATGGAGCGTAATTGTATGCTCATGGAAATTACAGTGTTGTTGGGAGTACATTAATCGTCATCATCTCCAACCTCAGTAACATGACTAGGTGGTGAAGTGGTTAGAATACTGGGCCTGGAGTCAGGAAGATCTGAGTTCAAATTCGACTCAGACACTTATTAGTTGTGTGACTCTGGGCAAATCATTTAACCCTATTTGTTTTAGTTCCTCATTTGTAAAATAAGCTGGAGAAAGAAATCACAAATTACTCTAGTATCTTTGCCAAGAGAACCCCAAATGGGTCTAAGAAGAGCAACAATATGTGCCACGCATTGTACTATATGTATTGGGGATAAATAGAAAAGAAAAAAAAAACATGGTCCTGCTCTCAAGGAACTCCTATTCGAATGGGTGTGAAAACAAGCAAACAACTATGTACATACAGTATATGTAAGGTGTAAAGAAAGAGCAAGTGGTCTCAGAAGGAAAGCACTCCTTGGCAAGGGCCTGGTACAGGGAGCTGAGAGGGGGTTATTCTGGGAAACAAAATCAAGGATACTCTTCCTTGGCATCCTTTAATGTCACTGTTAGAAACAAGGCACTGGACTAGGTGGTCCAAGATTCTAACCCAAGGAAAAGCAGCTAAGTAGCTAGGTGCTATACTGTTAGACTTGAAGTCAGGAAGGCAGTTAGACTCCTGCTTCAGATACTTGCTAGCTACCTGACCCTGGGCAAGTCATTTAGCATGTACCTCACAAAGTTGTGAGAATTGAATGAGATAATAATACAGAGAAAGCTTTGCAAAATCTTAAAGCATTAAGTGCTATGATGATCTTACCAATTAGAAAACTTAATTAAATCTGCTAGAAAAGTATACATAATTTGTTTCAACAAAGATTTATTAAATACTTATAGTATATAATGAATTGTAGATAGAAAGACAAAAAAACTAAAGATAGTCCCTGCCTAAAAGGAGTCTGCATTCTCCTGGCATATACATAGATAAATAAATGCTAGATAACTTGAGGAGATAGACACAGGAAGGTCAGGAATTAGGAAGTGTTACCAGACCTGAACCTTGAATGAAGCTAAGAATATTGAGAAGTAGAGATGAGAAAAGTATCCATTCCATGCATAGAGCACAGCTAATTCATAGGCATAGAAACAGAAAGTAGAATGTTGAGTTGGGTAGTCCAGTTCAGCTGAAAGGTTGAGTGAATGAAGGGGAGTAATATGAAATGTCTGGAGACGTTATTGGAGCCAGATTGCAGAAAACTTTAAATACTCCACTGAGGAGTTGGTAACTTATCTATGACATAATAGGAATCGATGACATTTCTGATTCTGAAAGTGGACATTGTTAGATTTCTACCTTAGAAAAATTATTTTGATGTACAAAAATATTTATAGCAGTTCTTTTTGTGGTGGCAAAGAATTGGAAATTGAGGGGATGCCCATCAATTGGGGAATGACTGAACAAGTTGTGGTATATCAATATAATGGAATACTATTGCACTATAAGAAATGATTAGCAAGCAGAGTTCAGAAAAACCTGGAAAGATTTATATAAACTGATGCTGAGTGAAATGAGCAGAACCAGGAGAACATTGTACACAGTAACAGCCACATTGTGCAATGACTGACCTTGACAGACTTAGCTCTTCTCAGCAATGCAAGGTTCTAAGACAACTCTAAAAGACTCATGATGGAAAATGCTGTCCACATCCAGAGAAAGAACTTTGGAGTCTGAATGCAAATGGAGGCAGATTGTTTGCTCTTCTTTTCTTGTGCTGTTTTGTTTTCTTTCTTTCTTGTGGTTCCTCCCATTAGTTCTAACTCTTCTATACATCATGACTAATGTGAAAATATGTTTAATATGAATGTATAAGTAGAGCATATTGGGAAGAGGGAAGGAGAGGGTGGAGAAGAAAATTCAAAACTCAAAATCTTATGTAAGTGAATGGTAAAAACTAAAAATAAATAAATAATTTCTTAAAAATGAAAGATTATTTTGATCACTATATGGAGAAGGGAGAGAATGGAAATAGGGACCTCAGGAAGTCATTGCACTAGTTCAGCAAAAGATGATGCAGGTCTAAATTGGGGTAGTGGTTGTGTGAATGGAAAGAAGTATGTCCTACAGATATTTGTGGAGGGAAATTTCTTTCCACTTAAAAAAATCTTCCCCGCTTTGTCTCTAATTCTGTGTAATGGCGATGCTAATTGGGCTTAATTTCTTGTGCACATATTCAGCAGGATTGGTGCGGCTAGAAAGAAGCTCAATGGCTTCCAATATTAAACATAAGGCTAGCAAATACTTCTATGATGTAAAAAGACAAGTGTACAATGAAGAATCTTTTCAAAGAGAGCATAGAAGGAAAGGAACTTCTTCAGGAAATGTGGATATCAATATAACCACAATTAAACACAGAGTACAATTCCGGTGAGTATGTGTATGACTACTTATTGTTACAAAACAAAGATGGAACTATGAGGCCTTCCCTGATTGCTGCAACCTACCCTAATATTTCCCTTCCCTAATACCTATATTTCATGCAGTCAGCACTGTACAATTTAGGGCTTGTTATCTACTTATTTCATATGTCCAATGTTTATCTCCCCAGCTAGATAGATAGTAAACCCTTAAAGGTAGGAAGCATAGCTTAAAGTTACTTTGTAACCTTAAAGTCTTAAAGTTACTGTGTAACCTAGAGTAACTCTATAGTAATGAACAAATAGAATCATAGTATCTTAGAGTTGGAAGGGCATTAGGGGCCACCTAATCCAACCTATACCTGAACAAAGAATCATTCTCATTGTAACATACTCAGCGATCATCTAATCCTTGACATCCCATGAAAAAAATCCATATCTTCATGTTGTCCAGCTCTAATTTTTAGGAATATTTTCTTCACCATTTCTAAATTTGCCTCTCAGCAACTCACTTGTTGTGCCTTCTGAAACTAAGCAAAATAAATCTAATCTGTCTTTCACATGACAGTGAAAATGCTATTTAGCCATGTATCATGTACTTATGAAACTAAAATTTTGAACCACGTATGAGACTTTGCATTTATCTCTGTTGAATTTCATCTTCTTATATTTGACACAATGTTCTGGCCTGTCAGATTTTGTCATCCACTCTTGGTATTAATATCTTTCTGAGCATTGTGTCATCTGCAGATATAAGGAATATGCCATCTATAACTTTAATTCGTTGATAGAAATATTAAATAACACATGGCCAGACACAGAACGCTGGGACACCCTTATGGCAGACCTCTTTTAAGTTCAAATGAAATCATTAATGAGTATTTCCTAATTCCAAATTCCCAAATTATACTATTCCTTTACCTTCACCTTTCTATCTTATTTCCCCACAGGGGAGTATAAGACTTTGTGAACTGCTTTGCTGAAATCTCTCTTTACAGTACTCCCTACTTCAGTCAGAACAGTGATTCTGTCAGAAAAGGAAATAAGATTAGTTGGGGATGACCTCTTCTAGAGGAAACCAGTCAGGATCTTTGTGATCAACTCTCCTTTTACTCAGATATTCACTAATTATCTCTTTTAATTCAACAGACATTCTTTAAGTACCAAACATGTTCCAAATCATGTGTGATATGTTTGGTATGTAAAGACAAAAACAGAACAGCCCTTTGTTCAAGTAGCATATATCCTATACCCTTTTAACAATAAATTCTAGAGTTTTCTGAGAATTGATATCAAGACTTTATCGTTTTCCTTATATTGAAAATAGAGACATATCTGGCCACTGGACCCAGATGGCTCTGGAGAATAAAGTGAAGCTGGTGTCTTTGTACAGCTCTGCCTCACTTAAATCCAATTCATTTGCATACCATGGCACCACCTCCCTGTGGTCCTCTTTGAGAACAAAGGACAACAACAATGACTCCAGCCAAAACACAGAAAGATAAGTTTGTTGGTTGGCTTAGGGTTTCATCATAGGCTGAATTGACTCCAACCTCCAGAGAAATATGTTTCAGTGCTTCCATTCACACCAACATTGTACAGTCGACATCTCAGAGCACAATTTCCTTCCTTACCTTCTCTCATCTTTACCCCCTAGCCAGATCAAACATGACATTTGACTGCTTGACTTTACTCATGTCCATGCTTTTTTGGAGCATCACTTTCATGTAGACTGACCTAATTATGTTCTTTTCAGTTCTGTTTTCTCTGACTTATCAGGTCCTCTTTATCCATTGTATCAAATCTCTAAAAGAATGTATTGGATGCCAAAGGGCCAGCACTCTGGTAGGATGATGAGCACATTAATGCCCTTTCCACAAGAGTTGCACTTTTATCTGAGTTATAGTCAGCAGCTACTTCCCCTACTTCTGTACCACACAGTGTTTTCTCTAATCTTTTGTGTCGTTCAAAAGATAGATGATATAAGAGAATTAATGCTACACTTAATTTCATCTACTACAAATGAACAGTTTTTTCGAATGACTTTGCTGTAATTCCCACTTCTCTTTCTCTCTCTGTCATCATAAGCTGAAAATCTTGTTACCTTTCCCTATTGTGAAACTGAAATCTGAGTTGCCTTTCCTTTCTTATTTACTTCTCCCACCTTTCTTAATTCCTCCATTTATAAAATAGACTGCCCTTTTATCTCCTTAACTCTTACCTATTCTCCTCCTAAATACCTTCCTCTCTTTTTTTATTTCCTTCCTCATTTCTTTCTTTATTGGCAGCCTCTCCTTTTCTCAACTGACTCTTTTTGTTTTCAAACATATATATATATATATATATATATATATATATATATATATATATATACACATACATATATATATATTCCATTTCTGAAAAGCCTTTTAAATTTATTTTCACATGTCTTTTCATATCCATACTGTTTACTTACTCTTGCTATATCTCCTTTTCTCAAACTCCAACCCTGAGCCTCAGAACTTTTGTTCATCTCCACTGTTCCACTGCTTTTCAGTGAAAAACTCCTAATGTCTTTGCTTTTAAATTCTTTATTTACATTATCACTTCCTTTCTTACTCTATATATAGACTGGACTCTCTGATTTAGCAAGAAATAAAAAGTGAAGAAACTTGAAATTTTCTTCCCCACTTTTGTACTCCTACTACTAGGAAAGCACTTTAATTTTGTTTTAAAAGATTTTATTGTTATCTTTTTCCTCCATCATCAGCATTTCCCAGGGTATTTCTTTGAGAGGCATCTCTCATAGCAAAGGATAAAATGGAGGGGGAAACTTTCAGCAAAACTAACTCACTGAAAAAATTTGACATTTACTTAGTGTTTCACATCCGTAGGCACCCATCCTTGCCAAGAAGGTCTGGGAAAGGTGTCTTCTCATATCTTTTCTTTGGGACTAACCGTGGTCATCATAATTTTGCAGCACTTATTTTCTATTGTTTTACTGCTATTCTTTCCATTTACACCCTTGGGGTCATTTGTGTATATTGTTTTCCAAGTACTGCTTACTTTACTCTGTGTCAGTTCATTGAAGTTTAACCATGCTTTTCTGAATTCATTATAGACATAATTTATGATAGTGTAATAATAATTCCATTACATTTGTGTTTCTGTACTTGTTTAACCATTTACGAATCAGTGGCCATCTCTTTTGTTTCTTCTTCTTTGCTGCTACAAAGAAGTGTTTCTATAAATATTTTGGTATATATGCAACCTTTCAGTTTTGTTATTTACTTTCTTGGGCTCTTTATCAGAGAGATTTCTAAGACAAGGGGCATAGGCATTTTGGTTAGCATAATTCCAAATTTCTTTGGGAAAAGCCCATTTAAACCAATATATTTAATAATTATCTCCACACCCTCAAGGAACAGACAAGTTCATTGGTAGAAGTCAGCTAAAACCCAGAATGGCACTCCTCTCTGGTTAGCATTGTGTGAGAATTAGAAAAATATCAAGCCCGAAAGTAAGGACAGAAAAGTAAGGATAAGAAGCTGATTGCATCTTGAATATGACTTCATTTTTATGTTTGATTTTTTGGGAATCTAGGAAGCCATAGTCCAATGTAAATATAAAACAAAGATTTCTCTAAAACTGAATGGAAAAGTTTTTTTTTTTAAATTTATCTGTGCCATTCTCCCCCTTTAGTAGCACAAGTAATGAAATATTAACTGTGTCTGTTAATCTTCTTCGTGTCTTCCTGTATATTCCAAATTTCGTAAACTTAGAGACTTCTCCACATGCTGCAAATTTCTTTATGTTCTAGGACAAAGACATAGCACTTATGACTTTGTTCTAAATTTAAAGTGTTAAAAGTATAATCTGTAAAAGTATAAAGTGTAAGCATAAAGGACCAGGTAAAAATGTTAGTTGATCATATTGAAAGTAAATTGTAGTACCTTATCTGTCTCCCCATGTCAGTAGACAGAAACAAAAGTCCACGCTGCTCCATTGGACAGCTTTTCTCTTTACTCCTGAACATTATCATGGGAAGAGGATAAAGCACTGAGTGCTGTGTTCTTTCTCTAGAACACTCAAACAGGGTCTCAGGTTCCAGGCTCAAAAGCTGTCACTTAGTCAAATTAAAACTCTCCAATAGCATGTCTAGCACCAAACAGAACACAGATCTGGTTTACATGCTGGGATGGACAGCGACCAATTCTTAAATAGCCCACATGATTGATATGTGTAGGAAAGGGAGGGTGACACAGAGGAAGGTGGGGAGGGCTACATGTCTTTTGATATCTGGATAACTAAGACTATTCTGCTTCCTCACAGGTGCTCATGGAAGAGATTTAAAAAAGTCATATTTGGCATCTTTCCTTTCCTAGAATGGATGTGTGTGTACCGATTCAAGGACTGGCTTCTGG
Organism: Bettongia penicillata ogilbyi; assembly: GCA_023548195.1. Taxonomy (NCBI): domain Eukaryota; kingdom Metazoa; phylum Chordata; class Mammalia; order Diprotodontia; family Potoroidae; genus Bettongia; species Bettongia penicillata. The sequence continues at coordinate 7,038,529 of JAJHZJ010000131.1, forward strand.
GAGATTTGCTTGCTGGCTTAAATGTAGGCCTTGTACAGGTTCCCCAAGGTAAGGAAGTTGTGAAGGAGAGGGAGGGATCACTGGGTTTAGATCCTTGCCCTCTTGTTCATGGTGAGTAAAAAGGAAAGTTAATTGTATACATTTTTTACCATTATTCATTCATCCTTCATTCATCACTAATTTTCTAATTCTCTCTGACATGACTCTGGATGATCCAATTCAATATGGAACCCTGAGGCTCTTCCAAAAGACTGCAAAATCCCCAAATAATCCTGGAATTTTTTCTTTTCTTCATTCTTTTAAGGTTAGCCCAGGCCAGAAGCAAGCATTATGTGGCCCCTCCAAACTAAAATGAGTCATTCAGTTCTAAACTTTTCCTTCAAAAACTTTAGGGGTCCCTAGACATTTCCCTGTCTAGCTAGGGAAGAGCTGGATGAAGGAGAGAGAAATCTTTTTTGATCCTACTCAGGCCCCCCATCCCTCTCACTTGGCCTATTGCAGTAGCCTCCTCAGCAACCTTCCTGACTCTGTTCTCTCTCATCTCCAATATATCCTCCATATAGCTACCAAATAAAGCAGAATCTAACCATGTCACTCCTCTACAAAATATCTTCAGTGGTTTCCTATTGCCTGTAAAATAAAATACAAATCCTTAGCCTGGAATTTATTGTTCTTTGTAATCTCAGTCTTGCTTCATAATATTTCCCACCACATTCTCCATTCCAGTCAAACTAGCCAACTAGTTGTTATCCACACATGATGTTCGTTTTCCATTTCCTACCTCAAACCATGCCTTTGTTTAGGTAGTCTCCTGTATTTGAAATGTTCTGGTAGGTGGCTAGATACCACAGTAGACAGAGGGTTCAAGTCCAACCTCAGACACTTGCTAGCTCTGTGACCCTAGACAAATCACTTAGCTTCTCTCTGCCTCATTTTCCTTACCTGTAAAATGAGGATAATCATAGTATTCACCTTGCAGGCTTGTTGTAAGTACTGAATAAGATAATATATGTAAAGCACTTTGGAAACCTTAAAAGTGATTGGAATTCATGGAGTTCAGGCTCTAGCCACTGTACCACCTCCCCTTTTCTTAAATGTAGTGCTCAGAATTGAACCTAGCACTGTAGATGTGCTCTGCCCAGAAAAAGTGTTACTTACTTCTCTGGACTTTTGAAGTTTTTCTTCTTAATGCATTATATTTCTTGGCTTCTGTATCACAGCTTTAATTTCTATGTCATAGGTTGACATTTCTGCCCAAGGAACACTCCTCACTCTCTTTTACATTTTCTACCACACTCCAGAAACCTCTTCATTCTGCTTGCTTCTTTCAAGTTTACTCCAGCCCTGGAATTTATGAACACTTGGGAAGTATTTTCCAGTCTTGGATTGACTTGTTCATCCCCAAATTTCCAGTTTTAGAAGGAATTCAAGGCCAGTCATATCTTTCTTCCTTTCCAGGCTGCATTTCTCACTCTGGCCCAATTTTCTCTGCTGTCTCCCTTCCCAGTGTACCATCATTTCCTGTCCCCAGACCCCTTTGCTTCTTTTCTTAACCATATTCTCAGCAGAATTTCAGTCTCTCATCTCCCGCTGCCTTTTAGACATCTCAAACTGGATGTTCAGTAGACATTTTAAACTCCATATATCCAAAATGGAACTCACTTTTTCCCTAAAACATTCCCCTTCTCCTCCTTATTTCCCCAGTACTGTAGAGGGAAAGATGGGGCAGCTCGGTGGTGCAGTGGATAGAGCACCAGTGCAGGAGTCAGGAGAACCTGAGTTCCACTTGATACTCCCTAGCTGTGTGATCTTGGGCAAGTCACTTAACCCCAATTGCCTCATCCTGGGTCATCTCTAGTCATTCTGATGAGTGTCTGGTCACTGGATTCAGATGGTTCTGGAGGACAAGTGAAGTTGGTGACCTGCACAGCCTTCCCTCACTCAAAACAAAGTCAAGTCCCAGTCATGTCATTAGTTCTCTGATGACATGATCTTCTTCAGCAACGAAGTACAAACACACTGTGGAGGGCAACATCATTTTCCTAGTCCCTCAGGCTCACAACTTAGGAGTCATCCTGGACACCTCATTATTTCTCACCCTCCATATTGAATCTGTTAAGAAAGTCTGTTGATTTCACCTTTGCAACATTTCTCCCAAATATGCCTCCTTTCCACTGACACCGTCTGCACTCTAGTACAAGCCCTCATCACCTCACACCTGCTGGTGGTTCTGCCAGCCTCAGATGTCTCCACCCCAATCTATCCTTCATTTAGCCATTAAAGTAATTTTTCTAAAGACCAGGTCTGATTTTGTCATCCACCTACTCAATAAACTCCAGTGCTTACCTACTGTTTCCAGGAAGAAATACAAAATGCTCTCTTTGGCATTCAAAGCGCTTCATAATCTACTTCCCTTCTACTTTTTTCCAGTCTTCTTACACCTTACTCCCAGGCACATACTCCTTTAAACAGTGACACTGGCCTTTTGACTATTCCACACAACACAGTATCTCTCAGTTCCAAGCATTTTCTCTGGCGATTATCCCCCATGCCTAGAAATCTTTCCCTTTTCTGCTATCTCTTGTCAACTCTGCCTACTAATCTCCTTGCCTTCCTTTACGTCCCAGCTAAAATCCCACCTTCTATAGGAATCCTTTTTGAACCCCTCTTAATTCTAATATTTATCCTGTATATAGCTTGCTTTGTGTATATTTGTTTGCATGTCTCTCTCATTAGACTGTAGGTGACCTGTGGGTGGGAATTGTCTTTTGCTTCTTTTTTTTTTTAAATCCTTAGAATTTAGCATAGTACCTGGCATGTAGTAGGGGTTTAATAAACGTTTACTGATTAATTGTAAGCTCCTTGAGGGCAAGAGCAGCTTTCATTCTGCTTGCATTTGATTCCTCTTACTTAGTACAGTGCCTGTGCTAAGCGTTAGCACTTAATTAATGTTTGTGGCTCGACTAATGCCACTCATACTGAGCCAGCTCTAACAAGCCATAGAATGTGCAAGGGCCACATTGTTATGACGGACAGACTAAACCAGGTTGAGAGGCCTCACACCCACTGGCGAATTGGGGATATTTACCTCAAGCAGTTGAAGATTTCCCCCAGATGGAATGGGTGGATGAGAACATTTGGTAGAATGGTAGAAATGGGTCAGACATCAGAGTTGCCAGGAACATCCATTCATCCATGTTGTCAAGTTGTCCTGACTTTTGTCTCAGGAAGAAATAATGTCTGATGATTTCTCCAAACTCTGTCTTACATCCAGTTCACTCAGAAGTTAAGACATCACCCTGTGCTTTCACTGGTCCTCATTGAAATAGAATGAACAACAACATATATATATATATATATATATATATATATATATATATATATATATATATATACATATACATATACATATACATATATACACATACACACATATATATATATATATATAAAGTATTATTATTATTATTACATACCAAAGATAAAAGTGAAATAGCTGTTCAGCAGTCCTACAAAGTTTACTTTATGTCTTAGGAGGTATAGGTGTGATGAATTTTTATTTCATGTTTTGAGTGTCTGGTTGTGTGTGCTTATGAGTTCTTTATATTTTAAGTATTTCTTTTATGGTGGAGGAAATGGGTAAGCTGACCCCTTTTAGATATAGACCTTACACTTAGATATGAACCATATACTTTATTTAAGAGATTATCCCCAGAACTCTGGGTTGGAGGCAGTGAGCCAGAGAGGATGAGAAAATCCTTATTCCCTTTTTTTAAGTGTCAGACTCTTTTAAGGATTGAACTCAGTCTTTGTAAATATAGTTATAACCCTATCCCTGGAGGGAGCCCCTCTCTACCACAGAGACAGTGGCATATTCTTCTTTGCCTTTTTTGGGTAGTAGTAATGTCTGTGATTTTTTCTGTTTACCATACCTCTTTTCAGATGACTTGGTCACTGATGCTTTAATGCCTTAAAAATTGTCTCACCTTCAAAAAGAACCTCCCACTTTTTGGTATAGATACATGTTTTCCTCTGTTTTCATCTGTTCCATTTCTGATCTCTCTTTGGGGACATTTTGGGCTTATGATATTGGAGCTCAGATGTGGTGGCTCTACCAGCATTAATGAAGAAAATGGTCTTGGGAAGTCTTTACTATTTTTTACTTGTTCATTGTCTTCATTTTATTCTGAAATGCTCTTGGGATGATTTACATTATTTATATTTTTCACCAAACTTTTTTTTAAAACCCTTTTTCCTTCCACTACTTATTGCTGTTTTATGAGATGAATACTTATCATTTTTCTCCAATAGATTTTACCAAAGTATTTTTATTCTAAACGAGTGTTTCCTTTCACTACAATCCGTTTGCTTTGCATGGAGACTGAGGTTTCTAATCTCTCTTGCCTTCTTTATTGTGATGATTTAAAGGTTGATAAAAACTAAGAAATGATGATAGTTTTGTTATTTATTCCATCCATTGCTTATTTTCTATATTTACATCTTATGTAATAAGTCAGGTTGGGCTATTTTAAATACAGTTGTATTTCATTTAATCACATCTTCTCATTTTTATTCTTTCTTCTCATTCTAGAGACATCTGACAAATGGATAGAAGCCTTGGCCTGGTGTTAGGAACACCTGAGTTCAAAACTGGCCTCAGACACTTAGCTGTGTTACCTTGGGCAAATCATCTAACCTTTATTTGCCTCATTTTGTCAACTGCCAAATGTGGATAATAATGACACCTACCTCAAAGGATTGTTGTGAGGTTCAAGTGAGATAGTATTTATAAAAAAAAACAGCGCAGTGTTTGGCACATACTACATTCAGCACTACATTCCATGCTTATTCCTTCCCCTCTTCGCCCTTTCTAATTTGTATTGAATTTGACCTTACTTCTAACAGGAATGTGGTCTGATTATGTGTGGACAGCCAATTTGACAATGAGCATTACCTTTTTGTTATTGGTTAAGATATAATCACTCTCAGTTCTTTGTGATCTTATTTGGTGCTTTTCACATCTTTGTTGTTCTGTCATTCAGTCATGTCCAACTCTTCGTGACCCTGTAGATCATAGCGTGCCAACACTATCTGTGGTTTTATTGGCCAGAATATTGGAGTGGCTTGTCATTTCCTTCTCCAGTGGATTAAGGCAAACAGGGTTAAATGACTTGCCTGGGATCACATAGCTAGTAAGAGTCTGAGGCTGGATTTGAATTCAGGTCTTCCTGCCTCCCCACCCAACACTCTATCTACTGAGCCACCTAGCTGCTTCATTTTTCATGTCTGTCACTTACCAATTGCTTCTTTTAAGTGTTAATGATACTTAATGGGAATTTTCTGTGCAACTTACATGATTTTGGTTTCTTTTGTTTCTTAACCGTTAGCCGTATCTTCCAATTTTGAATAACCAATTTTCCAACTGACTTTTAATCACCTTAAAAGTAGGATTAGATAAACATAAAGTGAAACCAAGAGTTTAATGTCCTGCCTGGTCTTGTCCAGATTATGGTGAAGGCTAAAAAAAGAGTTGTCATTCAATGGACAAGAATTTTCCATGTTAAAAGACAGCTTCAACTATTATACTTACAAGATGATGGAAGTAAGTGAAGCCATTACAATGGCAAGATGTCTTTTTTGGTAGCCATTGAATCATGTAGAGTATATTCTTATCAATCTTTACCTCCATTTCTTTCCTGCCAATATTTTCCTTATTCTACTGACCTCCTTCTCACTTCTTCCTTTTAACAAGTGTGCCTTATCTTGACTACCCATTGTACTAACCGGGGCCTGTTCCCTTGGTCCCAATTTGCCTCTTACCTTTGAGCCCCTGACTGCTTACCTAATGATATTCTCCACCTACCTTTCAGACTCAGTGTCAGTGCTGTCAAATCAGCTGGTCTTGAGGGTCTTCTCCACCTGTTCCCTTTGCCAGTCTGCTAGGCCAGTAAAATGCCACCTGGTCCCTTTGTATTCTTTGGATACCATTTTCAAAGCTATTGTGCCTGACCTTGATCCCCTGGTTCTTGAGGAAGAGGCCAGTAAACAACCGAAAGGCAGTGGACGCAGCTTAAACTTCTTGAGTGAGATCTGTCTGGTCCTTGTTTAGCTTCTGTTTAAGTCTTGTTGACCCACACCTTCATGGATCATTCTGGATCATGGAGGGCCAACTTTAGTAGCTTTTAACTATTTTCATCATTTGTGTGCCTTGCCTCTATGTCTCTGATGAGCCAAATGAATTGGGAGTAGCTGGGAGGCAGGTCCCATCACTATAGCTGTCACAATAACAGTTTGTCATTTAGAGTAGTGGTCTACAAAGTACAGTGGAGTCCACATGTACACAGGGGGACATGGCACAACCACAAGGAGGGTTTGAGCAACCAAATAAGGATGGAAATAGGGATTATAGCCCATTCTCCCATGGGCTTCTCTCTAACACAACCACATCAGCCCCATCACCTGTTTCTCCCAACACTCTCACATGCTGCTCCTTTCTCAGGCTGAGCAAACTTCTAGTCTCTTCTTTTCTGAATCAGGCACAGCCTGTCACGAAAGTGTAATCTAACTACAATCCAGACATCTATACCAGCAACTGCATGGGTACTGTCAAGAAAATACACTCAGAATGTATACAGACCAAGTATATACCCTTTAGATAACCTATGCAAAAGTGCCTCTCAGTTGGTTCTGTGTTCTGGGGGAATGATCAGTGAATCTGAGCTTCTTTTCCACCTACCCTCTTTATTTTTAGTGGGACAGAGTAAGTCACATTGAGTTGCAATCTGCACTGTAGACCTTACATTTTCTTTTTCCCCCAACCCACTCCTCTTCAAAACTTATCTCTTTCAGTGAAGAGGTACCATACCATACTCCCAGTCACTTAAGTTTAGCAACCTTTATATTATACTTGACTACTTATTCCACATATAATCAAATCTTGTCTATTTTTTAAACTTTCAGAACATCTCTCATATCTTTTTTTTTATAAATTTATTTATTCAACTTTTTACATTCATTTTCACAAAATTTTGGGTTCCAAATTTTCTCCCCATTTGTCCCCACCCCAATACACCGAGCATTCTAATTTTCCCTATCACCAATCTGCCCTCTCTTCTATCCTCCCTCCCTTCTCTTCTCCCCATCTTCTCTTTTGTCCTGTAGGGCCAGATGGCTTTCTATTCCCCATTAACTGTATTTCTTATTTCCTAGTAGCAAGAACAATACTCGACAGTTGCTCCTAAAACTTTGAGTTTCAACTTCTCCCCATCCCTCCCTCCCCACCCATTCCCTTTGGGAAGGCAGGCAATTCAATATAGGCCATATCAGTGCAGTTTTGCAAATGACTTCAATAATAGTCGTGTTGTGTAAGACTAACTCTATTTCCCTCCATCCTATCCTGCCCCCCATTGCTTCCACTCTCTGTTTTGATCCTGTCCCTCCCCGAGTGTAGACTTCAAAGTGCTCCCTCCTCCCATTGCCCTTCCTTCCATCATCCCCCCCCACCCTGCTTATCCCCTTCTCCCCCACTTTTCTGTATTGTAAGATAGGTTTTTTTACCAATGTGCATTTTATTCCTTTTTTTAGTCGAATGTGATGAGAGTAAACTTCATGTTTTTCTCTCAGCTCTCCTCTTTTTCCCTCCACTAAAATGTCTCCTGCCTGCCTCTTCTATGAGAGATAATTTGCCCCATTCCATTTCACCCTCTCTCCTCCCATTACATTTCTCTCTCACCGTTTACCTTAAGTTTTTAAAGATATGGTCCCATCCTATTCAATTCACTCTGTGCTTTCTGTCTCTGTGTGTGCATGCATGTGTGTATGTGTGTGTGCACGCACATGCGTACGTGTGTGTGCGTGTGTGTGTGTATGTGTGTGTGTAATCCCACCAATTACCCAGATACTGAAAAGTTTCAAGAGTTACAAATATTGTCTTTCCATGTAGGAATGCAAACAGTTCAACTTTGGTAAGTCCCCTATGACTTCTCTTTGCTGTTTACTTTTTCATGCTTCTTCTCATTCTTGTGTTTGAAAGTCAAATTTTCTTTTCAGCTCTGGTCTTTTCATCAAGAATGCTTGAAAGTCCTCGATTTCATTGAAAGACCAGTTTTTCCCCTGAAGTATTATACTCAGTTTTGCTGGGTAGGTGATTCTTGGTTTGAGTCCTAGTTCCTTTGACTTCTGGAATATCCTATTCCACACCCTTCGATCCCTTAATGTAGAAGCTGTTAGATCTTGAGTTATCCTGATTGTATTTCCACAATACTGGAATTGTTTCTTTCTAGCTGCTTGCAATATTTTCTCCTTGACCTGGGAATTCTGGAATTTGGCCACAATGTTCCTAGAAGTTTCTCTTTTTGGATCTCTTTCAGGTGGTGATGGGTAGATTCCTTAAATACTTATTTTGTCCTCTGGTTCTAGAATATCAGGGCAGTTTTCCTTGATAATTTCATGGAAGATGATGTCTAGGCTCTTTTTTGATCATGGCTTTCAGGTAGTCCCATAATTTTTAAATTGTCTCTCCTGGATCTATTTTCCAGGTCAGTTGTTTTTCCAATGAGATATTTCACATTCTCTTCCATTTTTTCATTCTTTTGGTTTTGTTTTGTGGTTTCTTGGTTTCTCAGAAAGTCATTAGCCTCCATTTGTTCCATTCTAATTTTGAGAGAACTATTATCTTCAGTGAGCTTTTGAACCTCTTTTTCCATTTGGCTAATTCTGCTTTTGAAAGCATTCTTCTCCTCATTGGCTTTTTGTACCTCTTTTGCCAATTGAGTGAGCCTATTTTTCAAGGTGTTATTTTCTTCAGCATTTTTTTGGGTCTCCTTTAGCAAGGTATTGACCCGTTTTTCATGCTTTTCTTGCATCTCTCTCATTTCTCTTCCCAATTTTTCCTCCACTTCTCTTACTTGATTTTCAAAATCCTTTTTGAACTCTTCCATGGCCTGAGCCCATTGAATATCTGTTTCGGATGTTTGGGATACAGAGGCCTTCACTTCTATGTCTTTCCCTGATGGTAAGCATTGTTCTTCCTCATTGGAAAGGAAAGGAGGAAATAACTGTTCACCAAGAAAGTAACCTTCTACGGTCTTATTTTTTTTTCCCTTTTCTGGGCATTTTCCCAGGCAGTTACTTGACTTCTGAGATTCCTCTCCACCCCCGCCTCACCTCCAGATCCACCCAGCTGTTGCTTGGGGTCTGAGATTCAAATGCTGCTTCCCAGCCTCAGGGCTTTCGGGTGGGGGGGGGTTGCTATTCAGTGAGAGATTAAGTTCAGGTTCTCAGGTGGGGGCAGAGCCGCCACATTGGGGGGTATTGGGGGGGGTTATGCAGAGACCTTCAAAAATGGATCCGAGCTCCTGTCTGCTTTGGGAGCTCCTGTCCTCTGCTTCCCCCACTGCTGCCTCCTGAGGAGGCCTGAGTTATGGAGATTCCCCGCTCCCCTCTCAGCCATTACAGAAGTCTCTCTCACTGACCTGTGCGCCTGTGGGTTGAGGGACCTTTGCAGCCGCTGGAGATTCCATTCCTGAAGCCTGCTCGGATCTGGTCTTCTTGGTAGCCGCGTGGCCAAGGCAGGGCTGAGCTCTGCTCCAGGTCTGGTATGCAATGGACCTTTGGCGTTGGTTTTTCAGGGCTCTCTGGAACAGAAATCTCCTCCAATCCGTTGTTGTGCAGCTTCCACTGCTCCAGAATTTGTTGGGAGTTCCTTTTTACAGGTAATTTATGGGCTGTGGGTTCAGAGCTAGCATATGTGAATCTTTCTACTCCACCATCTTGGCTCCTCCTCCCATCTCTCATATCTTTATGAGAGGGACTTACAACCCCTGTCCTCAGGAAGCTTATGTTATCCAAGAATTTTGATTTTATTAGCAATTCTTTGCAAGAGTAGAGGACTTGGAGCCAGTCTCTGCCTAGGTCTCTCTTTACCCATAGCTGCTATTTACTTACATAACTGCCACCCCAGTTTAGGCCCTTGTCACTATCCCCTGGACTACTGCAGCAGCCTTGTAACTGATCTTCTGCCTTAAGTCTTTCCCCTCTCCAGTCTTTCCTTCACACAGCTATCAAAGTGGTCATATACCTCAACAAATCTAGTGAATTCCTATTGATTCTATGCTCAAATATTATTTTGTCTTCAGTTCATCCTTTAAATTTTATATTTTTAAATACATTTTATAATGTAAATAATTATTCATATAATAGCACACCTGTAATTTATCCATTTATCAATAAGTAAATACATAGAGGGTACATGCTCAAAAATATTTTAATCAGGGAATACATGATCAAAAAAGTTTGGAGACAATTGATCTGAAGAAAAAAGATCTAAAGTCACCTGAGCATGTGGGTCAGACCATTATGATGCAGGTGCTGTAGTTACTGTACCTTTGATCACTGTTTTCTTTAGTAGTCAGATTTGTAAGATATCTAAGACAGGTCCCACCAGACTCTTTAGTGAGTGCTTATGCTTTTCTTTATCAGGCACCTACCACTCGTTTAACAGTTTTGGCCATGGTTAAGGGTTTCCTCTTCAGGCCCTCTCTTGTGAAAACAATTATAAACTGTCTGTAAGAGATTGCTTTGAACTGTACTGCTTAACTTAGGTCCTGTCCCATAGCCTGAACCCATACCTCTGCTGGTGACAGGTCTGGTGACTAGAGATGGATTTCTCACAACTTAGCAAAACTAGCACAATTTCTGTAATCAGTCTATCAGATAGTTACTATGTGCTAGGCATGGTGGATACAAATACAAAACTTACAGTTCCTGTCCTCAGAGATCTTAGGTTGTCCAAGAAGAACTTTGTGTTAGCAATTCTTTGCCAAGAGTAAGAGGCTTGGAGCCAGACCTAGGCCTCTCCTTACCCCTACCTGGTATTTAGCAAATTCCCTTAATGCCAGGAAAGAAAGAGAAAGAGTCAACTTCCTTTGTACATGTGCCTCTTCCCAGGGAAAAGGACCTGCACCTAGGGAGAGCAGCCTTTGGAAGACTCTGCTATACAAGTAACACAGCAGGACCAGAGGCAAATTGACATGTCTTTATAATAAGAAGTATTAAGAACATGACCTAACATTTATATAGCACTTAAAGGTCTGCAAAGGGCTTTACAAATGTTATCTCATTTGATCCTCATGACAAACCTGGTAGGTAGGTACACTAGTATTAAACCCATACTACAGACGAGGAGCTTGAGGCAGAGGGAGGTCAAGTGACTTGCTCAGAGTCACATAGCTAGTAAATGTCTGAGACAAAATTTGAACTCAGGACTTCTTGAGTCCAGGTCCAGTGCTCTTTTGGTCAAAGAATCGGGCAACAATGGAATCTAGGAGGAGAGATCAAAGAACTGAGAACCAAAGTGATAAGCAGCAGAACTGAAAACAAAATAATTAAGAAAAGGAGGCTGGTACAGGGGTTTATCATAAGTTGTTGCATTTCCTAATTGGGAAACAATCTGTGACCTTTTAATCTAAGAAGTAAGGAGACAGTGTTGCCTTTCCTGATTGAGTGAAAAGTGTATTGGATGTGGAATAAGAGAATTTGGGTTCAGATCCTAGGTTTGCTGCTTACAACTTATGCAATACAAATCACAGAAATGAGGAATAGTTTTCTTTTAAGCTCAGTTACGTGTAAGGTACCTTTTTGCTTTAGTTGTTTTACTCAGGACACAGGACTTGACTTACCCATCAGATTTGCAATCTGAATTCAAACATCTTGATGAACAGAAGCATAGAAAGAGGAATTCAGGGTACAAAAGTATGGATATGATATAATGAGAAACTAACGAATTGTCTTCAGATGTTTGAATTTCTGATAGCTCCCTCAGAGGAGACCAGCGTCAAAGAGATTAACTCTATAATTATACAAAAGCAATTAAGTATAAGCTTTGTCTTATCTTGCAAATCTTGACTGCAGCCCTGGGAAATCATCCCCAGAATGGTATAATTGGTGTTTGTTTTCACTTTTTTTAAAGACTAAGCAAAGGTCCTATAGTTATACAATTAGATATGTTTTACCAATGTTTTGCATCTCCTCATCCTTGTTTAAGATAGAAGGCTTCACATCTGCATTGACCCTATACACCTTCATCTATTCTTTTTTTAAATTTGTAATTGCCATAACTAATTCATTCTTCTCTTTCATTTTTGCACCATGCTCAACTATGTTATTTAATAGTTAACCAAAATAATATAACTATTGCTTCATTTGTCCTTCTTCCTCACCTACGCCATCCCCCATTGAAATAATGAGGAACTAGTTGATGAATTGATTAGAAGACCTAATTAGATAATCAAGGTCTGGTCCTAGATCTACTTGGTGGTTTTTCAGGTCAAAAGGTGCTCTGAGATTGACTTTTCTCTTGTGATTTTCTCAGGTACCTTGATTTTTAAATGTCCATCTTTTTGTTTTCTAAAAGAATGCTTTATTGGGAAGCTGATTTGGGATTGGGGTTCTGAATTTCTTAATTTTTGTTATATTGTATTTCAACTTCTTTCATTTCTTATTTTTGTAAAAAAAAAAAAACTGTGAAATTCAGAGTGGTGTTTTTTGATATGTGAAGTCTCCTGACTACTTGTAAGAACATCGTGCCATTGTAATCTTGGAACTTGACAGTGATGTGTCAGGGTGAGATGAGTTTTGGATTCATCCCTGTTGGTATCTCTATCTATTTTAAATCTGTCTCTTAGCTTCAGTATTTCTGGCAAATTTTCTTAAGTTATATAGTAGTCAGACTGTTTTTTTATGGTATTCAAAGTTCATGATAATTCATAAATTTTCTCTTCTTGATTTTCCATCTAGTTAAAAAAAAATTATCTGTATTGATTCCAAATCTTTTTTTTTTCCTCCAGATTTGGAACATAGTATAGGGTAGTGTAGTGAAACCTCTTCTGGACTTGGAGTCAGAAAAAACCTGACTTTGAATCCCAGCCTTGACACTTGGGAGAATCATTTAGTCTTGTCATAATTTAAATTAAGGTAAACTGAGAGACAAGGTCCCGAGCATGATCAATTTATTAGTTAGGCTAGCAGTAACCAATAATTGGGCCACTGACCTCTCTCAAAGGCCAGAGACCTTGAGTGAGGGCTGACAGGGTCTTTTATAACAATTAGCAAGATAATAGAGAAAAATCTTGAGCAACCTAGGTGTGTCTTCTTCTAATTGGCTATCATAGAGTTGAGATTACATCATTTGGACCTCCCCTACTGAAACCCCCTTAACCACAGCCAAAACATGTGCTTGAAATCATGTGACAGAGATTCCCAGGCAATGGGGGTAGTCTTCAGGCAATGGGAATTGCTAGAGTAGTTTAAATTGATGAGATTTGACCTTTTAGGTTAACCAAGTTTCTCTGGAAAGTAGGTGATAGGTGAAGTTACAAAGATGGAGGTAATTATATGACAAAACCTTGACCTTTAGACAAGTTTCTCTGGGCTGTGGGTGATGGATGAAGTTTATAAGAAGAAGAAACTGAGAAAAAGAATATTTGAGCTAGTTTTGAGTAAGCCTTAGAAACAGAATTAAAATCAGTTTTCAGTTTTACAGTCTATCAGAGCTTCACTATGAAATGGAGATAATGTTTGTAATATCTTCCTCACAGTGTTGTAATGAGAGAACTTTGTAGACCTTAAAGTGCTAATAAATGCCAGTTTTGATTATTAATAGACTATTTTATGGGTTTTTCAGTTTCTACTATTCCTTCTGCCTTTCCATCCTTAAACATTCTAATTTTCATCATTTCTTTGCTTATATTCCCCATGTATATTTCTTAACTACTAAGTTTCATTGTCATTTTGTCCTGAAGTTCTTTAGTCACACCCAATTTGTGTTTCTCTTTATGACCCCTTTTTTTTTTTTGCTATTTTAGTTTCTTTAATTTTTTAAGTGTATGTTATCCATTTTGTTGTACATTAAAGAAAATTCTAGCTTTGTTTCTGGTGTTACTTCTGTATATTTTTATTCTAATATGTTTGGCTCTTCTTCAAATCTATTTTCTTTGTTTTATGAGTTGAAAAATGTCCCATATGGAAAGATTTTCTATAGATATTGAAGTCCTTGAGATGCTGCTTGTGAATGATGTTTTTCTGACTCCAGCAAGTCCCAAAGAGGTATAGAACTTCTTTCGTTAAATTGATGAGTAAAAGAGATTGGACTAACAACTTTTAGAGGAAAATAGAGATGAAGAATGCCCATTGCATTCAGCGTGAAATACATATGGATGTAGTCCATGGGGCTATTCTGTTAGTACATCAGTCTTGGGGTGGCCCGATAATTTGGCACAACGAATTGACCCAAGAATTGATTAAGAAGATGAAGGTGAGGCAGATTATACGTAGGAAATTATGTAGTATTTTCAGCAAATCCAAGATGTTCCCCAGCATCGGTGATTTTAATACCAATATTCTTCTAAATCATCCTATATAATTGTGAATTATCTCTGATGGATCAAATTCACAAATAAACCTTGGTGCAACATAGAAGTAGGTGGTTGATATGAGAAGGCTGTAGCATGTTGCCAATGATAACTTGTGCACAAAAAGTGGTACGAAAGGTATCACTTAGAAAATCTAAAGTTAAAAAAGGATGTTGTTTGGTCATGTAGCAAAAGTGAAGATGAACAGGTCAGTTAACTGCACTGGTGTCCATGGAATATTAAAAGACCTAAAGGAAGCCCTCTGTCATATTGGGTGGATCCTCTGTGAAGGACTCCTTGAAGGACATGGACAAAAATAACTTAGAATGAGAAGGCTTTGATGAGTTGCAATCTGTGCCATTGTCTGTAGTATCCACATTGATGAGATCACACACCCATTGAGTCTTGGAGTAGTCTTTTAATTCATTTTTAAAAATTGTATTACAACTCTTGTGTTTCTTTTTAGTGATTTTAAAATTTTCTTTGGAGCCCTTCTGAGAGTTTTCCCCTTTTGGGTAGTATTTCTATTGCTACTTTTGAGAGGTTGACTTCTTTGTGATCTTTTACTGCATCATTTTATTGAATCCAGGTATATTTGGTCAAGAGGTCACACTGTAGATTCTATTATTCAAAACTCAGAGTACTCATGAAATGTTGGTTCTGATAAAGAATAAACTGGGCTTCCTAAACTATACTGGGTCAGAATTTCTGATACAGTCCTATGGTAATAGAGTTATATGCCTATTTAATGTCTGTTGAACATGTGTGACTTACACTGAGTTAGCACTTTTTAGGGAAGAGAGAGTGGGCCATGGTGATTGAAGGAGCTGGGAATGAAGGGGCTAACAAAAACGACAATTAACGAACAATTTTAGGTTTTATGAAGTATGTGTACACACAGACACACACAATCACTAAGCTTTGCATGTATGTCATTGTTATTTTAGAATACTGTACCTAGTTTCACAGAAAGATACTTCTAAGAAATCAGCTACGTTTTTTCACTTAAATCATTGCATTTGTACCTTTCAGGTTTGATACTTGCTGTGCTAATAAGGATGCTGATCCCACCCCTCAATATTTCCTATTCTTCTTTCTGTTGCTCAATGATCTATATCATTTTTGGAACGTCTCATCATGTGTCTATTGGTGAGTTCAGAGACAGGGGAAAGGGAACTTTATGATATTACTGGCCCAGTCAGTTATATATAGCTGAAGAGGCCTATTGGACACTGTATTTTTCTCTTAAGCAATGAAATGACTAAGACAGGAGCATGTACCTACAAAGAATAAAAGCAAAACGGTATATATTGCCTTTATTGATTGAATGTGCATGTTTACTTCTTCTGTAACATTTTTCCTCCAGTTTTTTAATAAGCAACTATAGGGAGAAGTTTTACATTTGCTTAGATGTTTTATCCAGGCTACGTGGTTAAAATAACTGATTTTTGGTGGGAGAGGAGAGTAAGCAGAATCTGATTTGCTGTCATGATACATATAGAAATTAACAACCATGTGAAGAGATATTTCTATTCATTAATGTAGTCTTAATGGTTTATCCATGTTGGCCACAGGTTTCAAAGCTAATATGATTTGCTTTGTGTTCATATCTTTTCACCACCTTCTTTCATTCTCATTTTCCCAAAGAACAGGTATAGTTGCTGAGATATCTGTCTATCCGTCTGTCACACACACACACACACACACACACACACACACACACACACACACACACACACACACACACACACCCTTTGGGTTTATGGTATCACCAAAATATGGCTCCTGGGAAACAGCTATAGTGTATATGAAAACAATATTTTTTCCTCATCTCTTCTACCTCTTGGAATTAAAACCTGCCACCTAACCAAAAGAACTCCGTCAGGCTATAGGCACTGGTTATTTATTCTATCTATTTTTAATGCTTCTCAGACTGCCTGTGTCTGCAGAGAATGGGACAAATTCACTTTCTAGCCTAACCCTTCTGTTTATCTCACAGGAAACTTCTTCCTTGTGAGTGCATTGATGGCAAATGTCCTAAATAAAATAATGTTCAATTCTGGTCACCTCCTGATGGGAACTTTTGTCAGGGGTGACTTTGAAGATCCAGCCTACTCCCTGGATTATGAGAAGGCCCTCAGTGTCATGCAAGCTGTAACCTTTCTGACTGGCATTATTCAGGTATTTGTGTTCCGTGTTCCCCTAGACCTCCTCAAGGAGAAGCCAAGTAGTTAAGACTACCCTTTCCTGCAGTACTCTTTTTATGAAGTGTGCAGTGTTTTCTGAACCTCCAGAGATTCTTTCTGAATACTTACATTTCTTGGTCCTCTGAGATATATGGATGAGTTGTTGCCAATTCAACAATATCTTTTTAATACCTACTACACAGAGAGCTCTTTAATTAGGATTTGGAGATGGTAGGGGAATGATACAAAGTTGAGATGTTATATGATCCCTTACCCTTGAAACACATATTTGAGGAAGTATATAGCACATACACAAAGAATCACAGTTTATGTTATGTGCTATGTGAAGTCTTGGAGAAAAAGTCATTATTGAAAGGAATATCAGGGAAGATTTCATGGAAGAGGTGGTATTTAAGTTGAACCTTAAAGTTTAGATTGAGGGTCAGGAAGGGCATTCCAGGCATAAGGAATTGAATGAACACAGGCACATATGCAATGTGAGATATTTCTGGAAGTCAGTGAGTATCATAGTTTGACTGGAATACAGAACATGCAGGAGGATGCAGGATGAGATAAATCTGGAAATACAGATAGTGTCATTTATGAAGGAATTTTAATACCAGATTAAAGAGTATGAACTCTATTTAAGAGACAGTTGGAAGCCATTTCAAGTTTTTGAGCAACAGAGTCCTACCTATATGTCCTACTCTACTCAATGATAATTAGTCTGACAGGATCAGTTAGTAGGGGTTTGAATGGATCGGGGGAAGATTGGCTGTAGGGCTATTGTCCCTACATTGATAAACAAGCATAGAGGAAGCATCCTTCATGGAAACCATCCATCCTAAAATTTAGTATGACCTATATAGAAGTTTTCTCATCCTAGTCCCACACTTTTTCAATATTTATAGTCAAAGAGGGGAACATACAAACATTAGAAAAGAGCACAAAGAGGCAGTCTAATGAGAATCTATTTGCTATTTAATCCCTGGGGAAGGCATTTTGCTTTATCTTGCAGTACTTGAGAGGAGCAATACTTAACATGAATTAGAAGACCTGTTATGTTTTTGGCTAGGTTTACCAAATTAGAGAGTGGTTTTTTTCTGTTGTGACAAATCCCCGATCAAAAAACATTAAGACCAATATTCATTGAAAAACTCAAAGTTCATTTGCTTTGTTGTCTATGATTTCTTCAGAAGAGGATCCATCAATCTACAGGTTCATTCAGTCAATTTACCAACCCCTCTGGCTGCTTTCCTAGTCCTTCCCTGTTGAGAAGCAAGTGTGTTTCTTCTATGAATCTCTCTAGCTAAGTTCTAAATGATATTATTTTATAAGCAGATGCCAAGTTCATCCCTTAGGAACATCTTTAATTAGTTAAGTGTAAAACAATAGACCAGGCCCTCAGGGGTGTGCTTGTATTACAGAAGGGATCATGGCAGGAACAGCTACTCAAGTTGTGATATCTAGGCAAGGCACCAGGTGGTGCTCTATGCCTCACACTACAAGTTTTAAGTGATTGCTTATATGTGAGCAGATATTAGCAACCTTTAGTCCTGAGTCATTTTAGTCCTGCATATTTGTGAATGGGACCTGCTTTCAGTGTCTCCTCAACAAGCTTACTCTTTTAGTGCCTACTCAGATTCCTGCCTAAGGATTCAACTAATGTCTATCATAGTTTACAACTAGTTTGGCTCATCTTTGTTCCGCATTCTTCAGTATTCTGCTCTCTTTCTCATCCTCAGCATGAGTCCCCAGTGACTATTCTCTCACAAATGAATTAGAGTGTACTTACTGAAGAGACATTGAAAGTGCAAGGGCCAGGATTAGAATTTTGAAGCAAGGGGACCACTGTTAGGCAGAGTTTAAAATCTCAACTTCTGCCATGGAACTCTTCTGAACTTTACCTCTCAATTGTCACCACAGAGATAAGTGCTTCTGAAAACCTTTTGCCAAATATTACTTGGTCTCATTCATAGTCCACAGACAGGAGCAAAAGTAAGGAAACAATCACTTTTCTGAGTTCCAGCTTTTCCTATCCTCTCTTATAGATTAGTATCTAGGCAGATAGCTGGGAGAGTAGCATTCTTACCCTATTTTCAGCTCAGGGCTGGGTAATCAAACACCATCTCCTCTTCCACGTTGGATTCTTATTTTCAGCATCTTTCAACTTCTCTGGCATCTTGACCCCAAAGCATGGCAAATATCTTTTTAAAATATCCCTCTTTTCCAGAACCTCAGGCAATTGTATTTTTGTTAAATGTTAAGAGATGTAAGAAATTGTGGAGGGAAAACCCAAATTGTCCCTGCTACAGGTTATATACATTTATGGTGCACTATTGTTTGCAAAGCACTGTACTAAATATTGTGGTGGACACTTCAAAATGAGAAGGTATAGATTAAGTTGTAGTCTGGTTGAAAGAGGGATGAGACATACACAAAGTCAATATCAGTTTAAAAAACTGCACCTCAGGGAGAAGTTATTCTTTGGGACTCAATTTATCTGTTTCTCAAGTAATTGAGATTCCACCCTTGTACATTTCCCTATGCAGTCCATTATTTTTAAGCAGTGGTATAACTTTTAGGGAGATTCATCCTTAGATTTCTGTTTGATTTGTAATTTCACAACTGGTAGCTTTTTGGAGCTGTTTGTTGTCAGTTTCATACCCTTAAATGAAAAG
Source organism: Bettongia penicillata ogilbyi (assembly GCA_023548195.1). Lineage (NCBI taxonomy): Eukaryota > Metazoa > Chordata > Mammalia > Diprotodontia > Potoroidae > Bettongia > Bettongia penicillata. Next base: position 7,057,804 of record JAJHZJ010000131.1, read on the forward strand.
GTAGTTTGATCATTCTGTATTCAGGCAAAATGCTTGGAGATCTTAGTAGGATCCCAATGTCCTGGATATGTTCCCTGTTCAATAATTATACTTTCAGCCCCTCTCAGGGAGATTTTCATATTCTAAGAAGATTTCATAAGAAAAGGGCTTCAGAAAAGCAGAAGATTGTTATTATCATGGTGGTCATAACTTTTCCACCTTTGTCCTTTGAAAATCTCAGGAAAATTAATGTGAAAGTTCTTCTTGTGGGCAAAATGTCTTACTAACATATCTCTCAACACCAATTTGGTCTCTAGCAATAGTCCAGCTCCACTTCTTACTATCTTGTGATTGTAAACATGCCACATAAACTCTCTGGGCCTCCATTTCCACATCTCTATAATGAGAAAGTTCTAAATCAGGATTTTAAAAATTCTTTTTTGCATATGTCTTGCACCCCTTTGGTAGTCTGGTGAAACCTATGACCTTCTCTCAGGATGACATTTTATAAATGCATAAAATAAAATGTGCAATATTGCAAAGGAAACCAGTTATATTGAAATACATTCATCAAAAAATTTTTTTTTGAAGTTCATGAAACCTTTGCTATGGATAATCTTTATTATCCATAAAGCTCAGCTCTAAATCCTACAATCTATTCATTTTTATAAAGAAGAGAGATTACTAGGTGGAATGAAACAAATTAATAAAAACACATTTACTGCATATATACTATACTATACTAAGCACCACGCTAAACTCTCAGAATTGAACTAGAAAAGAAATGCAACCTTTTCTCTCAAGGAGATCATATTTTATGAGAGACAACTCAGAGAGGAGATTTCTGCTACAAGGCAGATGGAAAGATTGTATGGTCCTTAGGGTACAAGGGCAATGTACTTTCTTTATGCCATTTCCACTGGAGGGAAAAGTATCCATTTCAAATATTTAACCATTTGACAAGGCCTATGACTTTGATGTTAAGAATATTTGAGGTAGGGATAGCGAAAAAGGAAATTTTTTTCAGTAATTGTTGCTACTGAGGAGGCAGTTGCCAGATTACATTTCTATAAGAGTTGATTCCCTGGATGATGGCTTGAGAAGCTAGACTGGAAGCAGGCCTGGTGACTGGGGTGGGGGAAGGAGGGCTAGGATTCTCCTATTCTCTGGGCCTGGCTTTAGGATTTTGGATTGTTTCTATCAGAGGTGATTGAGGGGAGGTGATGGTTGAAGTAGTGACAGTGGTTTGGCTTACCTGCACAGGCCATGTCCTGTTTTTTCTTCTTCAGGGCACCTAGCTGCTTCAGCTGGATTGGCTTGCCTGTTCTGTAGGCAGTGGTTGTTCTGTAATGGGTAAAGATGTTTTTGATGATGGCTTCTGGGCTGGAAGCAGGGATAATGGAGTATGCTGTTATTCCAGAGTTCTTAGGTTTATGTTAAGGGAGAATAATGTATCTTCATAGTGAGATGGGGATAAGATGTGGATGGGCATCACATAAACCACAAATGTCACTCTGTGGTAAATGAATAAGAAAGCTAATTCTGCTAAGGTTACTGCTTGAGAAAAAGGAAGGAGACGTAACTATTCAGCTTTATAAAAAGTACATCTCCAAAGGGAATGGTTATAACAAGCTTGTAAGTCAGGACTCTAACTCTATCTCTGTCTCTGTGTGTGTGTCTCTCTTCTTTTCTTCCCCCTTTCTCTCTCCACTCTCTTGTTGCTTCAGCTTTTCTCCCTCTTCACTTCTAAAATTCCTTCCTGAAAAGAAGAAAATAAGTTATCTAATTTTGCCTGGTGCTGTGAGCAATATTAGTTAGGAACAAGTGACAACTTGGGAATGTTGGAACCCTTTCCTTCTGGGAAGGATATTTATTGTAAGACCTTCCACGGTTAGAACTCTGGACTATTTTGGAGAGGATCTGAATTATTTGGTACCTGAATTGTTGATTGATTTTTACAACTTAGTGTTGTATCTCCCAGAGATTCTTGACATCACTGTTCAGTTCTCTTTCGTTCCCACTTTGAATCCCAATGTCTTGCAGCTGCTGATTGGAATGCTGAGATTGGATTTTGTCACCAATTACCTGCCTGACACTTTAATTAATGCCTACTTGGCAGCCACTGCACTGCATATCATGATGTCCCAAATGTGCTTCATCTTTGGGATTATGGTTCGTTTCCACTGTGGTGCTATCGCCTTCTTTTATGTAAGTAGTTATAAACCTGGCTCAGAGACACCTGCTCCTCCGGAGAAGAATGGAAATAGTTTGGTCATGAACTTCTCTGTTCTAGAAATAGGTAGAATTGAGAAGACTCAGACCGTACTGACTGTACACACCCAGTTTCTTTTTATCTGTTCTCAAAGGGTCTCAGTTTCTAGATTTGGGTTCTTAGTTAATTGCAGTAGGACCAGCCTACTCTTTGGTTTGATTCTCTCTAGTCAGTCTCTCACTCAATATTGCATGCCTCATGTTGAAGCTTAAGAGAAGAAAAAGCCTCTAAGGTTCTTTTTTCTTGTCCTTACATAATATAGCACATCTAAATTAACACTCTGCTCAAGATTAAGAAGCATATATTTGAGGCTCTGCCCAAACTTTTACTATTTTTGTTTTAAGTTTTATTTTAAATTTATACCACACCTTTCATCTGGAGAATTCAGTTTAAAAAGGAAAGAACTAAGCATTCATGAATATTGCAAGCATGTAGGAGTCAGACTAGACAATTATATGGACCAGATCATTGAAGAAATGATAGTATGAACTGATAAATAGAGTCCTGGTATTTTCTTGAATTTGTACCAAACTATGCAAAACGAAATCAGTGCAGAGAAGGATTTCTTTTCTCACTTAAGAAGGATAATTCCACTTTTGTTCTTAAAATGTTCTATTGTTTTTTCAGAGGGCTCACCCTCTCTCTCTGCTAGTCTCATATCTCCAGAATTTTTGTAGCTTTAGCAAGCATAGTTAGGAAACATACTACAAAGAAGACTTAATATGTCACCACTCAAACTCTCTGCTTGTGTTGCTTTTCAGAATCTGATTAACTACTGCATAGCTCTCCCAAGAGCCAATTCCACCAGCATCCTGCTGTTTCTGATTTGTATGGTGGCTTTGAGAGTCAACAAATGTATCAAGATCTCTTTCAAACGATATCCCATTGAATTTCCCATGGAATTCATACTGGTAGGTGTTGTCCTATGTGAGTTACTCAGATGATCACATAGAGTTGCCTATTATTTGATGCTTCTTTAGGCCAGAAGCACCTATTTCCTTTTCAGTAACTCCTGGGAAATAACCTTTCTTATTGTCCTGTTGGTCCCTAGAGTTATTATTCTACTAGTTGCTCTATCAGTATACAGCTCTGGGGAAATGAGCAAAAAAAGTCATTAAATAAGGAAAGGAAGGGCAGAGCCAAGATGGCAGAATAAGGCAGGGACCAACCAGAATTCTCCCAAGTTCATTTCTAAACAACTATAAAATGATGCCTTAAAATGAATTCTGGAATGGCAGAAACAATAGAAAGACAGGATGCAGCAACTGTCCAGCCTAAGGAAACTAAAAGGTCAACAAGAAAGGGCTGTCTCATTCGAATAAAAAAGGGTACGGTCCAATGCAGGCAGTAATAAATCACAAGGATCACACACTATGAGAAGATGCGATTTATACTAGGAATGCAGGACTGGCTCAATATTAGGAAACCATCAGCATAATTGACTGTATCAATAATGAAACCAACAGAAATCATATGATTATTTCAATAGATGTAGAAAAGGTTTTTTTTAAACAAAATACAGCACCCATTCCTATTGAAAACACTAGAGAACATAAGAATAAATAGAGCTTTTCTTAAAATGATAAATGGTATCTATCAAAAACCACTAGCAAGCATTATATATGATAGGGATAAGCTAGAAACGTTGCTAGTAAGATCAGGGTTGATGTGAGAATGCCCATTCTCATCACTATTATTCATTATTATACTAGAAGTATTAGTTATAGCAATAAGAAAAGAAGTTGAAAGAATTGGAATTGGCAATGAGGAACCAAAACTATCACTCTTTGCAGATGATATGATGTTATACTTAGAGAGTAAACTAAAAAACTACTTGAAATAATTAACAACATTTTAGCAGATTTGCAGGGTATAAAACAAGCCTACCTAAATCATCAGAATTTCTATATATTATCAATTAAGTCCAGTAATAAGAGACAGAGAAATTCCACTTAAAACCACTGTAAGCAATATAAAATACTTGGCAGTCTACCTGCCAAGATAAACCCAGAAACTATGTGAACACAATTATAAAATCAGATCTAAACAATTGGAAAAGTATCAATTGCTCATGGATCAGCCAAGTCAATGTAATAAAAATAATTTCATCTAAATTAATTTACCTATTCAGTGACATACCAGTTAGACTACCAAAGCTTGTTTTTCAAGGCTAGAAAAAAATAATAACAAAATTCATCTGGAAGAACAAAAGGTCAAGAATATCAAGGGAATCAGTGAAAAAATGTGAAGGAAAGTGGCCTAGCTGTGCCAAATTTCAAACTGTATTATAAACTGGTAACCACTAGAACAGTCTCAGGCTAAGAAATAGAGTGGTAGATCAGTGGAATAGTTTAGGTACAAAAGACACAGTAGTAAATGACCATAGTAATCTAGTGTTTGATAAAACTTGAAGACCCAAGCTTTTGAGACAAGAAGTCATTATTTGACAAAAACCTCTGGGAAAACTGGAAAATATTATGGCAAAAACTAGGAATAGATCAGCATCTCACATTGTATACCAAGATAAGGTCAAAATGGGTAGATGATTCAGACACAAAGGGTGATACCATAAGCAAATTAGAACAAGGATTACTTTCCCTATCAGATCTATGGAAAAGAGAAGAATTTATGAACAAACAAGAGATAGAGAACATTATGAAATGCAAAATGAATAATTGGAATTATATTACATTAAAAAGGCTTTGGACAAAGAAAACCAATGCAACCAAAATTAGAAGGAAAACAGAAAACTGGGAAATAATTTTTATAGTAGTTATCTCTGATGAACCTCATTTATCAGATATATAGAGAACTGAATTATATCTATAAGAATACAAATTCTCCAATTGATAAATGATAAAGTCATGTGAATAGGCAGTTTTTAGATGAAGAAATCAAAGCTATTTATAGTCATATGAAACATTGCTCTAAATCATTATTGATTAAAGAAATGAAAATTAAAATAACTTATACCTATAGGATTGGCTCATATGATAGAAAAGGAAAATGATAATTATTGGAGGTCATATGGAAAAATTGGGATACTAATGCAGTTTTGGTAGAGTTATGAACTGATCCAGGCATTCTGGAGAGCAATATAGAACTATGCCCAAAGGTCTATAAAACTGTCCAGACCTTTTGATCCAGCAATACTACTACTAGATCTATATCTCAAAGACATATATAAAAAAGGAAATGAACCTATATGTACAAAAGCATTTCCAGCAGCTCTTTTTGTGGTGGCAAAGAATTAGAAATTGAGGGGATGCTGTCAATTGAGGAATGGCTGAAGAAGTTGTGGTATAAGATTGTAATGGAATACTATTATGCCATAAGAAATAATGAGAGGATGATTTCAGAAAAACCTGCAAAGACTTACATGAACTGGTACAGTGAAGTAAGCAGAACCAGGAGAACACTGTAAATATTAACAGCAATATTGTACAATGAAGATCTGTGAACAATGTAGCTATTCTCAGCAACATAATGACCCAAGACAATCCTAAAGAATTTATGATGAAAAAATGCTATACACATCTAGAGTAAGAATTGATGGAGTCTGAATGCAGATCAAAGCATACTACTTTTCACTGTTTTGAGCATATTTATTCATTCATTTATTTTTTCATCTGTATCTTCTTTCAGAACATGACTAATATGGAAATGTTTTGCATGATTGCACATGTATAGCCTATATCAAACTGTTTATCATCTCAGGGATGGCATTGGGAGTGGAGAGGGAGGGAGAAAATTTGGAACTCAAAATAGAAAAAATTAATTTGTCTTTTCATGTACTTGGGAAAATATTATTTAAAAAAAAGAAGAAAAGCTCAACGGAGGATAAAAAGAAAACCGAAAAATGCACACTGCGATACATTTTAAAGATGCTGTTTATAATAATACCCTACCTTTTTATAGTATAGTACCTTTAACTTAGGTGATTTCCCATTGTTACCTCATTTAGTCCTTGTATACCCTGTAAAATAAATAAGAAGGTAATATTATCACTGTTTTATAGATTTGGAAATTGAGGCTGGGTGAAGTCCAGCAGCTTTACCACCAAGTGGCAAAGACTTCTGACTACCTGCCCTATTCTTTTTCCATCTGTTTTTCAGTCTATCTCCTTGGGAAATCCAGATGTGATTCTTGGAAAATAAACTGATAGGTTTAGAGTTATTTTAATGTTGCTTATTCTATGTAAAGCACCATGAGGGCTGACCCAAAAGTTCAGGGGCTCCGAAATCCTTTTATGTTTCCCCTTGTATTTGAGTACGATTAAGGCAAGTACAAAGAATTTAATTCAGTACAACAAATATTGATTGTATGCCTACTATGTGCAGGGCATTGTGCTAGACAGTGGGAAAAATACAATGATAAATGAGATATTATTCCTACAGTCAGGTAGGAACCCTTCTAAATAATAATACATACTTTTCTTCTCATTTCATAAGACTGGCTCTGGTTTTGTCTTTTAAAAATATTTTTATCTTGTTTTCAGTGAGCTCATGTATACTCTCTGCTAGTTACATAGCTATAAGATTGTGTTTAGTTCCAGTGCAGTTATAATATAACAGAGAGCATGGGAAATAACATAAGAGATATACAAAGTTACATGGAAAGATCAAGAAGAAGAGATTATCTCTAACTGGAAAAACAGGCAAAGGCTTCATAGGAATCATGAGCTGGATTTTGAAAGAAAGGCAGACTTTAAGTAGGCTGAATTAGTTAGAGATTGTTCTAGTTATGGAGAATGGCAGGTATTATTTCAAATTTGAACCACTAAAACTGATGTCTTGCTTGTGCTGAATTGTTCTCAGGGCATGTCTGAGATGCGTCCAGAAATAAAGTCTTAAGGTAGCACATTGCAATAATCAATAAATTATCGAGGCAGTATCTGGGGCCAAAAGAAGATGATCACTCCAAGATCTTGTTAACCCCTTTGACAAATCCCATTTAACCACAAAGCTGGGAATTCTGCTCACTGATCAAGAAGTGGTCTAGAGCTACTCATCAAATTTGATCCATAGACTTTTTTAGGGTTCTTTGGTTGCACTGTCATCATTAGAGCCTTAACCCCTGGTATGCTACAGAACAACTCTGATCTTACCCAGATTTGCATTTAATATATGGAGCTAGTGCTAGGAAAAAGGCCTACTGGTGAGGAAGTAAGCAAGTATTTCATGTCTGCTACAGAATTTGGATATTGATTTCATCTTTCTGTGGTTCTACTTTAATGAGAGGTCTACTTTAAATGAGTTTACTTTAAGTAAACTGAATAGGTATTACACTGCCTGGTTCTATTCCTGTTAGCTAGTTTCTAGAAGAAAGGATTGGTTTCTAGAAAGAAAAAAATATGAAAAACAGTTAATTCAACTGGCTGAAAACTTTCTAGACTTTAGAATGTCAGTTATGACTGTGATTCTTAATAGTATCAGCAGCTATGAAAAACCTGAAAAGTTCAAGGAAGGCAGAATAGGGTCTTTGATTTCTGAGTTTTTCCCTCTACATGACCTTTTATCTTGCTGCTGACCCTTTATGTTGTAGGTATTCATTCTGCCAGAGCTTTTAAGCCCCTGCCCTGTTGTAAACAAAACACAGGCCTAAAATGATGATGCTTGCTCTCTCTTTTTTTTTCCCCTTAAATCCAGATTGTCTCCTTCACTATCATTGCAAACAAGATCCACATGAACACTGAAACCAGCAAGCACATTGTTGATATGATTCCTTATAGGTGAGTAATTTCCTGTTGTCAGGACTGCTCATCCAACTGTCCCACCCCTTCTCAACTTCAGGATAATCTAATAGTCTGCATTGGTAATTTCAGGCAATAGTGGAGTTAGAAGTGTTGTCTTAGATTAACTTCAGAACTTTCATTCTCTTGGAGAAAATAGCAGGACAGAATATATGATAGAATTGTGCCTCAGTTGCTTGGATGAGTCACTTAACAAGCATTTATTAAGTACCTACTTTGGCACTCTTCTAAGAAGTAGGGTTACAAATACAACAAATGAAACAATCTCTCCTCTTAAGGAGTTTATATTCTTACTTCCCTGGGCAGTATATCTATATCTATCTATCTATATCTATATGTTTCTTGTAAAAAGAATGATCTCTGAACTTAGTTGGGTCAACATCTTAGATCTAGAAAAGATTCTGGATTAGGTCACTGATAACTTTTTTCCCTTCACAAAGCAAGCACAGCCCAAAGAACAGAGTTCAAGTTTTTTCCATTCCATCCAGACTCCATTCAGCTGCCAAAGTGATCTTCCTTAAACTCAAATCTGACAGTATTACTTCCTACTAATAAATTCCAGTGGCTTCACTTAGGATCAAATCTAAATTTCTCTGTTTGGTTTTTAAAGCCCTTTGCGACTGGTCCCGTGCTGTCACTTGTTACACTTGTCTGCTTTCAACATAATCTAATCCAGCAACACAGGCCTACTTTCTCTTCATTCCACGTAGCACTCCATCTCCGGACTCCACACTTTTGGATGGCTGTCCTTCATTTCTGAAGTACTGTTACCCTTCATGTCTGCATCCTGATTCTGCTGACTTAATGCAAAATCCCATCCTCCTTCCCCTACCCATACATACATACTCTAATTCTGTGTAGAATTGATAAGGATTAGCAAAGTCTCTCTGTACTCCTGTCTTCTTCTTGAATGTTGTACTTCTAAAGGTGTATTTCAAAAGGACCACATTGTGGATGAAAAACAGGAACAAAGTCTCGATCATCTACAGGTTGGATTATCATTTTATCATTAATGGAAGGAAGTTCACATTTATTGAATACTATTATTGGACAGTCGTGCGTGACTTCATCTAAATGAAGGAATCAAACAAGAAAGCACAGAAGATGATTTTATGAGTGCTATAGTGACTATTGCTATTTATTAGTTTATAAGACATTTTTACATACATTATTTCATTCAAACATCACATCAACCTGTGTGTGAGAAAAAGCTATGTGATGCAGTGGAAAGAACACTGAATGTGGAATCAGAAAGTCTTTCTTTGAATCTCATTTCTGTGCCTGTATCCTTTATGATCTTTTATAAGTCACTTAACTTCTTGGAGCCTCAGTTTCTTTATCTGTAAAATGAGGGGGTTAAACTAGCTGATCTTTTGGGAAGGGATATGATAGATGTCTTCATATATTTTCATGACTGTTTTGTGTTGTTTATATGATTCATTATCTTGTTTTCCTAATGTTGGACCATTGTTGTATCCCTGATGTAGATACAGTTGAATTCAGGGAATAATTTTTTGTATATATTGATGTAGCCTTCTTGCTAATGTTTTATTTTAATTTTTTTTTTATCAATATTCATTAGTAAAATAGTTCTCTTGTCCTTTTCTCTGCTTTCTCCCTCCCTGGTTTGTCATCAGGATCGTATTCGTCTCATTTTTAAAAAGAATTTTGTAAAGTTCCTTCTTTGTCCATTACTGAGAATAATTTTCATCACTTAGAGTTAAACATTTGATAAAATTCACTTATAAGTCCCTCTAAAGCAATTCCCCCTGCCCACCTTTGGTGGTTTGGTTTTTTCTGAGTATTTAATAATGAATTTGTTAATTATAGCTAGCAAATAATTAATAAAATGAGGTTGATGGCACTCTCAGAAGCCAAAGATCAGTGGTTTATTTGTGATATAGTCAATCTTTCTTTGATTGGCTTGTTTGAAATTTTTATTTCTCATTTTGTTAATTTGGGTATTTTGTATTTTTACAGATAATTATTCATATCAAGTAGTTCAATATCTTCATTTAATAGATGAAAAAACTCATTCCTAGAAAGTTGATGTGAATTGTTTAATTGGTTCAGCATCTTAGAATGTTTTGGTGGCAGAATTTCTCACATTTTGCAAGTGCTTGTCTCAGTCACCTCCTTGTTGCTACTGGAGTATTGAGGGTATTGAAGCTTGTTTCCAGAGCTAAGCCTTTAGGACTTTTTCTTAAAAGTATTCATCTAAAGTATGCTGTAGGAGAAAATGCTTTCTTTTACCTCTTTTCTCCCCTTCTATGTTATTTGCCAAGTTCATAATTTTTGCAGTCACAGTCAAAAGAAATCCTTCAAGTGTAGTGGTCCACATTCCCAGATAGTCAAGAATGCTAAACTTTGACCCATTTGTACTTTGTAAAAAGAAAGTGTCCTTTCAGACTCTAAGGAGCTCATTTGAATATGAAAGGGCCAGGAAACTCAACACCCCCGCCCCCCATCAACAATGACATATTGTAGCAGAAACACATGGAGACATACACTTAGCATACAGTCTGAGAAAAGAAGCCAAAGACGTATTCCTGAACCCACACCTATGAAATTAAAAGCAGAGTCCAGCTGCAGAGTTGAGTCAAAGTATCAAGGAGTTGAGAGTCCAGTACCAGGACCTGGGATCTTGTTCAGAAAGATGATAGGCACAGAGCCAAGGTTCCTTCTGGTCCTAGAGTATAGATTCTGAGTCTTTCTAAAAGTGAACAACAGTGCTCTAGGCCAAAATTTCTGCTGAGCCCAGAAAAAGAGACTGTGGAAACCACACCTGAGCATTAAAGCCACACACCCAGTCCAAGAATAGACCCAGGAAGTCCAATGGAACAGTTCACCCAGCAAAGATGCTAAACCCCTCAAGGAGCAGCAAGAGGATTATATAAGAAGACATCAGGAATGCAGTATTGTTGGAGGTACAATTGACTCCTCTTTTCACATTTGTGCCATGGCCTTATTTATTCCCTAAGTTTGTACCTCTATGTGAATTCTTTTCATTGATTATGGGTATATTTGTGCCATAAGTTTATGGGGAAATGTTTTATTTTTTACTGTACCATTTCAATAAATGTCTTTGCTTTGAGATAATTGTATCCTCTGGTTAACTAAAGAAAGGTTAGTATATTGGTTGGAGCTTGTGAATTTTAGTTTTAGGAGTGTGGACCAACAGAATACCTTGAATCTGAGGTAGTAATCTTCTGGGGAACCCAATCTACAAGTGCTTACCAGGGAGTCCTTCAGAAGGATGCTGTATACATTGTAGTCTACTTTATTAAAATTGGATTTTTTTGCCCACCTCTTAAGAGTACAACTACTTTATGAAGTTAGATGTACTTGAACTTGCTGAAGGTATAGGGAAAAAAATCATGAGCATAAATATCCAGGCATTTTCATTTTTCTAATGCAACAATATTTATTTTCAAGACATTTGAAAGATTTATTTCTATTAGCAGTTTACAGAAATAAAAACACTAACAAATTAGACTTAAAGTCTTACTCCAAGTTTGAACCTTGGGAATAATATCCCATTATTAAAAACAATCATTTAGGATCTAGTAGCCTACCTGCAAAATTCCATACATGGAATTGCCAGTCTTTTGAGGCACAGTTCATATATTTGCTGCTCAAAAATGCCTCTAGAGACCCTCCCCTCTAGCTTTGAAAACTTGCTGATAATTATAATTAAGATCAGCTGTGTATTTGCAAAATACCCTTCACTGAAAATGATAGATCTTGGGCAATGTAGGAATTTCTTTTGCCTAGCTACACCTATCTGTTAGAAGGGTTTTCATTTTCTTTTTCTCCAGTGGGGGAGAAAAGTATAGAGAGGTCAGAGGGAGACAAAATAAATGCTTGATAATTGAAACAAAATTTTAAATTAAACGAATTTAATTATGCCCCAGGGAATATCATAACATTCTTTAAGGTTTGTGGCATTTCATTTTACATACAACTATCTCATTTTAGCTTCACTAAGTCCTTGTAAAGTAGAGTTTGTTAACCCAAATTTATAAAAACCTCAGAAGAAAACTAAGCTACTTTGTCTAGAGTGAGAGGAAAATCTGAAACTATACTTTAAATTTTCTCATTCCCATCTCCATACCATCCTTCTAGATCAAACTACTAGGTTGCTCAGAGAGCAATGATAAATATCATGGAGAGAGTTGGAGGTAGGCATTTACATAATCTCCTTTACATGTCTTCCACAACACAACTGTAGACCTAGTTTTTCACTTGGTAGTATAACTAGAATAGGGGTTGGTTTGTTTTCAGAATTCTTCCATCTAAACAGTACATGTCAGGTCTTTAAAACATTTTACATATAGCATTTGGTACTGAGTGTTTGTTCACCTAAAGTTATAGGTAGGGAATCTCAGGCATGAGGAGATAGTAACTGACTTGTCTCCAAGGTCATCTGTTATCCTCTGATCAAACTGTGTTTGGAACATAAGTTTCTTATTTTCTAATTCTTTTCTTCTACAGCTTCCTGTATCCTGAACCAGTTGAGTTTGGACTTTTGCACCTTGTTGTTTGTCATGCCCTCTCCTTGTCCATGGTGAGCTATGTTTTGCTCATATTTATAGGCAAGAAGATTGCTTCCTTGCATAACTACAGTGTCAATCCTAACCAGGTGAGAGGACAGACCCATCTCTACCAATGCTCATAAGTCCTTGACCTCTTTTCTGATCTCCTTGCCATTCTGAAAAACTGACTGTTCTCTTTCAGAGGATATACTTATCGAATAATTCACTTCTGGATCCCTAATGTCTAGGAGACATTTGTCTACAGTCTGTGGAGTTAATATGAGTTATTCAGTAGCATTTAACAAAAAATACCTTAATATTACCACTAAAGCATTTTTGAAGGGCAAGGAACTACTTTACTATGAAGTTACTTTTTCTCCTTACTATCAATGTGGTCTCATAAGCTAGAAGATGTGTTTATACTGTTTAAAACTGAATCTCTCTCTTTTTCTCTTGCTTTCATTTCTTTGTCCCCCTCAGTCTTTTTAAGGTAAGTATACCCTTCTAAGCAAAAGTAAGAAGTACAACTTGTATATCCAAAGCTGGTCAGAGTTTAAATGGGACTAAAATATTTACAATTGCTTTCCAGGAGTTGGTGGCCATTGGCCTGTGCAATCTTGTCAGCTCATTTTTCAAGTCTTTTGTGTTTACTTCTGCTCTTGCCAGAACAGTTATCCAAGACAAATCAGGTGGGAGACAACAGGTAAGTAAGTAGTTTTAGGGGTTTTTTTGGTGGTTGTTTTGTGATTCAGTGGCTCAAGTCAGCTTATACTGAAAGACTACCTGACTAGAAGCCTGGAGAAGGAGGAAATGGTTGCCACAGTATGTACAAGAAAACTCAAAACAATACTAGAAAACGTGTAGTAGTATAGGTCAAATCTTGATATATTACCTGCATTTATATACAATAAAAACAACTACATAATAGAAAAATTTCCAAGTAAAGGCAATGTCAGCTTTTTTCATATAATACTTATATATTTTCATATAATACTTATTTTTTAGTGTGAATAGTGAATTCCTTTGAAATAATAATAATTTTGAGAGAGGCAGCATAATCTCTAACCTTGGAATCATGGAGGCCTTAGGTCTTTCATCTGACAAGTAATAGCAATGGGAATGGGAACAAATCCTCTCATTGCTCCAGGCAACTCTGTCACAGCATGGATAATGTCACAACATGGCTTATATGGAAATTTGTTTTTCATGTATGTATATATATAAAATGCCTTCTCAGTGGATGGGGGAACAGCTGGAGGGAGAGAAAGGATTTTTAACTAAAGAAAAAAAAGAAATGTTTAAAATGTTAAAAACAAAGTATAAAAAAAAGGCCAATTTACAGAAGAGTTGGCAGTCAAGCCTCAGGCAAGAGAGTTTTCACATTGGATGTTTCCTAGAGATCATCTATCTGGACCATTAAAAAGAACAATACAATAATACATATATGTTCCTTGAATTTGGTTAGAATAGAATTTTCCCAGTAGTATACAAAACTGTTTACAACTATTTAGATACATTTGCTGAGAGTACTATATTGGGGTCATTATTGAAGACCTGAATCTGATAACATTCAGTATTCCAATTGGCTGGGGAAGACTTCATGAAACAATTTGAATTCCAAGCAGTCTTCAATTTATGAGGATATTGTACTCCCCAACTTTGTTGGTTCTTTGTTTGCATTTCCCAAAATATTTTTCCCATGGAACTAATATAAACGATGACTACCAATCTGCCTCTCAGAAGGATGTTTAAACTTGTAACAGACATGAAGAATGATATTAATAGTATTTAAACTATATCAAGCTAGCTTTTAACATAATTTTTCTAGGAAAATGCGTTTTAGGAGGTATCTAGATACAGATTCTGGTCCTGTTTCCTTTCTCAACAGAAAGGCTTCTCAGGTAGGGAGCTAGGCAGTAAGTCTTGTGGTGAGAGTACGATGGGTTGATACTCCTGGGTACCAGCAACACAGAAGATCTGTGTGCATGAAAGAAGATATCTCTGTGTTAGTAGAGAATAAAGTAATTCTCAAAGTCTGTCATTTCTCACTTGTTTTAAATTGGGAGAATATTGGGAGGAAATCACTTTTCTCTGCACCTTAAAAAAATAGAAATCCTTTGTGACTATATCTAATATGAATTATAAGTCAAAAGAAAGAAGTTTGGCAGAATGGGAGGCAGGCCAAGAAGGCAGTTCCTTCTAGCAAATGGAATGACTTGTGTACAACTTTGGAGATAAAAGAAAAGATTTGGGGTGAGAACTGGGAATGACAATTCAAGAGATTAGTTCCTAGATGACTTTAAAAAATATCCTTCATTCTTTTCAACAGATTGTCATTAAAGTATGACCTATTTTATACATGTAAATATATTACCAGCATGATAATACCTTATATTTGTATAATTATGACTGGGCCCCTAAAGTCTGTTAGAACACTGGCCCTTGACACACATGTTTCTTTTATCAGGTGGGTGTTTTTGAGTAACCAGGTAGAGAAATCACAGCCAAGGCAGGGAAATTAGAGCTGCCAGTAAGGAATTTATTTGGATCTTCCTAAAATATGAAATAGTGAAACAAAATTGGGAAAGAATGCATGCAGCCATTTAGCAGATTTAGATGATAGTAAATGACTGTGTGTGGGCCTAAAGATTCATGGATTTGGAAAATAAGATTTGTGAAGACATATTATTCATTATTGGTACCACAAGTATTTCTCAAGTACTCATTCTGTATCTGGACCTTGCAAGTATCTGCCATATCTGGTCTGTGGTACGTGGTCATGCACAAATCCTCTTAGGAAAATCTGGCATACTTGTGTAATGACCCCAGGAGAAGCCCAAAGTGAGTGGGCCAGGGGCTGGGTACCTCCTGGTCATTTCTCTCTTCAATCTACTCTTTCTGCTCAGTTTGCAGCTCTGGTAGGTGCAGGTATAACGTTGCTGGTGATGCTGAAGATGGGTCATTATTTCTACGCTTTGCCTAACGTAAGTGAAAGGGCATAGAACCAAACAAGTTCTTAATCTAGTATGACAATCTGTCACAATTGCAGCTTCGCTTAACATTTTGTAACAGTAATGCTTTGTAATTTGTGCTTCTGTGGATGCAGCAGTCAGTCTCATTTGCCTTCTCTGTATTGCAATGTGGGCTAATATTTTAAAAAGAAGTTACAAGATTTTAATCAGGCCATCAAAAAGCATTTATTAAACAGTTACTATGTGTCAGGCACTATACTAAGCACTGGGAATACAAACACAAGCAGAAAGAAAACCGCTCCTGCTTTCAAAGAGCACACTTTCTAATGGGGAAAGAGTGTATAAATGTCATCAAAATGCCAGAACTCCAGCTACTATTGAGGAAGTTTTACAGGATTGTGCCACAGAGTGAAGAGCAGTTGGGACATTTTATCAGGGAAAGGTCTTTTACTGGATACATAGAGATGAGCCAGAAAACTGAGTCTCTCCAGATAAAGGTATATAGGCTGTTTTATAGGGAAATAGTTACAAAGGTATACAATAAAAGACTGTGAGTTAAAAATACCTATGCATCAGAAATTTCCATCTAGGTAAGAACATAGACAGGCAGCTCCTGGGGATGATTGTAAAGGGTGGGGTAACTGAATTCTCTTAGTACCAGCACAGATTTAGATATTTGCCATGAGTACATAAGCTATCTTTAGGAATCCTCATGCTGCCATGTAGACTGGTCTGAAAATGGACTGTAAACCAGCACGCTGTCCTAGACTGGAGCAAAAGATAGAGGCAGGACATTTAAATTGAGTTACACTAATGTTCCAAGATTTGGACACACAGTTTCTTATCTCTATGTAGGGTTGGCCTCCTAGGGATCCATAGTGTGTTGATTGTTGACCACAAAGCAATCTCTTCCATATAACATCCATATACCTTCCATATATTCCATATAGCTTCCAGTAACATCGTAGAATCACTGCTTTTCACTGTTTGAGAGATTTCAAAGCTTATCAAGACTAACTCCACCCAGAGTATGAATTTCATTTAGAATATTCCTAACAAATGGTCATCTGGCCTCCAGTGTTAGGGCATATGTAGCAAACTATTCCATTTTGAATGGCTCTAATTGTGAGGAAGTTTTCCCTTCCTATTAATGGTTCCAAGTAGGACAAATCTAATACCTTTCCCACATGAGTGCCATTCATTTATTCAAATCTAGTAATCATGTCTGTCCCTCCTCTTCCTTCTTATTTCCTTCCCCCCACTCCCCCACCCAGGTCTTTTCTTCTCTAGGCTGAATCCTTTCTCCCCCGCTCCCCAGGCGTACCATCACTATCCTGGTCTCTCTCCTCTGGATATGCTCTTGTTTGTCACCGTTGCTCCTACCACATAGAACCAAGACCCAGATTTAATATAGTCTAATGAGGACCGAGTACAGCTAGGACTGTTACCTCCTTCACTCTGGCTATGTTTTCATTTTCATTTCAGTTTGGCTTATTATTACATTAATGTGTTTATTTATTTTACAGTCATGTTACACTGCTGAGCTTATAATTCACTAAAATTCCTAGGTCTTTTTCACATGAACTAGTTTCTAGTTATGTCTTCTCCATCCTATAAATACAGAGCAGATTTTTAACTCAAGTGCAGGACTTGACTTTTATCATTCTTTTGGGATCAAGACTCTTCCAGCTAATGTATTAGCTATTCCTTCAGGATCTGTGTCATCTGCAAATTTGATAAGCGTGCTATCGAAGCTTTCATCTAATTAGTCAATACAAATTTGAATAGGCTTCAGGAGCCTTTAGAGACCAACCTAGAGTGACATTAATTCATTAATCAACATTGCTAATTAACAGAACTGTTTCATATCTCTGTAACTGTACTATTGTTTAGGCTTCATTACTCCATCTTTTCCAGAAGAATAGTATGAGAGATTTCTGCCAAATGTGTTGAAATCTAAATACATTGTTCCCCCTAAATAGTTTTCCTGATCATGGTAGAAAGAGCCCTCGCTATGGGATCAGAGGACTTTGATTTAAATCCTACCCCTAATGCTTTTCTTCCTGTGTGACTATTCCCTAAGTGACTATGCCAGTCACTTAGCTTGTCTTCTCCTTCAGTTTTCTCATCCATAAAACAAGGGGTTAGAATAGATGGGCTTTGAGTCTCCTTCCAGCTATTGAGCTTTGAAATCTATATGAACCCTATCAAGAAAGGAAATTAATTTGGTCTGTCATAACTTCACAGAATCAGAATTTCAGTTTTAGAGGAGCTCAGAGATTGAATAATGAAATTCATACCTGTATAAGGATTCTTTGTTCTTAATGAACAGTGATTTGTTTTTAATAAATCCATGTAAATACCTTTCTAAACAAACGCTCACAAATCATCTGTTCTGTAATTTTACCGGGAATTGATGATTATGATAGTATCATATACATAACTCAGTCATGCATATGATGATGTAATGGTATTGTACAAGGGATTGACAACAGCTTATGGGTATCCATCTAAATTATTCACCTCTTTCTCCTTTATGAAAACTGGAACAATATTTGCCTACTTCTAGTTCTGTGACACCTCTCTTACTGGCTACAATTCCTCAAAAGATTTATCAATAGCAACTCAGCGTTTCTTGGGTTCTTTCGTTGCCCTGGGATGTAGGATGAGATGATTTGAACTCATTGAGAGTCAACTGCCTCACTTATATCTGGTTTCAATTCCTTGTTAACCATTTTGATTCTGTACTTCTTAAGGTCATTATCATTAGTAGAGAAAACTGAAGCATCTCTCTTTTCTGTTACTATTCCCCTCTATCACAAGCAGGGATCCTGTCTATTCCTTGATTTTCTTCTTACCTCCAACATACTTAAAAAGCTATGATAATACTCATAGCAATGCCCTCATTTACTTCATGTATAGCTTTTCTGTGTGTATATGTATATATTTATATGTTAATAGCCATAATAGCTTGGCTGCACACTGAAATGGTAGTGAATGTTAGCAGTACTTGTTCAAATTTAACTAAACAATGCTGAATCAGCCAGTTCCAACTGGTGCACTGCACATTAGAATGGGATGGGGAAGCTTTCTTTGTTGTCTGTCTATGACCTATTGTAATTAAAAGACACGTAGGTCTTGAAGGGAATGTGAATGTTTCACTGTTGAGACAATTTTGTTTCATAGCAATGGAAAAATGGTGAAACTGAACTCATCTTTACCACTGTTAATTTTTCAAATCCCCAAGTTATCTTCACATTTCAACTTATGTCACTATCTTTAGTGCCAAACTTTTTTGTTTCTATACAATATGGGAAAGTAGATAGTTTATTTTTAACAGAAATAGTATTCTGTGACTGTAAGAAACAGGATCCGAAAGAAACACTTACTGGGATTCACTGAGGTACAGCTTAAAAAAAATTCCTTGGTAATATTGGTGTTAAACAGGGACACCACCCACTTTATGAAATCACTATGCTGTGTCAAAGTTTCACCGTATCTAGTTGCTGTGTTTTGTTTTGAGGGATATGATTTAATATATTTGAATTAATCTAATAAGGCAGGTTACATTGAGCTTCTATTGTATTAAACTCAGTGATGACTATACTCCGGCCTCTTAAAAGACTGTGGGCATCTTGGTGTATAGACAGCAGGCATTTGCTACATGCCAAGCACTGTGCCAAAGTGCCCTGATCGAAGATCATAGCCAGGAACATGGTCTTTTATAAGAGGATCAGTGAAGATCACTGATCTTCCTCTTTCCAAGCCAAATTCTCTAAGGAATACTCTGTCTTCTTTATGTACTTTCCCTCTACAAATTCCCTCTGCAAATACGTGCACACACACACACACACACATATATATATTTGTCTGTGTGTGTGTGTTCTATTTTATAATAATGCTACATACCCTGTATACTAGATCATCTGTGAGCTCTGGGAAAACCTGTGACTATTTTATATATATGCATACAAATGTATATATATATATATATATACATATATATATATATATACATATATATATATATATATATATATATATATACACACACACATATGTGTATATGTATGTATACACATATACATATATAGACACTATATATATGGCTGTTGATGGTAGTAAATTGATGGTAGTAAAATTGATTCTTGTTTCTAGGCTACATATACAGGAGAGATGAAACTGGGAAAAGGAGCAGAAATGTTAAGCCAACCTAGAGATATCATAAAGACAAGAATATATTTGCTTAAAATATTTGCTTTATTCTACACAAAAATTTTTTTTTTTGATAATTTAATTTAAATAAAAGAGGAATTGAAACTAATTTTCTGTGAATGGACTTTCTCTAAAAATGTCTTCCCATCCAAGGGATGGTCTCTAAAAAATGTAGAGAGCCTAGAGCTGAGAAACACAAAGACTATCTCAACACTAAATGAGGGTGTACTTTGAAGTTTAGATCTTATACTAACATGAAATGTATCTGAATGGCTTTTTATCATTCTCCTCTTGTAAGTTTCCATGTGAGGAGTCTGGGGCTTCACTACCGAAGGAGACGCCAACTGAGTAGAATTTCCCTTCTTCCCAACAGGCTGTACTGGCTGGCATTGTTCTGAGCAATGTCTTGCCCTTTCTTTCAACCATCATGGACCTTCCCGATCTGTGGAAGCAGAACCAGTATGACTTTGTAAGTGTCCAAACACTGGCATAGAAAGAACAGGGCAGATAAAAGATTAAAAGATATTTGGGAGAATAAAAATAAATAAGGAAAAGAGGGTGGACAAAAGATCTAAGCCCTCCTTTTAAAGAGGACCATAAAATCTTTCAAATAGTTATGGTAGTGTAGTGGTGGGAGAAAAGGAAGGGGCAAGGCCTCACACAATTGATTTGTATACCTTTGCTTGAGCCCTCACTACAAATATATCAAACTAAATATGGGTTTAAAATTAGAACAGCTATATTCAAATCCAACATGAAGAGCATGACACACAACTTGTATAAATACTCACATTTAATCGGTGTAACCACAGTAAGTAAGGCATGCTTCCAACAGAACATGGTTGTAAGAATGAGGCCAGGAGTACACTGATAGATAATCTGCCTGATACACTCTGCCCTTGCTTGATTGCTTCATCCTCCCTCATTGAAACCCAGGCTGCAGTGCCAGTAGGTAACAGATGTTGAGTAGGAATCTAAGATGTCCCCAACTATTGTGAGAAATAGCATTGAATTTAAAATCAAATCCCAACTCTGCTAATGACCTGTCTACATGATCTCTTTGGGACTGTTTCTCATCTGTTAGCTTAAGATATTGAACTAGATGATCTTTTCCAGCTTTAAATCCTACATGTCTACCTGTGCCATCCACCTCACAAGATGGGCCTGGGGAAAGTGCTTTGCGTACCTTGAAGTGCTATTATATCATTTGTTCAAAGTGAATATACACTTATTGCATCATAGAATTAGAAAGGTCTTTAGAGGGCTCTTAATCCACCTCCCTCTATTTGCAAACACTAAGCCAAGAGGGGTCAAGTAGTTTGACCAAGTAAGTTCCTGCAGCTAGCTAGTGGCAAAGTAGGGATTTTAGCCAAGACCTTCTGACTACAAATTCATGGTTTCTCCTTCCATGCTGCACTGCCTGAGTTGTTTCCTTTTCACCAAGAAGGAATAGAGAAGGAAAGAAAGTGGAAGGAGAGAAGAGAGAATATGAAAAATAAAAGAGTAAGGCAGCTACACTGAGTATTTACAGAAAACTTTAATAGCACTAGAATGAGAATGATTTGCAGGAGCAATGACAAATAAGTTTCAAATTCTTTTGCTCTGACATGTGATTTCACTGTTGTTAGAAACTCCCTGGGTAAAAACTTCCTCTAGTAATGCCAGTGAGCAACTCCAGTACATCATTTTATGGCTGACCAGGAGGCACTGAGAGGCATGCCCTCAATCACACCATTACATGAGCCTAGGTCTTATGGACTTCAAGGAGACTTAGTATAATGGAGGGATCGATAGATGAGGAATCAAGGGACCAGATTCTAGCCCTGGCCCTGTCTCTTATTAGCACTGTAACCTTATGCAGGTAAATAATTTCACTTCTCTGGCTCAAAGTCATATAAAGAATTCATACTAGATGGACATCTGAGGTAGGTCCAGTTCTACTTCTCTGAGTCTATAATGGAAGGTGGGAGGTGTTGTAGGTGATGATCTGTATCATGTTTTCCTCATGGTCTTCCTTCCTCCCTCTTCCTTTCCTCCAAGGTGATTTGGATAATAACATTTCTGTCAGTGATCTGCTTGGGACTGGATGTTGGGCTGCTAGTTTCAGTAATATTCACCTTCTTCATCACCACTGTCCAGTCGCACAGGTACTTTGTCTCAGTCAGCAGGAGGTTAGGCAAGGTAGGCACTTGCCTTGAGCATAGCACACAGTGGCCACAACAAGGGACACCTAGTAGTACTTTTTAAGAGTACATATACCTAATGGCAAAAAATTCTACTGTCTGTGGCATAACTTACTTATTTTGGGATATATCAACTCTCCTGTGTTGCAATGAAGGCCCCAGGGTATCTGTTGGAGAATAAAACATCTTCCAAGGCCAGAACAGTGAAGGAAACCAACTCTGTAGAGATTCTGTTGGTTCTTTAAATGTAGACTAGTAAAATGAAACAGCATAAACACTTAAGTATGCCTTCTTGAACTACAGTTTTTAGTACAGAACAAAATGCAGAGTTGAATGTGGTATAGGTTGTACAAATTATATATCTAACATGAGCATTATAAGCAATCTAGAGCATTGCCTTTGTTAAAAAAAAGTTGTAACTTTTGCCCTTTAAACATACATTGATGATTGATGAATGTAAACAAATCAAGAAGGCAAGCATGATTTAAAACTTTAAGTCTATTGTGTATTTAATACCAGAGTATCACCATTATTGAAAGAAAAACAAATTGAGATACGTATTTATGATGATCATATTATAAATAGCATTTCTGTTCATGGATGGTTTCTAGTTAAGCATTAAAAAGTTATAAATTGGGATGAACTATTTTCATAGATATTTTTCACTTTTAGAATTATTTGTAAAAGCAAAGGAAAGCAATATTGTCCCTTTTCTAATCCTTTTATACCACTAGATAGTTATGCTGGGCTTTAAATGCTGTGTGAAATTGTCCATTGTTGAGTACCTAAAAGAAAAGACATTCAGGTTGGTATACCCAATACTGAGAAGTCAGAAAAGAAAAAGTTCTTGTTACAAATATGTATGGTCAAGAATAACAAATCCCCACATTGACCGTGTTCAAAAAATAACTATGTCTCTGAAATAGTCATTTCATGAGTCTTCTGGAATCATGGTTGTTGCTTATGGTGATCAGAAATTCTGAATCTTTGAAAGTTGACTGTCACTACAATATTGTTGTTGTTGTTGAACAATAAATTGCTCTAGTTTTATTCACTTCACTATGTATCAGTTCTTATAAATCTTCTCAGGTCTCTCTGAAACTATCCCCTATATCATTTCTTAAAACACAGTAACATTCCATCATATTCATAAACTGCAACTTGTTCAACCATTTGCAAATTGATGGGCACACTCTGTTTCTAATTCTTTGGCACTGTAAATAGAGCTGTTATAAATATTTTTGTATATGTTTCCTTTCCTCTCTCTTTGATCTCTTTGGGGTATAGACCTAGTAGTATTATTTCTAAGTCAAAGGGTATGCACATTTTGGTGCCAAGATGACACAACGAAGAAAGAACTCCCTGGAGCCCTCCCAAATTCCCCTCCAAGAAACCTTGAAAAACACCTCAGAACTGATTTAGGAGCATGTTATCGACAGCACAGCAGGAAAGGTCTAACTCACTAGGGTGGCAGGGGAGTCGGGTTGGCATGCTACATTGCAAGGTGTTTGCAACAAGGCTCTGAGCTCTGAGGTAAACCACCAATGAGGCTCTGCCTCTGTGCAACCCAACATTTCTAGAGGCAAGTCAGAAGTACCAAATCAGTAGCACAGTGAAGTTCTACCCCCCAGTGTAGGCCACCAGATAGCCCCCACCCCCATTGCTGACGAGTAGTTAAACCTAGACCTTATCCCTCGGGGCCAGCCAGCAGTGAGGCCCTGCCTTCATAACAGGCCAGAAGTGAGGCCCTATGACTGCAACATGATAGCAAGACCTGTCTCCTGGGGCAGGCTAGCAGCAAGAAGATGTTGTACCCAGTACAAGCCAGCAGGGAGGCATTCTCCATAGTGTAAGCCAGAAGCAAGGCCCTGAAGCTCAAAACTCTGAGCACAGCAAAAGAAGCTTGGACAGCAAAGCCCAACTCTTACCTAAAAGTATAGTCACAAAATAGGCAGAAAAAATTGAGCAAAAATAAAAACCAGGAAAAGGATTTGACTATAGAAAGTTATTATGGTCACAGGGAAGATTCAAGCACAAACTCAGAAAAGGATAACAGTCCTATCTACATTCACAGCTACAAGGAAAGAAGTAAATTTGTCTAAAACCCAAAAACTCCTGGAAGAACTTTAAAAGAATTTTAAAAAAGCAAATAAGACAAGTAGGAGAAAATTTGTGAAGAAGAAATGAGAGTAATGCAAAAAAAATCATGAAAAAAGTCAACAGCTTGGTAAGAGGAAAAATATGAGAAAAGATATACAAAAACTCACTGAAGAAAATAACTCCTTAAAAAAATAAAATTGGCAAAATGGAAAAGGAAGTACAAAAGTTCACTGAAGAAAATAATTCCTTAAAATTAGAATTTGGCAACTGGAAGCTAATGACTTTGTAAGACATCAAGAAATGGTTAAGAAAAAATGTAAATAGAAAAAAATATATTTCTCATTGGAAAAGCAACTGACCTGGAAAATAGATCCAAGAGAAGTAAATACCTGAAAGCAATGATCAAAAAAGGAACATGGACATCATATTTCAAGAAAACTATCCTGATATCCTAGAACCAGAGGGCAAAATAGAAATTGAAAGAATACATTGATCACCACCTAGAAGAGATCCCAAAATGAATACTCCCAGGAATATCATATTCAAATTCCAGAGTTCCTGTATGTCTGTAAGCAGCCATAAAGTAACAGTTCAAATATCACGGAGCCACAGGCAGGATTACACAAGATTATGCAGCTTCTACATTAAAGAACTGAAGGGCTTGGACTATGGTATTCTGGAAGGCAAAGAAGATAGGATTACAATCAAGAATCACCTACCTAGTGAAACTGAGTATAATCCTTCAAGAGGAAAAATGAATACTAAATTAAATAGAGGACTTTCAAGCATTCCTAATTAAAAGACTAGAGCAATTTGATTTGAAATATAAGGCTCAAGAGAAACATAAAAAGGTAAAAAAGAAACAAGAAAGAGAAAACAAAAGATTCAATAGAGTTAAACTGTTTATATTCCTACATGACAAGATGTTATTTATAATTCTTAACTTTATCACTAGATATACATTTATTATGATTATACATGTATAACCTATATCAAATTATATACTGTCTTGGAGAGGGAAGGAAAAACTTAGAACTCAAAATCTTAGTTAATATTGAAAACTAAAAATTATTTTTAAAAAGAAAGAATCATGCTAAAATTATTCATCTATATTCTATACATAGTAGTGGATATAGAGATGACTTCAAAACCTGGAAGACCTGAGATCATGGTATTATCTTTGACATATGGTAGTATGTGGCTCTGGGAAATTCACTTAATCTCCTAGTGCTCTAGGCCAGGGGTAGAGGCTGCTAGTAGAAAACTTCAAAACTCTTGACTGTAGTGTGGACTGATAGAAATACAGCATAGATGGGAAAAAAAAAACTTTTATCACTGTAAGGGCATAGACAGAGGATATGGGTGTGAGATAACTGTGGTGGGACATTATCAAAAAATTAAAGGAAAGAAGATTGCATTGGAAGAAGATGGAAGAGTGAGAATGGGGTAAATTGTCTCACATAAAAGAGCCATGAAAGAGCTATTATAGTGGAAATGAAGATGGAGGGTGTTGGTAGGCAGCACTTTAACCTTACTTTCATCAGAGTTGGCTTAAAGAGGGAATAACATGCACTTAGTTGGATATAGAAGTCCATCTTACCCTTTAATGAATTAAAAAAAAGATGGGGATAAGAGAAGGGGGGGCAGTTAGAAATTGATATAAGGAAGGATGGATTAGAGGAGGTGTTGATCATTGTAAAGCACTTGTGAGGAGGGACAGGGTGAAAGGTAAGAGAAAGAGAAGGATAAACAAGGGAAAAATAGAATGGAGGGAAATACACAGTTATCATAGCTGTAAATGTGAATGGAATGAATTTACCCATAAAACAGAAGCAGATAGCAAAGTGGATTAAAAATGAGACTCCTGCAATATGCTATCTACAAGAAATACATGTGAAGCAGAGAGACACACAAAGTAAAGGTAAAAGGTTGGAGCAGAATCTGTTATGCTTCAGCGGAAGTAAAAGGGAAAAAAGTGGAGTTACCAATCATTATCTCAGACAAAACAAATGCAAAAATCTAATTAAAAGAGATAAGGAAATAAACTATATCTTGCTGATAAGATACAATAGACAATGAAGTAATATCAGTGCTAAACATATATGCACCAAATGGTACAACATCTAAATTTTTAAAGAAGCTAAATGAGTTATAGGAAGAAATAGACAACAAAACTATACTAGTGGGAGACCTCAACTTTCCCTTCTTACAGTAATAAATATAACCAAAAAGTAAACAAGAAAGATGTTAAAGAGGTGAATGGAATTCTAAAATCATATTAAATATGGTAGATCTTTGGAGAAAACTGAATAGGAATAGAAAGGAGTATACCTTTTTCTCAGCAGTCCATGGCATCTACACAAAAACTGACCATGTATTAGAGCATAAAAACCTCACAGTCAAATACAGAAAAGCAGAAATATTAAATTTATCCTTTTCAGATCATAATGCAATAAAAAATTATATTCAGAAAAGGGCAGTGGAAAATAGGTAAAAAATTCATTTGAAACTAAACAATCTAATCCTAAAGAGTAGGTGGGTCAAAGAACAAATCATAGAAACAACCAGTCATTTAGTTAAAGTGAATGACAGCAATGAAACAACAGGTAAAAATGTATGGGGTGCGTCCACAGGGCACTTAGGGAAAAATGTATGTCTCTAAACACTTACATCAATAATATAGAGAAAAGCAGATCAAAGAATTGGACATGCAACTAAACTAGAAATAGAACAAATTAAAAATTCCTAATTAAACACCAAATTAGAAATCCTGAAAAATCAAAGGAAATTGTAAGTAAAAAAAAAATTACCATTGGACTAATAAAACTAGGAGCTGGTTTTATGAAAAAACCAATAAGATAGATAAACTATTGGTTAATTTGATTTAAAAAAGGAAAGAAGAAAACCAAAATATCAATATCAGAAATGAAAATGGTGAATTCATCACCAATGAAAAGGAAATTAAAGCAATTATAAGGAGCTATTTTGCCAAATTATATGCCAATAAATCTGTCAATCTAAATGAAATTGATGAATATTTAGAAAAATATTAATTGCCCAGAATAAAAGGAGAGGAAATAGAATACTTCGAAAACCCAATTTTAGAAAAAGAAATTGAATAAGCCATCAATAGACTACCTAAGAAAAAATTCCCAGGGCCATATGGATTCACAATTGAATTCTACCAAACATTTAAAGAGCAATAATTCCACTACTCCATAAATTATTTCAGAAAATGGATGGAGTTCTTCCAGATTCTTCCTATAACACAATGTGGTGCTGATACTTAAACCAGGAAGAGCAAAAACAGAGAAAGAAAACTATAGACCAAATTCCTAATGAATATTGATGCAAAATTTTTAAATAAAATACCAGCAAGGAGATTATAGCAATATATCACAAGGATCATACACTATGGCCAGGTGAGATTTATACCAGGACTGCAGGACTGGTTTAATATTAGGAAAACTATCAGCATAAATAACACAAAAAAAGCCTTTGACAAAATACAATATTTATTCCTACTAAAAACACTAGAGAGTAGGAATAAATAGAGGCTACCTTAAAATAAATAATATTTCTCTAAAACCATCAGTAAGCATTATCTGTAATGCGGAAAAAGCTAGAAGCCTTGCCAGTAAGGTCAGGAGTAAAGCAAAGATACCTATTCTCACCACTATTACTCATTGTTGTACAAGAAATACTAACTGTAGCAATAAGAGAAGAAAAAGAAATTGAAGGAGTTGGAATAGGCGATGAGGAAACAAAACTATGACTCCTTGCAGATGATGTGATGGTATACTTAAGAGAATCACCTGGAAAAACTAGTTAAAATAACAACCTTAGTCAAGTTGCAGGACATAAGATTAACCCACATAAATCATCAGCATTTCTTTATATTACCACCAAAGTCAGTAACAAAAAATAGAAATTCTATTTAAAATAACTGTAAGCAACAAAAAATACTTGGGAGTCTATCTGCCAAAACAAGTCTGGGAACTGTATGAACACAATTACAAAACATGTTTCACACAAAGTCAGACCTAACAACTTCAAAAATTTTAATTGCTTATGGGTAGGCTGAGTCAATATAATAAAAGCCTTACTGATCAAACTACTAAAAAGTTATTTTATAGAGTTTGAACAAAAAATAACAAAATTCATGTGTAAGAACAAAAGGTCAAGAACATAAAGGGAATCAGTTAAAAGAAAATGTGAAGGAAGATAGACTTGCTGTATCCGATCTTAAACTGTATTATAAAGTGGTAATTATGAAAGAAATTTGGTACTAAGAAATAGAGTGGTGGATCAGTGGAATAGATTAGGTACATAATACATTGCAGTAAATGACCATAGCAATCTAGAGCCAACCTTTTGGGATAAAAGCTCATTATTTGACAAAAACTCCTGGGAAAGCTAGGAAACAGTATGGCAGAAACTAGGTATAGAGCAACTTCTCACATCATATATCAAGATAAGGTCAAAAGTGGTACATGGTTTACACATTAATGGTAATACTTTATCCAAATTAGGAAAACATGGAATGGTTTACCTGTCAGATCTGTGGAGGTGGGAACAATTTAAGACTAAGCAAGAGACAGAGAGCATTACGAGATATAAAATGAATAATTTTTATGTTAATTTAAAAGTTTTTGGACAAATAAAACCAATGCAATAAAAATTAGAAGGAAAGCAGAAAACTGGGGGTGGGGATTTTTTATAGCATGTATCTATGATAAAGGCCTTATTTCTTAAATATATAGAGAATTGAGCTAAATTTATAAAAATACAAGCCATTCCCCAGTTGGATAAATGGTCAAGGGATATGAACAGGCTGTTTTCAGGTGGAGAAATCAAAGCTATAGTCATATGAAAAAAAAGTACTTTAAATCATTTTTTATTAGAGAAATGAAAATTAAAACTACTCTGATGTAACACCTTATACCTATCCAATTGGCTAATATGACAAAAGAGGAAAATGATAAATGTTGCAGAAGGCATGGAAAAATTGGGACACTAATGCACTGTTGGTAGTGGAGTTATGAACTTATCCTACCATTCTGGAGAGCAATTTGGAACTATGCCCAAAGGGCTATAAAACTGTGCGTACTCTTTGATCCAGCAATACTGCTGCTAGGCCTGTATCCCAAAGAGATTTTTTTTTTAAAAGGGAAAAGAACTTGTTTGTACAAAATTATATATAGCAGCTCTTTTTGAAGTGGCTAACAGTTGGAAATTGAGGGGATGCCCACCAATTGGAGAATGACCGAATAAGTTATAGTATTGTATTTTAAGAAATGATGAGCAAGATGACTTCAGAAAAACCTGGAAAGATTTACATGAACTGATACAGAGTGAAATAAGCAGAACTAGGAGAACATTATGCAGTAATAGCAACATTATACAATGAAGAATTGTGAATGACTTAGCTATTCTCAGAAATACAGTGATCTAAGACAGTCTCAAAGAACTCAAGATGAAAAATGCTTTTCCCATTGAGTAAAAAAATTTATGTTGCCTAGATATAGACTGAAACATACTGTTTTTCATTTTTTCTTTCTTTTGTTTGAGTCTTCTTGCGCAAAATGACTAATACAGAAATGTTTTACAAGAATGCAATGTATAACTTATATCTGATTACTCACTGTTTCAGGGAGGGAAGAGAAAAGAGAGATGGAGGGATAGAATTTGGAACTCATAACTTAAAAAAATTAATATTAAAAATTGGTTTTTCATGTAATTGGAGGAAGAGAAATAAAGTATTTCTGTAGAAAGGGCGTGCACAGTTTAATAGTTCCAATGGCTAGACTAGTTGACAGTTCTACCAACAGTATATTAATATGTTTTCCCATAGACCTTCCAGCATGTCATTTTCATTATTTTGTCAAATTGGCCTATCTGAGGGTTGTGAAATCCCAAGAGTTGTTTTAGCTTATATTTCTCTAATTATTGGTTACGTAGAGAATTTTTATATAGCTCTTGATATCTTGGATTTCTTCTATAAAAATTGCTTGTTTGTATTCTTTGGCCAAATGACCATCTGGGGAATGGTTCTTGTTCTTATAAATCTGAATTTATAAATTTGATTTAGTTCCCTATGTATCTTAGACATAAGATCTTTATCAGAGAACCTTGCTATAATGATTTTCCCCCATTTACCTTCTCTTCTCATTTTAGATGCATTGGTTTTGTTTGTGTTGATATATATAATCAAAATTGTCCACTCTCCTGTGATCATCTCTGTCTCTTGTTTGGTCATAAATCTTTCTTCTAGTCACAGATCTCTTTTCCTTGTTCCTCTAATCCTTTGTGTCTCAAGTCATACATCCATTTGAAGTTTACCTTTGTATGTGATTTGAGCTTTTGTTCTATACCTAGTTTCTGCCCTATTGAAATTTTCCCAACAGTTTTTGTTAGTGAGTTCTTGCCCCAATAACTTGGATTAAAGATGCTGATTTCAAAGCAAGCTAAGATGATGAACACTTTAAATTGTTTATTACAAATCTTTCCAATCTATTGGATTCTCTTCCTCCAAATACACCCCAACAATCAGCAGCACAAGATCTCCCAGGGAGTTGGGGAGGAAATGATAAACCAATTGCAAAACTTGTTGGATACTTTTTAGTATAAGTCCCATAAAATATCACTTTTCTCCAGTGGAAAACAAGTTAAAATCATAAGTCAACAAAAACAAGAATGAATGAATGAAGCTTTTATTAAGTATTTACTAGGTACAAATCACTGTGTTAAGTGCTGAAGATGCAAATACAAAAGTAAGACAGACCCTGCTTTCAAGGAGTTTTCTTTCTAATGGGGGAGATAATATATATAGAAGGTTTCAGTCTAGACAAATTGACTCAAATTCAGTATGTGATGGAGAATACAGTGTAGTAATTATTTAGTGTGTATACACAATCACAGTTGAATTTTGGTCGATGCTTGTTGAATTTCCATGCAGGCAAAATCTGCCACCATCACTATCAGTCTGCTTAGTCTTAGACATACATGAGTTCTGCCAGACACTGAGCATGGTATATAAATTCAACATTGAACTGCATAAAAGTTAAAGGAAAGTATCTTATATTTACCAAAATGTAAGAATTTCCTCTCCAAAATTGTAATTTTACAATTTTGTAAACTTAAACAATTCTTATTGGTGCTTTTTTGTTACTGCATTACATTCTTTTCTGAATATACCTCTCACTCTCCCCTGATGATTCAGACTTTTAACAAAGGTTTAAAAAGAAAGGGGGGAAAAATTCACTAAAAATAACTCTTGTCTCACATGTATGCAATATTCCACACCTAGAGTCTAGATTTTGGTGGCAGTTACC
This sequence comes from Bettongia penicillata ogilbyi, assembly GCA_023548195.1. NCBI lineage: Eukaryota > Metazoa > Chordata > Mammalia > Diprotodontia > Potoroidae > Bettongia > Bettongia penicillata. The sequence continues at coordinate 7,089,146 of JAJHZJ010000131.1, forward strand.
TATTGGCCTTCAGTTCACACTCCCTCCTTTCTCAAGGAATTTGTACCCACTTCAGGTATTTTCCTCTCCATCTTAAATGCTGTCCTTGTAATTTTTCTTATACTGAGGAGAAAAAAGATTTTTTTAAATCAGGAAAAATATATCAGTACATTGGAAAAGTCTGAAAATATATGTAATTTTTCACATTTACAAACTTCCCATCTCTTCAAAGGAGTGAGCTGGGGATATCTTTCTGTTTCTCATCTTTGGGGCCATGCTTTGATCTTTGCAATTTTGCAACATTCAGTTTTGATTTTTTTATGGTTATTGTTCTTTCTATTTGTGCCATTGTACTTATGTATATTGTTTTCTTCACTGTTTGTTCTGTATTGCTTCATATAAATCTTTGCATGCTTCTCTGTATACATCATATTCCTTGTTTCATTTTTTATTTTTAAAAATCTATTTTTGGGGGGAAGAGCCAAGATGGCAGAGTAGAAAGACTCACGTATGCTAGCTCCGAATGCACAGCCCATAAATTTCCTATAAGAAGAACTTCCCACAAATGCTGGATCACTGCAAGGCACACAGAAACACAGTGGAAGAGATTTCCGTTCCAGAGAGCCCTGCAGAGTGGTCCCCAGGGGTCCATTGTGCCCCAGAAAGCGGAGCCCACCCCTGCGCTGCCCTGGCCACAGGGGCGAGAGGAGCAGATCCGAGCAGGCTTCAGGGACGGAAACTCCAGTGGCTGGAAAGGTTCTTCCACCCACAGACGCTACAGGTCAGTGAGAGAGACGTCTAGGCTGGCTGAGAGGGGAGCGGGGTGTCTTCGTGGCTTGGGCCCCATTGGGAGACAGTGGCAGAGGGAGCGTCGGAGGCAGCAGTGGAGGCAGCAGTGGAGGGAGCAGCAGAGGCAGCAGCAGAGGCAGCAGCAGAGGCAGTGGCGGCCCAGGACTCCCTAAGCAGCAGGCAGAAGTTCAGGTCTCTGCATAAGCCCCCTGAGGGAATTGAGCCTGGGAGGCGGCCCTGCCCTCACCCGCCCCATTACTGAAGGTCTCTGCATAAAGCCCCTGAGGGAACTGAGCCTGGGAAGCGGCCCTGCCCCCACCCCAGCACCAGAACTTAAGCTCACATTGAATAGCAGCCACTCCCGCCACGGAAAGCCCTGAGGCTGGGAAGCAGCATTTGAATCTCAGACCCCAAGCACTAGCTGGGCAGATCTAGGCAGGGGTGGAGAGGAATCTCAGAAGTCAGGTAACTGGCTGGGAAAATGCCCAGAAAAAGGAAGCAGAATAAGACTAGAGAGAGCTACTTTATTGGGGAAGAAATGTTCCTTCCCCCCTACATTTCTGATAATGAAGTACAATGCCTGCCATCAGAGAAAGACGTGGAGGTCGGGGCCTCTCTATCCCAGACATCCGAGGTGGATGTCCGGTGGGCTCAGGCCATGGAAGAGCTCAAAAAGGATTTTGAAAATCAAGTTAGACAGGTGGAGGAAAAACTGGGAAGAGAAATGAGAGAGATGCAAGAAAAGCATGAAAAATGGCTCAATACCTTGCTAAAGGAGACCCAAAAAAATGCTGAAGAAAATAACACCTTGAAAAATAGGCTCACTCAATTGGCAAAAGAGGTTCAAAAAGCCAATGAGGAGAAGAATGCTTTCAAAAGCAAAATTAGCCAAATGGAAAAAGAGGTTCAAAAGCTCACTGAAGAAAATAGTTCTCTCAAGATTAGAATGGAACACATGGAATCTAATGAGAAACCAAGAAATCATAAAACAAAACCAAAAGAATGAAAAAATGGAAGAGAATGTGAAATATCTCATGGGAAAAACAACTGACCTTGAAAATAGATCCAGGAGAGACAATTTAAAAATTATGGGACTACCTGAAAGCCATGATCAAAAAAAGAGCCTAGATATCATCTTTCATGAAATTATCAAGGAAAACTGCCCTGAGATTCTAGAACCAAAGGGCAAAATAAGTATTCAAGGAATCCATCGATCACCACCTGAAAGAGATCCAAAAAGAGAAACTCCTAGAAACATTGTGGCCAAATTCCAGAATTCCCAGGTCAAGGAGAAAATCTTGCAAGCAGCTAGAAAGAAACAATTCCAGTATTATGGAAATACAATCAGGATAACACAAGATCTAGCAGCTTCTACATTAAGGGATCGAAGGGCGTGGAATAGGATATTCCAGAAGTCAAAGGAACTAGGACTCAAACCAAGAATCATCTACCCAGCAAAACTGAGTATAATACTTCAGGGGAAAATATGGTCTTTCAATGAAATCGAGGACTTTCAAGCATTCTTGATGAAAAGACCAGAGCTGAAAGGAAAATTTGACTTTCAAACACAAGAATGAGAAGAAGCATGAAATAGTAAACAGCAAAGGGAAGTCATAAGGGACTTACCAAAGGTGAACTGTTTACATTCCTATATGGAAAGATAGTATTTGTAACTCTTAAAACATTTCAGTATCTGGGTAGTTGGTGGGACCACACACAGATGTACACACACACACACACATACACACACACACGTACATGCGTTCACGCACACACACATACACACAAGCATGTACACACAGAGACAGAGAGCACAGAGTGAATTGAATAGGATGGAACCATATCTTAAAAGAATTTAAGGTAAATGGTGAGAGAGAAATGTAGTGGGATGAGAGAGGGTGAAATGGAATGGGGTTAATTATATCTCATTCAAGAGGCAAGCAGGAAACTTTTTAGTGGAGGGAAAAAGAGGAGAGCTGAGAAAAAAACATGAAGTTTACCCTCATCACATTCGACTAAAGGAAGGAGTAAAATGCACACTCATTTTGGTATGAAAACCTGTCTTACAATACAAGAAAGTGGGAGAGAAGGAGATAGGTAGGGTTGGGGGGATGATGGGAGGGAGGGCAATGGGAGGAGGGAGCAATTTGAAGTCGACACTTGGGGAGGGACAGGATCAAAAGACAGAATAAAAACATTGGGGAGCAGGATAGGATGGAGGGAAATACAGTTAGTCTTACACATCATGACTATTATCGAAGTCATTTGCAAAACTACACAGTTATGGCCTATATTGAATTGCCTGCCTTCCCAAAGGGAATGGGTGGGGAGGGAGGGATGGGGAGAATTTGGAATTCAAAGTTTTAGGAACAACTGTTTAGTATTGTTCTTGCTACTAGGAAATAAGAAATATAGTTAATGGGGAATAGAAAGTCATCTGGACCTACAGGACAAAAGAGAAGATGGGGACAAGAGAAGGGAGGGATGATAGAAGAGAGGGCAGATTGGTGATAGGGAAAATTAGAATGCTTGGTGCATTGGGGTGGGGGTAGGGGATAAATGGGGAGAAAATTTGGAACCCAAAATTTTGTGAAAATGAATGTGAAAAGTTAAATAAATAAATAAAAAATCTATTTTCAGTTTTCAACATTTACTTCCCCATAATTTTGAATTTCAAATTTTCTCCCCATCTCCCTCTTTCCCCCACCCCAGGACAGTGTGTATTTTGATTACACTTTCCTCCAATCTGCCCTTCCCTCTGTCAACCAACCCACCCCCCCATTATCCTCTTCCCTTATATTTTTCTGTTGAGCAAGATAGATTTCTATATCCCATTGCCTGTATATCTTATTTCCTAGTTGCATGTAAAAACAATTTTTAACATTCATTTTTAAAGCTTTTAGTTCCACATTTTCTCCCTTCCCCACCCATCCTCATTGAGAAGGCAAACCTATATAGGTTATACATGTGTAGTGTTGCAAAACACTTCCAGAAAAGTCATGTTGTGAAAAACTAACTATATTTCCTTCCATCCTGTCTCACCCTATTTTATTCTCTCCTTTGACATGTACCTCTATCAAAGTGTTTGTTTCTGATTACCCCTTTCCCCCTTCTGCCATCCCTTTTATTATCTCCCCTCTTTTATTCCCCTTTCCCCTGCTTTTCTGTAGGTAAGATAAACTTCCATACCCAATTGAATGTGTATGTTATCCCTTACTGAAACCAAATCTAATGAAAGGAAGGCTCATTTATTTCCTCTCACCTGCCCCTTCTTCCCTTCCATTGTAAAAGCTCTTTTATGTGAGATGATTTACTACATTCCACCTCTCCCTTTCTCTTTTTCCTAGTACAATCCTCTTAACACTTAATTTTTTTTAGAAATCATCCATTCATATTCAGCTCACCCTGTGTCCTCTCTCTCTCTCTCTCTCTCTCTCTGTGACACACACACACACACACACACACACACACACACACACACACATTCCCTCCAACTATCCTGATACTGAGAAAGGTCTCATGATACAACTATCATCTTTCCATGTAGGAATGTAAGTCCCTTATGATTTCTCTTTCCTGTTTACCTTTTCATATTTATCTTGATTCTTGTATTTGAAAGTCAGATTTTCTACTCATCTCTGGTCTTTTCAACAAGAATGCTTGGAAGTCGTCTGTTTCATTGAAATTCCATTTTTCCGCTGAAGTATTATACTCAGTTTTTCTGGGTAGATGATTCTTAGTTTTAATCCTATCTCCTTTGACCATATACTAAGCCCTTCAATTCCTTAGTGTATAAGCTTCTAAATCTTGCATTACCCTAATTGTGTTTCCACAGTACTTGAATTGTTTCTTTTTTTTAGGCAGCTTTTATAAGAACTCATACTGGCCTTCAACATCCTTGGCAGGTTTCTATTCAAATTACATACAAGTTTCAGACCCTATTACTGGGTCTCATGTTTATTTCATGTCTCTTGTTGTGTTCTAATTCAATTCTATCCATTAATGGGAGATCTCACTATTTTTGAGCCAACATTCAAACTATTTACCATCTGCCTTCTATGGTATGGCCCCTCTACAATGGCCTGCAGGTTTATGGTTATTTTCTTGTATAGCCTTAGGCTGAGCAGAACTTATTGGTGTTTCTCGCTAGGCTTTTTAAAACTTGATGTCTTTTTAGATTTTTACTGAGGTGTTTGTGGGAGATTTGAGCTTCTGTAGGACATTTCTTGCTTATTGGGGCCAAACAGACAGTGCCATGATGGACAGCAGTCTGTGCTACAAAAGATGTCTGCAGGAGAGCCAGGAACAGAGGAAAAGAGTCAAGATGCTTGTCTGGTTTAAAATAGAGCTCAACACCCTATTCCACCCCACATTGTCTTCTCGGAATTTCAGAGACCTGAACTATAGAAATCAAACCCTATAGCACCAGTATGAAATTTCTCTGAAATACTTGTGCTGGGTCAGAGAACTGAGGAACAGAGAGATTGAACAGGCTACCAGAATGAGTTGCCATAAGGGTGAGATGCAACACTCAACTAAATCTGAAAGAGTTCCTCATCCAAGGGGCAGTTCTGTCCCCTTGAAAGTCACTTGGAGCAGAGACTTAGGCTGATAAACTGTATTTTGCTCAGTGTGGAATAACGTCACAAAACTTTGTGATTCAGACTCCAAGAAAATCGCCATCAGAAGGAGAGATTCAGAAAATGAGCAATAAAAGAAAATAAGGGGGAAGAAAAGACTGAAATTGCCAAAGATCTCTGGAGAAGAAAACTCAAAGTCCTTGAACATAGGCAGATAAATCAATAGGGCAACCATTAACAGAAAAGAAAGAAATATGACCTCTCATAAACAAGTTCAGTGTCTATGAGTAAATACTGCAAAACAAAAGAAAATGATCTAACACTTGATGAGACAAAGGACCCTGTGGAATGTGAGGAGAGTGTGGAACCACAGAACTTTGTTCCTGAGTAATTAAAAAGAGAAATGAGAATTATGAGAACAGAAAAATGATGGGCAGAATAAAAAAATTGGAATCTGCAACAACAGAAGCAAAAAAGAGAACAATAGTTTGGGAATGCAAATACATACAAGTAAAGAACAATCTAGGGGAAGGGAAACAAAAAACAATAATATTTTAAAAACATGCTCACTATCTAAGCAAAACCAATAACTAGAAGAAAATATGCTCACTATCCAAGCAAAAAATACTGATTTTGAAGACAGGATGTGTAAAGACAACCTATGGATCATATATCTCTCAGAAGAACACAGCAAGATGGAAATTCTTAACACCAAAAGGTGAAAATAAAACTCCAGAGCTTCTGAACATAGAAAATTAAATATCACTTAAAAGAATTCATAGACCTCCTCCAGAAAAAAACCAAGGCTACAAACTCCAAGACACATAATGATTAGATATAATAATTTCAGAAATGGCAAGCTCTGCAAATAGTCAGGAGAAAGACTTTTAAGCACAAAGGAAGGAAATTCAAATAATGCAAGTCTTATTTATATATGTACCAGAAAATGCAGAAGATGGAATGTATTCTGAAAAGCAGTGAAACTCAGCGCAAGGTGAACTACCCTGCAAATATGAGCTTAAATAAATGAAAAAAGATAGACATTCAATAATAAAAGGATATTTGAAACATTCTATAAAGATAACCAGACAAAAAGAAATTATTTGTTTCTCAGACACCCTAGACAATAGAAATGTAGCAGTAAACAAATGCAACAGCCAAAGACAACAGCAACAGAGTCACAGTAGAGAGCTGGATAAATATATATTTAAAGAGAAAGCCATGAAGGCAGTAGTCAGACAGAAGTAACAGTGAAGAGGGGTATTATGGACAGAACCTGGCAACAACCTGCCTACAGGTGAATCAGTGCTTTTAGAGGGACATTATAAAATGGGAGAGTGATTGAAAAGAGGGATGGGGAGAAGAGGATAGAGGAGAATGTGTGATGTGCTCAGATCAAATCAAGGGATACCAATGAAGGAAAGACAAGAGCCTACAGGATCCTGGGTGAGTGAGATGAAGGAAAGGATTAAAAAGAAGGAGGTATAAGAGAGGCCTTGCTTTGCTATAGAGAATTCCACTGATGAATGTTTCTTTGGGTAAAGAGATATGCTATGAAGGAAGATAGGGACCTGGTGCAAGTTGTGGTCTGGGAGATGGGGTGCTTGAAAAAACCACTACCTCAGGACTGGGCAGGGTTGGAACTCCTGGGTATAGCTGGTACCTGGGAGAGTAGGAGACCATGGACCATGGAGGAGGCTTTGAGGAAAGTGGAGAAAAAAGCGTAACCATGAGAGAGAGAATAGATCAATGGTGGGCTGCATAATCAGGGACATGGCAGGGGGATATGTCCTACCATGGGGCAGTGTCTTCTTTTTACCTGTAGGAATTGGCATTGTTCTGGGAGTGAGGCACCGTGCAAAAGGAGACTCTCTGGGGCAAACTCTACAAGCCAAGAGGGGAACCCAGAATGGAGTCCTTAGAAGTTCTGATTCTATGAGGAATGCGGAAAATAGAGAGTAGATAAATTATAGGGATCATGAACTAGAGCAGTGAAGTTTGTAAGGAACTTCACTGGATTTTGAATTTCTTTCTTAGTCTATGCTCATAATTAAAAAATTGAATGCATTGAAGATAGCTAGTAGAAAGTGTGCTTGACTTGAAGTTCAGAGTATGTGTTTCAATTCTGACCCAGTCAATTCGGTAGTTCTGTGACCCTGAACAAAGTACTTAATATTTCTCAGTAATTTCCTCTTCTGCAAAATGGGGATAATAGTTCTTATTCTCCAGCACTGTGACAATCCAAGGAGATAATATATATGTAAAGGGCTTTTTAAACCTTGAACCACTTATGTAAATATTAGCTATTATATAGCAATGAGTAACAGTTTGAAATTCTCTTTAGAAGAAGAGAGCTTCAAGTATCAAATAAAAATTTCCTCTATAGAATTAGCAACCATTCTTGATTCTTGCTAGTAAAAGCCCTTGGGGCTGCTATCCAACCACAGAAATGATATTATATTTTTGGAAAACAATTTGGCAGTTACCATTGCACTGTGTGAAAGGAACTTCAGCAAATAAAATGAATGGAAATTACAAAAAAATTTTAAAACTTCTCTGGAACACGATTGACTTTCAATTCAAAGTGTGCTTTCCATTCAATATAAACTGATTTTGTAGCCATTAAAACATGAAAATTTATATTATTACTTTTTTTGTGCTCTTTCTAGATCCCAGCGTTTCTTTTTTCTTTTTTATTTGTTTGTTTGTTTAACTTTTTACATTCATTTTCACAAAATTTTGGGTTCCAAATTTTCTCCCCTTTTATCCCCTCCCCCCACCCCAATACCCCAAGCAATCTAATTTTCCCTATCTCCAATCTGCCCTCTCTTCTGTCGTCCCTCCCTTCTCTTGTCTCCATTTTCTCTTTTCTCCTGTAGGGCCAGATGACTTTCTATTCCTCATTAACTGTATGTCTTCTTTCCTAGTAGCAACAGCAATACTAGACAGTTGTTCCTAAAACTTTGAGTTCCAAATTCTCCCCATCCCTCCCTCCCCACCCATTCCCTTTGGGAAGGCAGGCAATTCAATATAGGCCATATCTGTGTAATTTTGCAAATGGCTTCCCTGATAGTCGTGTTCTGTAAGACTAACTGAATTACCCTCCATCCTACCCTGCCCCTCATTGTTTCTCTTCTGTCTTTTGATCCTGTCCCTCCCCAAGTGTTGACTTCAAATTGCTCCCTCCTCCCTTTGCCCTCCTTTCCATCATCCCCCCCCCTTGCTTATCTCCTTCTCCCCCACTTTCCTATACTGTAAGATAGGTTTTCATACCAAAATGAGTGTACATTTTATTCCTTCCTTTAGTCAAATGTGATGAGGGTAAACTAATTGGTTTTTTTTTTTCTCAGCTCTCCTCTTTTTCCCTCCACTAAAAGGTCTCCTACTTGCCTCTTAAATGACATATAATTACCCCATTCCATTTCACCCTCTTTCCTCCCCCTACATTTCTCTCTCACCATTTACCTTAATTTCTTTTCAGCTATGGTCCCATCCTATTCAATTCACTCTATGCTCTCTGTCTCTGTGTGTGTGTGCATGTGTGTATGTGTGTGTGCGTGCATGCATGTACATGTGTGTGTGTGGTCTCACCAACTACCCAGATACTGAAAATTTTTAAGAGTTACAAATATTGTCTTTCCATGTAGAAATGTAAACAGTTCACTTCTGGTAAGTCCCTTAAGACTTCTCTTTGCTGTTTACTTTTTCATGCTTCTTCTCATTCTTGTGTTTGGAAGTCAAATTTTCTTTTCAGCTCTGGTCTTTTCATCAAGAATGATTGAAAGTCCTCTGTTTCATTGAAAGACCATATTTTCCCCTGAAGTATTATACTCAGTTTAGCTTGGTAGGTGATTCTTGGTTTGAGTCCTAGTTCCTTTGACTTCTGGAATATCCTATTCCACGCCCTTCGATCTCTTAATGTAGAAGCTGCTAGATCTTGAGTTATCCTGATTGTATTTCCACAGTACTGGAATTGTTTCTTTCTAGCTGCTTGCAAGATTTTCTCCTTGAGCTGGGAGTTCTGGAATTTGGCCACAATGTTCCTAGGAGTTTCCCTTTTTGGATCTCTTTCAGGTGGTGATCGATGGATTCTTTCAATACTTATTTTGCCCTCTGGTTGTAGAATGTCAGGGCAGTTTTCCTTGATAATTTCATGGAAGATAATGTCTAGGCTCTTTTTTTGATCATGGCTTTCAGGTAGTCCCATAATTTTTAAATTGTCTCTCCTGGATCTATTTTCCAGGTCAGTTGTTTTTCCCATGAGATATTTCACATTCTCTTCCATTTTTTCATTCTTTTGGTTTTGTTTGGTGATTTCTTGGTTTCTTGTAAAGTCATTAGACTCCATCTGTTCCATTCTAATTTTGAGAGAACTATTAAATTCAGTGAGCTTTTGAGCCTCTTTTTCCATTTGGCTAATTCTGCTTTTGAAAGCATTTTTCTCCTCATTGGCTTTTTGAACCTCTTTTGCCAATTGAGTGAGCCTATTCTTCAAGGTGTTATTTTCTTCAGCATTTTTTGGGGTCTCCTTAACCAAGGTATTGACCCGTTTTTCATACTTTTCTTGCATCTCTCTCATTTCTCTTCCCAGTTTTTCCTCCACCTGTCTAACTTGCTTTTCAAAATCCTTTTTGAGCTCTTCCAAGGCCTGAGCCCACCTGACATCCCCCTGGGGTGTGTGGGGTACTGAGGCCCCGCCCTCCACATCTTTCCCCGATGGCGAGAATACGTCCTCATCATCAGATCTGAATGTTGGGATCATTTGCATTTGTTGGAAAAAACTCTCTATAGTCTTATTTTTCTTCCCTTTTCTAGGCATTTTCCCAGCCAGTTACTTGACTTCTGAGATTCCTGTCCACCCCTGCCTAGATCCGCCCAGCTAGTGCTTAGGGTCTGAGGTTCAAATGGGCTTTCCACAGCAAGCTTTAGTTCAGGTGCTGGGGTGGGGGCAGGGCCACCTCCCAGGCTCAGCCTCCTCAGGGGCTTTATGCAGAGACTTTCAGGAATGGAGCGGGTGAGGCAGGGCCGTCTCCCAGGCTCAGCTCCCTCAGGTTGTTTATGCAGAGACCTTCCCTAATGAAGATCCTGCCTGCTACTGGGGGAGTCCTGGGCTGCTGCCTCCGCTGCCGCCCACGCCTCTGCCTCCGCGGCTTCCTGCCCCCGTCTCTGCCGCCACCGCTTCCTCCCGAGGGGGTCCGAGTCACGGAGACACTCCGCTCCCCCTCTTGTCCAGCCCAGCCTTCTCTCTCACTGACCTGTAGCTTCTGCGGGCAGAGGAACTTTCCCGGCTGCCGGAGCTTCCGTCCCTGAAGCCTGCTCGGGTCAGCTTCTCTGGGGCCGCGGCCAGGGCAGCGCTGGGGGTGGGGTCTGCTTTCCGGGGCGCGACGGACCCTGGGGACGGGTCTCCAGGGCTCTCTGGCACGGAAATCTCTTCCACTCTGGTTCTGCACAGCTTTCAGTGATCCAGAATTTATGCGGATCTCTTTTTACATTAATTCTATGGGCTGTGGGTTGGAGCTCGTAAACGTGCGTCCTTCTACTCCGCCATCTTGGCTCCGCCCTGTATTATTACTTTTAAATTTGCTATTATACCTATATTTAAATAACCATAATTTTGTGAAGCTAATACTATTCCTCTAAAATTCCTTTGAAAAACAAACTAGCAACACTAAAAGAGGCAAAATTGTGTTTATACATAATTTTGGGAAGTGGGGGAAATTTCCAAACCTTACCTAGGGTGACAAATGTCTCTAAAGTCAAATCAAAGAAACTACTCCCTAAAGACATGTGATATTTCATTTCAGGGCCAGAATTCTTGTCCTGGGACAGATCCCTAACACCAACATTTACAGAAGCTTTACTGACTACAGAGAGGTAAGAGGCTAAACCTATCATCTTTCCGTCTTTTTTTCTCTCCTCACTTTTGTGGAACTGATGACATGCTCTTCCTGGCAACCTATTCAATATTGTGACAAGTACATAAAATAACAAGTCCACAGGAGTGAAAAAGGAGATGAGCATCCATTAATTACTGTAGTCATTTAAGACTATTTGATAAATTGATAAATTAAGAAAAAGAAATGACTAGGAAAGAGTGAGAAAGAAGGAAGAAAGAGAATGAAAAGAAAGGGAAAGAGGAAAGAAAAAAGGAAAAGATGGAAGGAGGCTAAGAAAGGAAAAAAAAAGAAAGGAGGAGGGAATGAAGGAAGAAGTTTTAGTGATTCATAATAAAATAGTAAAATCAGAAGAATGATGAAAATTTGAGCAACCAAATATCTTTTGTTAAATGTCATGCAAAGCTATGTTTTTACCTACTAGTTCTAGAACATTCATATCAAAATTTATATAAAAATATATATTATATTTTACTTATATAAAATTTATGTTTTTATTTACATAAAATGAATTTATATCAAAAGAGAAGATCTGTTTACAATCTCAGCTCTAACTTTAACTTTTACCTATGATGGAGGAAAAAAATAAAGATTCCCCAGGAGACTAGAACTGGTGTTCTTGTCATAAAAGAACTGAGAAAGCTCCTCAATTTAAGATTTTGTCTTCCAGGCTGTGTACATTCCAGGGGTGAAAATTTTCCAGTTCTGCACTGCCATCACTTTTGTAAATGTTGAGGAAATCAAACAAATGCTGTTAAAAGAGGTGATTACAGCTCTTCCCTACCTACCCATCTCCTTATCATCCCCTTTCTCTCCACCACCTTGCTTTCCCTCTCAGTTTGATATTCCCCTCATCTTTTTTAGGTGGATCTGAAAACTGTGCCTCTTACTGATGAAGACTTGAGAAACTTGTTCAATGAAAACAGGTCTGAAATAGGTGAAGGCCCTTTTAAGTGTGCCTGCAACTGCGATGAACCAGAGCCACCCCCCAGGGTTAGAGACTCTTCTCCTTTTCTCTTCTTTTCTCCTCACTTCATCAAGAACTTCACTAGATGTTTCTCAACAATTCCCGAATCATCTATTGCTTGGGGTTTGAATATATAATATGATCTTGAGTAAGATACTTGCGTGAGCTTTGGAGAATTAGAAGGTGAGGTTTTTCCATAGATGTGAGGACATAGGCATTTCACATCTGAAGCTGACTCTCCTTGGATTTACAGGTACCCAAAAGTGGGCAAGGTTTTTACTGGAATAGGTGAGTCTCCTACATCACATTTTAATATGTGACCAAGCCAAACAGATTTTTCTAAGGCAGATAGATGTTTTACTAGCCAAAGAACATAAATGTATTTTCAAGAGCAGTGTATTTCTTCAGATTGTCATTAAAGAATTTCTGTGATTAGATATCTTCTCTCCATTTCTTTTTCTGCCCATCTTTGGATCTCTGAAATTCTTATATTAAAGGATCTTTTAAAGATTGTTTTTTCTCTCCAGGCTAAAGCAATGAAAAATTTAATAGAATTCTTAGAAATCTGTCACCGCCCCTATAGTTTCTGCTTCTGATTGAGTCACAGTATTGAGGATAAATAGTGGAAGATCTGTGAAAGTTCTGTCCTAGACAGTGAGCTTAATCTTTGTATCTGATTGCTCTATTAACTTGTGGAAATAGTAAGTTATTCTTTAATGCCAAAACACACCAAACCTAATAATTCCTTTCTTCCCTGGGTGGGGTTGCCCCTCTTCCACTATTTAAACTCTAAGCATTCTTCCAGGGAATAAATAACATGCACTGTCAAAGTGACCACTTTATCCACATACACAAATCTAGTCTCCCCCACTGCATACACATGCTCCATTCCTACTCTTGACATAGATGTACATAAACATATACTCTGTCCTTTTTTATACATTGCACCTTGCCTCTCACTTTCATACACACCCTTCAAAACATCGACACTATTGAAGTTCCCCAAAATTTCCTGTGGATTCTTCTCCATGGATGTTTTCTCCACAAAAACAAAGTGAATTCAGCAGGTCATATTTATTCTGAATCTGTCCTTCCTTCTCTCCTTGGATTTATATTTTGGACAAAACATACACATCATCTCTGTCAGTGAATAGTACCATTTACTGATCATCTGCCTGTGAGTGCTCAGCACTGTGTGTAAGCTCTTTCAAAAAAATCTCCCCAAAAGCAGCCAAAAAGCTAATTGAAGAGCTAAGAATTCCATATTCATGTTATCACATGTAATGAATAAACAACATAAGTCAGTATGCAATTGGCACTAAATTATATAGTATTGCTATAATATAGGTTTTCAGAGAAAGGGAAAATCATTGTGAGCTAGAGTTATATGGGCCTTGATGATAATATCTAGGTAAATGAAAGGATAAGTGAGGAGAAAAGTATTAGCAAATGTCCAGAGGTAGATCTGAGCATGGTATGTTTCTGTGACAGGGAAGAGTTTAGCATGACTAAAGTAGAAGGTTCCGTTCAGGAAGAGGTAAGAAATAAAATGAAGAAAGTTAGGCAAAGCATCACTATCCTTACAAGGTGTGGTAGGCAATAATAATAATAGCTAGCACTGTATACCACTTTAATGTCTACAAAGCTCTTCCTCTATATTATCCCATTTGATCCTCACCTGTCAGATAAGTGTTGTTATTATTCCCATTCTAAAGATGAGGAAACTGAAACTCAGGGAGGGTAAGGGACTTGCCCAGATTCACACAGCCAATTAAGTATATGAGATAGGATTTGAACTCAGGTCTTCCTGACTCCAAGAACAGTATTGTATCCAGTATACCACCCAGCTGCTTCTTTAAAGTCATTGCTGATTTCTCAGTATCCTTTGACCCTACTTGAAATGCCCCTTCCACTTCTCAATTGTGCAAATTTATTTCCCTTTCTTCAAAGCTCAATTTAAGTCCTACTCCTTCCACCTTGATATAGTCAAATCATTCTTAACTGCACCAAACCTCACAGATCACTGTCTACTACAAGGCCCTATAGCATCTGTTATCTGTACTACTCATTTATTACCTAGTATATGCTATCTTTTTTTAAATTTATATTTCTAGGTATATGTCCCATCTCCCTTAATTAGAACATAAGATCCTCAAGGGTAGTGGCAGTATCCTGATTATTCTTTTGTATCCTCAATGTCTAACACACAGTAGATATTCATTAATTTTTATCATTGCCAATAATTGAAATGAATGATAATGTTTAATGAAAACAGTGTTTAATCAAAGTAGTATTTAAGGAAAATCAGTTTGACAGAGATATAATTATACAGAAATGATTGAAGGAGTCAAAGCGATTTGTTAGGATGCTGCTGTAATAATAAGCATAAAGGGATGTGGGCACCTGAACTAAGGATGGGCAATGGAAGCAAAAGAATCAAGATGAATGCCATTTTTGAGGAAAAACTAATAGGGCTTGGTGATTTATTGCGATTATAGATTTAGAACTGGAAGAGATTTTAGAGATAATCAAATCTAACCCCTTTGCTTTATAGGAGAGGACACTGAAGCATAGATAGGTTAAGTTGCCCAGGGTGGCACTACTATTAAGTATCTGAAGTGAGATTTGACCAGTTTTCCTGACTCCAAGTCCATTACTCAATCCCCTATAAAACATTATCTTGCATATAGATAAAGAAATAAGATGATTACAGATCTTGAGTGAATAAGAAACCAAACGAAACTGATAATCCAGCTTAGAAGTAAAGTACTCCATGAAACATAAGCATGTTGATGAAATGAATTATAGGAGGTTCTTTCTTAATTAGATGACTAATTTTTTTTTTCTGAATTTAGTTAACTCTAACACATACACAACCAAAGGCTACCCTTTCTATAAGGGGCAGCTAGGTGGTGCAGTGGATAGAGCACCAGTGCAGGAATCAGGAGGACCTGAACTCAAATCTCACCTCAGACACTTGACACTCACCAGGTCAAGTCACTTAACCCCAATTACCTCATCCTGGGTCATCTCTAGTCATTCTGATGAATAATCTGGTCACTGGATTCAGATGGCTCTGGAGGAGAAGTGAGGCTAGTGACCTGCACAGCTCTCCCTCACTCAAAATGAAGTCAAGTGCAAGTCATGTTATTTATTTCTCTGATGGCATGGTCTTCTTTGGCAACGAAGGATGAACACACACCCTTTCTATGCATAGAGAGGAGATGGAAGAGTGAACCGTTGAAAAGAGGGATGGATAGGTTCAGTTTTGTATATGTTGAAATTGAGGTGACCATGAGACATATGCAAGCTAGCAGAATGCATTAGAAAGAACCCTGGATTCGGAATCAGAAGAACTGGGTTAGATTACAGATCTACTACTTAAATATTGTGGGCAAATCACTTAATCTTTCTGGGCCTTTGTTTCTTCATTTGTAAAGTAAAAATGTTGGATTAGATGTCTTCTGAGGTCCCTCCCAGCTCTAAACCTATGAGCCTGTGATTTAAATAGGTATATCTAATGCATAATCTAGGAAGACTTTCTGAAGGAGGGAAGATTTGAGATAGTTTGGAATAAGGAAGGGTGATGAAGTGACCTGACAGATGAAAAATAGTAGATTCTGCCAGTTTCCTTACTCAAGGTATAGCTGCCCTGTCTGAGTTCAGTATCTGGCCTGTTTACATATTGCTTCTTTACTCTTGTCCCAGATTGCTTACACAGAACACCTGGAGAACAGATCTGAAAGTGATGTATCCTCCATTGATCTGCTCCACTGCTCACGATTTGATACAGCCTTTATGAGCCGTAGTCTATCTGAAGATCAAATGGCTTTAAGACAACTAAATTCAAAGAATGAAGATGTAGAGAAAGTCTGGGTTCCCAGTCATACCACAATAAACAGTTCTGGAGTTCAAATGTTAATGGCTTCACCATCAGCAAATGAACATGGTGAAGGTCATCATAGGAGCAGACATGACCCTTGCAAGCATAGTTCTGATGTATCTTTTATATCAACTATCCACACTATCATCCTGGATTTCACCATGGTGAATTTTGTGGATACAAAGGCTACACAGGTAATAAGACAGGTAAGTGATTCATAAAGAGGCTTTAGCAACAGTCACACCCTTTATTTATTCTTAATCCGAGACATCTACTGTCTTTGGTAGTCATTTATTTCCTATGATTAGATTGCCACCTCTGTGCATCTGCCTGTGTCTTTTGCTGTACCTGGAATGTACTCCCTTTTTCATTTCCTACATCTCTGAACCATTTTCTTTTTTTAAAATTCAGCTCAATATTTTTCAGAATTCAACCAAGATACAAAGAAAATAAACACCAAACATGTAACACCTTGATAAATTGAACTGGTGTATCATCCTGGCATCTAAATATTCATGTTCACTGATGCTTTTTTAGAACCATATTTCTCTATGCAAAAATTATAATTCTCTAGAAAAGCCATGTTTTGACCAGTCTTGATTATGAAAACTAGAAAATTCTAATGACTTTCACAGTCACTTTTTGGGGAGAAAAATTAATTTCCTTTCTTTAAAGACTGGGTCACACTATATCGCCTATGCTAGAAGTACAGGCGCTACTTATGGGGTCATTTCTTCCACTGATCAGCACCTGAGTTTTGATTTGCTCCATTTCTAACCTGAGCCAGGTCACTCCTTATTAGTCAACTGAGTAACTTCCCTCTTACCCACCAACTTCATCCTGAGAGCTCACCATATTAATACTGAAGTTAGGGGCAGATACTGAGTAAGCATGGCTCACTGGAGTTCAAGAGATCTGCAAGTCTCCTTCCTACTATCTGGGATTACAAGTGTGCACCATCATACGCTGGTGTTTTTCTTAGATTAACAGAAGAGCAAGTTTTACTGAGTAACTACTCTGTTGTGGGAAAGATTGGATGGGATGATTTAAAATCAATAGAAGTTCTTGTTCTTACCTGCCAGAGCTTACAGTCTAGCTGGAGAAACAAAATATTCACCTATGAAACAATTTACACTCACTTATAAGATGACATATAGAAATATAAAACTTAAAGCAGGATGTTATCTGATCTAATTTCATTATACAGAAAAAGAAACTGAATCTCAGAAGGGAAATGAATTATTACCATCCTTGTGACAGTGGCAGAGCTAGAACTAAGACCCAGTCCTCCTGAGTCCTGATCTGGTGTTCTTCCTTTATCTAGCACTCATTCTCAAATAGTACAAATTTTATAACAAATTGGTACAGATACTTACAAACTGAGGATGTAAATGATGAAATGATATAGAGTAAAAGAGTGATCAACCTAAGGTAGAATGTATCAGGGAAGTCTCCCTAAAGAACAAAGTTTTGAGTCACATTTTAAAAGAAGAAAAAAATATGAACTTGTATGTGTGTATGTGTGTGTGTGTGTGTGTGCATGTGCATGTCCATGTGTAGACAATCCCCAAAGGGACAATAGCACCCATATATACATAGAATCAAAAACTAAGTAAATTGAGTGAACGTCATTTTGACTTAAGTAAAAAGTATACAGAGGGGCGAGTTAGTGAGATGAGTGAGACATTAGTCTTAGAAAAGTAAAGGTAGGAAGGAAAGGCTTGCAAGCTCGACTGATGAGGATAGATTTAACACTGGAAGCTGCCTTGCCACTGCTGGCAATGTTCATTTCTCCATTTATTATACATGGTAAATTTACTATGTTCTGTGTACTGAGAATACTAAGAGAAAAATGAAACAGTCTCTGCTTTTATGGGGCTTACATTCTGTTGAGAGATTGCAATATAAGCACAAATAAATAAGTGTAAGATAATTTGGGAGGGGGGAAAGTACATTAACTACTTGGAGAATCAGAAAAGTTTTCATGGAGGATATGGAATTTGAACTGAACTTTAAAGAAAAAGATTCAGAGATGTAAGAAATGAGAAATGGAGTCTATTCCAGGCTCAGCAAAGGTCTTAGGCAGATGCACAGAGGTGGTAAATGGAATGTAAATTCAGGGAAAGTTTGGGGTCCAATTTGCCTGGACTGTGCAATGGATGGAAATAAGCTGCACTGAGGATTTTGTTTTTATTCCTAGAGGGAGTAGGTAACAACTGAAGTTTGTTTTGGGTTTTTTTAATCAGAGGAGTACAATAGGAAGATTACTTTGGTAGCCATAGGCAGGATTGAAAAAGAGAGGGACGGAAAATAATAGGGAGACCAGTTACAAGGCTACTATACTACGATAAACCACTTAAGAGGTGATGAGGTTCTGTACTAGGATAGAGGCCATATGAGTAGAGAAAAGGGGACTTACAGATGTGAAAGGTTCCATGAACGTATATAATTGACAAGGCGTGACCATTGATTGCTTATGATGGAGTAAGGGAAAGGGAAGAATTAAGGAAGACTTTGAGGTTATGAACATGGATACCTGGAATTATAGTGGTACTCTCAATAAAAATAGAGAATTATGGAGAAGACAGACATTGTGGTTGATAATGAAGAACTAGAGTTTAGAAGAGATTAGAGACGGATATATAGATTTGAGAGTCATCTCTGTTAACTCTCTGCTAAACTTCTCAATCCTGGCCAGCTTTCCATATTCTACTTGTTTTTTCTCATACAAGTTCCAATTATCTGCTTTCACCTTTGATATTATTGCAACCACTTTTTTTTTTCACCACCTGGAGTCCTTTCTACACAGATATCCTGTGGAAAAGAAAAAGGATTTCCAACCTGTCCTCCCTTTGATGTCTCTGAAAGAAGTTAGAAAAGCCTTCTTTGGGCTTTTAAAATAGTAATAGTTTACTCTCTGGAAATACATAGAAACAGATAGCATTTTAACATCCTAAACAAAATGGGGAAGTTATAAAATTTAAAAGGATTAAAAAAATCTATTGTAATTGACAACCCTAGACTTTAATGCAGTGAAAATGGAGTGGGACGTTTCATAGCCTCTTTCATTACTTTATTAGCTCATCTTTTAATTTTTGTTTCTCCTGAGAATCACTAACATATACACACTCTTTTTAAAAAAATAACTAATTGTTAATTTTGAGTTTTCAGCATTCACTTCCACAAGATTTTGGATTCCAAATTTTCTCCCCATCTCTCCCTTTTCTCACACCAAGACAGTGTGCATTCTGATTACCCCTTTCCCCAATCTGCCATCCTTTCTATCACACTTCCCCCTTCTCTTATCCTACTTCCTCTCTATTTTCTTGTAGGGCAAGATAGAGATGTAAACCCCATTGCCTGTATGTCTTTATTTCCAAGGTGCATGTAAAAACAGTTTTTAACATTCGTTTTTAAAACTTTGAGTTCCAAATTCTCTCCCTTCCTCCCTCCCCACCCACCTACACTGAGCAGGCAAATCTTTCCAGGCCTCTCTGAAGTCTTCTTGTTCATCATTTCTTATAGCACAAGAGTATTCCTTTACATTCATATACCATAATTTATTCATCCCCTTGATTTCCAGTTTTTGGCAACCACAAAGAGTGCTACTATAAATATTTTTGTACATGTGGGACCCTTTTTCATTTTTATGATCTCTTTGGGATACAGTCCTAGAAGCAATATTGCTGGGTCAAAGAGTATGCATATTTTTGTAGCCCTTTGGGCATAGTTCCAAATTGCTCTCCAGAATGGTTGGATGAGCTCACAGCTCCACCAACAATGAATTAGTGTTCCAACTCTCCCACGTCCTCTCCAACATTTATCATCTGTCATGTTTGCCAGTCTGATAGGTGTGATGTGGTTGGGTAACCAAATTTTGCCATGATCTTCCACAAGCCCTCATGACTGACAGTATCAAAGGCCTTGCCCTGATTGACAAATGTGTACAGACCTCTATTCTGCTCCTGGCATCTTTCCTGGAGTTGTTAGCCAGTAACATCTCTTGCCATGTAATTCAGAAAACTTTACGCAGCCTTTGTATGAGCAGTGGAGCCCCCTGCCTTGTAAATCTCAGTTGGAATAGAATCAGCACCAAGGCATTTTGTTACAGTAGAGGAGCCTCATGGCATTCGGAACCTTTTCTTCAAGTTGGAACTTCAGCATTTAGGTAAATGTAATACAGTGTTGGTCATCAGAAGGTCATGAGATGCACAAATTTTCAGTAGTAAGTGATTGTTACTGTTGCAGTTTCTGACTCCATTCCTCCCAAGGACTCCCTGCTACCTCTGCTTCTCTGTCTTCTCTTGCATTAAACTCACCCAGAATTATAAGTTTGTATTCTTTCGGCACATTGAAGATGAGGGTTTCTAGCTCTTCACAAAATTTTCCTTTGGCCTCATCAGGGTTAGTCATGGTGAGAGCACAGGCACTGGTGATGGTATTGTGGCACTTTCCTGCAAGTGGCAATCTCTTTGTCGTGAGACTGTCGTTCACTTCTCCTGGTAGGCATACAAGCTTGTTGACTAGGTTAATTTTGATTGCAAAACCTATGCCAGTTTCATGGCACTCTAGCTCCATTTTCAGTAAAAAAAAAGCATGTATCTAGTTCTGACGTGTAAGCTGGTCTTCATTTGCAGCCTTATGGTTGCTATTTGGAAACAATACCTGCTGAGTTCTCTTACAACAAGAGCTGTTCATCTTTCAGGTCTACTGGATTTCATGTTTTGTATAAGCATATGCATATTCTATGTATTGACAGTGAGTGGAATCATCTTGCATTTCAACAGCAAGATTGGTCCCCACCAGTAGTAAACAGGTCAGGTTTGGGTAAAGCAGAAATTTTTTTTTAGTTTTTTTCTCTCCAAAGTTTATTAATTTATCTGGTTTTGGTTTTTAACAATCACTTCCATAAGTTCCAAATTTTCTCCCCCTCCCTCCCCTTTTTCCCTCCCCAAGACAGCATGCAATCTTATATGGGTTCTATTAAACACATTTTCACATTAGTCATGTTGCAGAGGAGAATTAAAATGAATGGGAGAAAGGATGAGGAAAATAAAGCATAACAAAGGAGAAATAGTCTGAAGCAGACAATTTTTATGGTACCTTTTCTAGCCCCTTCCTTATGGCAGGAGACAAGCAATGTGGTACTTCAGAAAGGCTGCTCAGACACCAAGGGGGCTGCTGAATCCTACTGCTGCTTCAGTCCATTGAGAAGACGACTCTGGCCTAAGCAGTTTATGTGCAGGATTATGACTATGGCTCCCAGTGTATCTGCCCCTGATGTTTGTCACTTAACTATCACTACAAGCCTTTGACGTAGATAAAAATGGTAAAATGGTATGGGTGATATCTTTTTATTCATGCATAAACTGGATTTAAGACAGGCAGAATTTTGGGAAGTTGTTGGCTTCACTCTCTTTTCTAGGTTATCGAAGTCCAATGATAAGACAAATTCTGAATGGCGATGGCTCGAGATGTAGTAGATGGCCTTGGTGTCCTCAATGTGTAACCAGGCTCTAAGTACTCCATAGCACCTGCTTCAGTCACCTTCACAGCCTTTGAAACAAATTATTCTCATCTACCCAATCTGTTTGAGGAAGACTTCACATACTTGGATTAGACACCCTTATAACTCGTCAAAGGGTTTGAGATCCCTCAATTATGCTCAGCCTGGTTTAGCCCACATGCTGAAATGGTTTGCCAGGGTGTGGCTGTTTCCAGTGCTATGCTTTTTGGAGACACAGGTGAGAGTTGAGTGAATCAGGTGGTCACCAAAGGTTGAAAGCAGCCCTGAACAGGGCTCAGCAGCCCTCACACCGGAGGTACTAATCTTCCCTGAACACATCCTCCATCTTGATATAGCAAATAATTAAAGTGTGCTAGAAAGTAGATTAAGTGAGAGGGAGTAATGTGAATTTAGTCCCAAATGATAGAATGGCTCTGAGTGTCAAAAGGAAGAGTTTGTATTTTATTTTTAAGAAAACAGGGTTTCACTCAGAGGTATGCAGAGAGTGTGAGGTGGGTGTTATTGAGGCTCAACTGGCTTGAACTCTGTGCATGTCTATGGTGTTATTTGTTTCTTATGTAGGTGAGTGATATAGTCAGAAGTGTACTTCTGTTCAGAGAGACAGAAATATCATTTTAGAAATTGTATGGGATATGGATTGTAAAAGGGAAAAAATATAAGGCAAAGACACCAATTACTAGGCTGTAATTATATCCAGGTAAAAAGTGATAAAGGTCTGAATTAGTGTGATGACCACATGGATAAAAAGAAGACAGCTACAAGCAATGTTGTGGAAGTAGAAAGAATAAAATTTGGAAATTGGTGGCATAAGGGGTGGGAGGTGAAGGAAAAATGAAGAGTTGAAGATGACACTAAGAATGGGAACCTGAGTAACTAGAAGGATGGGGGTACCCTAGACAGAAATAAGAAAGTTAGAAGGTTGGGTTTCAGGGGAAAGAAAATAAGTTCCATTTGTTACTTTTTACTTTGAGATGTCTACTGAATATTCAGTTGAAGCTGCCCAATAGATTATGTTGTAGGAATGGAGTTTGAAAAAGAGATGAGGACTGGAATTCATCTCCATAGAGATTATCATTGAGCCCATGGAAATCAATAAAATCACCAAAAAAAAAAAAAGAGAGATACCACAATTGAGCCTAGGAGGTAGGAGTGGTTAGAAATGTTAAATGCCACAGAGTGGTGAAGAGGGATGTGGGCTGAGGTCATTAGTAACCTTGAGGAAAGAGTTTGAGTTGAGTGTTGAGATTAGGAGTAATATTACAAGGGGTTGATAAATGAATGAGAGGTGAGAAAGTGGAGGCAACAAGTATAGACAGCTTGTCTTAGTGTGGTTACGAAGATGAGAGCTATGGGAAGACAGGTCAGCAGTCAGGTAAAGTTGGGGGGGCTGGTTTGTTTTGGGGGATTTGAGGGTTTTTTTAAGGATGAGAGAGATCTGTGTATTTTTGTAGGATATAGAAAAAAGTCAATAGATAGGGAGGCAATGATTGTTAGACAGAGGATCATTGAAATGGCAAGCTCTTGGAAGAGTCAAGAAAAGATAGGATTAAGTTCTTAAATAAGGGGGTTGGACTTTGCAGAGAAGGGTCACTTTTTCCTTCAAGACTAGCAAAATAAGAGAGAATTTAGAATGAACTTGAAATGATTTGAGGTATACTTTGGGGAGAAGAGTAATTTCATGATTTTCTCACTGAGGTTCTCTACTAAGAGGGAGATGGTCAGGGGTGGTATGGGTATCCTGGAGAGAAAACAGAAAGTCTGAAATAGAGTCTGATGAGGGGGGTCTGTCAGGGAAGAGTGAAAGGACTTCTATGCAACTTGTTAGGGCTCAGTTGAGATTAGGTAACATAAATTTGTAGTGGACTTATTCAGTATGGTTGTACAACTTCCTTTCATAAGATTCAAAGTCTCTATTGCTATCCCTATGGGAAAGTAGAGAGATATGGGTCTCTTAGTAAAAGTTTGTTCACTTGAAAAGGGTTACAAAGCATTTTGGCAAGACTTGGTTGGTACTGATGGTTGTCCTTTCTTCTCAAAGAGAACCAAAATGGCATCACTATGTCAGAGCCAAATTACAACTGTGGCTGATCAGACCAATATAAGCTCAGAATGTTTCACCATAGGTCAGGCACAAATAGTCCATATAAACAATTGGGGTGGATTCTTTAAATTTGCACATCTTACATTTCTTTTGAGCTATTTCAATTCTGCTTTGCTCATAGAGCACACATAACACCTTCTCTGAGGTGGACACACCATGCTGAGCAGTCCTGTGCCAGTGTCTGTGTCTTCCATATCACACAATCAGTTCCAAAATTCTTAAGAGAGACCTTGTGAATGTCCTTGTATTGCTTCTTCTGACCACCCTGTGAACACTTGTCCTGTGTGAGTTCTCCATGGAATAGTCTTTTTGGCAAGTGTGTGTTTTGCATTTGAACAACATGACCAACTCACTGAAGTTGTGCTTTCTGAGTATAGTTTGAATGCTTAACAGTTTAGTTTGAGAAAGAGCCTCATTGTCTGGTATCTTATTCTGCCAGGTGATCTTCAGAATCTTCCTAAGGAAATGAATTGTCCTTTGACAATCACAGAGGGGTCCCTCTCTCTCTTAGTCATTATTGGCAATATTCTTGCCAGAGTCCTCCTTAATAGGCTGATCCTTCACCTGGAGATGGTTATATACCTGCAAGTCAGTGTGCCTTCAGAAAGGGCCGAGGAACAGTCAATGTGGACAACTCCAGGAGAACTGTCAGGAGCAGAACAGAGGTTTGTGCACAATGTTTGTAGATCTGACCAAGGCCTTTGATACTGTCAGTCATAAGGGCTTATAGAAAATTATGTCAAAATTTGGTTGCCCAGAGAAGTTCATCAGCATTGTATGCTTGCCCAGGTTCTAGGTGATGGACAATGGTTATGAAGATGAGAGATATGTGCTTTCCCAGTCACCAGTGGAGTGAAGCAGGACTGTGTTCTTGCTCCCAAGCATTTTAACATGATGTTTTCAACCATGTTGTCAAATGCTTTTAGTGAGGATGAACACGGCTTCAAGGTCAACTACTATACTGATGGTAAGTTCTTCGATTTGAAAAGGCTACAAGCCAAGACCAAAGTGGAGGGAGTGTTGGTGCATGATTTTTCCTTGGAGATGTTTGTGCACTCAGTGCAACCTCTGAAGCTGAGATGTAACAAAGTAGGGATTGATTCTCTGCTTCTTATGCTAATTTTACCTAACAATCAGAACATGAAGCAATATGAAGGCCTGATGAATAGTCATAGCCCCATTTTAGTTCCTTTCATATTGCCCAAACAATTCCAGGAATATGCCTTTTGTCTGTTGCCATGTTCTCTGACTGATCCAGCACCTCTTGAACTCATAAGATCATTTCTGAACCTGTACACATCCATCTTCAGAAATATGTTCAGTCAGTTATTCCTGAAAGGAAACACAAAGCAGAAAAGGTTATCCAGGAGTTGGCTTGTATATTTCTTATGGGAGCAGCCCCAGGGTCCCCATACCCCTGCTGAAAAACCGAGGACAGCTCCATTTGCCACAAGAGGGAGTCAGAGAGCAAGATGGAAGATGTCTCTTCCTAGTCAGGGACTTCATCATATTTGATACGGCCATACTGAATCACACTCTTCTGGTTGGCCAGAAGAAATATGGGAAACTGCTCATGTCTTGTTCAAACCCTTGGTTACAACTCAGACAATTTAACCATTTCTTTCTTGCTGAGCTTTTAAGACTACTTCCAGTATTTTTGCAATTATAAATGAAACATTCTCCCTCCCTTTGGTTTATTGACCTACCCCTTACTAACACTAGTGAACCAGGTCCCCACTGGGAAGGTGATAAAACTTTTAGGAATCATCCTGTGGGAGGTTAATCTCTTAACACTAGCTTGTAAGTGCTTATCTGGTATGCTACTCCTTCAGCCAGTAAATTCAATTCTTTAGCAAAGGCATTTACTCATATGACAGAACAAGAATAGTAGTTACAAAGCATTTTCCCTATTCCCTGAGGCATACTATCTCACCAAGGTACGCATAATCCATGGTGGGGACTGGAGGGGAGGGGAAAACTAAGACATGAATTTATTAGGTAGCATATAGTGAGGCACACATATAGAGAACACCCAGTGACAAATTGCAGAGCCTCTTCAGAGGGCCCTCATAAAACTCTTTTAAGTTGTTCTGGCTAGGCAGTCTCCTCAGAGGGCATGATGTCTCTCCTAGAAAGACGGCACCTCAAATGGATTTGTTCTTTGTTGGGCTCAGTACTTGACTGACCATGTCTACACACTGATGACCTGAGTGAAGCAGGTCACTCAGTTGCTGCTGGACAGTGCCAGGTCTTGTGCTCTGGGGCAAAGTCGGGAG
The DNA here is from genome assembly GCA_023548195.1 of Bettongia penicillata ogilbyi. Classification (NCBI taxonomy): domain Eukaryota; kingdom Metazoa; phylum Chordata; class Mammalia; order Diprotodontia; family Potoroidae; genus Bettongia; species Bettongia penicillata. The sequence goes on from JAJHZJ010000131.1 coordinate 7,115,142, forward strand.
CAGGGGGTGGTTCTGCTGCTGTATATATATAGAGGCTCTGTTTCTGAGCTCCTCTTAGGTGTACTATTTCTACTGGATGGGTTGACTGTCTGTGCTCTGTAAGTTCATTCCTTGATAGGCAGATAAAATCTTTTTTTAAGTTTCAACCTTTAGGTTGGCTGAATGATACTACTCTTTGACTGGAGATTTATGAGGCTCTTTTCAGCTAGAATCCTAAAGTTGGGTGGTTGGTTGGTTGTTCTTTGTTCTTGAAGAGGACCAAAATGATATCACTATGATAAAGTCAAGTTTCAATGTGTCCAGTTGTAACTGATCAGACTAATATGAGCTCAGAATGATCCACCATAGATTGGGCACAAATAGTCCATCTGAACATTTGGGGTGGAGACTCCAAATCTGTGCATACTGTGTTTCCTTTGAACTATTTCAATTCTGCTTTACTCATAGAGCACAGCACCTTCTCTGATGTTGGAACACCGTACTGAGAAGTCCTGTGCCAATGTCTTCCATGTCATACAATTCCAAAATTCTTGAGAAGTATACATTGAGAGTATACTTGTGTGACTTCTTCTAACCACCATGTGATCGCTTGTCCTGTGCGAATTCTCCATAATATAGTCTTTTTGGTAAGCATAAGTTTTGCATTCAAACAACGTGGTCAGTCTGTTGAAGGTGCACTCTCTGAAGCATAGTTTGAATGGTTGGCAGTTTAGTTTGAGTAAGGACCTCAGTTAGGTGATCTTCAGAATCATCCTAAGGCAATTCAAATGTAAGCAATTCAATTTCCTGGCATGGGACTGGTAGATTGTCCAGGTTTCACATGCATACAACAATGAGGTCAGCTCATTGTCTCTGTAAATCTTCAGTTTCGTAGTCAGTCGAATATCTCTTCTGTCCCATACTTTCCTTTGGAGCCTCCCCAGACCCTGAGTTATGGCAATGCATGCATCAACCTCATTGTCAATGTGTACATCCCTGGAAAGTACACTACCAATGTAAGTGAACTTATCCACAGCATTCACAACTTCTCTATTTGTTGTAACTGATGGTTCCACATATGGATGGTGTGGTGGTGGCTGATGGAGCCCCTATGTTTTCTTGCTGTTAATTATTCGGCCAAAATTTGTACAAGCAGTAAAGAATCTATCCGTACTTTGCTGCATCTCAGCTTCAGAGGCTGGATTGAGTGCAGAACATCATGCAGAAACAGAAAATCATGCACCAACACTCCCTCCACTTTGGTCTTGGCTTGTAGCCTTTTCAAATTGAAGAATTTACCATCAGTGTGGTAGCTGACCTTGATGCCATGTTCATCTTCATTGAAAACTTTTGACAACATTACTGAAAACACACAATCCTGTTTCACTCCATTGGTGACTGGGAAGGCATGGGAGCATTGTCTATTACCTAGAACCCAGACAAGCATGCCACCACGAACAATAGTGATAAACTTCTCTGGGTAAGCAAATGTTGACATAATTTTCCATAAGCTCTCAAAAGTAACAGTATCGAAGGCCTTGATCAGATCTACAAACATTGAGTACAGACCTCTGTTCTGCTCCTGGCATCTCTCCTGGAGTTATTGGGCAACAAACACCATACCAACTGCTCTTCAGCCCTTTCCGAAGCCTCATTAGCTCTTAGCTAGATGACCATCTTCTAAGTGGAGGATCAGCCTATTAAGACTGATTAAGGCTATTAAGATCCTCTATTAAGGACAACTCTGGCAATAATCTTGCCAGCAAAGAATAAGAGAGAGACCCCCCTGTGATTGTCACAGGACAATCTATTTCTTTTCACTTTATAGAGATAACAATGGAGGCATCCTTGAACTCCTGGGGGATAACCGTCTCTTGCCATATAACCTGGAAAATTTCAGTCAGCTTTTGTAGGAGCAGTGGACTATTTTGATGAAATTTTGGGAATGTTTTAGATCCTTGCATTGCTGTGAAGGTCAGTCAGAAACTGCTAAATGAAAAATGAGAACTCCACAGGATTTACTAGCAGTATACTTCATTCATCTCTAAGAAGGCAGCATTTAATTCCATCACAAGTAATGTACAAGCAAATTTAGAGGGATACAGGATTTCTGGTTCAGTAAGAAGGCAGATGAAATTCAGTTTTATGCTGATAGTAACAATCCAAAGCACTTTTATGATTCTCTGAAGGCTATTTATAGACCAAAAACCTATGGTGCATCACAACTACTCACTGCTGATGGAACCACATTGATTGGTGATAAGGACATGATCCTAGAGAAATGCGCTGAACAATTCCATAGTGTTTTCAACAGACCATCATCAATCAATGCTGAGTCCAATGGCCATTTACCTCAGGTTGAAGTCAATCCCTCCCTAGCTGAACTCCAACTGAAGAAGAGGTTTTGAATGCCATTAGGCTCCTTTCATGTGGCAAAGCACCTGGTGCTGATTCTATGGCAACTGAGATTTACTAGGTAGAGTACTGCTTTTTCATCTAGAACAATGACCCTTAAGATCCTTAAAAGTCTTTTCCCTTTAACCAGGTCTTGGGTAGAAGGTTGTCACTTCCAAGGAGGAGGGGGGAATATTGTTCCATTGCGTCCAACTCTTTGTGACCCCATTTGGGGTTTTCTTAGCAAAGATATCTCCAGCTCATTTTACAGATCAGAAAACTGAGGCAAACAAGATTAAGAGACTTGTATAGGGTTATTTAGCTAGTAAGTGTCTGAGGTCAAATTTGAACTCAGAAAGATGAGTCTTCCTGACTCCAGATCTGGCACTCTATATACTGTGCCACCTAGCTGCCCTGGGATAATTCTTCCTGGTTCATAAGACCTTTCCTACAAAAAGACATTCCAATTTTCTTTAAGGTAATTAGTTCCAATTCAGTCATTTCCTTTTCTCACACTCCTTTATGGGTATTATAAAGTAGCTAAGGACAAAAGTTATGAATGCCTTTCAGTGTCTCACTGAACTCCTTGTTTGCAGTTGAGCTACTTAGGCCTTAGACTCTTTACTGGGTAGGTGTCTATTTTGCCTTGGAATACCTTATCCTTTATCCATGTTTCCGTCTTTTTTTTTTCCTCTAAAACTCTATCTTTTGTTGAAAATTTCAATGGAGACTCTCCTTTTACACATAAGACACTGCTATGAATATCTTTGAATAAATAATTCTCTTTTTTGATTTGTTTTTTAAATAAAACTTTGGGGGCATAGACCCAATAGTTTTCTTTTAAATATTCTTTAGTAATAGTAAAGCTTTATCCTTTGGGATAGATTAATTTTTATGTGAACTGATGCTGAGTAAAAGGAGAAGAAGCAGGAGAACATTATACACAGTAACAACCACAGTGTACAAGGAATCTTTCTGATAGACTTGGCCCTTCACAGCAATGCAAGGATCTAAAACATTCCCAAAGGATTGTTGAGGCAAAATGCTATCCACATCCAGAGAAAGAACTGTGGAATTGGAATGCAGAATGAAGAAGAATATTTTCTCTTGTGTTATGTTTGTTTTTTTGTTTTTTCTCAATGGGCTTCTCCCATTCATTTTAACTCCTCTGTGCAACATGACTAATGTGAAAATGTGCTTAATGAGAATGCATGTATAGAAACCATATAAGTTTGTGTGCTATCTCAGGGAAGGAGGGGGAGACAATCTAAGACTTATGGAAGTGATTGTCAAAGACTGAGGAAAAAAATCGCAGACCTTATTACCAAAAAAAAAAAGAAAGAGAGCCTGAGAAAATAACAATAATTGCAAACCAATATATCTACTTTCTTATTTCTACAGAATCTTTGTGAGAAAAACTTAACATGTATTTTGAAGATATCATTGATATAGGTTTGGCAAGGAAAGAGAACGGCTTTTTGCAGACAGTGTTGTATAGGAGACTACATCTTTACGGGTATTCAAAGATAGATGTTTGATACTATCATGAAACAATATTTAGAACAAATGAGAGAGCATTTCCTGTAAAAATAATGTGGTACTCCAGATGTTCTTGTTCATAGATGATATTTGGATGACTGCTTGAAGCTCAAGAATGTATAGAACCTTTTAAATGGGATCCATAATCACATAAGAATTCAGTTTAACTAATCACAAAGAAAAAAAGTGAAAGATGCCTATTGTCAAGACTATGCTATGCAGTTGGAGAGACAACCCATAGAGCTGGTCCATCATTACATATATACTAGAAAGAAATGTGATGAGTTGGGAGGCAGAATTGAATAGGAAGAGGAAAGCTGGATTGCCTTTAAGAAATTGCGCAATGCTTTTACTATAACAAACATTTTCCCTTTTAAAAAAATCTTAACCATATTGTTACATGACTGTCAGAATGCATTTTACGCTCCAATCATTTTCTATTTCTTTTTAAAATTTTAATTAATTTATTTTTAGTTTTCAACGTTCACTTCCACAAGATTTTGAGTTCCAAATTTTTTCTCCATGTCTCCCCTCCTCCCACCCCAAGAGAGTATGTATTCTGCCTATCCCTTCCCCAATCTGCCTTCCCTTCTATTACCCCCTCTCCCCTTCTCTTATCCCCTTCTTTTCTATTTTCCTGTAGGCCAAAATAAGTTTCTATACCCCATTGCCTATATATCTTATTTCTCAATTGTATGTGAAAAGAATTTTTTAACATTTATTCTTAAAACTTTGAGTTCCAGCTTCTTCACCTTCCTCCCTCTCCATCCACTTCTGGAATATCCTATTCCAAGCCCTTCAAGCCCTAAATGTAGAAGCTGCCAGATCCTGTGTTAGCCCATTGTATTTCCACAGTACTCGAATTGTTTCTTTCTAGCTGCTTGCAATATTTTCTCCTTGACGTGGGAACTCGGAGATTTGACCACAATATTCCTAGGAGTTTTTCTTTTTGGGTCTCTTTCAGGAGGTGATCAGTGGATTCTTTCAATATTTATTTTGCCCTCTGGTTCTAGAATATCAGGGTAGTTTTCCTTGATAATTTGATGAAAGATGATGTCTAGGCTCTTTTTTTGATTATAGCTTTCATGTAGTCTCATAATTTTTAAATTGTCTCTCCTGAATCTGTTTTCCAGGTCAGTTGTTTTTCCAGTGAGATATTTCACATTATCTTCTATTTTTTTCATTCTTTTGGTTTTATTTTGAAATTTCTTGGTTTATCATAAAGCCATTAGCTTCCCTCAGCTCCACTCTTATTTTTGAAGAGCTATTTTCTTCAGTGAGCTTTTGAACCTTCTTTTCCATTTGGCTGATTCTGCTTTTTAAAGCCTTCTTCTCCTCATTGGCTTTTTGGACCTCTTTTTCTAATCGAGTTTGCCTATTTTTAAAAGTGTTATTTTCTTCAGTATTTTTTTGGGTCTCCTTTGGCAAGCTGTTGACTCACTTTTCAAGTTCTTCCATGTCCTGGATCCATTGCATATTTATTTTGGAGGGACTAGATGCAGAAGCCTTGACTTCCTCTGACAGTATGCTTTGTTATTCCACATCCAAAAGGATGGAACAAAATACCTGTTCAACAAGAAAGTAACCTTCTATGGTCTTATTTTTTTCCCCTTTTTTGGACATTTTCCCAGCCAGTTACTTGACTTATGAAACCTTTGTCAAGAGGAGGGTCCTAACACTCCTCCTCATCCTAGGGCCATGCTCACAGCTGAGATTCAGATCAGCTGCTCAATTCCCCCAGGGGCTTTAGGCTGAGTGCTTCACAGATGGATGCTGCAGCTGCCACTGCCACCACTACCACCACTGTCACCTGGGGCCTGTACTGGGGGAGACCCTGCTCTCCTCTCACTTTGAAGCTTTCTCTGATGCTTGTAGGTTGAGGGATCTGAGACCCTCCCTGCTGTGGATTCTGTCCCAGAGGCCTGTTCCTCCCTGTGCTGCATGGCCAGGGCTGGGCTCTGCTCCACTCAGCATCCCATGGGATAGACCTTTCCTGTTGACCTTCCAGGTTACCCTTGACTGGAAATCTCTTTCACTCTGTTGTTCTGTGGCTTCTGCTGCTCTTGAATTTGTTGAGAGTCTTTTTTTACAGGTATGTTATGGGCTTTGGGGGAAGAGCTAGAGTATGTGTGTCTTTCTATTCTGCCATCTTGGCTCTGCCCCTCGAATTTTTAAAAAAACTTTTCTTAAGGGACGAAACCAGGGATTTTCATTTGCCCTAAAGGATTTCTCAGTTTGGAATCTTCCCACTTCCTGCTGCTACCTAATAGCCATCCTCCTCAGGTGAGGAAACTTCAGATTGTGTGACTACCTTGTGTCTTCCATTTCCTTCTCAGCACAACTTGTCCCATGTATCTTCTATTGACAAAACAATAAACTTTGTCTCTGACTAAAAGAAGACTTGAGTTGAATTCTTTAGAGCAAAGACCTGCACTTTAGCCCATGAATTTGGGGTAAAGATAATGAGTTGCATTCTGAACACAATAATTTTAAGATGTCCACTGGGTATCCAGTTTGAAGTGTCTGAAAAGCAGGTGGAGATAAGAGATTGGAGGTCATGTGTCTTCTATCTGCCCCAAAGCAAAAAACCACTTCCATCTATCCCAGCCCAAGGCAACTTCCACCTCTTGCTACTAACCTAATCTCCCAACTGGGATGTGGGAGAGCGTTCAGTGCAAAAAAGAACAAACCTCCTATGCCCCAGTGCTATACCTTGCTTATCAACTCAGTATCTCCACTCTCCACAGAGGCTCTTCCAAACTTTTTCATCCCTCATCAAACCTCTCATGGTTCCCCCTCCTGTCCACCTTCTCAGTTGAGCAGTTTGCCACATACTTCGTAGAAAAAAATTGAAGTCACTCACCATAAGCTCCCTCTTCTCTGATGCCTTTTGCCACCGCCTTCTCCTTCATCCTGTCTCATGTGATTAAATGACCTTATCAGAGCTAGCCCCTCTACTTGTTCAAGTGATATCATTTTATACTGTCTCCTCTAACATATTACTCCTCTAGCACTCTCTGTCATCCCCACTTCTCACTCATTTTCATTCTCCCCCTGTCTACTGTTTCATTTTCTACCAGCTACAAATGTGCTCATGTCTCCCCTGTCCTGAAAAAACCCTCCCTTGATCCTTCCTGCTATCTTCCTATATCTCTTCTGCTCTTTGTAGCTAAATTCCTCAAAAAGGCCCTCTATAATAGGTGCTTCCATTTTCTCTCCTCTTATTCTCTTCTTAAGCCCTCACAATCTGCCTCCCAACTTTATCATTCTGCCCAAACTGTCCTCTCTGAAATTACTAATGATCTTTTAGTTGCCAGATCCAGTGGCCTTTTCTCAATCTTCATGCTTCTTGGCCTCTCTGCAGCCTTTGACTCTTTTGATCCCTCTTTCCTTCCAAATACTCTATTCTTTCTAGGTTTTTGGGTGACCACTCCCTCCTCGTTCTCCTTCTACCTCTCTGACCACTCCCTCTCTGTCTCCTTTGCTAGGTCCTCCTCTTGATCACACTCTCTAACTAATAAGTGTCCCTCAAGGTTCTGTCCTGTGCCCTCTTTCTTCTCTGTTTATACTGTTTCACTTGATGATCTCCTCAGCAACCATAGATTTAATTACTGTGTCTGTGGTAAAGATTCTCAAATTTACCTGTCCTGCCCTAAACTCTGCTGACCTCCAATTTTCTCATCACCACCTACCTTTCAGACATCTCAGACTAGATATCTTGTAAACATCCTAAACTAAATGTGTTCAAAATGGAACTCATTATCTTTGCCCCCAAACCTTCCCTCCACCCCACCTTTCCTATTGTTGTAGAGGCCAATACCATCCTCTTGTTCCAGTCTAGGGGTGCTAGGAACCCTGAAATTCAAGGGCAAAAGGTGCAGGTCCTGCCTTGAATGAAAGCCTTTTTTCAGTCAGAGACAAGGTTTATTGTTTCATCAATAGAAGCAGGTGGGCTTTTAAGGACCAGAGGATTTGTGATTCTTATATTGACCAGTGGACCAGACAATTTAGAAACAGAAATTTAGACCAGAACCTGAACAATTTAATGGGAACAAGATGGACCCTTACATACGGAAAGAATGTGAGAAGATCTGGATGTGATCAAGGAGTGGCCAGTAGCTTGAGGTGACTCAGAGTCAACCAAGAAAGGGTCTAGATGGAATTAAGAAGTGACAAAATAGCTTAGAGTGGGGCCAGATACAGACAATGAGAATTGAAGGTCTCAGCGACAATGAAAGGACAGTTTGAATGGATTATTGACTGGGATGGGCCAGGTACCTTAGGTGAATTTCAAAGACTTGGGTTCCAGGTTTTGGGGTCTAGTCCCAAAAGACATGGTTTTTCCTTTTAGGAGTTCAGATCCCATCCCCATCACTCCCAGTCAGTCCCTCAGGCTTATAGTCTAAGATTAGTCATCCTGGAGTCCTCACTATCTCTCACTCTCCCACCCCCATTTCTAAACTGTTGCCAAGCCCTGATGATTTCACTTTTGCAATATCTTTCCAATATGCACCCTTCTCTTCTCTGATACCACCACCACTCTGGTACAGCTCTCATTATCTTGTGCCTTGATTATTGCAGTAGCCTGCTGGAGGGTCTGCCTACCTCAAGATTCTTCCCTCTTTCTAATCTATCCTCCATTCAGCCTGCCTAAAGTGCAGGTTCAATCATATCACTTCCCTACTCAATAAACTCTAGTGGCTCTTTTTGCCTCCAGAATCAAATACAAAATGCTGTTGGTATTCAAAGTCCTTCATAACCTACCTCCTACCTTTTCACCCTTCTTACACCTTACACATACTCTTCAATCCAGTGACACTGGCCTTCTGGCTTCCCCACAAACAAGACACTCCATCTCTTGGCTCCAGGCATTTTTTCTTACTGTCCCTCATGCCTGGGATGCACTTGCTCCTACACTCTGACTTCTGACCTCCCTGGCATTTTTTTAAGTTCTAACTAAAATTCTATTTTCTACTGGAAGCCTTCCCCAGCCCCTCTTAATTCTAGTGCTTTCCCTCTCTCAGTTAGTTCTTATTTATCCTGAATATAGCTTGCTTTGTGTATATTTATTTGTATGTTACTTCTCTCATTAGATTATAATCTCCTTGAGTGAAGGGATTATTTTTGGCCTCTTTTTGTATCCCCAGCATTTAGCACAGTGCCTGGCACATGGTTGGCATTTAATATTGATTGATTATGATCCCCTCAACTGCTAGTGCTTTCTCCCAAACTATTTAACTTCTTGAAAAACTCTAATGTTTTTAAAACATTTTGTATTTGTTTGTACTTACTCACTTTATTTTTATGCTGTATATCTACTTGTCTCATTAGAATATAAGGTTCTGTTAAGGAAGGATTATTTCATTCTTTTTACTTGTATCTCTGTCACCTAGCCCGGGGCCTGGCACATAGTGTAGGTACTTAATAAATACTTGATTATTGATAGAGTCTATGTTTCTGTCTTTGTGACTCTACTTATGAGACTCAACATTGGTTCAAAACTTTTGTTCAAAAAGAGCCTCTTGCTTCTATTTCCTTTTCTTTTAAAATGTGTATTGATATCTTTTGTTGTTTAATCACCTTCATTTCCAAATATATCTTTCTATCTTGCTTTACCCAAAGAACCCTTTCCCATAACAAAGAAGGAGAAAAAAAGAAAAGGAAAAGCATTTCCGCAAAATTAACATATGTGCTACTCCCCATACCCAAAGTCCTCCACCTTTGTTTTCTCATCTTTTCTTCAGGACTAGACTCAGTACTCAGTTTAGCATTTGGATTGGGTTTTTTGTTGTTCTTTCTATTTACACTGTTGTAAATGCTGTGAATATTGTTTTCCTTGGTCTGCCACTTGGATAACATTAATGTATAACTCTTATCGTGCTTCGCTATATTCTTTCTTTTCATCATTTCTTATGGCCCAATATTTCCTTACATTCATGTACTATACTTTGTTTAGCAATTCTATACCCTCTAATATAAGGGAATTGAGTTACTACTTTTGGTTGACAAGCATTTATTAAGAGTTTCCTGTGCATCTGACAATGTGCAAAGCTCTGTGAATATAAATATATGCAGAAGGAAAAATAGCCCTGTCCTCAAGGAGTTTACATTCTAATGGGGGAAAGACAACACATCAAAGGGAGCAGAAAAGCAAGAGGTAAAGGAGTTAAAAGTGCCCTTGCATGGTAGGGAAAGTCCTATGTAAGTGAGCCAGGACCACAACCTAGAAAGGGATGAAAATATGGCTGCTCTGAGCCTCTCCTTAAAATAGAGGTTCTGGGAGGAGCCAGCTGATCAGAGAGAAAGGTTCCACCATCCATGTTACTTCCAATGTGAGTGATACAGGGATAAAGTGAGCTTCCAGGGTTAAGAGGTTTCTGTTGTTGAAAGGAAAATTCTTTGTTTGGGCTTTTCACTCTGATTAAAAAGGCAAAACCCAGGACAAAGAGAATTAAAAGGATAGCAAGGTAGCAATACACTGCTAGCTGATCACTGCAGAGCAGCAATGGCTTCATAGTGGGGCCAGAGACAATTGAGATAGGTCAAAGGCAGCAAAAGAGGTTGAACCCTTATATCTCGGTTCCTTCCCAAGTTAGCAAGAATGTAACAATTTGCAAGTGGGGATACAAAGGTCACAGGTAGTGGGATATTTTTCCCAACACTGATTGACAAGCAGGGTTGAAAACAATGGGTCTCCAAGTGAACATAACTTTCAATAATTCTTCCATTTGGTGCTAACCATAATTACGGAAACAATTGAACCAATGTGTACGTATGTGTGTATGCATGTGTGTGTGTATGGTTCGGCACCATATTTAGTCTTACATTGTACCTTTATTTCCAGCTGTATCATCTTACTCTCTGCTGTTTGTACCAAATCAATTTGAGCAAGCATTAATGGCTATTACCTATGAAACTCACAGCAAGTGAGACTGTGGATCACAAGTCATAATCCCATGTATCTATCAAAGCCATGAAGTTAAATAAACTTAGATACACAGAGTTATAATCTCTTGCATCCCCCAAGGAAACAAACCTTTTAAATAGGCCCTATGTGTAAACTAAGTCATGTCACAGATCAAGCCATTTAAAGGGCATACCACTAAATTAGAGGGGAAAACATATATTCATCTTATCACCATTGCCATAGTGTACTGATCACATCCAAAACCCCATATAAAGTCAAGTATGAAGCAGTTACATTTGTTTAAAGAAATAATAGCAAGTTAACATTTCTATAGTGTTTGCCATGTACCAGGAACTGTTTTTAGTACTTTACAATCAAATCTCACCAAATTTCACTTTACAATCAAATCTTGTCAAATCTCACCGTTTACTATTAGCACTTCAAAAAAGGAGCCCATTATTAGCAATAAACTCATTTTTAAAGACATGTCCAAGCAAGTCCTAGCTCCCTAAAACTTTTCCTTCTATTTTCTCAAAGAGTTGCATCAATTCTTAGTCCCTAGGCTTTTTTTTAACCTATCCTTGAGGTTTTCCTGATAAGGAACTGCCCTAAGCTTCCCTCCCATCTTCCAGCTCCAGAACCTGAGAATTCCAATTCACAAAGAATAACCACATAAAGTTTCCCATATCCATATCTGAAAGAGTTCAGAACTCTTTCTTACTTACCCTTTTCCAAATCTCTAAAACCTATTACTCAGACTATACAACTCTCCTTAACCCTCTATTCATTTCTTCTCTCTAACTTCCTTAAATATCTTCTTCTGCTTCCTTTTAAAGTTAACTTCTTTTAAAAAAAAAAATCCTGCAAATGTCTTATTTCTTGCACATCTTAATTGGATACTTTCCTTACCAATCACATCCCAAACTACCTTACCCCACTAATTTCTTTATTTTTCCTAGTTCTTTTTTAAATAATATTTTCTCTAAGTTATAGGTAAAAACAATTTTTAACATTCATTGTTTTTTAAGTTCCGAGTTCAAATTCTATTCCTCTGTCCCTCCTTTTTCCCTTCCCTAAGATGGTAAGCCATTTGATATAGGTTATACATGTGCAATCACATGAAACATTTGCATATCAGTTATTTTGTGAAAGAAAACTCACACAAAGTGAGAACAAAAAGAAATTGAAAAATAGTATACTTCAGTCTGTATTCAGATGCCAACAGTGTTTTCTCTGAAGACAGCATTTTTTGTCATGAGTCCTTTGGAACTATATTGCTAAGAATAGCTAAATCATTCATAGTTTTATCATATAATATTGCTATTACTGTGTATAATGTTATCTGGTTCTGCTCATTTTACTCGGTATCAATTCATGTAAGTCTAAGTTTTTCTGAAAGCATTCTGTTTGTCATTTCTTATAGCACAATAATATTCCATTACAATCATATACTAAAACTTACTGGACCATTCCCCATTTGATGCTATAAATATTTTTGTACATGTAGGTTCATTACTTTTTTGTATCTATTTGGGATACAAACCTCGTACTGGTATTGTTGCAAAGACTATGCATAGTTTGGTTGCCTTTTAGGAATAGTTCTAGAAAGGTTGGATTAGTTCACAACTCCACCAACAGTGCATCAGCATCCTATTTTTCCTACATTCCCTCCATTTGTCATTTTCTTTTTTCTACTGTGGTAAGATAACATGATAGATGTGAGGTGGTACCTCAGAGTTGTTTTAATTTGCATTTCTCTAATCAGTAATGATTTAGAGTATTTTTTCATATGACTATAAATAGCTTTGATTTCTTCACCTAAAAACTACCTTTAACCATTTATCAGTTGGGGAATGACTTTTATTGCTATAAATGTGATTCAGTTCTCTATATATTTTATAAATGAGGTCTTTAAGAAATACTTGGGGTAAATTGTTTTCCCCTAGTTTCCTGCTTTCCTTCTAATTTTGGTTGCATTGTCTTTGTTTGTGCAAGAACTTTTTAATTTTCTATAATCAAAATTATCTCTGTTCCATTTCATAATGCTCTCTGTATCTTGTTTGGACCTAAGTTCTTCCCTTTTCCACAGATCTGACAGATAATCTATTCTAGGCTCTCCTGGTTTGCTTATGGTATCACCCTTTATGTTTAAATCATGTATCCATTTTGACCTTACCTTGATATATAGTGTGAGATATTGGTCTATACCTAGTATCTGCCATACTTTTTTCCAGTTTTTCCAGAAGTTTTTTTTTTTAAATAATAACTTTTTGCCCAAAAGCTTGTGTCTTTGGGTTTATCAAACACTGAATTACTATGGTCATTTACTACTATGTCTTGTATATCTAATCTATTCCACTGATCCACCTCTCTGCTTCTTAGCCAATGCCTGATTGTTAAGATTAATAATACTTTATAATATAGTTTGAGATCTAGTACAGCTAGGCTACATTCCTTCACCTTTTATTTTCTTTGATCCCATTGATATTCTTTACCTTTTGTTCTTACACATTTATTTTGTAATCATTTGTTCTAACTCTACTAAGTAATTTTTTGGTAGTTTAATTGGTATGACACTAAATAAACAGATTAAGTAGAATTGTCATTTTTATTATGTTGGCTTAGCCTGCCCATGAGCAAATAATATTCTTCTAATTATTTAGATCTGACTTTATTTGTGTGAGAATTGTTTTGTTATAGTTTCTGAGTTTGTCTTGGCAGGTAGACTTCCTTGTCTTGTCTACAGTTATTTTAAATAAAATCTCTCTATCTCTTGCTGGTGGACTTTGTTACTAATACATAGAAATACTGATAATTTATGAGGGTTTGTTTTATATCCTGCAATTTTGCCAAAGTTGTTAATTATTTCAACTAGTTTTTTAATTGATTCACTAAGTATACTATCATATCATCTGTGAATAGTTTCCAGTATTTTATTTAATACAAGTGGTGATAGTGGGCATCGTTGCTTCACCCTTGATCTTACTGGGAAGGCTTCTAGCTTATCCCCATTACAGATAATGCTTGCTGATGATTTTAGATAGATACTACTTATTTTAAGGAAAACTCCTTTTATTCCTATACTCTCTAGTGTTTTCAGTAGGAATGAGTGTTTTATTTTGTCGAAGACTTTTTTTGCATCTATTGAGAGGTTGGTTTTATTTTTGATGTGGTCAATTATGCTGATAGTTTTCCTAACATTGAACCAACTCTACATTCCTGGATAATTCTCACCTGGTAATAGTGTATGATCCTTGGAATATATTGCTGTAATGTCTTTGCTAGTATTTTATTGAAAATTTTTGCATCAGTTATCATCAGGGAATTGGTTTATAGTTTTCTTTCTCTTGTTTTCACTTTTCCTGGTTTAGGTGTCAACACCATATTTATGTTGTAAAATGAATTTGGTAATACTCCTTCTCTGCCCTTTTTTCCAAATAGAACATATAATACTGAGATTAATTATTCTTTAAACATTTGATAGAAATGTTTAAATCCATCTGGCCCTGGGGATTAAGTATTCTGCTTCCTCTTCTGTTAATCTGAGCAATTTATATTTTTGTAAATATTCATCAGTTTCACTTAGAAATAGGTTCTAATAATTGTTTGAATTTCCTCTTCCTTAGTGATGAATTTATCCCTTTCATTTTTAATGCTGGTAATTTGGTTTTCCTCTTTCCTTTTTTTAAATAAAATTAACCAATGGTTTATCTATTTTGTTGGGATTTTCCCCCATAAAGCCAGGTCTAGTTTTATTTATTAGTTCAATGGTTTTCTGTTTTTCTTCTTCACCTTTCCTTTGATTTTCAGGATTTCCAATTTGGTGTTTAATTGGTATTTTCTTAATTTGATATTTTTTTAGGTTTTTTTTTTGTTGCATGCCCAATTTATTGATCTATTTTTTTCCCCATTTTATTGATGTAAGTATTTAGAGACATAAATGTTGCTGTCTAAGTACTGTTTTGGCTTCATCCCATAAATTTTGATATGTTGTCTCATTGTTGTCATTATCTTTAATGAAATAATTTCTATAATTTGTTCTTTGACCCACTTATTCTTTAAGATTTGATTTAGTTTCCAATAAATTTTTAATCTAGTTCCACTGTCCTTTATTGAATGTAATTTTTCTTGCATAATGATCTGAAAAGAATGCACTTAACTTTTATGCCTTTCTTCATTTTGTTGTGTGGTTTTTATGCTCTAATAAAAGGTCAGTTTTTGTGTAGGTGCCATGCACCGCTGACAAAAAAATGTATAGTGCTTTCCAGAGGTCTTCATATCTAACTTTTCTAGAATTCAATTCACCTTAACTTTTTTGGTTAGATTTATATAGTTCTGAGATGAGAAAATTGAGGTTCCCTCACTAGTACAGTCTTACTATTTCTCCCTGTAATTCATTTACCTTTTCCTTTAACAATTTGGATGCTATACCATTTGGTACATATATTTTTTGTATTAATATTACTTCATTTTCTATGGCATCTTTTAACAAGATATAATTTCCTTCCTTATTTCCTTTCATTAGATCTGCTTTTCCTTTGGCTTTTTCTGAGATCATGATTGCTACCCCTGCTTTTTTTTTTTTAACTTAAGGTGAAGTATAATAGATTGTGCTCCAGCAAATTGTGCTCCAGCCCCTTATCTTTTTTCTATGTGTGTCTTGGTTCTCCAGATGTGTTTCCTGTAAACATGTTATAGGATTCTGGTTTTTAATCCATTTTGCTATCCATTTCCATTCTATGAGAGTGTTCATCCCCTCCACATTTGAAGCTATGATAAATAACTTTTTATTTCCCTCTATCCTACTTTTCCTTGTTTATATTTCTCTCTCTCTCATCTTCCACCCTGTCCCTCCGTACAAGTGCTTTACTTCTAAACACCACCCTTTCCCAATCCATCCTCTCTTCTATTATTCCCTACCCTAGCCTTTTCTTATATTCATCTCTTTTTTACTTCCCTGTAGGGTAAGATTGATTTCTATATCCAACTGAGTGTGGATGTTAATCCAATTTGCAACCAATTCTGATAGCAATAAGGTTCAAATGTCGCCCACCCCACCCCATTTTCCCCCATCACTAAAATAGCTCTTTCTTTTTTTTTTTTTTTTCAGTTATTCCTTCAAGGGAACTTTATTATTTTTTTTTTATTTAACTTTTCACATTCATTTTCACAAAATTTTGGGTTCCAAATTTTCTCCCCTTTTCTCCCCTCCCCCACCCCAATACAGCAAGCAATCTAATTTTCCCTATCACCATTCTGCCCTCTCTTCTATCATCCCTCCCTTCTCTTGTCCCCATCTTCTCTTTTGTCCTGTAGGGCCAGATGACTTTCTATTCCCCATTACCTGTATTTCTTATTTCCTAGTAGCAACAACAATACTAATCAGTTGTTCCTAAAACTTTGAGTTCCAAATTCTCCCCATCCCTCCCTCCCCACCCATTCCCTTTGGGAAGGCAGGCAATTCAATATAGGCCCTATCTGTGTAGTTTTGCAAATGACTTCGATAATAGTCGTGTTGTGTAAGACTAACTATCCTATCCTATCCTGCCCCCCATTGTTTCTATTCTGTCTTTTTATCCTGTCCCTCCCCGAGTGTTGACTTCAAATTGCTCCCTCCCCCCATTGCCCTCCCTCCCATCATCCCCCCCACCCTACTTATCTCCTTCTCCCCGACTTTCCTGTATTGTAAGATAGGTTTTCATACCAGAATGAGTGTGCATTTTATTCCTTCCTTTAGTCGAATGTGATGAGGGTAAACTTCATGTTTTTTTCTCAGCTCTCCTCTTTTTCCCTCCACTAAAAAGTCTCCTGCTTGCCTCTTGAATGAGAGATAATTTACCCCATTCCATTTCACCCTCTTTCCTCCCACTACATTTCTCTCTCACCATTTACCTTAATTTCTTTTAAGATATGGTCCCATCCTATTCAATTCAATCTGTGCTCTCTGTCTCTGTATGTGTGTGCATGTGTGTATGTGTGTGTGCATGTATGCATGTACATATGTGTGTGTGTGTGTATGTGTGTGTGTGGTCCCACCAACTACCCAGATACTGAAAAGTTTTAAGAGTGGCAAATATTGTCTTTCCATGTAGGAATGTAAACAGTTCACTTTTGGTAAGTCCCTTATGACTTCTCTTTGCTGTTTACTTTTTCATACTTCTTCTCATTCTTGTGTTTGGAAGTCAAATTTTCTTTTCAGCTCTGGTCTTTTCATCAAGAATGATTGAAAGTCCTCTGTTTCACTGAAAGACCATATTTTCCCCTGAAGTATTATACTCAGTTTTGCTGGGTAGGTGATTCTTGGTTTGAGTCCTAATTCCTTTGACTTTTGAAATATCCTATTCCATGCCCTTTTATCCCTTAATGTAGAAGCTGCTTCTCAAGAATATCTTGAGTTATCCTGATTGTATTTCCACAGTACTGGAATTGTTTCTTTCTAGCTGCTTGCAATATTTTCTCCTTGACCTGGGAATTCTGGAATTTGGCCACAATGTTTCTAGGAGTTTCCCTTTTTGGATCTCTTTCAGGCGGTGATCGATGGATTCTTTCAATACTTATTTTGCCCTCTGGTTCTAGAATATCAGGGCAGTTTTCCTCGATAATATCATGGAAGATGATGTCTAGGCTCTTTTTTTGATCATGACTTTCAGGTAGTCCCATAATTTTTAAATTGTCTCTCCTGGATCTATTTTCCAGGTCAGTTGTTTTTTCCCATGAGATATTTCACATTCTCTTCCATTTTTTCATTCTTTTGGTTTTGTTTGGTGATTTCTTGGTTTCTCGTAAAATCATTAGACTCCATCTGTTCCATTCTAATTTTGAGAGAACTATTTTCTTCAGTGAACTTTTGAACCTCTTTTTCCATTTGGCTCATTCTGCTTTTGAAAGCATTCTTCTCCTCATTGGCTTTTTGAACCTCTTTTGCCAATTGAGTGAGCCTATTTTTCAAGGTGTTATTTTTCTTCAGCATTTTTTTGGGTCTCCTTTACCAAGGTATTGACCCATTTTTCATGCTTTTCTTGCATCTCTCTCATTTCTCTTCCCAGTTTTTCCTTCACCTGTCTAATTTGATTTTCAAAATCCTTTTTGAACTCTTCCATGACCTGAGCCCACCGGACATCCACCTGGGATGTCTGGGTTACAGAGGCCCCGACCTCTACGTCTTTCCCTGATGGTAAGAATAATTCCTCGTCATCAGAATTGAAAGGCGGGAACATCTGTACCCCCTCAAAGTAGCTCTCTATAGTCTTATTTTTTTTCCCTTTTCTGGGCATTTTCCCAGCCAGTTACTTGACTTCTGAGTTTCCTGTCCACCCCCGCCTAGATCCGCCCAGCTAGTGCTTGGGTCTGAGATTCAAATGGGCTTTCCGCGGCAGGCACAGCTGCTATTCAATGTGAGCTTAAGTTCTGGTGCTGGGGTGGGGCAGGGCCACCTCCCAGGCTCAGTTCCCTCAGGGGCTTTATGCAGAGACCTTCAGTAATGGGGTAGGGGGGGCAGGGCCGTCTCCCAGGCTCAGTTCCCTCAGGGGGTTTATGCAGAGACCTTCGGTAATGGCCCTGAACTTCTGCCTGCTGGTCCGGGAGTCCCGGGGCCGCCCGCTGCTGCCTCTGCCACTGCCTCTGCCACTGCCTCCTGAGGGGGCCCGAGTCATGGAGACACCCGCTCCCCTCTCGGCCAACCCAGACATCTCTCTCACTGACCTGTAGCGCCTGTGGGTGAAGGGACCTTTCTGGCCACCGGAGATTCTGTCCCTGAAGCCTGCTCAGATCTGCTCCTCTGGGGCCCCGAGTCCAGGGCAGCTCAGGGGTGGACTCCGCTGCCCGGGGCATGATGGACCTTTGGGGTCGGCTTTCCAGGGCTCTCTGGAACGGAGATCTTTTCCACTGTGTTTCTGCACGCCTTGCAGTGCTCCAGAATTCGTGGTAAGTTCTTTTTGCAGGAAATATATGGGCTGTGGGTTCGGAGCTAGCATATGTGAATCTTTCTACTCCGCCATCTTGGCTCCACTAAAATAGCTCTTTCATGCCTCTTTTATGTGAAATAATTTCTCCTATTCAATCTCTCCCTTCCCTCTTCTCCCAGTGCAATCTTCTTTCTCATCCCTTAATTTTGTTTTTTTTGTATTGTTCTATCATAATCAACTCATATCTACATCCTCTGTCTATGTATACACCTTCCAGTTACCCTAATATTGATAAAGTTCTTAAGGTTACAAATATCATTTTGCCATGTAGGAATATAAACAGTTTAACCTTATTGAATCTTTTTTTACTGTCCTGTTTACCTTTTTATGTTTCTCTTTAGTTTTGTATTTGAAGATCTTTTTTTTTTATTTAGCTCTGCTCTTTTAATTAGAAATGCTTTAAAGTCTTCTATTTCATCAAATATCTGTTTTTCTCCCTGAAGACTTATACTCAATTTACTGGGTTGTACTTTGGTTGTAAACCTAGCCCCT
The DNA here is from genome assembly GCA_023548195.1 of Bettongia penicillata ogilbyi. NCBI lineage: Eukaryota > Metazoa > Chordata > Mammalia > Diprotodontia > Potoroidae > Bettongia > Bettongia penicillata. The sequence continues at coordinate 7,134,417 of JAJHZJ010000131.1, forward strand.
TTGCTTTGTGCAGTATCATATTTCAACCTCTCTAGTTCTCCAGTGTAAAAGCTGCTAAATCCTGTGTAATCCTGAGTGTAACTCCATGATACTTGAATAGTTTCTTTCTGGATGCTTGCAGTATTTTCTTCTTGGCATTAGGGCTCTGGAATTTGGATATTCTTGAGAGTTTTCATTTTGGGATCTATTTCAGGTGATAAGCAGTGAATTTTTTTCAATTTTTATTTTGTCCTCTGGTTCTAGAATATCAGAACAGTTTTCTTGGATAATTTCTTGCAGTATGATAGCCAAGCTTTTTTTTTTATCATGACTTTTAGGTAGTCCAGTAGTTCTTAAATTATCTCTCCTTGACCTATTTTTGAGGTCAGTTCTTTTTCCAATAAGAAATTTCAAAATTTCATCTATTTTTCATTCTTTTGATTTTGTTTTGTTGTTCCTAAATGTCTCATGGAGTCATTAGCTTCCTCTTGCCCCATTCTGATTTTTAAGGATTATTTTATTCAGTGAGCTTTTGTATCTCTTTTTCCAGTTAGACAGTTCTACTTTTTAAGGAATTGCTTTCTTCAGTGAATTTTTTTTATTCTTTTATTCATCCATTTTTGTGTGTTCTTTAGCAAGTTATTGACTCTTTTTCATGATTCTCTTACATCACTCTCATTTCTTTTCCCAAAATTCTTTTCCTTCTATTTGATTTTTAAAATCCTTTTGAACTCTTCCATGAACTCATTTTGGGTCTGAGATCAATTTACATTTTTCTTTGAGGCTTCATATATAGCCATTTTGAAATTCTTGTCATTTTCTAAGTTTGTTCCTTGATCCTCCAAATCACCATAGGTATCTTTCATAGGTAGGGGTTTTTTGTAATCTTTACAAGTTTGCTTGGTTTTTGCTCAATATTTTTGTTTATTTTGAGACTTTGGACTTTTTACATAAAAGTAGAGCTCTGTTCCTGGAGTGGATAGGGCACTGTCCTAAGATTCTTGTGCTGGAACCTGGGGTCTTGCAGTTGGTTTGCACTGGAGTTTGAGGGACCAGTCTGATGGCTTGACTGGGGCAGATCCTCACTATTGCCTTACTCCAGAAGTGAGATCTTGCTGCTGGTTTGCTAGAGCTGGGGGAACAGTGCCCTACTGTTGACCTGCCTCAGGGGCAGGCTTGCTCAGAGGGCAAGGTCTTGCTATGCTGCTGGTTTACAGAGACTCCTGGTTTGCCAACGTGTTCTGGACTTGCTTCTGGTTTATACTACTGATGTGACCTCACTGTTGAATTGAGGACTTTCTGAAGCCCTCTAAGTGTGTGACCTCCAGCTATTGCTTAATGACCCATTCTCTGTCACCATGTGCTTGCCATCTTCCTGGCAATAATGCTGCCTTAGTCAACCAAAGTATCTCTGCCAAGAAAATCCTCACAAGGGTCACAGAGTTGACCATGACTGAAAAATGACTAACAACAATCTAGGTACCATTGTTTTTTTAATTTTTTAAATGAATTTATTATTAGTTTTCAACATTTACTTCCACAAGACTTTGAGTTCCAAATTTTTTCCCCATCTGTCCCTTCCCCCACCCCAAGACAGTGTACATTCTGATTACCTCTTCCTAAAATTGCCTTCCCTTCTATCACACCCCTTCCCCCTTCTCTTATCCCCTTCCCTTCTATTTTCCTGTAGGACAAGATAGATTTCTATACATCATTGCCTGTTTGTCTCAGTTCCCAGTTGCATGTAAAAACAAATTTTCACATTTTTTTAAAAACTTTGAGTTCAGGGCAGAGCCAAGATGGTGTAGTGGAAAGATGTACATATACTGGCTCTTCCCATGCAGCCCATAAAATACCTGTAAGGAAAGACTCTCAACAAATTCTAGAGCAGCAGAAGTGGAGAACAACAGAGTGGAGGAGATTTCCAGCCCAGGGTGACCTGAAAGGCCAATGGGAAACGTCTGTTGCAGGGGATACAGAGTGGAGCCCAGCCCAGCCTTGGCCACATGGCCTGGCCTGCCTCTGGGAGGAGGATGTGAGCAGGCCTCGGGGGTGGAATCTCCAGTTGCAGTAGCGAGGGTTCAGAGATCCCTCAACCCAAAGGCGCCACAGGTCAGTGACCAAAGGTCAGCTGAATGAGAAAGGAGAAGGACCTTCCCATAGCTCCAGCCTCAGGCAGCAGCTGCAGAGGCCATATCAGGCAGGCAGCAGCAGTTAAAACCCCTGGGGGCACTGAGCAGCTGATTCTTACCTCAGCCCTGTGCAGAGGCCCTGCAGAAGCTGATCTTTATCTCACACTGAATGGCGGCCCTGCCCCCTTAGCTTATCTGAATCTCAGCCCCCAGTGGTAGCTAGGCAGAACTGGAGGTCAGGTGCCTGTGGAGAGGAAACTCTGCTAAGATTCTGGGCACAAAAATCCTTTCCTGTCCCCAGACCAGTGTACATGCTTGATTGTGCCACCTTGGAGGAATTGAGATCTTACAGATCCCCAGAGTATACCCTACTCTTGACAAAGGACCCAAAAGTCAAGTAACTGCTTGGGAAAATACCCAAAAAAGGGAAAACAAATAAGAGTATAGAAGGTTATTTTCTTGGTGAACAAATATCTTCTCCATCCTTTCAGATGAGGAAGAACAATGCTTATGATCAGGGAAAGACATAAAAGTCAAGGCTTCTGTATCCCAAACATCCAAAATAAATATTCAATAGTGTCAGGCTATGGAAGAGCTCAAAAAGGATTTTGAAAATCAAGTAAGAGAAGTGGAGGAAAAATTGGGAACAAAAAGTGAGAGAGATGCAAAAAAATCATGAAAAGCAGGTCAACAATTTGCTAAAGGAGACCCAAAAAATGCTGAGGAAAATAACACCTTGAAAAATAGGCTAACTCAATTGGCAAAAGAGGTTCAAAAAGTCAATGAGGAGAAGAATGCTTTCAAAAGCAGAATTAGCCAAATGGAAAAAGAGGTTCAAAAGCTCACTGAAGAAAATAGTTCTCTCAAAATTAGAATGGAACAGATGGAGGCTGATGACTTTCTGAGAAACCAAGAAATCACAAAACAAAATCAAAAGAATGAAAAAATGGAAGATGATATGAAATATCTCATTGGAAAAACAATTGACCTGGAGAATAGATCCAGGAGAGACAATTTAAAAATTATGGGACTACCTGAAAGTCATGATCAAAAAAAGAGCTTAGATATCCTCTTTCATGAAATTATCAAGGAAAACTGCCCTGATATTCTAGAACCAGGGGGCAAAATAAATATTGAAAGAATTCACTGATGACCTCCTGAAAGAAATCCAAAAAGAGAAATCCCTAGGAACATTATAGCCAAATTCCAGAATTCCCAGGTCAAGGAGAAAATATTGCAAGCAGCTAGAAAGAAACAATTCCAGTATTGTGGAAATAAAATCAGGATAACTCAAGATCTAGCAGCTTCTACATTAAGGGATCGAAGGGCATGGAATAGGATATTCCAGAAGTCAAAGGAACTAGGACTCAAACCAAGAATCACCTACCCAGCAAAACTGAGTATAATACTTCAGGGGAAAAAATGGTCTTTCAATGAAACAGAGGACTTTCAAGCATTCTTGATGAAAAGACCAGAGCTGAAAAGAAAATTTGACCTTCAAACACAAGAATGAGAGGAGGCATGAAAAAGTAAACAGCAAAGAGAAGTCATAAGGGACTTACCAAAGGTGAACTGTTTACATTCCTACATGGAAAGACAATTATTTGTTACTCTTGAAACTTTTTTCAGTATCTGGGTAGTTGGTGGGATTACACACACACATACGCACACACACACAGAGCACAGGGTGAGTTGAGTAGGATGGGATCATATCTAAAAAAATGAAATTAAGGGGTGAGAGAGGAATATATTGGGAGAAGAAAGAGAGAAATGGAATGGGGCAAATTATCTCCCATAAAAGGGGCAAGTAAAAGGCTTTTCCATGGAGAGGAAAATGGGGGAGGTGAGAGAGAAAACATGAAGCTTACTCTCATCACATTCAACTAAAGGAAGGAATAAAATGCACACTCATTTTGGTATGAAAACCTGTCTTACAATACAGGAAAGTTGAGGAGAAGAAGATAGCAGGGTCGGGGGGGGGGGATGATGGAAGGGAGGGCAATGGGAGGAGGGAGCAATTATAAGTCAGCACTCTTGGGGGAGAGACAAGGTCAAAAGACAGAATAGAAGCAATGGGGGGCAGGATAGGATGGAGGGAAATACAGTTAGTCTTACACAACATGACTATTATGGAAGTCTTTTGCAAAACTACACATATATGGCCTATGTTGAATTGCTTGCCTTCCCATAGGGGATGAGTAGGGAGGGAGGAAGGAAGATAAATTGGAACTCAAAGTTTTAGAAACAACTGTTGAGTATTGTTCTTGCATACAACTGGGAAATAAGAAATACAGGTAGTGGGGTATAGAAATTTATTTTGCCCTACAGGACAAAAGAGAAGATAGGGATAAGGGAAGGGGGAGGGATGTTAGAAGGGAGGGCTGATTGGTGATAGGAGTAAGTAGAATGCTCAGAGTTTTGGGGTGGGGGAAGGGAGAGATGGGGAGAAAATTTGGAATTCAAAATTTTGTGAAAATGAATGTTGAAAACTTAAATAAGATAGATAGATAGATAGATAGATAGATAGATAGATAGATAGATAAAGGAAAAAACTATGAGTTCCAAATTCTCTACATTCCTCCCCCCCCAACCACCCCCACTGAGAAGGCAAGCAATTTGGTACAGGTTATACATGTGAGGTCATGCAAAACACTTCCATAGTAGTAATGTTATGAAAGACTTAACTATATTTTCCTTCATCCTATCTTGCCCTCCGTTTATTTTCTTCCTTTTGATCTTGTCCCTCCTCAAAAGTGTTTACTTTCTTTTATCCCCCTCCTCTCATTTGCCCTCCCTTCTATAATCCCCCCATTCTTATTCCATTTCCCCCTACTTTCCTGTAGGTTAAAATAGATGTTCATACCAAAATGTGTAGGTTATTCCCTCCTTAAGCCATATCCAATGAGAGTAGGGTCACTCATTCCCTCTTACCTCCCCCTCTTCCTCTCCATTATAAAAGCTTTTTCTTGACTCTTTTATGTGAGATAATTTATCCATTCTATTTCTCTCTTTCTCCTTCTCTCAATATATTCCTCTCACCCCTTAATTCTATATATTTATGCACACACACATATACATATATATATATATATGTATATTCCCTCCAACTACCCTAATACTGAAAAAACTTTCAATAGTTACAAATATTATCTTTCAATGTAGGAATGTAAACAGTTCAACTTTAGTAAATCTCTTATGATTTCTTTTCCTGTTTACCTTTTCATGTTTCTCTTGATTCTTGTATTTGAAAGTCAAATTTTCTATTCAGCTCTGATCTTTCCATCAAAAATGCTTGAAAATCTTCATTGAAAGTCCATTTTTACCCTTAAGGACTATACTCAGTTTTGCTAGGTAGAGGATTCTTGGTTTTAATTCTAGCTCCTTTGACCTCTGGAATATAATTTTCCAAGCTCTTCATTCCCTTAATGTAGAACCTGCTAGATCTTGTATTATCCTGATTGTATTTCCACAGTACTCAAATTGTTTCTTTCTGGCTGCTTGCACTATTTTCTCCTTGACCTGGGAACTCTGGAATTTGGCTACAATAATCCTAGGAGTTTTCCTTTTGGGATCTCTTTCAGGAGGCAATCTGTGGATTCTTTCAATTTCTATTTTACCCTCTGGTTCTAGAATATCAAGGCAGTTTTCCTTGATAATTTCTTGAAAGATGATATCTAGGCTCTTTTTTTGATTATAGCTTTCAGGTAGTCCAATAATTTTAAAATTGGATCTATAGATCCTGGATCTGTTTTCCAGGTCAGTTTTTTTTTTTTTTTTTTTTTGGTAATGAGATATTTCACACTGTCTTCTATTTTTTTAAATTCTTTTGCTTTTGTTTTATATTTTTTTGATTTTTCAAAAAGTCATTAGTTTGCATCTGTTCCATTCTAATTTTTAAAGAATTATTTTCTTCAGTGAACTTTTGAACCCCTTTTTCCATTTCTGCTTTTTAAGTCATTGTTCTTCATGTGTGTGTATGTGTGTGTGTGTGTGTATTATTTGTTTATTTTTCAGTTCTCAATATTTACATCCACAAGAATTTGGATTCAAAATTTTCTCCTCATCTCTCCCCACCCCTTATCCCAGGATAGCATGCACCCCATCCACCACTTCCTTCAGTCTGTCCTCCCTTCTATTACCCCCCCCCTTCATACATCCCCATCCCCTCTATTTTCTTGGAGAGTAAAATAGATTTCTATACCCCATTGCCTGTACATATTATTTTCCAGTTGCATGCTAAAATAATTTTTGACATTCATTATTAAAGCTTTGAGTTCCATATTATCTCCCTTCCTCCCTCTTCACCCACCCTCAGTGAGAAAACAAGGAATTCAATATAAGTCATACATTAGCCATGCCAAACACTTCCACAATAGTTATATTGTGAAAACTAAACACATTTCCTTCTCTCTCATCCTGCCCTCCATTTATTTCATTCTCTTCCTTGACCTGTCCTCTTACAATAATGTTTGCAGTTGATTATCCCTTTCCCCAATTTGTTTTCCTTTCTATTATCTTCCATCTCCTATCTCCTTCCCCTCTTTCTTCCTTCAGGGTAAAATAGATTTCTATATCCACTTGAGTGTGCTTTATTCACTCCTTAAGCCAAACCCCATGAGAGTAAGGCCCACTTATTCCCTTTCATCTCCCCTCTCTTCCCTTCCATTGTAAAAGTTCTTTCTTGCCTCTTTCATGTGAGATGATTTGTTACATTCTACTTTCCCTTTCTCTTGCTTCTAGTACCTTCTACTCAACAATAAATTTTATTTTTTAGGTATTTTCCCTTCATATTCAGCTCACCCTGTGCTCCCTCTCTATGTATATATACATGTATATGTATGTATGTATATATGGGCATATATACACATACATATATGTATATACGTACTTACACACATACACCTAGGTACATATACATACCTACCCATATATACCTATATATACCTATATATTTATGTATGTATGTATTCATTCCCTCTAACTACACTAATACTGAAAAATGAGTTACAAATAGCATATTTCCATGTAGGAATGTAAACAGTTCAACTTTCATGAGTTCCTTAAGGCTTCTCTTTCCTGTTTATGTTTTCAGGTTTCTCTTGATTCTTGTATTTGAAAGTCAAATATTCTATTCAGCTCTGCTTTTTCAACAAGAATGCTTGGAAATCCTCTATTTCACTGAAATTCCATTTTTTTCCCTGAAGAATTACACTCAGTTTTGCTAGGTAGGTGATTCTTGATTTTAATCCTATCTCCTTTGACCTCTGGAATATCATATTCCAAGCCCTTTGGTCCCTTAGTGTAGAAGCTGCTAAATCCTGCAGTATCCCGATTATTTTTCCACCATACCTAAGTTGTTTCTTTCTGGACACTTGTATTATTTTCTCCTTGACTTGGGAACTCTGGAATTTTGCTACAATATCCTAGTAGTTTTCCTTTTGGGATCTCTTTAAGGAGGTGATCAGTGGATTTTTTTTTTCATTTCTATTTTATTCTCTGGCTCTAGGATATCAGGGTATTTTTGATTGATAATTTCTTGGAAGATCATGTCTGGGCTCTTTTTTTGATCATAGTTTTCAGGTAGACCAATAATTTTTAAATTGTCTCTCCTGGATCTGTTTTCCAGGTTAGTTGTTTTTCCCCATGAGATATTTCATATTGTCTTCTATTTTTCATTCTTTTGGTTTTCTTTTATGATTTTTTTGGATTCTCTTAAAGTCATTAGCTTCCATCTGCTGTATTCTAATTTTTAAAGAAGTATTTTCTTCGGGGGGCGGAGCCAAGATGGCAGAGTAGAAAGATGCACGTTTACGATCTCCGAACCCACAGCCCATAGAATTAAGGTTAAAAGAGATCCCCGTAAGTCCTGAATTGCTGCAGGGGGTGCATAAACATAGTGGAAGAGATTTCCGTTCCAGAGAGCCCTGGAGAGCCGTCCACAGAGTCTGTCGCACCCCGGAAAGCGGACCCTACCCCAGCGCTGCCCTGGCCACGGCCCCAGAGAAGCTGATCAGAGCAGGCTTCAGGGACGGAAGCTCCGGCGGCCTGGAAGGTCCCTCTGCCCACAGAAGCTACAGATCAGTGAGAGAGACGGCTGGCTGGAGGAGGGGAGCGGAGTGTCTCCATGACTCGGGCCCCCTCGGGAGGAAGCAGCGGTGGCAGAGACGGGGGCAGGAAGCGGCAGAGGCAGAGGCGTGGGTGGCAACGGAGGCAGCAGCGGCGGCCCGGGACTCCCCCAGCAGGAGGCAGGATCTTCATTACTGAAGATCTCTGCATAAACAACCTGAGGGAGCTGAGCCTGGGAGACGGCCCTGCCCCACCCTGCTCCATTACTGAAGGCCTCTGCATAAAGCCCCTGAGGGAACTGAGCCTGGGAGACGGCCCTGCCCCACCCACTCTGTTCCTGAAGGTCTCTGCATAAAGCCTCTGAGGGAGCTGAGCCTGGGAAGCGGCCCTGCCCCCACCCCAGCACCAGAACTAAAGCTCACATTGATTAGCAGCCGGCCGGCGGAAAGCCCATTTGAATCTCAGACCCCAAGCACTAGCTGGGCGGATCTAGGTGGGGGTGGACAGGAATCTCAGAAGTCAAGTAACTGGCTGGGAAAATGCCCAGAAAAGGGAAGAAAAATAAGACTATACAGAGTTTTTTCGAACAGATGCAATGATCCCGACTTTCGGATCTGACGAGGAAATATTCTTGCCATCAGGGAAAGATGTGGAGGGCGGGGCCTCAGTACCCCAGACATCCCAGGGGGATGTCGGGTGGGCTCAGGCCTTGGAAGAGCTCAGAAAGGATTTTGAAAAGCAAGTTAGACAGGTGGAGGAAAAACTGGGAAGAGAAATGAGAGAGATGCAAGAAAAGTATGAAAAACGGATCAATACGTTGGTAAAGGAGACCCAAAAAAATGCTGAAGAAAATAACACCTTGAAAAATAGACTCACTCAATTGGCAAAAGAGGTTCAAAAAGCCAATGAGGAGAAGAATGCTTTCAAAAGCAGAATGAGCCAAATGGAAAAAGAGGTTCAAAAGCTCACTGAATTTAATAGTTCTCTCAAAATTAGAATGGAACAGATGGAGTCTAATGACTTTACGAGAAACCAAGAAATCACCAAACAAAACCAAAAGAATGAAAAAATGGAAGAGAATGTGAAATATCTCATGGGAAAAACAACTGACCTGGAAAATAGATCCAGGAGAGACAATTTAAAAATTATGGGACTACCTGAAAGTCATGATCAAAAAAAGAGCCTAGGCATCATCTTCCATGAAATTATCAAGGAAAACTGCCCTGACATTCTACAACCAGAGGGCAAAATAAGTATTGAAAGAGTCCATCGATCACCACCTGAAAGAGATCTAAAAGGAGAAACTCCTAGGAACATTGTGGCCAAATTCCAGAACTCCCAGCTTAAGGAGAAAATCTTGCAAGCAGCTAGAAAGAAACAATTCCAGTACTGTGGAAATACAATCAGGATAACTCAAGATCTAGCAGCTTCTACATTAAGGGATAAAAGGGCATGGTATAGGATATTCCAGAAGTCAAAGGAACTAGGACTCAAACTTAGAATCACCTACTCAGCTAAACTGAGCATAATACTTCAGGGGAAAATATGGTCTTTCCATGAAACCGAGGACTTTCAAGCATTCTTGATGAAAAGACCAGAGCTGAAAAGAAAATTTGACTTTCAAACACAAGAATGAGAAGTATGAAAAAGGAAACAGCAAAGAGAAGTCTTAAGGGACTTACCAGAAGTGAACTGTTTATATTCATACAGGGAAAGACAATATTTATAACTCTTAAAACTTTTCAGTATCTGGGTAGTTGGTGGGTCCATACACACACATGTACACGCATGCACGCACACACACATACACACATGCACACACATACAGAGACAGAGAGCACAGATTGAACTGAATAGGATGGGACCATATCTTAAAAGAAATTAAGGTAAATGGTGAGAGAGAAATGTAGTGGGAGGAAAGAAGGTGAAATGGAAGGGGGTAATTATATGTCATTTAAAAGGCAAGTAGGAGACTTTTTAGTGGAGGGAAAAAGAGGAGAGCTGAGAAAAAAAACAAAACAAGAAGTTTACCCTCATCACATTTGACTAAAGGAAGGAATAAAATGCACACTCATTTTGGTATGAAAACCTATCTTACAGTATAAGAAAGTGGGGGAGAGGGAGATAAGCAAGGGGGGTGATGATGAAAGGGAGGGCAAAGGGAGGAGGGAGTAATTTGAAGTCAACACTCGGGGAGGAACAGGATCAAAAGACAGAAGAGAAACAATGTGGGGCAGGTTAGGATGGAGGGTAATTCAGTTAGTCTTACACAACACGACTATCAGGGAAGTCATTTGTAAAACTACACAGATATGGCCTATGTTGAATTGCCTGCCTTCCCAAAGGGAATGGATGGGGAGGGAGTGATGGGGAGAATTTGGAACTCAAAGTTTTAGGAACAACTGTTCAGTATTGTTGTTGCTACTAGGAATGAAGACATACAGTTAATGAGGAATAGAAAGTCATCTGGCCCTACAGGAGAAAAGAGAAGATGGAGACAAGAGAAGGGAGGGATGACAGAAGAGAGGGCAGATTGGAGATAGGGAAAATTAGATTGCTTGGGGTATGGGGTGGTGGGAGAGTATAAAAGGGGAAAAAAAATTTGGAACCCTAAATTTTGTGAAAATGAATGTAAAAAGTTAAATAAAGAAAGAAAAAAAAATAAGAAGTATTTTCTTCAATGAGTTTCTGAACCTCCTTTTCCATTTGGTCTGCTCTGCTTTTTAAAGCATTCTTCTCCTCATCGACTTTTTTGGACCTCTTTTGCCCTTTGGGTTAGTCTATTTTTAAAGGTATTATTTTCTTTTGGGTCTCCTTTAGCAAGCTGTTGACTTGTTTTTCATGATTTTCTTGCATTGCTCTCATTTCTCTTTTCAACTTTTCCTCCACCTTTCTTACTTGATTTTCAAAATCCTTTTTGAACTCTTCCATGGTCTGAGACCATTGCATCTTTTTTTGAAGGCTTTGGATGTAGAAGTCTTGACCTTGCTATCTTCCTCTGATTATATAACTTTGGTCTTGCTCATCTGAAAGGATGGAAGAAAAATAGCTTTTCACCAAGAAAATAACCTTCCATAGTCTCATTTTTTCTCTTTTTGGGGCATTTCTCCAGTCACTTACTAGATTTTTGAGTCCTATGTCAAGTGGAGGGTATACTACCCTAGGCTTCATAGGTTTTGTGCAGCTGTTCTCTGAGATATCTCTAGTGACCTTTAAGTTCTGAATTACTTCGAGATGGCACAATTAAGGGAGAGGAGTTTCCTCCTCTCCTGGCCTGAGCTCTGGTCTGTGAACAACCACAGGCACTCTTTTCTGCCCTGGAACTGTGAGTAAGATTCCCTCTCCACAGCTGCCACCAGTTCCACCATGCCAGGGCTCCTCCTCACTCAAGAACTGCCACTCAGGTCTGAGAACCAGGTCAGTCACTCAATTCCCCCAGAGTCTTTAGGGTGAGAACTCCAAAAGTGGATGCTGGGGCAATGCTCCCCTGTCACCCAGGTGAAAGAGCTTTCTTCCTGACCTTTGAAGCTGTCTTTGATGTTTGTGGGTTGAGAAATCTGGAAACCACAGCCACTACGCATGATTCAGCACCTTGTACCCTGCTCCAGTCCTGTCTGTGCTGGGTGGCCCATGCTGGGTTGCTTTCTGTTCTAAGCTCGATACACTAGAACTTTCCTGTTGCCCTTCTAGGCTGTCTTGGGCTGGAAATCTGTTTCACTCTGTCATTTTGTGGTTTCTACTGCTCTAGAATTTGTTTTGAGTCATCTTTCACAGGTATTTTAAGGGCTATGGCAGGAGAGCTAGAGCAGGTCTATCCTACTTCACCATCTTGGCTCCACCCTAGTCTTATTTTTAAGGTGTTATTTTCTTCAGCATTTTGGGGGTCCCCTTTAGCAAGCAGTTGACTCATTTTTTATTTTCTTGCATCACTGTCACTTCTCTTCCCAGTTTTTCCTCTACTTCTCTTACTTCAAAAACCTTTTTGAGCTCTTCCATGACCTGAAATGAATTCATATTTTCTTTGGAGGCTTTGGATGTAGGAACTTTCAATTTGTTGTTTTCCTCTGACTATATGTTTTAATCTTCTTTGTCACCAAAGATTCTATAATTTGATTTATTTTGTGCTTTTTGCTTATTTCCCTAGCCAATTACTTGATTTCTGAGCTCTTTTTCAAAGTAATTCCCTGCTTCTAGTGGAGGGCAGGGGGGGAGAAGTGTAATGTTCCAAGTTTCAGGGATTTTGTGCAGCTGTTTTTAGAAATACTTCTAGATATCTGCAAATTTTCAGCTCTTCCAAGTTTGTATGATCAAGAGAGGTGTTTACTCCTCTCCTGTTCTGTGCCCTGGTCTATGAGTGACCTCAAGTACTCTTTTCTGCCTTGAAACTGTGAGGAGGATTCCCTCTCTACCACTGCCACAAACTCCACCATGCCAGCAGTCCTCCTCACCCCAGGACTGCCACCTAGATCCACACAGGGCAAAGCAAAAGAATCCCACCTCAGTACCTGAAGAAAGATCCCTGCAACCCCTCTCTGATCAACTGCTGGATACACCCACAATCTGTGGGCCTAGAACTCTAGCATAATCACTGCTGCTGCTGCAGTTACTGCAACCACTGTGTGCTTTGCAGCCCTTCCACCACCCTGGTGCTGGGGCTGGACCACACTCCTCTCATACAAGTCAGACAGGATTTTCCAGTGACCTTTCAAGTTGTCTTTGGTGTTTTGGGGTTGAGAAGTCTGGAACCTGCCATAGCTGCCTGTGATTCAATCCCCTGTCACCTGCTCAGGCTTTGTCTGTGCTAGAGTGGCCTATGCTGGATTGTACTCCACCCCCAGCCCAGTGAGATAGACACTTCCCCTTGACCTTCCAGGCTGTCTTGTGCTAGAGATTTGTTTCACTCTGTCATTTTGTGGGTTCTGCAGGTCTAAAATTTGTTTAGAGTAATTTTTTTACACATATTTGGAAGGATCTGGGGGAGAACTCAAGTCCTTGCTTTTACTCTGCCATCTTGACTCCACCTCCAGGTACCCTTGTTAAAAGGCAAATTCTTTGTTCAGACTTTCATCATGAATAATGAGGCAAAACTCTAGAAAAAGTGGATTAAAAAAGTTTATTAAAAATTATAATTCAAGGTAGTAATATAACATGTTAGTCACTTGAGATCAGCAAGGGATTCAAAATGGAGCCAGCTTTCACTGATAACTTTTGTAATGAGATAAAGACAATTCAAATTGGTGCATATCAGCAAAAGGGGATGAGCCATTGTGCATCAGCTCATTTCCAGTTGCTGGCTAACAGGTAAGTGCCATATGCTGGATAGTAGGTACAGTTATCCATTCCACATCACAACTTTCCCCATTGTGGTTTCAACATACCATGGGTTGGCATAAGAAATTTAAAGGGAGTTTTGGTGGAGTTTTGTGGAAGCTGCAGATGACATATGAAGACTCACAGATAATACAGAGCCTATGACCAAGCATTTAACCCAAACTTTTCAATAAAGGCAGTGTAAAAACTCCATAAAAGAAAAAGAAAAGAAATTCAGACTCCTGTGGTATGAAGGGAGGGCCAAAAAATTTTCCAGATAGTGGAGATGCTATGCCCCTAACCCCCATGTTGTATAGAGGATAACCATAGTATAAAAACTGCCCACTGGGTGAAGCTTCCCCCAACACTGATTGACAAGCAGGACTGGGAGCCATTTGGTCACTGAGTCAGCATAATTTTCAGGATTCCCTCTGTTTGGTAGCTTAAAATATGGAGTTTTGTTTTCTGGGAACAATTTGTAAATTTCACAGTGCTTTGTTGTTGAAGATATCAACAGTTTTCTTGTATTAATCCCTGCACTATTGTGTTTAGGGTCTTGTTGTTTTGGTTTTTTTTTAATTTGTCATCTTCTTCAGGGACAGTAATTATCCTTAAGTTATCTCTGCAGTCCTGTCTTCAGGTTCAGTCCTTTCGGTTTGTATAGAATTTATGTGTTCTTTTAACATCATTTACTTTTGTTTGTCTTCAGCCATATTTTTATTCTAGAACTTTTTCTGTTCTGTTTTGAAATAGATTGTTCCAAATCTGTTCATCTTTTTACATCTTGAGAGAAATTCTATATCATGAATTCAATTTTTTCTAATCTGACAATTGAGTTATAAAATTATGTATTGAGAGCTCTAAATTTTGAACTATATATATTCCTAATTTTTCTTATGTGATGTTCATTCCTTCTTTGAACCATTGTGGAATTTCTTGATGTCATTTCATGATATCTCAGATGTATACATAGGGTTATATTTTATCAAATATTTGGTTTGCCTTCTTTTGTCTTATGATATTTGTTAAGAAAACTTTGTATTCTTTTTCAGAATTTAATATTGAATGCAAAGTATTTCAGTGAGTTCCTCATAAAATGTCTCTGCTTTCTCATCCTCTGCAACAGATGTTGGTATATAAGCTATAATTGTTTCAATGATACTTTTTTTGTTAAAAACAAATACTTGCAATATCCAAACTATAGGCCAATGAACTGAACTTTGATTCCTGGGGAAATCCTAGAACATATTATTAAGAGGGTTAAGGAATAACTTGTGAAAAAAAAAAAATATATATATATATATATATATAGGGAATGTGAAGATGAACATGATTTGTTTTAACAGGCTTACTAAACTAGTTTAGCAGAGGAAATTGGTAGAATTTACTTAGATTTTTTTTCAAAATGGTAAAGTATCTCTTACTAATCTGTGAAAGATGAAGATTAGATAGTAGTAAAATTAGATGACTTTAGAACTGATTGATTCACTATAATATTATATATACCTTATCTACTTAGAAGAAGGTCTATAATAGAGTCACCAGGGATCTATGCTTGACCCATTGCTGTATAGCATTTATATCAAGGACTCTGGTAAAGGCATAGATAGCATCTTTTTATTTGTAGGTGGCAAATAGCTAGAAGGGATCACTAACACTCTGGAGTCAGGATTCAAAGGATCTTGGGGGACTAGAATATTAAGCAGAATTAAATAAGATGAAATTGAGTAAATGCAAAGTCTTTCACTTGGCTTCAAAATAATGATTGCATAAGTATAATGTGGGTCAGGAAAAGTTAGCAACTTGAAAATATTCAGGGGGTTTTTATAGATTACAAACTCAACATGAGTCAGCAGTGTGATAGGGCAGTCAAAAACATGCTAATGAAATATTGGACTATAATGAGAGAGTTTTCAGGAATAAGGTGACAGTCCCACCGTACTCTGACCTGGTCAAATCATATCTGTATTACTACGTTTTCTGTTCTGAATCTCACAACTTAGGATGGAGAGTTAAAAGTTAGAAAGTATCTAGGGGAGGACACCCAGAATGCTGAGGGGCCTCCACTTCATGGCCCATGAAGATCAGCTAAAGGAGTAGGGACGTTTGACTGGAGAAGAGAAAATTTAGAGGGAATTTGATCAATGTCTTTATATGTTTGAGAGAATGTCTTGTGGAGGAGAAACAAGACTTGTTCTACTTAGCCCTAGAGGGCAGAAGTAGAAGTGGGTGGAATTTCAAATATGGAAATTTTAGTCATGAAAGAAAAACTAAGTAGGAATTGGACTTACCTGAAAGTGGAATCAGCTTCTTTGAGAAATAGTAACTCCCCCCTTACTTTTGTCTTCAGGTAAAAACAGGATAGTCACTTGTCAGGTATGTGTTTTAGGGCTTCTTTTTCAGATCTTTGAGGTCCCCACCAATATTGTGTGATTCACTTTCTTTTAGCTCTGAATAAAGTTAATGCCTTGCATATCAGATATATGTAATAATTGTTTATTGATTTAAATTGAAGTTCCACCTCATTATTTCATTTCTTTGGATAGCTCAACTCACCCAGTATACTCACCCTAGAGTCTGAGAAAAACAATGTTTATTTCAACATTATAGTGAATTTCAAGACTTATTGGCTCAGAATATGTGTTGCGTAAAGTAGGGAAGTATAATTGAACTTTGCAAGGAAATTCTAAAACTGAGTATCAGGATTCCTAACTTCCTAACCCATCCCTACTTGCTTCACTTGTGTATTAGTCAGCTCTGTCTCTCAGTTTACCCCTCTGTACTAGGGCAAGAAAAAATGTCTGACACCTTAGAAAAAAGACATACAAATGTCATATGCTATTAAGGAGGTGTTGTTTGGTATATGTGTGTGTATATGTGTATGTGTGTGTGTATTCTAAAAATTTTGAGGAAGATTCTTAAATGTGTCAATCAGAAAGCAGAGATTCACACAAACAAGTCAACTTTCTTATTAAAAGAGTCCTTGAAAACTCTGTTATCACAATTTTTCTTCTATATATTCAGTTTACTAATTGTTATTTGATACTTCTCTCCACAGATCTGCAATGCATTTTACAACATTGATGTATTAGTCCTCCTAGCAGGGTGTCATCGTGAGTATCATGCCCCTGAGCTATGTTTTATATCTCTAGGTCCTCTTACTGTAGAGATGACTGAGTCTGCCCTGGTTTGATTTTCAGCACTGATTGTTAAGACTTTTGAGACCAATGACTTCTTTGATGCTGGCATTACCAAGGCCCAGTTGTTTCTTACCCTTCATGATGCTGTTCTGTTTGCTCTTGGAAAGAAATACCTGGAGACTCCGGAGGATGAGCCAGAAACAATAATAAAGGTTAGCTGATCTTACATATCCTTGGGAGGCAGGGGATAAATTTGGAGTCAAATTAACATTAACCAGGAGTCTGGGCAATTTTACATATATGGATATCTTCAAGTTAAGTCACAGAAGAAAGTGTTGGATGGAATAAGGTCAAGACAGAAAAGCTTGTAGTTTGCCCCTAAGATTTCCCTCTAGTCTGTTTGTTTGCCCACTTAATTGTATTGTCAAATAGCTCAAATTCCTCCATGTTGTCTATCAGGTTATCATGAAGCTATCAGATGTCTTATTGAAAACATAATACAGTATGTCTATGGATTCCCTTAATTTACTTGTCAGATAACCTATCAAAAAAAAGAGATAAAGTCAGTATAGGATGTCATAGGATCATATCATAGATATTGGATCATGGTACATATTCTTAGTAAAACTATGCTGGCTCCTTTGATCACCAAGCACTTTTTTTTAAGAGTTAAAAAGACATCTATTTAATAAGTAGTTTAAGAATTTTTCAGGAAAAGGTTACTAGGTTGTAATTTCTGGGATCTACCTTTTTCTATTTGTTTATTTTTTAAGTTTGTATATTTCCCCAGATTTCTTTTAATATTTCTCCCATTCTTCATGATTTCCTCAAAGATTATCAGCTCTGGTTCTGCAGTGTAAATCTGTAAGTTTATTTTAGAACCTTAGAAGGTAATTCATCTGGGCCTGAATTCACTTAGAGGAATTAGGTATTTTCTTATTTTCTTTGCTTGAGTATGGGTGTGGAGTATTAGCAAAGATGCCAACAAGTAGAGAAGGTGTTTGCACATAGGACTGGTCCCTAGAAAATAAACCACTGGATTTGTATATCAAAAAACTAGCATTACTAGAGTTTATGTATTAATCTCCACTATGAATTAACTTATTTGTGTATTAATTTCTTGATTCACACTCTAATTCTGCTCTTTGTATCTCCTTTATAGGAAGCACTACATTCTCCAACCTATTCTCCCTCTAGTCAAATGTTAAGGTATGACTCAGAAACAAGAAAGGACCTACAGATAACACCTTCCAAGGTACCCTGCAACAAGTGCAGCTGTGGCTTTGTTCTTGCTGGTTAATAATATTTCTCCAAAAGACTACATTCTGCATAATTATCCCATGGAAAAACTCAGTCAAATAGAGATCTGGTCTTAGAGTCAGAAGCATCTAGATTCAAACTCTTCCTCTGATACAGAATGGTTAGTTGAATCTAGGTAAGTCACTTAACTTCCTAGTACCTCCAAGCAGCTTTTTAAAACTGATTTGTAATGGTACTGATCAGGAATTCCCTGTACCATGAAATCTCAAGTTTAGTCCAAAAAGAAAAAAGAAGAAAAAGCCCCAAGTGTAAGGCATAGAAATTCTTACCAAGATAACATAGATAAAATATTTGGGAAATGCAAAATTCCACTCTTGGCTGCAGCATCTCCTAATGGAAGCTCATTGCTACAGATTACTCAGGAAGAAAGGAACTGGTTTTGGTGGCAGTGCCTACAATAAGTTTTCTAGCTTCAGACTAACTCTTTCTGGCCACCAGAAAAGTTTTCTTTCCAACCACAAGATATCTGTTCTGGCACAAACAGAATCTCATTGATCAAACACAAAAATATCTAGCTCATTTTTTGAGTGGGGAATACTATAGAAAATTCCCTTTGAGAATTGTGTAAGAATTCAGAACAGTATATTCTACAGAGAACCAATCCAATCTGGACCTACGAAGCAACAAATACAGAAACAAACGTGACTAAACCTTTATAGCTGGAAGGGACCTCATCTTGTCCAACTATCTGATTTTATAAATGAAGAAACTGAGGTTTACATAGATTAAGTGACTTGCTTCATATTAGTAGTAAGCATCAAGAGGTTGGATGTGAACCTAGATCCTCTGACACTAGAACTAGGGTTCTTTCTACTGTATTATGATTTCCATACAAAAAACACAAAGTGTTTGACTTGGAAAAAGACATCCTTTAATGGTTCAATTTGTTGATGAACTTTCCAAGGCAGATAAGTATGAATATTCTTTCTTTTTTATAAAATAATTTTTATAGATATTTTTAATATCACCAGAATTCTCCCAATATTCTTTCTGAGAGAGCAGTTTGTAGCAAATAATATTTTTTTAAGAAAAAAATAAAGAGAAAAGAAAGAAACCAAACCAATTAATTACATATATAAATCTAAGACTATATGTAATGTTCCACATCTGTGGACCTCCCCCATAGGCAAAGGGTGCAAATGTCTTCTCATTTTTCTTCTTTGGAGCTGCACTTGTGCTTTATAATTTTGCAACATTCACTTTTTTTAAAATAAGTTTTTATTGATGTCTTCTGTTCATTTTTTTTACCCATTTTTATCTTTTTTTAATCTTTTTTAAATTTTTAATTTTTGATTTTGAGTTCCAAATTTTCTCCCCATCTCTCCCCTTCCCTCACCCCATATGGCATGCATTCTGTTTACCCCTTCCCCAGTCTGCCCCCCCTTTTATCACACACCCCCAACCCCTTGCCCCTTACTTTGTTGCAGAGCAATATAGAGCAATTTTATCATTTGTTTTTAAAATTTTAAGTTGCAAATTCTCTTCCTTCTTCCCTCCCAACCCACTCTCATTGAAAAGGCAAGAAATTCAATATAGGCTATACAAGTGTAGTTATGCAAAACACTTCCATAATAGGTTGTGAAAGACTGACTATATTTCCCTCCATCCTAAACCACCTCCCACTTGTTCTATTTTCTAATTTGACCCTGTCACTTTTCAAAAGTATTTGCTTTTGACTACTCCCTTTCCCAATCTTCCCTCCCTTCTATCATCTCCCCTTATCCCCTTCCCCTTTATTTTCCGGTAGATGCCCAATTGAATGTGTATGTTATTTCCCTCCTTAAACCGAATCAGATGAGAGTAAGGTTCCCTTGTTCCCTTTTACTTCCTCCCTCTTCCCCTCTGTTGTGAAATCTTTTTCTTGCCTCTTTTATGGGAGATGATTTACCCCATTTTATCTCTCCCCTTCTCCTACTCACAATATATTCCTCTGTTACCCCTTAATTTTATTTTTTAGATATCATCCCTTCATTTTCAACTCACTCTGTGTCATCTGTCTATTTATCTATCTATCTATTTCCTCCAACTACCCTAATACTAAGCAAGGTCTCGTGAGTTACAAATATCTTTACATGTAGGAATGTAAACAGCTCAACTTAAAGTCCCTTATGATTCTTCTTTCCTGTTTATCTTTTCATGCTTCTCTTGGTTTTTGTATCTGAAAGTGAAAATTTCTATTCAGCTCTGGTCTTTTCTTCAAGAATGTTTGGAAGTCCTTTATTTCATTAAAGTTCATTTTTCCCCCTGAAGGATTACACTCAGTTTTGGTGGGTAGGTGATTCTTGGATTTAATCCTAGCTCCTTTGAACTCTGGAATATCATATTTCAAGCTCTCAGATCCCTTAATGTAGAATCTGCTAGATCTTGTGTTTATTCTGATTGTATTTCCACAATGTCAAATTGTTTCTTTCTGTCTGCTTGCAATATTTTCTCCTTGACTTGGGAACTCTGGAATTGGGCTACAATATTCCTAGGAGTTTTCCTTTTGGGATCTCTTTTAAGAGGTGATCAGTGAATTCTTTCTGTTTCAAGTTTGCCCTCTGATTCTAGAATATCAGAGCAGTTTTTCCTTGATAATTTCTTGAAAGATGATATCTAGGCTTTTTATCTTATCGTGGCTTTCAGGTAGTCCAATAATTTTTAAATAATCTCTCCTGGATCTATTTTTGAGGTCAGTTGTTTTTCCAATAAAATATTTCACATTTCTATTTTTTATTCCTTTGGTTTTATTTTATAATTTCTTGATTTTTCATAAAGTCATTAGTTTCTATTTGCTCCATTCCAATTTTGAAGGAATTACTTTCCTCAGTGAGCTTTTGGATCTCCTTTTTCATTAGGTCAATTCTGCTTTTTAAGGCATTCTCCTCATTAGCTTTTTGGACCTCTTTTGCCATTTGAGCTGGTCTATTTTTTAAGGTTTTATTTTCTTCAGTATTTTTGGGAGGGTCTCCTTTAGCAAGCAGTTGACTCATTTTTCATTATTTTCTTGCATCATTCTCATTTCTCTTCCCAATTTTTGTTCTACTTCTCTTTCTTGATTTTCAAAATCCTTTTTGAGCTCTTCCATGGCCTGAGAACAATTTGTATTTTTCTTGGAGGCTTTGGATATAAGAGCTTTGACTTTGTGTCTTCTTCTGGTATGTCTTGATCTTCTTTGTCACCAAGGTAAGATTCTATAATCTGGGTTATTTTATGCTGTTTGCTAATGTTCCCACCTAAATACTTGACTTTCTAACTGTATGCCAAGATAGGATTCTGTTTCTAGTGGGTGTGGAGATGGGTATACTGTCCCAGGCTTTAAGAGTTTTGTAATAGCTGCTTGATCCTCCACCATCTGTGGGCCAGGAGTTCTGGAAGCAACCACAGCCTCTGCTGCTGCTGCTGCCACTGCATGGAGCCTCCTCCTCTTCCACCTCATGGCTGGGGCCAAACCCCAGTCAGACCAGATCCAACAGAGTTTTCCCACTGACCTTGTATGCTGTCTTTGGCATTTGTGTGTTGAGAAGTCATTAAACAGTCACAGCTGCCTACAATTTAGGCCCCTGAGGCCTGTTCTAGCCTCTTCTGTTTGAACGTGGTGCACACTGGACTGCACTCTGCTCCAGTCCCAGTCTGGTTCAATAGACACTTCCCATCAACCTTCCAGGCTGTCTTGGGGTGGAGATTTGTTTCATTCCATTATTTTGTGGGGTCTGCAGCTCTAGAATTTATTTAGAGTCATTTTTACAGGTATTTGGAAGGATTTGGGAGGAGAGTTCTATCAAATCCTTGCTTTTACTCTACTATCTTGTCTCTGCCCCAGTGTCTTGTTTTTTGGTTAACATAGTTATCCCCAGTATTCCTTCTCCTCTCCTTCCCAGGGGCTATCCTATATCATAAATAATGTTTTTTAAGGAAAAAACAAATCAGCACTGTTGATCAATACATTGACAAAGTCCAAAAACATATGCAATATGTAGCACCTGTGGACTTCCTACATCCATGAAAGGGTGGATTGAGAATGTCTTCTCATAGACCTTCATTTGAGTTCATACCTGATCTTTATAATTTTGATACATTTACTTTCGATTTTTTTGTGTGTGGTTGTTCTTTGCATTTGTGTTGTTGTAGTTATTGTGTACATTGTTCTCTCAACTCTGTTAACTTCATGCTGCATTGATCCAGGTAGAGCACCATGCTTTTCTCTATTCATCACATGCATTATTTCTTATAGCACAATAATCTTCCATTAAAATAAAATACCATAATTTGTATAACCGTTCCAAACATTGGACATCTACTTTATTTCCAGTTCTTAACTATCACAAAAAGTGCTGCTATAAAGAATTTGGTGTATATGGGTACTTTCTTCTTATTAATGACTTCTTTGGAGTAAAAACCTAGTAACTGAGTATCTTGTTCAATGGTATGGGCTTCTTAGTCATTTTATTTGCATAATTCCAAATAGTTTGCCAAAATGGTTGTATCATCTCACAACTCTGCCAACAATGTATTATTAGTATGCTTAATATTTATTCTCCAACCATCTCAATGTTGGCTATTGCCATTTTCATCACTTTTGCCAATTTGTAGGATATAAGGTGAAACCTCAGGGTTGTTTTGATTTGTATTTCCATATTATTAATGATATGGAGCATTTTTCTATGTGGTTGCAATTCTTTTGAAAATGGTTTATTACTCTCCTTTGACTACTTATATATTGAGGAATGTTTATCAGTGTTGTATGTATATATGTATGTGTTTGTATATATAAACACATATATACAGAGATATGTAGATGTATATGTATGTGTATATGTATATGTGTGTATAAAGGCATGCCTTGTTTTACTGCACTTTACTGCATTTCACAGATGACTTTTTTTTTTTTTTACAAATTGAAGCTTTGTGGTGATCCTACATCAAAGAAGTCTTTCAGTGCCATTTTTCTAATAGCATATGGTCACATTGTGTCTTGGTGTCACATTTTGGCGATTTTCACAATATTTCAAATGTTTTCATTATTATTTTATCTCTTATGGTGATCTTCTACCAGTGATCTTTGAGGCTATTATTATAATTGTTTTGGTGCACCACAAACCATGACCACATAAAAGAGTAAATTTAATCAATAAATGTATGTGTTCTCACTGTTCCACCAATCAGTTCTTCCCTATCTCTCTGCCTCTCTTGGGCCTTCCAATTCCCTGAGATACAATAATATTGAAATTAGGTTAATTAATAACCCTACAGTGGCCTCTAAGTGTTCAAGTGAAAGAAGAGTCAAAACTTGGCAAACTTCATTTTTGAAGTTTTTTTGAAGCAATTGTCACAGGCACCCCAACCTTCAGCAAGTACCTGATCAGTCAGGAATCATCAACAGAGAGGCAAGACCCTCTACAAAAAGATTACCACTTGCTGAAGGCTCAGCAAGTTAGCATTTTTTGTAGCAATAAAGTATTTTTTAACTAAGGCATATACATTTTTTAAAATTTATTTATTTAACTTTTCAACATTCATTTCCACAAAGTTTTGGGTTCCAAATTTTCTCCCCATTACTCCCCTCCCCCCACCCTAAAACACTGAGCATTCTAACTGCCCCTATCACCAATCTGCCCTCTCTTCTAACATCCCTCCCTTCCCTTATCCCCATTTTCTCTTTTGTCCTGTAGGGCAAGATAACTTTCTATACCCCATTAACTGTATTTCTATTTCCTAGTTGAAAGAACAATACTCAACAGTTGTTCCTAAAACTTTGAGTTCCAACTTCTCCCCATCCCTCCCTCCTCACCCATTCCCTTTGGGAAGGCAGGCAATTCAATATAAACCATGTCTGTGTAGTTTTGCAAATGACTTCTATAATAGCTATGTTGTGTAAGACAAACCATAATTCCCTCCATCCTATCCTGCCCCCCCATTGCTTCTATTCTCTCTTTTGATCCTGTCCCTCCCCAAGAGTATTGACTTGAAATTGCTCCCTCTTCCCACTGCCTTCCCTTCCATCATCCCCCTACCCTGCTTATCCACTTCTCCCCCACTTTCCTGTATTGTAAGATAACATGCAAAATGAGTGTGCATTTTATTTCTTCCTTTAGTTGAATGTGATGAGAGTAAGCTTCATGTTTTTTCTCTCACCTCCCCTTTTTCCCTCCACTGAAAAGTCTTTTACTTGCCTCTTTTATGAGAGATAATTTGTCCCATCCTATCTCTCCCTTTCTCCTCCCAATATATTTCTCTCTCTCTACTTAATTTCATTGTTTTTAAGATATGATCCCATCCTATTCAATTCACCCTGAGCACTCTCTCTCTCTCTCTCCCTCTGTGTGTGTGTGTGTGTGTGTGTGTGTGTGTGTGTAATCCTACCAAGTGCCCAGATACTGAAAAAAAGTTTCAAGAGTTACAAACATTGTCTTTCCATGTAGGAATATTTAGTAAGTCCCTTATGATTTCTCTTTGCTGTTTACCTTTTCATGCTTCTCTTGATTCTTGTGTTTGAAGGTCAGATTTTCTTTTCAGCTCTGGTCTTTTCATCAAGAATGCTTCCAAAGTCCTCTATTTCATTGAAAGACCACTTTTTCCCCTGAAGTATTATACTCAGTTTTGCTGGGTAAGTGATTCTTGGTTTTAGTACTAGTTCCTTTGACCTCTGGAATATCATATTCCACACCCTTCAATCCCTTAATGTAGAAGCTGCTGGATCTTATGTTATCCTGATTGCATTTCCACAATACTTGAATTGTTTCTTTCTAGCTGCTTGCAATATTTTCTCCTTGACCTGGGAATTCTGGAATTTGGCCACAATGTTCCTTGGAGTTCCTCTTTTTGGATCTCTTTCAGGAGGTGATCCATGGATTCCTTCAATATTTATTTTGCCCCCTGGTTCTAGAATATCAGGGCAGTTTTCCTTGATAATTTTCATGAAAGATGATGTCTTTTTTGATCATAGCTTTAAGGTAGTCCCATAATTTTTAAATTGTCTCTCCTGGATCTATTTTCCAGGTCAGTTGTTTTTCCAATGAGATATTTCACATTCTCTTCCATTTTTTCATTCTTTTGGTTTTGTTTTGTGATTTCTTGGTTTCTCAGAAAGTCATCAGCCTCCATCTGTTCCATTCTAATTTTGAGAGAACTATTTTCTTCAGTGAGCTTTTGAACCTCTTTTTCCATTTGGCTAATTCTGCTTTTGAAAGCATTCTTCTCCTCATTGACTTTTGAACCTCTTTTGCCAATTGAGTTAGCCTATTTTTCAAGGTGTTATTTTCTTCAGCATTTTTTGGGTCTCCTTTAGCAAGGTGTTAACCTGTTTTTCATGCTTTTCTTGCATCTCTCTCATTTCTCTTCCCAGTTTTTCCTCCACCTCTCTTACTTGATTTTCAAAATCCTTTTTGAGCTCTTCCATGGTCTGAGCCCATTGAATATTTATTTTGGATGTTTGGGATACAGAAGCCTTGACTTTTATGTCTTTCCCTGATGGTAAGCATTGTTCTTCCTCATCTGAAAGGATGGGAGAAGATATCTGTTCCCCAAGAAAGTAACTTTTTATAGTCTTATTTTTCCCCCCTTTTTGGGGCATTTTCCCAACCAGTTACTTGACTTTTGGGTCCTTTGTCAAGAGTAGGGTATACTCAGGGAACCTGTAAGATATCAGTTCCTCCCAGGTGGCACAATGAAGCGTGTACTGGTCTGGGTGCAGGAAAGGACTCTTGTGCCCAGAATCTTAGCAGAGTTTCCTCTCCACAGGCACCTGACCTCCAGTGATGCCAAGCTAGCACTGGGGGTGGGGGGGGATTCAGTCAAGCTGTGGGGGCAGGGCCACCATTCAGTGCAAAACAAAGACCAGCTCCCTCAGTGCCCCCAGGGGTTTTTACAATCCAACAATGGTCTCGGGCTGCTGTGGGAGCTGCTGCGAGAACTTCTGCCACCTGCCTGACGTGGCCTCTGTGGGCCTCTGCCTGAGGCTGGAGCTATGGGAAGGCCCTTCTCCCTTCTCAGCCAGCTGAAAAACCCCCCATCACTGACCTTTGGTGCCTGTGGGTTGAAGGATGTGAGGATCCCCTGATGCAACTGGAGATTCCGCCCCGAGGTGTCCTCCTCCCAGAGTCTTGTCACATAGCCAAGGCTGAGCTGGGCTCTGTTTGGCTCTGCAACTGGTGCAACCGACCTTTCCCGTGGGTCTTTCAGGTCACCCTAGACTGGAAATCTCCTCCACTTTGTTGTTCTCCACTTCTGCTGCTCCAAAATTTGTTGAGAGTCCCTCTCTACAGGTTTTTTATGGGCTGTGTGGGGAAAGCCTGCATTTTTTTGTCTTTCTACTCTGCCATCTTGGCTCCACCCACCATCATATACATTTTTAAGACATAATACTATTCCATGCTTAATAGCCTACAGTATAGTACAAACATAACTTTTATATATACTAGGAAACCAAAAAATTTGTATGACTCACTTATGAATTTTCATTTTATTATAGTGGTCTGGAAGTCATTGTTTCTTTAACAAACACTTTGTATTTGAATCTATACAAGTGCTTTTTGTGCTTTAGTATGTCAACCCTCAGATATTTTATGTATTTTGTAGTCATTTGGAATGCGATTTTCCTATTTTTGCCTCTTTTGTTTTATTATTGTTATATAGAAATGCCTTCTTTAAAATTTTTGAGGATTTGTTTTGCAGCCTACAACTTTTATGAAGTTATTATCTCAGTATCTTTGTTGATTCTCTGGGATTTTCCAAGTATACCATCATATTATCAGGAAATAGGGATACTTTTATCTCCTCTTTACCTATCTTTATGTCTCTAATTTCTCTGTCTTGTTTTATTGCTGTTGCTGGCATTTCCAGAATTATATCAAATTAGAATAGCTAAAGTGGGCATCCTTGCCTCACTACCACAGTTAATGGAAAAGATTCTAGTGTGTCCCCATTGTATATGATGCTTACTTTTGGTTTTAGATAGATGCTTTTTTATGAGATTTAAACAGGTCCCTTTAAGTCTATTCTTTGTAGCGTTTTTAACATAGCAGCATGGCACTTTTTCAAAGCCTCCTGTTTGTTACCCCTTTTTTGGGTTTTGCTTAGTAGTTCCTTTTTCTTTTCATGTTTTAACTTGGTTATTTAATTCTTCCCCCATCTTTTTTTCCTCTCAGTCAAGTAGATATCCTCTTCTTCTCCTTCCTATTTAACTAGTCATATCCATTAGTCTTTAATATTTTTATGTCCCTTTCCAGAAAAGATGTTATTGTCCATCCTCTATTTCTTTCTACTGTAGATTCTCATTCTCTTATTCATGATAATTATCTATTCTCTCTCTATTCTTTATATTCCTTATGGAATAAAATCTTCCAAGGTATCCATTCTGGACTCTCCCTTCTTGGCAGTTGCTGCTATTGCCTTGTAGAGTTTGCCCCACGGATCCCCCTTTTCCATTGTTTTTCATTCCCAAAACATTAAAATTCCTGCAATTGGCAGAGAGGACAGTGCCCCATGGTAGGATCCATCTTCCCACTCCCTTTCCCTGAGACCTTCCCCCATCTCATCACAAGTCCCTTATTATGAAATCCATAATCTATGCTTTCCCTTTGGTTACTTTCTTTTCCCCTTTTGCCATTAAAATTTTCTCCCTGGGTCCATGTTCTCTGGTTCTCCCAGGTGCCAGTTACCCCCATGATTTCCAACTTCCCTCTCCTGAGGGAGAACAAGGGGTCTTTTTTAGCACCAAATCTCCTCGACCACACTGGGTCCCCATCTTCCTTCATAAAACATCTCTTTCACTCATAGGAACATTCATTGATGGAACTCTTTCATACTACCAAAGCAAAGGTTCCTTCCTCCCTCCTTACTTTTCAGTCCTCTTCCCTCCTCCTCCCTCACTCCCTCAAAGGATCTTCTCTTCCAGCAGGACCACAGAGGGCTCATCTCCCCCTCTTTACTAGCCCTCAGTATTACCCAGGCACATTATACTCTCCTTTCTATACCCCCTGCTCCTCTCCCTCCACTGTCACATATCCTTCTGTTTTGTAATGTAATCCCAGAAAAAAAATTCTGATATTCTATCCACCTATAAATAGGTAAATAGTTTTTTTTTTTCCATAATACCTCAGGCACATCTTTTATCACTGTTACCATCACCTGATTTCCACCTTCATCCCTATCTCCTCACGTCCATTTGGAAATAGGTCTCTTACTGGTCTCCGTTGTCACTTTTTTGATGTTGGTGTCCTTGACTGTTAGATTCATTCACCCTTCCTGTATTTCTGTTGTTTGAGATATTCAAGAAGCAAATAATCTTTTCTGATCTGATTTTTTATAAGAATGTTTCAAATATCTCTTTAATATTGAATGTCCATTTTTTAAAATTTATGATTAAGTTCAGATTTGCAAGCTACACCCATTCCACCATTGCTTTTCAAAACAATTATTCAGTTCCTTCCTACATCATCTGATGGGTGAAGAATAGTATGCAGTTATTTGAATTTCCTTTCCTTTGTATTTGAAGTCTTTCTCCTGATGACTTGTAGAACTTTTTCTGAATTGAATCGATGAATTCAATCACTATGTTTTTCAGAGTTTGCAGCCTCAGGTTTCTTCTGGAAGCAATCTGTGAATTCTTTCCATTGATATTTAATTTTTTATGTTCAGAAATTCTGTACAATTTCCTTCATTATGATGTTGTTTGTCCCATGGTGTTCTTCTTAGAGAACTATGATCATTTGTCTCTACATATCTTCTCTTTGAGATTAATATGTTTTCCTTGTATAGTGAACATATTTTCTTTAGATGTTATTTTTTTTTCTTTCTCTTCTTCTAGATTATCCTTCACGTCTATTAATTTGCATCCCCAGTCTATTGTTATCTCTTTTGTTTCTTTGGTGAGACTTGATGCTAAAGATTCTAGTTTTTCTCTTCCATACATAATTTTTGCTGTGTAGGTCATAAATTCTGCTCATTATTCTTGTTTCTCTTTTAAATCACTCAGGAACAACATGTTGTGTTTCCATGTTCTCTTTAAATTCCACAGAATTTTTCTTTTGTTTTTTTCAATACATATTTATTTATAGTTGTTTGAACTTGTTTACTAGATCTGGAAGCCATACTTCTTTCTTCTCTGATGTTTTCCCTGTTGATTTGTCTACTTAGGTTCAAGGTCTTTGAGGTCTTTTTCCTCTTGGGAACTTTGGCAATTTCAGTCTTCCATCCACCCTGAATGCTTCCTTTCTGCTTCTCTCCACTCTGGTGGTGGTTTCCCTGGAACCTAGATCTCAAAGTATCTCAGCCTTCTATGATAGGCAGTTCATGGTTCACCAGACAATGTACCTGCCCCAAGTGCCTTTTCAGGGACAGAACTGTCCATAGCTGAATGCTAGGCTCTTGTTCTCTGATTTAAGGGAATGCACCATCACTACTACCATGGTATCATATCCTGCTCTTTTTGTTCCTCACTTCTCTGGCCCAGCAATGACTTTTCATTGAATTGCCATGCTGGTGCTATGGGATTGATTTCTGTAGTTTGGATCTCCAAGGCTTGGGGGTGGGGTGATTGAGCTCTATTTCAAACCTACCAAGTGTGCTGCCCCTTTCCCTCTGTTCCTCCACTCTCCCATAGAGATCTTTTTCATCACAAAAGTCTGTCTCTCGTTGCTCAAGTAATATTCTGTAGCCTGGAGCAGATCTCCACAGCATGGAAAGAGGAGACCATAGGTTGGGGGTTGTATGATGTTGCAAGGCTATGGGTTTCGAACATAAAGTCAGATGGAAAAACATTTGGAATCTTCTTTTGTCAGTTTTTTCAGTGTGTGACAACCATTAATAGTTTATTTTCTGCACAACATACCCCAGAGTCCAACCATATCCCTGAATCCGGGCTCAGCAAATGAAAACTTGGTTCTATCTCAAAGCAATGAAATGGTGAAGAAATTGGAATTTTTTTTTAACTCAAATTACATCATGCTGGTATAAACACTGTTTCTTTATTTCTTGCTTCTACAAGAGTGATTTCCCTTCATTTCCTAGAGGAGTTATACATTTTCTTTTTTAGTGGCCAAAGCCCCACTTGAAACTTCTCATTCTTTTCCAGCTGATTAAGCTTTATTCTGTATCAGTCAATATTTTTCTAACTACTAGTGGAATAAAGTCAGTTTTCTAAATTTCCTGTAGAAGAAAAAAAGTCTTTTGTTTGGCTAGGGCGGCCTCACTGCCAGGAACGTGGTAATCATTTGGGCAGAAAGTGCTGAGTGTGTTCAGGATAGGCATCAGTTCATGGGTTGTTTGCTTGTTTACCTTCTTGTGGACTGCAATTGTCCTAGACCATGAAGACAGTTGAATTTGCTTTGTCTTTGGCCCATAATTTCTGTTTTGGAGAAATATTGGAAGTCATGGAGATCAGAGAATATGTCTAGTCCTCCATCTTGTTAGGTCCAGATGTTCACATTTGTTTTCGATTGTTTTGTAATTGATCTTTCCATTTACATTGTTGTAGTCGTTGTGTATATTGTTTTCTTGACTCTGCTTACTTCACTCTGAATCAAATCAGGTAAATTTTTTCCACGCTTCTCTGTATTCATCATATTTGTTACTTCTTACAACCCAGTAATATTCATTATGTTCATATGCCTTAATTTGTTCAGCCATTCTCTGTTGTAAGGGCATTTACTATATTTCCAATTCTTTCGATACCACAATACCACAAAAAATGCAACTATAAGTATTTGGTGTATTATGGGGACTTTCTTCTTATCAATGAGTCCTAGGGATGAAAACCTGGTAATGGAATCTCTCAATCTGAGGCATAAACAATTTAATTACCTTATATGCATAGTTCCAAATAGCTTTCTAGCATGGTCATGCTGATTCACAGTTCTTCCAACAATTCATCAGTGTGCCTATCTTCCCACAACCCATCCAGGATTAACTTTCACTTTGCTGTGTATAATTAGTAATTTAAAGTATTCTTTCATATGTTGTTAATTTTTGCAATCCCTTTGAGAACTGTTTGTTCATGTCCTCTAATCACTTATCTGCTAGGAAATGATTTTTGGTTTTATATATGTATAATTATATATATGTATGTATATATATATATATATAAACTATATAGAACTCATACATATGTATGTATATAGTAATACATATATTTTAGTTATTTATATATCTTAGATACCCTGCCTGAGAAATTAGATACAAATATTTTTTTCCCATTCAACCATTAGATACATTAATCTTATTTTTACAGTTCTTCTGTTTTATCTACTCGAAGTTATATATTTTCTTTTATAATTGCCTCTATCCTTTATTTGTAAAACACATACATATATTTATACTATGTATATATGTGGTGTGTCTGTATGTATGTGTGTGTATGTGTATACTACACATAACTATGAAATGTATATGATCTGCTTCTCTCCTAAGTACTTTTTTGATGGTATGGTTTTTAATATTTAGGTCAAATATCCATTTTAGACGTATTATGGAATATAATGTAAGGTTTTGGTCTAAGGCTGATATGCCAGAATGCTTTCCAGTTTTCCTAGTAGAAAGTAATTTATTTTTATTCTGGTTTATTAAATACTGAGTTATTGAGTTCCCTTGTTTTTTATTCTCCCTGGCCTAGTTTGTTCCATTGATCTACTCTGTTTTTTAACCAGTATCAAATAGTTTTGATGACTAATTCTTTACAAGGTAGTTTGAAGTCTTGAAGTGCCATTACCTTCTATTTTATTCTAGATCTTTTTCTAAGAGAATTTTATTATTTTATTGAGTTCTATAAAGTATCCCTTTAGTAGTTTGATTGGCATAGCATTAAAACTGTAAATTAATTTTGGTAGCATTGTCATTTTTATTATATTGGAATAGGCCAGTCATTAGCACTTAATATTTCTTCGTCTATTATTTTTGTTTCTTTAAGAAGCCCTTTGTAATTGAACCTGTACATGTATTTTGCATGCTTCCATAGATTGATCTCCAAATATACATTTGATAATTATTTGGAATATGGTTCCCCTTTCTATTATTGCCTCTTGGATTTTGTCATTATTATACAGAATTGCTGTTGGTTTTTTGTAGCTTTATTTTATGGCCTTTATCTTTGCTTGAAGCTATTTCATCAGCATCTATAGATTCATAAGGATTTTCTAAGTAAACAATTTTGTCATCAACAAATAGGGATAATTTTATCTCTTCTTTGTCTCTCTTTACACCTTTAACTTCTTTCTTTTGTCTTATTGCTATTGCTAGCATTTCCAGAATTATATAAAATAATAGTAGGAAAACTGGGCACCCATACTCTTTTACTGTGTTTATTGGGAAAGCTTTTTGGGCATATAATGCTTACTTTTGGTTTCATATGGATAATTTTTATGTTCTTAAAAAAGGTCTTTGTACCTTTTTTCTTCATACAATTTTTAGTGTAGTGTTCTTTGCCAAAGGCTTTTTTTTTGCATTTATTGAGATAATATGTGTCTTTGAGTGTTTTTGTTTTTAATGTGATGGATTACATTGATTGTTTTCCTAATGTAAATCTTTGGTATAAGCCCAGCTTGATTATAATGAATAAGTTCTTGGATCAGCTGCTATAATGTTTGATGGAATTTATATTTAAGTTTTCTGAATCAATATTTATTAATAATATTTGTCTATAATTCTTCTGTGCTTTGTATTTTTTCTCATTTAAATATTAGAATCAACTTTGTCTCGTAAAAGATGTCATGTAAAGTGCTTTCTTTCTCAAATTTTTTGAGACTAATTAGTCTGGTATTGACACTAATTGCTCTTTAAAAGTTTTATAGAATTCTCCTGTGAACCTGTTGGGACCAATAATTCTTTCTTTGATGTTTCTTTACTGCTAGTTCCATTTCCTTTTCTGAGATTGGATTACCAAAGATCTTTACTTGGTCTTCTGTTAGTTTGGGTATTTTATATTTTTGAAGGTATTCCTCTATTTCTTTTGCATTCTTAGTTTGTCAGCACATAATTGTGACCAATAGGTTATAATAATTCTTTTTATTTCTTCTGGTTTTCTTGTAATTTCACCTTGTTCATTTGCTATTTTGTCCTCTTTTGATCAGGCTAAGTCTGTCAATTTTGTTTGTTTTTTCAAAATATAAGTTTTTATTTTGTTTATCATTTCATACTCTCTTTGGTTATAATTATTCTATTTCTCCTTTAATTTTCAATATCCAGAAAAAATTTCAGTATCTCCTCTTTTGTGCTTTTATTTTTGGTTACTCTTTTTAAAAAATGAATATTCAATTCATTAATCTTTTCCTTTTCTATTTTGTTAGTGCATGTTTTTAGGAATGTGGTTTTTCCTTTGCAGAGTTCTTTAGCTGCATCTCAGAAATTTTGATATATAACTTTATCCTCATCATTTTCTTTCTCATAATTATTGCTGATGACTGGGGGGTGGAGCAAGATGGCGGAGCGAGAGCAACAACTCACCTAAGCTCTCAGACAAATTCCTTCACGTACCTCTGAAAGGAGAATCTGACCAAATTTTGGAGGTGCGGAATCCAGTGGGAGACAGACTGTGACGGATTTGGAGCCCAGGTTAGACTGGAAGGTCCACAGGAAGGATCTGTTCCGCAGGGGTGAGCCCACAGCACAGTGTGGCCAGTGCAGTGGAGTGGAAGGGACCTGAGAAATCTGAGCAGTGGGTGGAACTGGCGGAGCAGCACCGCAGGAGACAAGCTGAGAGACAAACCGAACCGAGTCAGTGAGAGCCGCCAAGCACCAGATATCAGCGTAGCAGCTCCTGAGACCTTCAGCCCAAAGGTTAAACATCGGTAAGTCACCTACTTGAACTTCCAGGAGCCAGGATGGTGGAGTGATCAGTAAATGCTCTCTCCTCCCCGCTTGATGACCGTGAAAGAACCATAAAATATTTCCCCAGAAAAATCCTGGATCAGTGGAAACAGCAAAGGGGCCAATAATAGTCTCATAACACTTGAGGCTAGGAAAATAGCTAAGGGGGATTCCTCCTACTGTGGCAGAGGCAAACCAGAAGGACAGAGGACCCAGGGCAGAGAAAACTTGCACTAGGACCCAGGCAAGCCTCAGTACCAGGAGAGGAGCACCAGGAGGGGTGGGAACACGCATTAGCATCTAGGTGTGCCTCAGCTCTCCAGGGGAATCAGAAAGACAATAGGGCAGCTGGGATCACCAGCCCCTGAGCTTGCCTTTGCCTCAGTTCAGCTGAGGAGATCTCCTGTGACCAGACCACTCCTCCCCCACACTTAACAAACTAACCCCAGGGCTGATCAGGGAAACACCAAACAAAAACCTGCTTTCAGCTTTTTCACACATCAGCTCAGCAAAAAGTTCTGTAGCTTCTGACTGAAAGAACCAGAAGCCGCAACACTCAATCAACATCATGAACAAGAAAAAGCAGAGGGGTGAAAGAACCATAGAATCTTTCTATGGGGATAAGGACCAAAACACAAACACCAAAGAGGTCAGAGCTGAGACTGTACTTCCATCTGAAACTTCAGAAGGGACTACGAACTGCTCAAAAGCACAAGCAGCTCTCCTGGAACAGCTGAAGAAGGAAATAGAAGATAAACTGGCTAATGATTTTAAAATTATTAAGAAAGAATTCACTGATGAGAACATCTCTTTGAAAAGAAAAATTGAACAAATGGGAAAGGAAAATAACTCCCTAAAAGGTCAATTGGAAAAGGAAACCCAAAACCTAACTGGGAAAATTGGTCGAATGGAAAAGGAAGTACAAAAATTAACTGGAGAAAATAGCTCCTTAAAAGGAAAAATTGGGCAGATGAAAAAGGAGATGCAAAAGTTAATGGAAGAAAACAATTTGATAAAGATTAGAATTGGGCAAGTAGAAACTAATGATTCAATGAGACAGCAAGAATCAGTCAAACAAAATCTAAAGAAGGAAAAGATAGAAGAAAATGTAAAATATCATAGTTATTGCTTCTGTGATTTGTTTTTTTGACCTATTCATCATTTAGGCTTTCATTATTAAGTCTCAATTTGGGTCTGTGTCTTTTATTTGTACTTCATGAATGAATTGATATTTTTATTGCATTATGAGTTGTACAGGATATGCTTGCTATTTCTGTCTTTTTATATTTATTTGCACTATCCCTCTGCCCTAATACCTGGCAGTCAAATTTTGTGACTGTGCCATTTGTTGCTGAGAAATATGTATATGCCTTAGCAGTCCCATTTAGAAGATGTCATTGAGTATTTTAGCTCTAGTTTCTCCATTTGTTTGTCCAATTTTATATTTTGCCTCATTAAGTTTATTAGTTTTTTTCCAAGATGTGAGAGAGGGACATTAAAGTCTCCTATTGTGTTACTCTTTATGTTTTTTTGTAACTCAATTATTCTTTATGAATTTAGATTTTAAGACATTTTTATCATGTAAAATTAATTGTGATATTGATTTGTTGTCTATGGTTCCTTTCAACATAATTTAATTTCCTTGTTTATCTCTATATAGTGAGTTTTCCACTTTGATAATATGATTGCTTTTCCTGCTTTTTGTTTTATTCAGATAATGCATAATACAATTTTGTTCAGGTCTCTTATTTTTGTTCTGTGTACATTTTTTTAAAAAAATACATATTATTTATTTGGTTTTAACTTTTAAAAAAATTTTACTTCCATATTCTCTCCTTCCTTCCTACTCCTCCTCCACTCATTGAGAAATCATGCAATATGATATCAGTTACACATGTCAAATCTTGAAAAACATAGTTCAATAATTAGCTATGTTGCAAAAAAAAAGTGAAAAAATTATACTTCAATTTCAGTTTTCTCTCTGGAAGTAAATAGCATTTTTTATCATGACTCCTTTGGAACTGTCTTAGATTATTGTGTTGCTTAGGGTAACTAAATCTTTCACAGTTGATCATAGTTACAATTTTGCTATTACTGTGTACAATGATCTCTTGGTTTTTCTCACTTCATTTTGCATCAATTCATGTAGATATAGATAGGTTTTTCTTATATCATCCTGCTCATCATTTTTTATATCACAGTAGTATTCCATCACAATCATATACCACAACTTGTTTATCTATTCCCCAGTTGATGGGCATCCCCTCAGTATCCAATTCTTTGTCACCACAAAAAAAGTTGTTATAAATATCTTTGTACATATGGGTTCTTTTCCATTTTCATTGATCACTTTGGGAAATAGACTTAGTAGTGGTATAGCTGGGTCAAAGGGTATGCACAGTTTTATAGTCCTTTAGTCATAGTTCCAAATTGTTCTCCACAATGGTTAGTCCAGTTCACAACTCCAGCAATAGTACAATATTGCCCCTGCTTTTCTACATCCCCTCCAACATTTATCATTTTCTTTTTTCTGTTCTGTTAGACAATCTAATAGGTGTGAGATGGTACCTCAGAGTTGTTTTAATTTGCATTTCTCTAATCAATAGTGATTTACAGCATTTTTTATGTGACTATAGATAGCTTTGATTTCTTCTGAAAGCTGCCTGTTCATATACTTTCATCATTTATCAATTCAGGAATGGCTCTCATTTTTATAAATTTGAGTCAGTTCCCCACATATTTGGGAAATTAGGCCTTTGTCAGAGAAACTTGCTCTAAAAATTATTTCTTATTTTCCTGCTTCCCTTCCAATTTTGGCTGCATTGGTTTTGTTTGTGTCAAAACTTTTTAACTTAATATAACCAAGATTATCCATTTTGCATTTTGTAATGCTTTCTATATCTTTGATTATAGTTTATATAGTTTGATCCTAAACTCTTCCCTTATCAATAGATCTGACAGATAAAATGTTTCATGATCTCCTAATTTGCTGATAACAACTTTTACATTTATACTATGTATCTGTTTTTACCTTATCTTGGTATATAGTGTGAGATGTTGATTTGTGCCTAGTTTATACCAGTGTTCACATTGTTGTCTTCTGCATTTTCTTCCTTGTCACCATAGTAGTCTTTATGTTCAGGTTGTCTTTTTTTCTTTTTTTGCTCATTTTTCCAGCCTATTTCTTGACTTTGAACTTTATGTTAAAGATGGGCTCTGCTTACCTATGGATGGAGATACACTGTCCCAAGCTTCAGGCTTTCTTGTACTGCTGTTTTCAGATATAGTTTTGGGGGTCTGCAAGTTTTTGGTGCTTACAAGGTGGTGTGATCTGGGGAGAGGTGTGGTTACTGCTTTCCTAGTCTGTTCTGTTCTTTACCCAAAAAGGGTTCTTGCTCTTCTACAGCTGCAAACACTAGCACTCCTCAGGACCCTGGAACTATGACCAGGGCTTTTGCTTCCTTGTGAGAAACCACAGTCACTCCTCTTCCCTGGAACTGCGACCAGGTCCCCTGCTCCCCTATAGTCACAAGGAATCACAATCATTCTTCTCCCCCTGGAGCTGGGACCAGTGCCCATGTTCCTTTGTGGCCAACCACAAGTGTTCTTCTCTACCCTGGAACAGCAACCCAAAACTATGTATGGGCAATAGAGTTGCCAATCAGCACTAGCTGCACCCAATGTCAGTAAAGGGTTCCTGTAATCTCTTTGCGACCCATTGTCCAACACCCTTACTGTCTCTGGTGTGAATGCTCCAGGTGCTGCTATGCCTCTCCGGAATTTGATTTGACATGCTATTTTAAAGTTGTTTGGAAGGAAATGTTAGGAAAGTTTACTTGGGTTCCTGCCTATGTTCCACTATCTTGTCTCTGCCTCTTATTTTTAACTGTTTGGGTTTTTTTTTGGAGGGGGGGAGAAAAGTTTCTTATCCAATTTGCCATTCTCATTTTAAATTCATTCATCTTTAAAATTATGACAATAGGTTTATATCTTTTATTTATTTTTTTCTGAACTAGGATGTTTTTCTTATGGTATAGAAACAATACTTTGTCACTTCAGTTATTTTCATTAATCTACTTTAAGCCCCACAGGTTCTTTTCCCTCACCCAGAAGCTCCCTCCCCCCATTTGTCATTCTTTTCCCTAGTTTTGGAGTTTTATTTAACTTATTTGTTCCCTTTTCTTTCTTGCTTTCATCTAGTTATATAATGCTTGCCTTTTTTCCTCTTAAAGCTTTCTCATCTCTTCTTCAGTTTCTTCTGTTAGTTTTTTTCATATTCTGCCTCTTTTTCTAAAAAGGATTTTATTTTCTCATTTTTTAAAAAAATTGTTCTCTTTCTGCCTCTTCTACACTTCATTCATGATCCTTATACCTCTTTATTCCTTTTTTAATATCTGTACTTTATTGTGGAATTAAAGCTTCTGAGTTTTCTATTTCCAAGTTCTCTTTTCTAAGAAGTTTCTATTTTATTGTGTTGTAGAGCTTTCCACCACCCTTCTTTTTTCTGTAGTGCCTCACTATTAAACTTTTACATTAATTTATGCAAGAGATAGAAATAATAGTATTCCATTATAGAAATTTTCCTGTGTTCCTCATTAATGTGTACTTCATTAGTATATCCTGAACCCTCCATGACCATTTTTGCTCATTTGCTATGAATTTCTCTGGGTCCATGCCCTCCCACCCTTCTGGATGCCAGTTTTCCTTTGGAACTCTGATTCCCATTCTTCTGAGGCAAGATTCTGTCTATATGGAAGCATAATTCTCTCAGAGATAGTGGTTCTCTAAGCTGCACATAGCTGAAGATTATACCACATTGCAACATTCTTATCTTCCATTATAGAATATCTCCCCCATTCATCATGGGATTGTTCTACAGTGGGACCTCCTCCCACCACTAAAAAGAGATTTCCTTTGTTCTTTACCTCAGTTCTAACCTTTTCCATTGCCACCTCACCTATTTTCCTATAGGCTTCTTCATTCTAAGAAACTACAGAAGTTATTTTCCCTTTATTGTTTTTACTATTATCTTGAGTATGTCACATGCTCATTTCTCTTTTATGTGCCCTCCCATTCTGCAGTTTAATTTCACAGAAATAGTAGGCAAACTGTTGTAAAGTTTAATTCATGAAGTTTCAAGCCTGTAGCTCCTGCACCTATTTGAGTTCCACTTTCACCCTTATCTCCTTGTGTACTTTTAAAAACAAATTTCTTAATGGTCTCTATGTTGTTACTTTGTTATTGTTGGGTTTTTTTTAATGCTTTTAACTCGATAGTTAACTTTCTCTTTCTCTTTTTTCCTGGTATAATTTATTTTGTTATTTGTTCCTTCCTTGGTTGCTTTGCCTCTCTTTTGTTTCTTTTGTCCGTGAGGTTTACAAAGCAAACAAAATGATTATATCTTTTTTTGGTAGGAATGATTCAAAACCTTTTACTAAATGTTCATCTGCTTTTCATTAACTATTAGCCTTTGGTTAACAGGATTTGCTCCTTTGCTCCTCAGAATACATTATTACATTCCTTTCAGTGGTTTCTGGTGGATACAAAATAGGGTTGTGTCATTCAGATTTACTTTCCTTTCTATTTCTTCTGGTTGTTTGTAGAATTTATTTGTTATTGGAATTGTTGAATTAACTGTGCCTTAGAATTTGTAGCTTAGGAATTTCCCTTCCCCTCCCCCTCATGGTGATCTATAGATTCTTTCAATTGGTGCTTTATTTTTTTGTATTCAGAAGTTCTGTGAAGTTTTCATATTATTTCTTGCATTATGGTTTTCATGTTGTTAGGTTTTTGTTTTGTTTTATTTTGTTTGACTCTTCATGTCCTTCTGAGAAACCTAAGATCCTTTAATTGTCTCTACACTTCCTGTCTTTGAAGTCAATAAATTTTGCATGTATAGATATTGTGTCTTCTTTTACCGTTACTACTTTTTGCTTCTCTTCTTCCCGATTGTCTATCACCTTTATATATTTGCATTCCAAATCAGTTGTTCTCTTTTTCCTGTGTTGCCAATTATTTTTGCCATCTAGACTCTGAAATCTGTTTGCATTTCTTATTTCTTTCTCGAATCAATCAGGAGCATGCTTTCTTTCATCCACAGGGTCCTCTGCCTCATTCAGTGTTAATTAATTTTCCTTTGTCTTGCAATATTTTTTCAGAGTTGTTTGAACTTATTTAGATCATTTTGAAGCACATTCCATTCTGTAATTAATATCTTCCCTTTTGGTTTATCTACATGCACTCAAGGTATTTTACTGAGCTTTCTTCCATCTGTAATCTTTAGTAATTTAGGTCTTTTTTCTTTATATTGCCCTATCACTCACTTTTGAGGGTGATTTCCCCACGGGCTAGATCTCAAAGCTGTCTCAGCTTCCTCCCAGGTTGAGGAATTCTCTTTTTACCATCCTTGGTCTCTGTCCTAAGTAACTTCTGGAGGGATAGAACTGACCTCAGTCAGGTGTCAGTCCCCTTTTCTTCAAGTCTAGTGGAGCCCAAATGCTGGCACCTTAAGTCAGTTACCTCTGTTCCTTAGTTCTCTGGCTGAGTGCAGAGCACTGCCACCCAAGGCTGAACAAGCTTCTATTTTCCTATATCTCCCCCACAATGGAGAGGTTGGGGGCGGGGGAAGAGTATATTGCAAGGGGAGGGAGTAGACAGGAAATTGAGGTCTGTTGCTTGTTGCCACAGAATAGTGATGTGAGTGCATGGCCATGGAGTGTACTAGCTAAGACAGCAGAAGCAGGGAGGGAATTTCTCAATAGACTCCTGAACACAATCCCATGGGTCTTATTGTGCAGCTCTAGCAGAACCTGGGGGACTGGTAGAGAAGGAGATAATGAAAGAATTTGAACAATTAGGGATTAGCCTTCCCTGATATTAATTCACCAAGTTGTTACCTTGTTAGGGACATTGGTGTCTTAATCTGTGGAGACAGAGGTAATTGGTTTACTTCTTATTGGTAATTCTTATTTTGGCAAAATTTGAAAGGTCAGAAGGATTAGAGAAAGTATCTAGTCCTTTATGTTGTTCATAACATGACCCAGAGGGCAGCTAGATGGTGCAGTGGATAGAGCATCAGTGCAGGAGTCAGGAGGACCTGAGTTCAAATCTCACCTCAGACACTTGACACTCACTAGCTGTGTGACCCTGGGCAAGTCACTTAACCCCAATTGCCTCATCCTGAGTCATCTCCAGTCATCCTCATGAATATCTGGTCACTGGATTCAGATGGCTCTGGAGGAGAAGTGAGGCTGGTGACCTGCACAGCCCTCCCTCACTCAAAAAACAAAGTCAAGTGCAAGTGATGTCATTATTTCTTGATGGCATGGTCTTCTTTGGCAACGAAGAATGAACACATAAAAACATAAACATGACCCAGAAGTGACCAAACATAAATTTTCATGAGGGGAAATGACCCTTTCTCTAGCTGTTCTGATTAACTAGAGTATCTACCTGAGACCTAGCTTTGGTACCTCACTCTGTAGGTCCTAGTTCATAGCCCCACCCACCAAGGCCGCTGAAGGTCTTGAGTGCCCATGAAATTAGTCAGGATCAAAGTTCTACAATATGTCAACAAAATAGGCTTGTCAAGGAACAGACAGTGAAAAG
This sequence comes from Bettongia penicillata ogilbyi, assembly GCA_023548195.1. Lineage (NCBI taxonomy): Eukaryota > Metazoa > Chordata > Mammalia > Diprotodontia > Potoroidae > Bettongia > Bettongia penicillata. The sequence continues at coordinate 7,175,749 of JAJHZJ010000131.1, forward strand.
TAAAGCCTACACTGTAGACAAGGACCACTTCTGGACCAGCTATCCTATTCAAGTACGATGGAGAAGCCACCAAGTGAGAAAGTATAGAGTTAAAAGGAGACAGAATAGAGCCTTGGGAGATACCCACAGTTTAAAATTTTAAATGTATCTATTACAAGCATTAATATCTCTCCCCCCAAAAGAAAATGTTCATCTTTAAAACAAATATGCATAGTCCAGCAAAACAAATTCCCACTTGCCATGTCCAAAAAATATGTCTCATTCTGCATTTTAATTCCATTACCTCTTTGGTATAAGGTGGGTTAATTGCTTTATCTTCAGTCCTCTCAAATTGTGGTGACCTCATCAGATCTCTTGGGCTCAATTATCATCTCTATACAAATAACTTCTGGGTGTGAATATCCAACCTTTGGAAATGTAGCTTGGAAATATACATGTTGGAGCTCTCTCTATAATTCCAATCATGCATCACTAACTCTAGGTTGAGCATTTCAAATTGGACGTCCCACAGATATTTAGAACTCAAAGCACTGAAAAAGAACTTACAATTTTTCCCTTCAAATCCATCTCACTTTCAAACTTCCTATTTCTATCAAAGGGGATCATTATCCTTCTAGACTCTCAGATTCAAAACTTGGGTAATATCCTTGATTCCTCATTTTCACTTACTCAGCATATACATTCAGTTTTCAAATCTTGTCATTTCTGCCTTCACTATATCATAAAAAACCCTTCTCTCCATTTACACAACCTAAGTTCAAGCCTTCATCACCTCTCACCTGGATCATTACAAAAGGCTTCTGATTAGTGTCTCTGCCTCTAATCTTTATCTTCTATGATTCATTCTCCATGGCTACCAATGTGATTTTCCTGAAGTGCACGTCGAATCAATTTATTCCTGTGCCCAATAAACTCCAGTAGTTCCCTGTTGCCTCCACAAACAAATATAAGTATCTCTGCTTGACTTTTAAAGACCTTCATAATCTAGTCCCAACCTATCTTTCTAGTCTTATTATATTCTACATTACTTTCCTTCCTGCCCTTTACAGTTCAACTAAGTTGGTCTTCTTGCTGTTTTCTCACACATAAAACTCCATGTCCTTTCTCTGTGCTTTCACATTACCTGTCCCCAATATGCCTGAAATGCATTCATCATGTCACCTCTACCTCTCACAATCCTATTTCTTTCATGATACAATTTAAGTACCACCTTCTTCATAAAGTCTTTCCTAATCCCTAGTGTTCCCAAGTTTCCCTCACTTCCAAAATTATCTTGAATTTATTTGATATATATTCTGAATATACTTGGTTTATGGAAAATGAGTCAATAATCTTATTATGTGCCGGGTACTGATTGGAGATAAGAAAACAGGTGAAAACATGATCTTTATGGAACTCACATTCTTATGGGGGAAATAACATATAAATAATTATATGTAGATCAGATCTATTCAGTGTAAATAGAAGTTAATCTCAGAAAGAAGGCACTAGTACTAGAGAAGACTAAGAAAAACTTCCTACAGATAGAAGGTTTTGAACTGAGTCTTGAAGAAAAGCAGGGAGGCCAAGAGGTAGGGGTGAGGAAGGAGAGCATTTCAGGTTTGGGAGATAGCCAGTGAAAAGACCCAGAGGTAAAAGAATGGACGGTTGTGCGCAAGGGACTTAAGCAAATCAGGGAATGAATCTGGATCATAGAGCGCATGGAATGAAGGAAAGTATAAGAAAGACAGGAAAAGTAGGAAGGGATCAGGTATTTAATGGCTTTAAATATCCAACAGAGAAATTCATCTTTGAGCATGAAAGAATGGAGAGGTCCTGGAAGTTACTGAATAGGGGAGAGGTGGAGACTTGCACTTTAAGAATTAATTTGACAACTGAGTAGAGGAAGGACTGGAGTGGGGAGAGACTTGAGGCAGGAAGACTGTTGTAATAGTCCCTTATCATTGTCACAGCAGTCATTGTGCAATGATGAGGGCCTTCATCAGGGCAGCATGTATGTAAGCCAAAACAAAGAGATGTATATAAGAGAGATTGTGAAAGTTGAAATGATGAGATTGGATAGCCAATCTTATATGTGGGGTGAATACAAGTAAGGAGCTCAGAATGATATTGAGGTTGTGGGTGTGAATGACTGGTTGGATGGTAGTACCCGTCAACATAAATATGGGGAAAAGATGCTGAGTTCAATTTTGAACCTGTTAACTTTGAGATCCCTATGTAACATCCAATCCAAGATCTTCAAAAAGCATTTGATAATGTGAAACTGGAGCTTAGGAGAGAGAGTAGAGCTGGAGATGAGAGATGGATAGATAGATGGATAGATGATAGATAGATGATAGATAGATGGATAGATAGGTGGATAGATGGATGGATGGATGGATGGATGGATGGATGGATGGATGGATGGACTTCTGTCTTCAAGTTGCCTGACTCTTTGTGGCCCCATGACCCATAGCATGCCAATACTGTCCATGGGATTTTCTTGACGAAGATAGGGGAGTAGTTTGACATCTCCTTCTCCAATGGACTAAGGCAAACAGACGTTTAGTGATTTGCCCAGGATCACATGCTAGTAAGTGCCTAAGGTCGGATTTGAATTCAGTTCTTCCTGACTCCAGGTCTAGTACTCTATCCACTGAACCACCTAGCTACACACCTATGTAGTGTATATATTTGTGAGTGTGTGTGTGTGTGTGTATTCTTTATGGTGATGATTCATACATTTTATATATTCATATGAGTCATAGATTCATATATACATGAATCATCACCATGAAGAAGATAATTGAACTCATGGAAGCTGATGAGATCATCAAGCTAAATAGTAAAGTAGGGAGAAGAAAAGTAGGCCCAGGACAGATCCTTGTGACCTGGATGAAAATCCAACAAAGAATACTGAGAAGGAACAGATAGAAAAATAGGAAAAGAACTAGGAGAGAACAGTGTCATGAAAATAGAGAGGGGATAATATATAAGAGAAGAGGGTGATTATCTGCATCAGGTGTTGCAGAGAAATGATAACGGATGAGGACTGAGAAAAGCTTTTACATTTGGCAAGTAAGACATCATTGGTAGTTTTGCAAAGGAAGGTTCCAGTTGAGAAATGAGATTAGAAGCCAGACTTCAGAAGTTTTAGAAGGAAAGAGAGAGGGATCTACCCAGTAGAGATAGTTTTCTTAAGGATCTTAACCAAGAAGAGGAGGGAGAAAGATAGGTAGGTAACAGATGCTCAGATCATATTGTTTTCTCAATATAATGTAAATTCCTTGAGAACAAAAACTTCTATTTTTTTGTCTTTCTGTCACTTTTACTTAGCATACTGCCTTGCATATAGAAACACTCAGCAATTGATCTTTCTGCTGTGTATCATCCCCTAGATGGGTGAGTGAGAACTACTCATGTATTAGGTCTTCTCCAATGCTTCATGAATTAACTTCAAGTTAAATGGTCCACCTTACTACTGATAAATTCTGTTTTAATAATTCCACTTGCACTGCTTATGTTTTTCAAGTCATTCTTTTTGAACTATAGCTTCTACGCTCATTTCTTCCTATTCTTTGCAACTCACACCACCACCTTAGCATGCATGTGCCATCAGGAACAATTGAAACTGCCAAGGTGGTTTTACAAACCCTAGAAGTTGTTGAGAATATTATACATAAATACACCTCAGACCATGACTGATTGTCTGGTGATCTCCTGTAGGTTGATGACCAGATTTGACTCTGATTCATGAAACTCCATACCAGTCAACCTTCCCAGAAACTGGAGAAGTGGGACATTTGGTTTTTCTCAACAATACATACCATGAGTCAAGTGACCTTCAAGCTAGAGCTCCCTGTTTTCTACCAGTTTGAGCTCCTTAAGGCCCACAAAGACTCTGGTCTTCCTTCTTGTGCCTTACAACCCCTCTCAGCAGTAATTAGTGGCCAAATGGAGTTTGTCATCTAGGAAACACAATTGAAGAAGGTAATTCCAATACCTCTTTGATTGAGAAAGAAGTAAACAGGAATCCACCAGGAATATGTTCCCAAACTATTCATGCCTTCCACTTCTATCTTCCCCACAATTCTAACCCTAAGGCCCAGGGAGACTCCCTAAAAGAGGGGTGGTATCTAGACCCAATAATTGACTAGGTGTGGAAGATTGGTGGAAAGAGCAAGTAGTCAGTTTTAATGCTTAAACATGCTAGACAAGCAAATTCAGCCACCAGGAATACTGTAGCCTACATCCTAATCCCTTCTGTGACTAACTGTTATGTCTTGATTTCTTGAGACTGGTCTTTGTTCTCTGGATCTCCCTTATCTGACACCATGACTCAGTCTCTGATTCTTGCTACAGTAAGTTGGTCTCTCCATGTTCTCATTCCTTGACTCCAGTTCCTATACCTGTTCCCCAGATCTCAGTCAGAGTCAATAAACACTGTCTACTCTATGCCAGCACTGTGCTAAGCACTGGGGGCACAAAGAAAGGCTAGGACAGTCCCTGCCCTCAAGGAGCTCAAAATCTAATAAGACCTACCTAAGAGAACCTCACTTGTCCCCTCTGCTTAGCTTTCATAGAAATACCCAGTTATGACTCAGACTCTAAACAGATGCTGCTTATGGTTTATCAGGCGAATTCCTCTAAAATACCAAGAAATACAGCTATAGGTCCCTTTATGCCAATCTGCAAAAACCCTCCCTTTATTTAGGATTTCATTTCCCTCTTAATCATGTTTGGTTCCCCTTTCAAAATTTAAGAGTATTTTCCTTGATAGATAAGAGGGAAATAAAATCAGAGTTGAATATTTTTGTTTTCTATAGAATACTAGACTTGGAGGGAGGAAGACTTGGGTTCGAATCCTATCTCTGCTACTTCCTTGTGGGACCTGACCCTCTGAGATCCCTATTAGCTCTAAATCTATGATCTATGCCTTCTCTTTACTCACTTTATACTTTTTTCCCAAGTGGGGACTGATATACTGCTTGAGTTTTTTTTCTTCTCTGAAAGGGCTTTAAAAATTCTCATCCCTTCTCTATTGTTCTTGTCACTTTTTAAAAGTCTCAGTTCATTCTGACAGGGTTCTTGTCAAACTTTTATATTCATCATTGTTTCTGTTGTCTTAAAAGCACACAATGCTTTAAAATCTTGGCTCATCAGAAAGCTTCCTGTATAGTGGGATTTCAATAGGCAGAAACAGGGAGAGAGTATTGTATGCATAGTGAATGATATGGGGGAAAGTACAAGGACAAAAAAGCATAGGATGGATCCAAAAATTGGCAAGAAGTCATTTGGATGGTAGAATTCATGTAGAAGAAACTTAGATAGGCTAGATCATGAGGAACTTTGTATATTAAGCTAAAAAAAATTTACCTTTAGTAGTCATTGAAAATTTAGGGCAAAGAATAAGGATAAGGCCAGTGCTTTAGAGAAAACTCTTTTGGCTATACTGCATAGACTGGAATAGAAAGAGATTATATCCTAGGCAGGGACTTCCATTTAGAAGGAGACATTGCAATAGTGCTAGTCAGACATAATGAGGACCTGAACTAGAGTATTGCCAATAAAGATTGGACATAAAGAGATATTGCAAAAGGAGAATCAACAGGATTTGGTCATTAATTAGATGGAGGATGGGGAGAGTCAAGGAAGAAGAGTACCACTCTTGTCCCAAGGATTCTTATCCTTCCTTTTTCTTTATTACTCATCCTATTAAAGTCCAGTTTGAATGCCAACCACTCTGGGAAGCCTTTCCTTGTTTTCACAGTTAGTAGTAATCTCTTTCCACATATTATTAACACAATAGCTTTTGTATATTTTGTGTATTTATCACATAATATCTTGTTCTATTATTATTTGTGAAAATGTCATAGGATCATAGACTTAGAAGCCATCAATCACATCCCCTACTAGGCTATAAGCTCTGTGAGGTCAAGGACCATGTTTTATCCAAACTTTCTATCTAATCTACTGCCTAAGCAAAATTTTAGTTCTGTGTATTGTATCGCCAAGGCAATATTCACAGCACTGACAGCAACTAGAATATGCCAGCATAGTTCTGAATTACAAAGTATAATAGACTCTTCATATAAAAGACAGGAGAAAAACATTTATTCAGATACCAAAAAGCCAAATTCATCATAGTAACCAAGAAGTCAATACACATTAGCACTACAGGGAATAAAGCCATTCCCAAGCCTTCCCTCACCCTGCTGGGGCCTTCCCACAAGCAAACACTCACAAGACTAGCTGTACCTGCCTGTCTCCTCTCTCTTCTGTCCTAACTGCTCTCACCAACTTCCTCCCAGCTCTGCTCCACCATTCATATTCTACCTGTTCAGCGACTTCCTCCCACCACATGTGACTTAGGCTTCCATCTGATTTAAGCAGATTAGATGGGCCTATTAATGGGCAGGAAAGATCTTCAAATTAAGCAAAAATACATTAACAATATATTTGGCCCCAAGATCTTTCTTATGCATTACATAAGTTAATGGGACAACTGGTGTCAACCAATATAACAGGAATCACACAAAATAAGCACATAAAGCAATATCTTAGGGTGGAGCTTGAGCACAAGCACCCCATCATTCTCCCCTTGAATGAATGGGGCCTAAAATCTTGGGGTAAGAGACAAAGGTCTCTTCTTCCATCTACTTCCTGCTGAAATTGGCTGTAGAGCTGTTCCTGCCTCAAGAGATCCAATTCAAGAAATCAGTTCTTTAGCTGGCATCCTCAGCTTGATTGATGCCAGGTCCAGCAGTTACACATCACATACATGGACAGGGGGTGACATTAGGCTTAAGTGATCAGACATCTGCAAGTGGAGGGTACTAAGCCTGCAGGAAACAAATCCAGCAAACAAGTTTAACACACAAAAAGCCAAAAAGTAACAAGGAGACAATAACCAGAAGCAGGGTAGATATAGGGTCAGCCGTGTTTCTGGAGTCCCTGAACCCACTATCATAGCGTCATTCACTGTAGAATATATGAGTTAATGGTACAATTTGGTAATTATTTTTTCCTGAATAAACAACTATTATGTTATCTTTCCTATGTGCTATAATTTCACAGCCTTTGGAACATCATCTGGCTTCTGTTTTATTCATACTTTAGCTCCCAATTTTATTCCATCAGTAGAACCTAACCCTTCATTTCCTCTGCTAGTTATTTTGGAAGGAGGGTCAGTTTTCACAAAGGGTATTGCTTCACAAAGAATAATAATCCCTTGAACTATTCTATCATTTTTACAAAACAGAGTGGGTTCTTCACCTACATTCTAGAATGTCACAATAATTTCTCCTTGATAACTAGAATCTATCACTCCAGTCAATACATATATCTCCTAGCTGCTAATCCTGATTAGGTAATATCCATCCAAAATTACTTTTAGGGATTCTCATACATATTCCAGTAGAGATTTTTCTTATTTCTTTTCTGTCCAACCAAAAGTCCTCTAAACAATGTAAATCATATCCTGCCAAACCAGGTGTCCTTGTCTATGGTGCTGGGACATCTTGCCTCACAGTCCAATACTCAGTATTTGGGATCTTATGTGTTTGTTGTTTTCTAATTTGTAGATTTCACTGTTATGTTTTATTAGAACTTAGCTTATTTAACTGTTCTTTCAATAATCCATTCATTCTTTCAATTAACTCAAACACTTGTGGATAATATGGAATATGATAGATCCATTCTATATTGTTTAATACACAATATCTCTTCATTTTATTACCTTTGAAATGTGACCCATTGTCACTTTGAATCTGCATTGGGGTTCCATAATGTAAACTTATAGTATCTAGAGTTTTACAGGTATTTTTCTGGGTTGCATTCAAGCCACTAGTACACCTGAATAAATGTCTATACAAATACATATAAATTTGCATCCTTTATCTTGGAGTAAGGGTCCAATATAATTTATTTGCCAAATTTAGGCTGGTACTTTTCCCTTTGCAATCTCTCCAGTCACTACCTGAGGAACAGTTTCTTTAGACATACATAATATTCCTCTGCTACTTGTTTTAACAATGAATGAGAGATACTAATACCTTGGTCTTGTGCCCCCTGGTGTGCAACCTGGACCCCTAAATGGCCAGTCATTTGATGGACCCATTTTACTAGTACCGGATCATCACTTGGTGTCAGAGCAGGGACAGTATGTTATCTTTCATAATGTTCTCTATCTCTTGTTTGGTGATAAATTCCTCCATTCTCCATAAATCTGATAAGTAAACTATTTGTTTGTTTGTCAAATAATGCCTTAAATTATTTGACTCCTGGCTCTCCTAATTTGTTGATAGTATCAGCTTTTATACCTGGATTGTGTACCCATTTGGACTTTATTCTGGTATATGGTATCAGGCATTGGTCTATGCCCAATTTCTACCACACTATTTTCCAGTTTCCTAGTAGTTTTTGTCAAACAGTGAGTTCTTATCCCAGAATCTGGGGTCCCTGGGTTTATCAAACAGTAGACTTCTATAGTCATTGACTACAGTGTCATGTGTACCCCACCTATTCCATTGCTTCCATTTATTCCTATGCTCTCCAGTGTTTCCAATGGGAATGGGTGTTGTATTTTTTCAAAAACTTTTTCTGCATCTATTGATATAATCATATGGTTTCTGTTAATTTTGCTGTTGATGTGATCAACTTATGCTGATACTTTTCCTAATATTGAACTAGTCCTACATTACTGGTATAAATCCTGATTTATCTGGAATCTATGAAATCTGATCAATTTCTCATGATAAGTTGCTATAATCTTTTTGCTAGTATCTTACTTTAAAATTTTGTATCTATATTCATTAGGGAAATTGGTCTATAATTTTCTTTCTCTGTTTTAGCTCTTTCTGGGTTAGGCATCAGCACAATATTTGTATCATAAAAAGAATACTAGATACTTGTTTTGATCATGGCTTTCAGGTAGTCAATTTTTAAATTGTCTCTCCTGAATCTATTTTCCAGGTCAGTTGTTTTTCTGATGAGACATTTCACATTGTCTGCTATTTTTTTATTCTTTTAGTTTTGTTTTATAATTTCTTGATTTTCATAAAGTTATTAGCTTCCATCTGCTACATTCTAATGATTAAAGAATTATTTTCTTCAGTGAGCATATAGACCTCCTTTTCCCATGTGACAAATTCTGCTTTTTAAAGTATTCTTCTCCTCATTGACTTTTTGGATCTCTTTTGCCATTTGTGTTAGTTTGTTCTTTAAGGTATTATTTTCTTCAGCATTTTTGGGGCCTCCTTTAGCAAACAGTTGACTCATTTTTCATGATTTTCTTCCATCACCCTCATTTCTCTTCCCAATTTTTCCTCTACTTCTCTTACTTGATTTTCAAAATCCTTTTTGAGCTCTTTCATGGTCTGAGACCAATTCATACTTTCTTGGAGGCTTTGGATGAAGGAGTCTTGACTATACTGTCTCCTTATGGTTGTATGTTTTGCTCTTCCTCATCACCAAAGTAAGATTCTATAGTCTGATTTTTGTCCTGTTTTTGCTCATTTCCCCAGTCAATTACTTGACTTTTGAGCTCTTTGTCAGGGTAGTTCCCTGCTTCCAGAGGGGGTGGATCCCCCATAATCTGTGGCCCTTAAGCTGCAGAAACAGTGTTGCCCCTGCTACTGCTGCAGTTGTCCTAGGTTCTTCCATCACCCTCCACCATCCTGGAGCTGGGGCTGGACCATTCTACTCTCTCACAGAAGTCTGACAGTTTTTTTCCACTGACCTTCGAATTTGTCCTTGGCATTTTGGGGTCATGAAGTCTGGAAACCACAACTGGTGCCAGTGATTCAATCCCCCTAAGGTCTGCTCAGGTCCCAGCTGTGCCAACATGACCCATGCTAGACTGCTCTCAGCCTGGTGCGTTAGACACTTCCTGTCGACCTTCCAAGTTGTCTTGGGCTAGAGATTTGCTTCACTCAACAATTCTGTGAATTCTGCAACTTCAGAATTTTTTAATCATTTTTTGCAGGTGTTTCACTGGGTTTGGGGGGAGAGCTCTAGCAAATTCCTGCTTTTACTTTGTCATCTTGGCTCCACTCCTACAACTGCTTTTTAAAAGGGGTCTACTGAATTCCAGATGAAGAGAGTTTCCTAGTCCAAAATCCTAAGCATTCATTTTGGCTTTGTTGTTTTTGCCATAAACTCTTTTGCATATTTGTGCTGTACAGTTTCGTGTAATTCCACCAGGCCACTTTGCATAGGTCATAAATCTAGGATCAATTGTTTAGCCTTGGCTTCTACAAAGGCTTTACTCTGCTCAAGTCCCTAATCAAACTCATATTTTTCCTAGTAATTTTACATAAGGATTTCAAAATTTGTCCTAGATGTGGTATGTGATGTCGCCAATATCCAAACAATCCTATAAACTTTGGGGCCTCTTTCTTATTGGTGGGGATAGGAAAATCCTAAATCTTTTGTTGGGCTTGCAGGAGAATCTCTCACAGCCCCTTATTCCATTGTATACCCAAAATCACATGGTTTGAGCTGACCCTTGAATCTATGCAGGGCTAATGGCTAATTTTCTACCTGTTGCTTTTCATATGCTCAGTTTAAAGTGTCAAACTCTTCTCCATTTCTTTTACATTTTTTCCCTATATCATAATATCATCTACGAAGTAGTAAACTGTACACCAGGTAGCTCTAATTCATCCAAATGTTCAGCCACAGTCCTATGACATATAGTGGGGTTATGCAGATATCCTTGTGGCAAACATGGAAAAGTATATTGTCGGCCCTGCCAAGTGAAAGCAAATTTGTCCCATTGTTTAGAATATATTGGAATAATAAAGAAAACATTGGCTAAATCAATAACTGTGTACTAAGTCCCATCATATTTCTGGATCCTTTCTATTAAGGTAATGGTATCTGGAACAGCAGCATACAAGGGAGGAGTCACCTTATTCAATCGTCTATAATCCACTGTCATCCTCCCATGTCCTATCTGACTTTCATACTGTCCAGACAGGATTATTTCATCAAATGATTGTAGGGACAAACACTCCTTACTCAACATATTCCTTTATAGCATTGATAACTTCATCTTGCCTACCTGGTATGTGATACTGCTTTAAAGTAACTACTTCAGAAGATTCAGGTAAAGTGATTAGGTCCACTGAAACTATATTAATTTCTATCTTCCTTATGGCAAATTGGTATTTCCCCTCAGGTAAATTTAAAGACATACCTCTCAATATATCTATTCCTATGATATATTCAGGAATTGGTACAATTGCTATGGTGTATTCTTTCTTAGGTAATTGTCCAATTTTCATCATTAGCTTGACTTGTCTGACTGATATTTCAGCCCCTCCAAGTCCTGTGATGGTGATAGGAGTTCCATCTTTAAACTTGTAAGGGAGGCCTCTGCCCCAGTATCTATTAATGCCCTAGTTACAACATTTGATCTGTTTTTCCAATACCTGGTCAAATTGATATAGGGTCTGTAATCCCATCTGTGTATTTCTTTAATCTGAGCTGGGGCTTGACCAATTTCCTATTCTCCCCAAAGGTGTGACAAATTTGGATACAAGCATTCAGGAGGATCTGTAGGGGGCAGTTCTTACTTCTCTATTCCATCTAGTATCAAGTCCTTTTCTCAGTACATTTTGTATAGTTCATTAGTTGTAATACCATCTATTCTTCAAAAATCTACCCCTGCTCTCAATAGAGCAGTAAACAATTCTTTCTTGTCAATCTATTTTGACTTTGAATCTGCTGTATGTTTACTCTTTTCTCTTGAAGAAATTTATCTTTTTCGTAGTCCCCTAAATCACTTTACTGTGAAATCTTGTCAGCACCTCTGAAAGACAGATCCCTATTTCCCCAGTTATTAGAGTCAGAGCTAGGTGTGTGTAAGCAAGAGGAGCCGTCTTCACTATTATATTCCTATGGGAAACTGAAAAGGGAGTGTCTATGTTTCTGATCATTATGGCAGTCTTCATTACATTTCCTTTAACTTTCTCAGATAGTCCCTAAGTGAATACCAAGGTCTATCTCAACTATCCCACATAGAGTTGGTAGGATGCTGCAGCCAAAGCTAACAGATTAGTCATATTGTTACCTCCTTACATACTGTAATCCCTAAAAGCTTGCTATACAAAGGGATTCTGACTACTAATTATAAATTTCAAGCAGTGCACTCCATCTATAGATACTCCTCTGGCCCCTTCATCACTGATTCTCACCATCTAAGATATTAACGATTTTATTAACAATTTTCCCATCTTGGAGTAAACAGACTCAAAATATCTGCTTAGGGAAATACTTAATTATCTCTATGTGGCCCCACTGGTTCTCCTGTTTTTGCTTTAGTATTGGGTATGCTCCTGCCAGAGAAGACTCCCTCTTAAACATTTTGGTTTTGTTCTGGTTTTGTTACATTTTCCTCCCACACACACTCCTGGCAGTCATTGCTGGATCTGTTCAAAGGCATGCACACCTCTTTTGCCATCCCTTCCCTTCTTCTTCTGAGCTAAACAGTCTTTTCTTCCACCTAAGACCCCCTAGCTTGCTCTTTTAAAGGAAAGTCTAAATGCTGAGAATTCCCATGCAAACTAGCTAATTATTTTTCCATCTGAATTTTTTCCTTTAGCAACTCATCTCTGCTTTCACACATAATGTGATAACCTATTAATAAAATCCAGCCTCTCCTATATACCCCTGCCAGTTCTTTCCCTGGTTTTATTGGTATTCCTTGCAAATATCTTTCCAAATATCTAGATTCTCCCTCCTTAGTTCCCAGTTTTCACAGGGTCCAGGACCCATTCCCTTGCTAGGGAGGAATAAGGTAAATCTTCCCATCCTGGGATATCTGTTTCTTCCTTTAAAGCCTTTCTGCCTCCAAATAGAGATTCTATATCCTGAAACACCAAATGTATCACCAAGGCAATATTCACATAGACAGCAAATATAAATATGCCAGTATAGTTCTAAATTGCAAAGTATAACAGACTCTCCCTATAGAAGGCAGAAGAAGAACCTCTATTCAGATGACAGAAAGCCAAATCTCAACACCAGAAAGCTAAATCCATCACAGTAACCAGGAAGTCAATACACATTAACACTGCAGGGGACAACTTCATTCCCAAGCCTTCCCTTTCCCCTCTGCTAGGGCTTTCCCACAAGCAAACACTCACAAAATTAGCTGTGCCTACCTGTGTCCTCTCTTTTCTCCCCTAACCACTCTCACCAACTTCCTCCCAGCTCTGTTCCACCTTTCCTGTTCCACCATTTCAGCAAGCTCTTCCCACCACATATGACTTAGGCTTCCATGTGATGTAAGCAGGTCATATGACCCTATTAATGGGGAGGAAAGATCTTTGAATTAAGCAAAAATACATTAACAATACAAATATAGAAGGTACTAATAAAGATTACTTGAAATTAATTGAATAAAGAATGATTCCTAAAATTTTGAGCCTGAGTGCCTGGACAAATATTCTGGCAGGGACATTAAAGGCAACAGGAAAAGTAGATACAGTGGAGAAAAATAGTTTATTCAGTTTAAAAAAATGTTTAATTTGAAGTACTGGGATAGCAGTAGGGATATCTAGTTCTAGGATATTTAGCAGACTATTAGAAATGCACTATAACTTAGGAGAGTAGTCAGGATGAGAGAAATAAACTGGAGAGTCATCTGCACAGAGGTAATAATTGAAACTTTGAGGGTAGTGAGAAAGTGCTAGGAAAAAAGAGGTAAGAGCTAAGGACAAAACCTTAGGAAACCTTAGCTTATAGGAGGAAGAAGTGAAGGAGACAGATGAGTAGACAAAGAGGTGGTCAAAGAAAGAAAATTGTGAAGCCTCATCGAAGCCAAAGGACAATTACGAGTAATCAGCAAAATCAAATGTAAAGTAGTCAAGGAGAATGAGAAGTTAGAAAAAGTCATTGAATTTCTCAGGTAGTTATTGCTAACCTCAAAGTTTCTGTAGAGTTGTAAGACTAGAAACCAAGTTACAAGAAGTTAAAAAACTGAGTAGAAGGTAATGAAGAAAGAAGTACAGATATTAAGTGTACATGACTCTTTGAGGAGTTTGGCTATGAAAGGCGGTTTGGAGATAAAATAGTAGCTCAATGTAGTAGCTAGATGAAGAGGATGTATAGAGAGATTTGAGTATGTTTGTAGACAGAGGAGAAGCAACCAGTGGAAAGTGAGAGGCTGAAGAAGCAGGAGAGTATAGATAATCAATGAAATAATTTAAAGAAGAGAATAGGATCAGGAACACAGGTAGAGCTCTTGGTAAGTAGAGATACTTCTGAGACAAAAGTTGAGAGGGTGGATGAAAGTAACAATTATGAAATATAAACAGAAAAAAAGCTGAAGGAGTTCATGTCAGATGGCTTCCATTTTCTCAGCAAAATAGTAGGTGAAGCTATATGCCAAAAGTAAAGAAGCTATTGTGGAATTGGCAACTTGAGAGAAGTGAAAAAGGTTTGGAACAAGCTCTACAGAACGTGATAGAGAGTAAACAAGTGGTAAATGAGAAGCAGTGTGGGTCCAGATGTCATTAGGAAGTATGAATTACAATTTACTAAATTGTGTAATCCAATCAGCCTGGAGTCATGGCTTTTTTCTCCTTAACAACGTTTGACTCCTTGGGAGCTGGAGTACAGAAGACTGAAAGGAAGGATTACCCACAGTTTGAAACTGGCAAGGACAAGAGTTAGAAGGATTCTAGAAAACCAGCAAGACCATTATTGGTCATGTAGTCAATTATGGGGTCTAAATTGGATAGAGAGGTAAGTGAGGACATTTGTGGATTAGTAGCTAGGATTATCAATCAACTAGATTTCTGTAACTACCAGTAAGGGTGAAGAGCTAGCTAAGGTAAGATGCATTGTCCTTTATTATACTTTTGTAGGGAATATCCAGAAAAACAAATTCTTGTGTATTTTTTAAGTGTATCATTTAAGCTAAAAAGTTAAATGTATTTGAAAACTATAACCCAAGTAATTGTTTGCATTTCACCCTGAAAACTTAAAGGGGAAGTTGAGCCATTCTGAACAGAGCGGAGAAAGTTTACCATCGCCAAAGAAAGAGAAAAGTCCCAAACACCTCTACCAGCCAGATATACAGCCGGATATTATTGACCTGAATGAAAGAGTGGAGCTAGAGACAGTGATGGACCCGAACTTCGAGGCTGAGTTGGATCTGGGGCCAGAACTTGAGTTTGATCTAGAGCCAGAAACTGAGACTGAGACTGAGATTGAGATTGAGACGCGACATGCTATAGGAACAGAAATAGAGATAGAAACAGAGTCAGAAGCAGAGCGCAACACTTATGATCAGCCATATGAAATGTCATACCAGAGACCATGCCAGTGGGATAATAAGGGCACCCAAAGTAGGGAATGCCAAGATATCTGGGACCAGAACTGGAAATACACGAACAAATCCTAACGTTCCTCTCTAATGTCCCAAGAGACATTCTCCCCCACCCAAATATGAATTGCTTAGTCATGGGGACCTTGACCTATTGATTGATAACTAAACCAACACTGACCTTGTAACTCATCTATGTACTTATGTTACACATGGACCCATGCTAAGGATGGGGATGGGACTCCCAGACCACATTAACATGCAAGAAATAGCACTGGATCTCTAATCATTTGTCAAGCTGCAGCCCTTATAGCAGATGTTTCCCTCTTTATGGGCCCTTAAGCCCATGATTGTTCCTGAGATTCTGGCTGACCATTGCTAATAGCTCCTTTCCACCCTCCCTCCCCACCATCAGTCTCTACACGTAAACACTGAGGTTCCAATAAAATACGCAGCTCTAGTTATATTCTGCAAAAAGCTCTGTATTCTTCCAGCCTCTTCTTCTTCTCACGCACTCTGAGGCTATAAGAGGATACGAAGGAGAGAATGTGTGTTCATGGGAAGGAACTGCTGGCAGTCAAAAGGGAAATCTGGCAGCTGTTTTACTTAGTCAAGGCTTCTTTGCAGCAATGACCATAGGAAGTAGGAAACAGTGGGGCAGGTAGGTGATGTTTTGCCAGACTGTAGAGATTGGTGGAAGAGGTTTGCTAGAAGGTTTGCAAATATTAGTTCAGTTGAAAAAATGTTTAAACTTATTAGGTCCTAAAAATCTGAGGCTAAAGGCTGTCAGGTGCAGGGCCTCTAGGATCTAGTCCTGCCCCCGACTCAGCATTGCAGACTAGTGAGATGCAACCAGAATGGAACTCTTACCAACAGTTCCTTTCCAGTCCTCCTTCCCTCACATTAGCTAAAGCTTTGAAACATGTTGCAATGTGTGACTTGGGATAGATCTCGCTTTGATGGAATGTGTGACCTCTTAAGAATTGAAAAAAAAAAACTTGAATACAATCATTTCTGCCCAAGTTCAATCAAGAAACTTCCCCTTTTAAACAACTGCTGATGCTGAGTTCAGCCAGAACGAGTTGTTGCATGCAACTCTGGATTCTAGTCTCAACAGTGTCACTTAGCAAATGAACCCCACTTTTCTCTGTTTAATAATCTTTGTTAGAACTTAAATCTCTCAGATCCCTCAGAAACTACGTCCATTAACAAGTATTTATTGTTCATCTACTATGTGCACAACTTTGTGCCTAAGGGAGTCACCCCAAAAATGACCTGCTCCTTACCTTCTCGCAGCTTATATTCTAGTTGGGGAAATGTTATACAAGCATATACAATGGCAATATTAAAAAAGTACTAAAATCCAAACCTCATAAGGGAACTCTTATAAGTGAGTTTAAAATTTAGAAATACTCGATCTCAAAGTACAGAATTTGTCTACATAAGAATAACATTAACAGACAAATCTATGAAGAGCTGTCATAGGCACACCTAGAGTATGGGCTGGGTGCACACTCTACACATGCCTACGATAATTTTTGGATGTGTGCCTTTGAGAGGCTGCTTGGATTACTCTTGAATCACAACAATCAGCTTATTAAAAATTCCACTGGAATGCACTCTAAATCCACAGCCCTAGCCACAGTAACCAAATAAATGGAGAAGGGGGGGCACTATTTTTAAAAAATGATGGACACAATAAAGCTAAAATAAGAAAGAACTCTGTGAGCTGATAATTAAAAGGTCTAGGTTTGTTTACAAATTGTAAAAAAAAAAAAAGAAAAGAAAGAAAAAAGAAAAAGAAAAAACCCTGAATTGCTAAGCCACTTCAAATACTTTCAAGTGGTGTTCTCTGGGTTAGTTAATTCAACTGGTTGCATTAAGATACTAGTAAGAGTAAGGTAGATTTAATCCTCCGGTGTGTTGAAAACAATGTGACACTCTGCACCCCTTCTTCAGAATTTTGTATCATGGATCACAGCAGAATGTAAGCTCTTTGTGGGCAAGGACTGTCTCACTTTTGTGTTTGTATCCCCAGCACAGTGCCTGGCATATAGTAGGTGCTTAATAAATGCTTGTTGATTGATTGACAAAGGGACTGGATAAGAGAGTGTGGATGGATCATCACAAACCTTTCCTCATTAGGGAGAAAATACTCTTCAAAGCACACTTAGTTTGCTGAAGGCAGGGTCACAGCAGCGTCATCTTTGTGTAGGAAGAAGTGGTATCATTAATACTAGAGAATCAGGGAATTTGTGAAGACTGTTTGTGTAGTACCAGACAGCTTTTACTCTGTTTAACTAGTATGATTTAAACCAATGCATAAAACCCATAAGGGCTCAACTCTGTTACACCCATGGTCAATTCTGAACCACTGGTCCTGATGAACAAGAGGAATTGTGTAATCCGAAGAAATTAATAATCACAAAAATCATAGAATGTTAGAGCCAGAAGTAATCTTAGCAATTATCTTAAACCCATGTTCTGATAACTTCCCATCCGTGACACATTGATCTCTAGCATAATCACTTTACTGAAATTAATAATCACAAAAATCATAGAATGTTAGAGCCAGAAGTAACCTTAGCAATTATCTAAAACCCATGTTCTGATAACTTCCCATCCGTGACACATTGATCTCTAGCATAATCACTTTACTGAACATTGAATTAGTTCAAAAGTTATTTCTGAACCAATGAATGCTGGCCCCTCAGTCCTTATTGAGTAGAGAGTTTGTAAACTGATGTCCCCCAAAAATAATTTTTTAAAATGATATAAAAATAAGCATAACCAGAAAAGACTACTGGCAACAAGCAAAGGTCAACTTAAGAACATAGGGAACACATATTTATACACATCAACACATGCATAATTCTCTCTCATGTAGCTACCCCCAGACAAACATCAATGTGCTTACATGCATAAAATATTTATACGAAGATATTCAAATGCTTACGCAAAAATATGGACATGTCCACACGTACCCAAATGCTTATACCCAGCTATATACAAATACTACATCAAAGAAAATGTTGGTAAGCACAAGAAGTATGTATGCAGAGATAAATATATGTATAGAAATACACATAGTAATCAAGCCTGAAAGTACTAATAAATAAATATGGACACACAGATTAATAGGTTTAGTAAAATATTAAGATGCAAAATCCATGAAAAATTTCCAGCTTCTCTGGATTCTCAAAATTCAGGAGGAAGAGATAAAAGAAACTTCATTTAATAGAACAAGATGATGCATTAAATATCTGGTAATGTGCCAGAACACAAGCTACTACAAAACAATTCTTACACAAATAAAAATGTACATGAATGAAAACCTAGTATTCATAGCTGCACACCATCAATTTACTTTTTTTAAAATGATACTTGTTGAATTATCATTCAGATTTCATACCACACTAACATTAGCAAAAGAGATGCTTTGTAGAATTAGACAAAATGATACAATTTATTTGGAGGAATAAAGAGATAAAAGAATATCAAGGGAGGTAATGAAGGAAATTTGATTATACTTGACCTCAAACTATATTACAAAGTAATAGTTATCCAAATGATCTGATGGTGGATAAAAAAAAAATTTAAGTAGATCAGTGGAATAGACCAGATCAGAAAGATATAGAAATACATGTACATGGTATTCCAGTGTTGATAAACCCAAGTATACAAACTCCTGGGAAAAGGGATACTTTATTCAACAAAAATCACTGAGAAAACCAAAAATAGTTTAGTAAAATAGGTCTAGGTCAGTATCTTATGCCTATATGGAAACATAATTAGACCTATAATTTCATTCATATAAGGAAATCCCGGATTAAGAAACACCCCATACTAGTGCAGTTTGGCACCTCCTCTGCATTTTCTAGTCTTATAGTTGAATAGAGCACAGAGAGGTTAAGCAGTTTATTTGGGGGCCACATTACCTGTATGTGTCAGAGATATTGCTCAAACCCATGATTTCCTTGTTCTGAAGTCAGCCCTCTACCCACTATGCTACTGGTGTCAAATGTAGATAGAAACAGGAGCCACTTGTCTATTCATAAGGACACCTGCTAGACACATAATGACTTAACTTTAAATGTTATGTTTCATTGAGAGCCACTAGGAGGTGCAATGGCTAGAGCACTGAGCTGGGAATCAGGAAGACTCATCTTCATGAGTTCAAATCTGGTCACAGACACTAACTCTGACCTTGAGCAATAACTCAGTTTGCCTTAGTTCTTCATGTGTAAAATGAACTGAAGGAGGAAATAGCAAACCACTCCAGGATCTTCACCAAGAAAACCCCAAAATGGGGTCACAAAGAGTCAGACACAACTGAAATGAACCAAATGTTTTACTGTAATTTTATTTTGTTAAATATTTTTGAATTACATTTTAATCTGGTTCCAACACACTTGAGAGTGTTGTGGGCCTTGTGTTTGACATTTCTGCACTACCCCACAGCTGCCCGTCAGAAGAAGCCCTGTGGAAAAATAGAAATGATCATCCACAAACCTTGTTGTGTGAACTCCAAGTAAGCACAGGATGTTATGAAAGTTGGGTATTGAAATGGGACTCTAGCGTATGCCACACCAGACTGAAATAGTATAGTAATTAATACTTGCTAAATGGTTTAATAATCATACTTACTGAACTTAAGTTCTTGGAGTGATGATTATACATTTAGACAAGCAGTAAACTAATAGATAATACGTGAATTTCCAAAAGCTTTTGGCTATGTTCCACATCAAAGGACATTAAAAATCAAAGTCATGAAACTAGTTTTCACTGTTTTGCAGTAGGAGGGGAACACCCAGAAAAATCTGTGGGGTCTTGCAGGTAATGTAAGCATCTAATGAATGCCTGTTGACTGTTGACTGTCTAAGCTGCAAGATTATATGATCACAGGCAGAAAAGTGGTAGGAGCACTTCATGCAGGACCATCTTATACTTTTAAAATAGTAAATTCCAAATGGGGAGATACTAAATATAAAAAGTCATATCATAAAACAAGTGAGAATAGAAACTTGTATCTGAAATCTTTCACAATCATGAATAGGAAAAATGGTAATGAGACACGATAGAAGTGAACATAAAAGAAAAAAATAGATCTTGATTATGTAAAATTAAAAAGATTTTGTACCAGTAAAATCTGTGCCTCTAGGATCAGAAGAAAAGATAACTGATCCAGGAAAATATTTGCATTATCTCTAACAAAAACCTGACATCTACATGGAATTAACACAAATATATAAGATTAGGACCCACTCCCCACTGGACAAGTGGTCAAAGGCTAGTTCTCAAAAGGAAAATACAAACTATCCCCCAAATGAGTTTTGTCAGTTTTTCTAACCCTGTAAAGTAATTCTTGGAGAGTTTCATTTTTATGGCACTGAATTAAATAAATTTAGGTAGTATTGTCATTTTTATTATATTGGCTCTGTTTGTCCATGAGCAATTAATATTTTTCCAATTATTTGGATCCATTTTTGTGCAAAGAATGTTTTGCAATTATTTTCATATGATTTCTGTGTGTGACTTGACAGGTAGACTCCCAACCCTGTAGTTGTTTCAAATGGAATTTATCTCTTCCTATTGTGTTTTGTTGGTGGGAAAATATAAACTATCAGTAACTACCTGAAAATGTTATCAAGATCACTAATAATCAGGGAAATTCAAATTAAAACAACCCTAAGAGATATACATAGGAATATGTAAATAAGGATGACACATTTTATAGTACTTGAAGGTTATAAAATGCTGTGAAATTCATAAGTATACACAAACTGATATTCGTACTTGTAAACATCTGGAAGCTTTTCATAAATGCCATAGGGACTTCCTTCTTGGGACTTCCTTTTTTAAATCTAATTCCTTAATTTTGAATAATTTCTTATTTGCTGATTTCAGTTTACTTGTTCCTCCTTTCTATCAACAA
The DNA here is from genome assembly GCA_023548195.1 of Bettongia penicillata ogilbyi. Taxonomy (NCBI): domain Eukaryota; kingdom Metazoa; phylum Chordata; class Mammalia; order Diprotodontia; family Potoroidae; genus Bettongia; species Bettongia penicillata. The sequence goes on from JAJHZJ010000131.1 coordinate 7,197,000, forward strand.
CCCAAATGGAGGAATGCTTATCAAGTAAACAAATACAGGATAAGAGAGACCTAACGACAGTAATTTGGGCCCACAAGTCCTGTGGTTTTTTTACTTTTCTGGAGACTTTTTGTGGAATGTATTCCTTCACTGAACTGATTCCACTGGATTGCCTCTCTTCTTTCAGCAGTAAGTAGAAGAATATGAATAGGGCCTCAAAAGTTTATGACTCGCACGTTAGGTGAGGTGAAAGGCAGCTTAAGAATAATTCTTATCCAACCTCCAGTCCTTTCTCTAGTTGAAGTCTAGCTTTTGCATTGCTTTAGAGCCATTCTAAAAGACTTCGCAGAAGAATCCCACTCTCCCAGGGACAATTTGCCTGAACTAAATCAGTTTCTAGTGTTCTAAGGATAGGACACATGACAGGAAGGAAAGGTCTATCTAACCAGCAGGTGCTATGAGCACAATGATTCTCAAGAAAATGGCCCCACCCAGATCTCAAGTTTAGAGTCACACTTTAAAGAAAACCTAAAAGTGAGGTCTGTGGCCCTGCTACAGGTGGGAGATGGAGAAAAAGAAGAATGTCATGATTGAGAGATTACTCAATGCTGTGATTGCTGATCTGATGTTCTCAGGTCTCAGCTCCTGGTGCCTATCAAGAAAAGTCACTTCCTACTCTCAGATTCTGTGACTATCCAAATGTATGTACACGTAGAGGCATAAAAACACTCAAAATCATAAGCAGGCCAGTATCGGAGAATATGGATGACTTGAGAAGTGGGAAGAGAGTGTGTCAAGTAATTGATTGGAGAAAGTAAAGGTGAGTTTTCTAAAAGTGGGTAGAATTAAAATTTCTGAAATCTTGATATCGTTTACTTCTAAATCTTACAAATTAGGGAGTTCTTTTAATGTTTGTTTTTTAACCTGATCCAAAAATTCATTCCTTATTCTGAAGGAGCATGGGGAGTGAGGGGTTAGGCTGAAACCCATTCACCTGAATAATCACCAAACTATTGACAACAGCAGCCATCTATTGACAAACATCGAGGACAATATCTAGGTTCCAGGGGCCCTCTGGTGGCCAAATGTTGACTGCCAGGCTCCTCAGGGCTCCAGGACCACGGGAAGAAACTCAATTGGTTTTTTTCATGTTTTCATCTCTCAAGCAATAAACAAGAGGAACGAGCAGTGAGTAGATATCTGGGGGGCCCCAAAGAAAAAAAATTTAGAAATTTTGGTGTGACTTAAGAGGCACTGGAAAGACATCTGTCTCCAAATATTTTCCCTGCAGATTGCTCTCCACGTTAAGCTCTCCTAGGGGCTTCTCCTGACCGAGATAAATTTGTGACTAAGGAAAGTTTGTTTTCAGACCTATTCTTCCCCTTTCACCTGTAGTTGTCCCAACGCTTCCCCCCAAAAAGAAAACCCTCACCCGCATTTTCCCCTCTCTTCTATACATCCTTTTGGTCTTAGCACTTTCAAGTTCCCATGCCTTTTGTTACCATGATCCTCCTGCAGAAACTTCCAGATTCTTGATCTCCTCATTCTGTGCAATAGAAGCTTGGTTTAATAGATGCGCTACAGGTTTTATACTCAAAAGAACTGTATCTGAGCGCTGGTTCTGACACTTAATATTTCCATGATTTGGGGCAGGCCACCTAAATTGTTCTAAGCTTGTTTCCTCACCTGTAAAATGGGAATATGAAATATGCCTATATCACAAAATTGTCAGGATAAAATAAGAAGATAGGTGTGAAAATTATATCCATTAAAGGTAGTATTGCCATAGAACTTTAGGGCTAGGCTCTGTCTTCTTTTGTGTCAGCTAGATAGTGTAACATACAGCAATCGGTGTCAGTTTAAGAGGGATAAGAACCTCCCTGACTCCACCTCCAGGTATACTCTTCCTCTCCCAACATTTTAACAGACTTTCTGGAGATAATGCCTTCACCTTAACCAACTCAGAATAACAATTTTGATGGTGAAAAGTCTGGGAGAGGGGAGAGCAAACTAGTGGGGGAGATATTTGGAGACAGATGATGCCTTTTTGGTGCTTTTTAGGTTATACCTTGCATGTGGCCAGTTAAGGCAGATACAACAAGCCTGGCTACTCTTGTCTATAAGTGCCAAGACCAAATTGTTGACATCTGGGACTTACCTAGAATAGGACTTTGGAGAGGGAGGTGTATAGAGGAAAGAAAAGTTCAGAGATCCCCCTGCTAGGCATATGCATATGCCAAAGAGATCAAAAACAAGAAGAAAGGTCCCATATACATTAAACATTCATAGCACTTTCTGTGGTACAAAAACAATAGACAACTGGAAAAGATGACCATCGATTGGGGAAAGTTAAACAAATTGTGATACACAAATGTAATAAAATATTCTTGTACAATGATTAATATGAATTCAGAGAATCATGGTAAGATAATGAATTGGAGCAATGGTTGTGGAGAATATAGTTTGATGGACCTAATTCAGAAATCCTATCTACAGCAGAGTTTCATTCCATTGGGAGACCTTACAGAAGATGTACTTTTGCAAAGTCAGTTAAATCAGTGAGTTCTCAGTTGGGGACTGTGTTTTGTTTCTTTAGTGTGGAGTTGCACACATATATCCCCATAAAGATGAGCTCTATTTAAAGCCAGTTCACTATTGGATTGCTAAAAGAGATTTGGGTGACTGGATCTAAGCCTTTCCCCATGGCCCACCGTGCCCTATGACCAGCCTTTGTTGGGGGTGATAAGATGACTCCTAATGCAAATAAGTGCTGTGGGAACAGCATGAAAAAGGCATATACTCAGTGCCTGTCTGGGTGAGCAGAAGGTAGCAACACACTCTCCTGTAGGGAACTTTAGGTATGGCTTCTGAAAACATGGGGTTGATAAGGAGGAAATTGATCACCAGCCTATGAGAGTACTAGTAAAAGTATATCACATCTTGCACCAGGACGATAAGAGCCTTTCAGCCTACCCAAGCCTAAACCCTACATGGATATTAGGGGACTGTTAACCACCAGTAGCCTTTCATAACAAGGGCCCCCACAGGTCTGTCAAGACACCCTAGGTACTTTGTAACACAAGTTGTTATTTAATGGTGATTGGTGGAAACAAGATGTTATCTAATACCTCTCTCTCAGAGACAGGGTATCTTGAGCTCTTGGGAATCCATATTTGTAAGGAACATTTATGGAGAACTTTACGCCACATATTCTAGGTAAGGCCAAATAAATACCCTTGGAGTTGTCTGAGTCATCCTATGTAGTTAACACTATTTAGAAGCAACTGGTGATTCAGTGGATAGAGCACTGTTTCTGGAGTCAGGAAGACCCGAGTTCAAATTCAGTATGGGCAAGTCACTTAACTACTGTTTGCCTCAGTTTCCTTGACTTGAAAATAGGGATAATGACACCTACTTCACAGGATTGTTACAAGGTTCAAATGAGTTAACTGTAGAAAGCCTTCCCCTCTCTTCTTTCTCCCTCTATTCACATAGGGTATAATACCCTTAGTTGTGGGTACTCTGGCAAAAGTAATATAAATTTTCATCCCTGAAACCTTGCAACATATCTTGAGGTTTACTGGCTAGATTTCTTTCTTAAGGACCATGCCTTAAACCGAAATCACTCTGGCTGTCATGGATTGGTCAACAGTAGGTCCCAACCCAAACTCACCTGCTTATTGTTTGGGCCCTGAAGGCTCAGAGTAAATGTAAATAGCAATTGTTTCTGTCTTAGTTAGAAACCCTAAGGATCTTCCCCTCCCAGATTGCTTACTTTCTTTTTATTTCTTTTGACTAAGTAAAAGAGACCACTCTTTGCCTCATTTCTTACCTATCCTTAATCACTGAATGGGCCTTGCCTCAGTCAATCTGACACTTGGCATAGAGATCTTAGCTTAAAAAGGCCAAAGTTTCCCACTGCATCTGGGGCCATCTCCCAGTCATCTTGATATATCTATTATATAGATATAGATATCAACATATGTATACACACACACATACACACACACACACACACACATACACATACACATAGCCATTGAACCCAGATGGTTCTGGAGAAGAAGGTGAGGCTGGTGACCTTGTCCAACTCTCTCTCCCTTAAATCCAGTTCACATAGCATCACCTTCCTGATATCAGGGTCCTCTTCAAGAAAGAAGGACAAACCACCACAAAAAGCCTTTACTCTGGCATAAAGTAGTTGCTTTATGACATGCTTGATTCCCTTCCCCTTAACAACAAACCATGCTGGGTCTTAGAGGAGTGGAAACTGTTTCCTTCCTATAAAAAGAGGAAGAGGCTAGTGTACTTTACTACACTACCTCCCCTCAGGAGACCCCTATGGGACTTGTGCTTATTGTTGTCTGGTCTTCCTAAAAAGGAGGGAAGTGAAAGGCATGTTGGCACCTGGGAACTTGCAACTGAACAAAGCTTTCATGTCAACTCTTGAGACCATTTCTGAACCAAGTAGCCTAGGCTCCCTTGAGCAGTATGGAGTCATCTGCTCTCTATTCCTATGCCTGAGACTAGTGAGGAGCAGTTAACTTACACCTAGCAAGGAGTCCAATATAGCATTTATATTCTGCCTTAAGGTTTTCAAAATGTTTTACAAATATCTCATTTTATCCTCATAAGAACCCTGAGATAGGTATTATTTTCTCCATTTTACAGATGTGGAAACTGAGGCAGGCAATTGTTAAATGCCTTGCCCAAAATCACACAGCTAGTAAATATCTGAGGCTATATTACAATTCAGGTCTTCCTGATTTCAGGTCAGTGCTCTGCACCATCCCACCAGCCTTCTTTAGGACAACCAGAACTCCTCCTTCATATGACCAGTCTGGTAGGCAGAGACCCCATTTCCTGAAAACATTCATGTCTCCCATTACACTGATGAAATAGCATCTGGACATGATTTCAGAAAAAGCTGGGAAATCTTATGTGAACTGATACAGTGAAGTGAGCAGAACTAGGAGCACATTGTAGACCATAACAGCAATATCATAAGGATAATCAACTCTGATCAAGGCAATGATCCAGGAAAATTCCAAAGGATGCATGATGAAAAATGTTATCTACCTCTAGTGAACTGATAAACTCTTGAGTGCAAATTGAAGAACGCTTTTTTAACTTCTTAAAAAAAAATTAATGTTAAAAATAAATAATAAATTTATTTCTTTTAATGTTTAAAAGAAATCCAGTGATAGGAAGAACACAGATGATTCCAGGTACAGTTCAGAAGAAGATAGTAACAATAGCTTCCCTATAGTTTAAAAAAGTTCAGAGATTTATTGGACTCTGGTTTGTGGAAAGCCTACATTCCCCAACTGGAAATCCCAATGTCCTCCATTTACTGAGTAATCTACAAGTCTTCCTCTTTCAAGTGGATCCCAGAAGAGGCTACAAACAGCCTTGGAAGATCTACAACAGGCTCTGGAGCAGCCTCTCTCCTCAGGCCAGTATGTCCTATTGGTGCCCACATTTTCAGAGGTCTCGGTTGATAGGTACCCAAGTGAACCTTTGAAAAGCTTCTAAGGATGGCCAGACCAAACCACCATTAGGCTTCTAGGGCCTCATGCTTCCTGAAATAATATTACTTGCTCTACCATTAGAAAAGCAACTGGTCATCTAATATCAGTCCCCAAATGCTATCCAATAGATGTTTACCCTTTGTAATACCCTTTAACCAGGATTGCTTTTTTTTTTTTTTATAATTTGAGTAGTATGGAAGGATCCCCCTAACAAAATGAGTAGGACACAGGGGGCTTCTGTGGATATAGCTCATTAAATATTGTGCTCACTCAGTCCCCTCAGATGTGAAGCACCCCTCACAAATAGGTTGAAACTTGAGACCAGAAGGTAAGACCTCCATTCCCATCTATGACACTTTACCTTCTTTACTGGGTCATGCTTATAAGGACTGGTTTCCTAAAGGACACCATGGTAATTTAATTTCATCCACCAGGAAAAACAACATCCTTCCTTCTACCCACAAGATTGGATCTGCTTCCAGCCTGGCCACCACAGTTATCATCCAGGACAGCAACCCCTGTAGAGAAGAGTCTTAATACCCTCACCACTAGCTAAATACCAACTGCCATAAAAGGACAGAGAAGCTCAAGAGTCCTAGGTGGAGTAGTGTGATATCCCCCATACCTTGTATCTGGTCTCGTTTCTACTTGCCTGCCCCTCACTGCCATCTCCCGAGGATACAGCCCTTAGGAAGATGTATCCTCAGAGGTACAAAGAAAGGCAAAAAACAGCTCCTGTTTTCAAGAAGCTTATAGTCGAATGGGGACAGTAAATGCAAATACATACAAACAGGATAGAAACAGGGTAACCTGGAGATCATCTCAAAGGGAAGTATTAAAGGGGACTGAGAAAGGCTTCCAGCAGAAAGTGGGACTTCAGCTGAGACTTGAGTGATACCAGAGAAACCAAAAGGTGAAGGGGAGGAAATGGTATTCTTGGCAGGTGAAACAGCAAGTAAAAAAGTATGGAGATGAGATAGGGGATGGAATGTCACATTTAAGGAGCTCTAACGAGACCAGTTTCACTGAAATGTATAGAAGTGTATAAGGAGCCTGAAAAAGTAGGAAGGAGCCAGGTTCTATAGAACTTTAAAAGCCAGAGGAGTTTATATTTGATTCTGGAGGTCATAAGGAGTCACTAAAAATCCTTGATCAAGGAAGTGGCATAATTGTTAGACTGTTACGATACTTAGAAAAATCATCTTGGCAGCTGAATGGGAAAAAATGATTGGAATGAGAGGAGGTAATAGGAATTAAAAGCCTACTGTAATGATCCTCGTGAGAGATGATGATGGTCTGAACTAGGACTGTGGTTGTATGAGTGGGAAGAAGGGACATATATGAGAGATGTTGTTTGGCAACAGAATCAGAGATGACATGAAAACTATAGTCCTGGGTAAACGGGATGAAGATGGTACCCTTGCTATTAATAGGGAAATTTGGAAATGCAGAAGGTTTGAAGACAAAGATAATGAATTCTATTTTGGACATGTTGAATTCAATATGCCTTCAGGCATCTGTCCAAGAGACAGTCATAGATTAATGACAGTAGTTAAGGAAAGAGACTAGGGTTAGATATATATAGATCTGGGAATGATCTGCAGAGAGATAATTGAACTCAGGGGAGCTGATGAAATCACCCATTGAGATAGCATAGACAGAGAAGAGAGGAAGAGTCAGGCTAGAACTTTGAGGTTCACCTACGCTCAGTTGTCGTAACACGGATGATTATGCACCAAAGGAAGCCGAGAAGGAGCTATTGGAAGGTAATCAGGACAAAGCATCACAAAAACGTGGCCATCTCCCGGGGAAATAGCCCTTAGGAAGATGTATCCTTCCTTAGGAAGAGGTACAAAGAAAGGCAAAAAAGAGCCCCTGTTCTCAAGAAGCTTCTAGTCCGATGGGGACAGTAAATGCAAATACATACAAACAGGATATATACAGGGTAACTAGGAGATAATCTGAAAGAGAAGGCACTAGCATTAAAGGGGACTGAGAAAGGCTTCTGGCAGAAAGTGGGACTTTAGTTGAGACTTGATTGATACAAGAGAAATCAAAAGGTGGAGGGGAGGAGACAGTATTCTTGGCAAGTGAAACAGCAAGTAAAAAGATATGGCTGACTCCAAACCCTTCCCCAGGAGGGACAGTATCAGAAACCCTTTTTGGTCCTTAGCCTTTACTCTCAAGGTCTGGTATTTTTTTGGTTGGGAAAGAAAGGTCCCTGAAGATGGAGTGGGGTCTCTGAGTCTGGTACTAGTGCCTGGTCCATCCCTGAGAGATGGACATTGTGTGGGACAAAGCTTAGTCTCCCAGAGGGATTAAGGTATGTGTTGCTTCAGGAGGGATGGACTTACTTTACTCCCAGGAGAGTCAGAGTGGGAAAAGGAAGAGTAGCTCCACCAAAAAATAAAACAAAACAAAATTCCTATGAGCTCATCAGGAACTGCACATGTCCATGCAGTCTTGGCCCTGGTGAAAGGCCCAATAGACACTTGCTGGGAGGAATATGTCAAAAGCCCCTAGCAGATAACTTGCGTGTATGGTAATACCTGCAGCCAGAAGGGCACCCTAGCCCTCATTGCCACTTTCTCATAGGAAAATGTTTTTAAGCACAGAACTCATGATAGCACATGAACTCCAAATGCTGAAGTGCCTACTAGCCAAGGATAGTGGGTCAAGGCTGCCAGGACAATTATATAGGTGCCCAGCAGTAAGAGATCACCTAGACCAGGCAGTGACCTACAGAGGATGTCTAGGGCCTGGATACTGGCAAAATTTCCTAGCACAATAGCCAAGTGATCAATATGGTGCCTGTAGGGTAGGCAAGAGTGACTCTGCATGGCAAGAAGTACCCTTATTAATCAGGGGATTCACGGGCCCCCACAGCTCCAGCAGGCAGGCCCCACTGGCTGAGCACAGTTGCAGTGAACTCTTTCTACTACCTCTGGCCTTTGTGACTTTCTCTCTTGGCTCCTGAAGCGGTGATCTCTCTCCCTCTGAAGTGGCTGCCTGGCCCTGTAGTTCACTCCCCAGGTAATTTTGGAGGGTACTGATGGCAACAAAACCCTGGAAAGCTGCCACTGAAGTGACAAGCGGGTCAGGTAATACCTAGGACAATGTTTTCACTGAGAAGTACTCTTCCAAGTAGATGAGCACCATAGAGACTGAAAGGGTGATGCCAGTGGGGGAAAGCATTAGGATCCAAGAAGGATGCCAAGGGAATATTGTGGAGCCAGTAGAGGAGGTTGGCTGACTCTCCAGGTGCACTCCAGGTGCTATCAATCAGACAAACAATTAACTTTTAGAAATCTATATTTTGTTATTCAGTTGTCTGACTGGTTTTCTTGACAAAGATACGGCAGTGGTTTGCCATTTCCTTCTCCAGCTAATTTTTCAGATGAGGAAATGAGGAAAAAAGAATTAAGTGACTTGCATAGGGTCACACAGTAAGTGTCTGAGGCCACATTTGAACTCAGGAAGATGAGCCTTCCTGACTCCAGACCTGTCTCTCTATCCTCTCTAGCTGACCAGTGTTGATGTATTTTATTTCCTATTTGACCTAATCAATTATGTCTCTCCATATATGCCTGAGTTTTATGCCTTCTCCCAGTTGGTCAAATAGGAAAGTACATATAGAATTCACGGGGGAAATGGGCTAAAATGTATAGAGTACAAGCGGAAAAACTCACAGCCCCTGGAAGTATTTTTGCCAGAACCTTCAAAATGACCCCTGATAGAAAAATCACCTTTTGTTTTGGATTCTTTATAAAGTCTTTAATCTGCTGTCATTACATTCATTCTGAACTTGGCTCCTGAGACAGACACCATTGTCAGTCAGCTACTCTGGGGACACTACTAGAACACCAAGGAAAAAGTCTAAATCCCGTCGATCCTTTGAAGTTCATGAGGCTCCTCTGGCCAAAGTGAGGCAGGAGGCCAAGCTTGGGCCAGGTTTTGCTCTGCCCCACCAACTGATTACTCCTCAGTGGGTTAGCTGGAACATTCCCTCTTCTCCATTGCCTGGTACTGGTCAGCAACTTCTACATTCCCTATCCTGCCTCCCAGCATATCCACCCTCCGCCTCCCAGATCACTCTTTGGAGGATGGTTCTTTGCTCAGAGTTAGAGACCAAGTGACTAAGGGATTGGAAGCAAGAGCCCCAATTCTCCTCTTCATATAATGAACAGCAATGGATGGTTTTCAAGACTGAAGATCCATTTCACTATATTATCCTTCTCCTCTCCCCACCTCCCACCCAAGCTCAATCAAGGGCACCATCATCTTTCCAGTCACAGAGGCTCATAACGATGGTGTTGTCATCAGCTCCCCACTCACACTCATCCCAATATCCAAGCAATTGTCAAATCTTTTTGTTTCTACCGGCACAACTATTATTGCAACCACTTCCCCAATTAAAAGCTTCATTATTTTTCTACCGAACCACAGTAGTAGCCTTCTCATTTAATTTCCTCCCTCAAGTGTCTCCCCATTACAACCCATTCCTTACAACTGCCAAAGTGATTCTCCTAAAGTGCAGGTGTGATCATGTCACTATCCTACTCAATAAACTCCTCTAGTCGCCTTTTGACTACAAGATCAACTATTTCTCAGTTTTAGCATATCCTTTTAAAAACTCCTTATTTTATGTAAGTTTTATAATGTACTTTATTACTAGTACAATAGAACACATGTATAATTTATAAATAAGTAAATATAAATATTGCTAGTTGTGTAAAGTTTAGTAGAATAGAGCTACTTGTGCAACGTAATAGTGCAGTAGGTAGAACTCTGGGCTTAGAATCAAGAAGACTCATTTTCAAGAGTTCAAGTCCAGCCTCAGACATTTTCTGGCTGTGTCACAGGGAAGTCACTTCATCCTGTTTGCCTCAGTTTCCTCATCTGTAAACTGAGTTGGAAAAGAAAATAGCAAACCACTCCAGGATTTTTGCCAACACAACCCCTACTGGAATCACAAAGAATTAGACACAACTGAAATGATTGAACAGCCCAACAAATATAAATATATTGTTGGCATGTGCTCAAAATGTTTTATAAATAAGGATACATGATGAAAAAAAGTTTGAAGACCACTTTCTTTGCTCTTGAAGCAGACTGTCTATATTGCCTCTTTGAGTTTGTTAATAGAAAATGGACTTCCGAACTCTCTCCAATCTGCCTTCTTCCTCCTGTGTGCCTATAAAGATCCATTCATAGATCTAAGAAAGACACAATTCATGCTGAGAATCTACCCAATTATAATTTATTGATGTTAAAACAAAGGGTAGCCAATGGCACAGCAACTGGGGCTGCCTTTCCCCTGATTTGGGAAATGCTATACCATATGATGTCTATTCAGCAGCTGTTTAGTCCTTCTAGATCTGTACAGTTTATGTTTACCCATGTAGCCTATGTGTATGTCTGTATAGGTTTGTCTAAAGGCAGTTTGCTGGAAGCCATAAACAAATCTCTCTGGAATCTAACCCCTCTCTAAGGGAGCTTATGATTCCTTGTTTGAGGGAGGACAGGAGATTAGAGCTGTTTGGCTGAACTACTCAGCTCTTCTAGTATAAAATTATATCAATCTGTCCCTCTAAATATTATTAGTCTAGGGAAAATTATTTTTTATGTTCACATTGTTTTCCTGATCACTCTCCCTTAGCTGAGAAGAAGAGTCCCAAGCTGCACTTCTTTTCTTTTTCAAAACATTTAAAAATTTATTTTATTTTTAGTTTTCAACATTCACTTACATAAGATTTTGAGTTCCAGATTTTCTCTCCAGCTATCCCATCCCTCTATCCCAAGATAGCATGGAATTTAATATACATATACATTCATATTAAACTTATTTTCATATTAGTCATGTTGTAAAGAAGAATTACAAGCAATGAGAGGAACCGAGAGAAAAAAGAAACAAAAAAAAAAGAGAGAGAAATAGTATGCTTTGATCTGCATTCAGACTCCATAGTTCTTTTTCTGGATGTGGATAGCATTTTTCATCATAAGTCTTTTAGAGTTGTCTTATATCCTTGCACTGCTAAGAAGAGGTAAGCTTATCATATTTAGTCATTGCACAATGTTGCTATTTCTCTGTAAAATGTTCATCTGGTTCTGCTAACTTCATTCAGCATCAGTTCATGTAAGTCTTTCCAGTTTTTCTCAAATCTGCCTGTTCATCATTTTTTATGGAATAATAGTATTCCAGTACATTCATATACCACAACTTGTTCAGCCATTCCCCAATTAATGGGCATCCCCTCAGTTTCCAATTCTTGGCCACCACAAAAAGAGTTGTTATAAATATTTTTGCACATGTGGGTCTTTTCCCCATTTTTATGATCTCTTTGGGATACAGACCTAGAAATGGTATTGCTGGGTCAAAGGGTATGCACAGTTTTATAGCTCTTTGGGCATAGTTCCAAATTGTTCTCCAGAACGGTTGGATCAGTTCAGAACTCCACCAACAATGCATTAGTGTTCCATTTTCCCATATCTTCTCCAACATCTATCATTTTCCTGTTTTGTCATGTTAGCCAATCTGAGAGGTATGATGTGGTACCTCAGAGTTGCTTTGATTTGCAGTTCTCTAATCAACAGTGATTTAGAGCATTTTTTTTATGACTATAGATAGATTAGATTTCTTCATCTAAAAACTGCCTATTCATACTCTTTGACCATTTATCAATTGAGGAATGATATGGATTCTTATCAATTTCACCCAGTTCTCTATATATTTTAGAAATGAGGCCTTTATAAGAGACACTGGTAGTAAATATTATTTTTTCATTAATTGATTTATTTTTAGTTTTCAACATTCACCTCCACAAGATTTTGAGTTCCAAATTTTCTCCTCTTTGGCCCACCCCAAGATAGCATGCATTCTGACTACCCCTTCCCCCAGTTTGCCCTCCTTTCTCTTATCCCCTTCTCCTCTATTGTAGGGCAAGATAGATTTTTATACACCTTTGCCTATATGTCTAATTTCCCAGTTGCATGTAAAAACAATTTTTAACATTTGTTTTTGTAACTTTGAGTTCCAACTTCTCTCTCTTTTTCCCTCCCCACCTACCTCCATTGAGAAGGCAAGCAATTTGATATAGGTTACAATATATAGTCATGCAAAACACTTCCATTATGTTGTGATGTGTTATGTTGTGTTGTGAAAGACTAACTATATTTCCCTCCATCCTATCCTGCCCCCCTCCATTTATTCTATTCCTTCTTTTGACCCTATCCCTCCTCAAAAGTATTTACTTCTAATTACCCCTCCTGTCATTTGCCCTCCCTTCTATCACCCCCTTTAATCCCTTCCCCCCTACTTTGCTGTAGTGTAAGATAGGTTATCATATCAAATTGAGTGTGCATGTTATTCCCTCCTTAAACCAAATCCTATGAGAGTAAGATTCACTCTTTCACTCTCACCTCCCCTATCTTCTACTGATTGAAAAAGCTTTTTCTTGCCTCTTTAATGTGAGAGATAATTTATTCCATTCTATTTCTCTCTCCTTTTTCCAATATATTCCTCTCACCCCTTAATTTTATTTTTTTATTTTATTTATAAAATAAAATAAAATTTATTTATAAATAAAATTTAATTAATTTAAAAAATTTAATTTAAAAATAAAATTTATTTATAAAAATTATATTTTTATTCCTTCATATTCAACTCACCCTATGCCCTCTGTCTATATGTACATAATCCCTCCAACTATCCTAATACTGAGAAAAGTCTCAAGAGTTATAAATATTATCTTTCCATGTAGTAAACAGTTCAACTTTAGTAAGTCCCTTATGCTTTCTCTTTCCTGTTTACCTTTCTCATGCTTCTCTTGATTCTTGTGTTTGAAAGGCAAATTTTCTATTCAGCACTGATCTTTTCATCAAAAATGTCTGAAAGTCCTTTGTTTCATTGAATGACCAATTTTTCATTCCAAGCCTTTTGACCCCTTAATGTAGAAGTTGCTAGATCTTGTGTTATCTTGATTATATTTCCACAATACTTGAATTTTTTTCTTTCTGGTTTCTTGCAATATTTTCTCCTTGACCTGGGAGTTCTGGGATTTGGTTGCAATATTCCTAGTAGTTTTCCTTTTGGTATTGTTTTCAGGAGGTGATCAGTGTATTCTTTTAATATCTATTTTACTCTCTGGTTCTAGACTATCAGGGCAGTTTTCCTTGATAATTTCTTGAAGGATGACGTCTAGGCTCTTTTTTTGATCAAGGCTTTCAGGTAGTCCAAAAATTTTTAAATTGTCTCTCCTGGATCTATTTTCCAGGTCAGTTGTAATTCCAATGAGATATTTCACATTGTCTGCTACTATTTAATTCCTTTGGTTTTGTTTTATAATTTCTTGATTTCTCAGAAAATCATTAGCTTCCATCTGCTCCATTCTAATCTTTAAGGAATTATTTTCTTCAGTGAGTATTTGGATCTCCTTTTCCATCTGGACAATTCTGCTTTTTAGGGCATTCTTCTCATTGGCTTTTTGGATCTCTTTTGACATTTGGGTTAGTCCATTTTTTAAAGTGTTATTTTTCTTCAGCATTTTTTTGGGGGTCTCTTTTAGCAAGCAGTTGACTCATTTTTCATGATTTTATTGCATCATTCTCATTTCTCTTCCCAATTTTTACTCTACGTCTCCTACTTGATTTTCAAAATTTTCTTTCATGATTGAGGAGCTTTGATTTTTTTTTTTGTCTTCTGTTTGCATATTTTGGTCTTCCTTGTCACCAAAGTAAGATTCTGTAGTCTGATTCTTTTTCCAGTTTTTGCTCATTTCCCCAGCCATTTACTTGACATTTGAGCTCTTTGTCAAGGTAGTTCCCTGCTTCCAGTGGAGGTGGGGCGGGGACTGTCAGACACTCAATTCTCTCACTATCTGTGGGCCTAGAGCTCCAGAAACAGCTGCTGCCCCTGTTGCTGCTATGGCTGCCTATAAATATTATTTCCCAGCTTTCTGTTTCCCTTATCATCTTGGTTGCATTGGCTTTGTATATGCAAAAGCTTTTCAATTTAATGTAATCAAATTGTCCATTTTGCATTTCATGATGTTCTCTATCTCGTTTGGTCATAAATTTTTCTGTTCTTCATAAATCTGACAGGTAAACTATTCCTTGCTCTCCTAGTTTGCTTATAGTGTCAGCCTTTATATCTAAATTGTGAACCCATTTTAACTTTATCTTGGTATATGGTGTAAGATGTTGGTCTATGCCTACTTTCTACCATGGTATTTTCCAGTTTTCCCAGTAGTTTTTGTTAAATAGTGAGTTCCTATCCTAGAAGCTGGAGTCTTTAGGTTTATCAAACAATAGATTACTGTCATGAACTATTGCTTCACTCCCTGTCTACCAATGGTCTCAAAGACCACTGCAAATACTCAATGGCAAGCAAACTCATTTATCCACGCTAATAGCAAACAGAAATCAGAAAAGTGATACAGATAAAAAGTAACAGATAATACACAGTCAATGAGTTCTCTACTGGGAGCAAGATAGCTCAGCTCAACAGGGATAGATACACAGGCAGAGACAGAGATCCAGAGAGACAGAGACCCAGTCTCTCACCCCAAGAAGAAATTCCCTGAAACCTCTAGCGAGGTAAGCTGGTAAAAGGGTTGTGCTTATAGAACATGTCAATTTCTTCCCAAAGTCTCCCTTCAACTACCTCTCTGTCAAGAGAGTTTCAAACTATGCTTGTCCTTTTTCAAAGCAGGAAGTCCAAAAACGTCTCCTCTCATGAATTCTTGCCAGCACCACTCTCCACCAATGACAATAGTCTTATATAAATGTCCAGTCATTTGAACACTGGGTTACACATTGTTTTATACTAAGGAGTAAACAAAGAGCACTGGGGCTCTTCACAAACATACCATACTAGGATAACTAAACATTTCTGCATACCTTAGTACTCTTCACCCACTCTGTCTTTCAGCCAAACTGGCCTACTTTCAATTACCCATATGTGACATCCCATTTCTGAACTTCCTTTTATTTGCATAGGCTGATCTCCATTTCTGAAATACACTCCCTAATCCACTCCACCCCTTAGAAACTCTTGTTATTGTTGTTGTGGTTTGGTCTTGTCCAACTCTCTTGACCCCACGCACCATATTGTTCGTGGGGTTTCTTGGCAAAGATACTGGAGTGGTTTACCATTTTCTTCTCTGGTGGATTAAGGCAAATAGAGGTTGAATGATTTGCCTAGGGTTACATAGCTACTGAGTGTCTGAGACTGGATTAGAGCTACCTCTGTATAGGTCTTTCCTGATTTTACCAACTAAAGTTCATTCCTCCCCCCCATTACTTTGTGTTTACATATATTTGTATTTATTTATCTGTGTACATGGTATCATCACCCCCAACTCTTATCTTCTACCTCCTCATACAACTTAATGAGATCAAAAGCCATTCCCTCTGTCTTTTTGTACCCAGTGATAGGTAGCTAGGTCGGGCTCATTAAATGTTTGTTGATGGATGATTGATTGACAATGACTCAAGGGTGGGTACAATTCCTTTGGGGCTTAGTGGTTACACCTATTTATTCATCAGTTACCCTGATTGTACCCACGGCTCCTCCCTAGTCTCCTCCCTCTTGGAAGAGGCCTAACTGCCTCATTGAATTTATTAAGGTCACATAAGACTTGCTACCAAGTCCAAAGAATAACTTTGGATCTTTACCCCCTTAACCTTTCCATTTCTTTTCATACAACAGACCATAACATAAGCTTCCTTCAAAGGATCACAGATTTAAAGCTGGACAGATCTTAGAGGTCACTGAGTCCAGGCCCTCCTCTCCCCCAATTTATTTTACAGATGAAGCAACTAAAGCCCAATAAGTTACTGAGGTCACCTCCTAGGGTGTGAACTCAGGTTTGGTGGTGTCAAGTACAATCCTTCACGTTTAGCACTCATTGCACCACAATGCCTCCTCAGTTTCCTTCTGTTATGGAAAATACCAGAGACAGGTGGCATTGAGATGTGAACTTGGTTGAGTTCAGCTCCCGAACTTCAGCATATTTCCACCTGGAAGATGCTCCTGCCTTCTTAACCTCCATCCTTCTGTTTCCTAAATGGTAGTTCTCTGCCTGCTGCTACATCTCCTTTAGCAGCTCCAGATCAAATCACCTTGTTAACTCCAGGAGTCTCCTGTTACTTCATCCTTGGTCTTCTTATTAGCAAGATACCTCTTGGCCATGGATGGCTGTACTTCTCAAGAGATATTCTTTTTATTTATTTATTTATTTATTTATTTAACTTTTTACATTCATTTTCACAAAATTTTGGGTTCCAATTTTTTCTCCCCTTTTATCCCCTCCCCCCACCCCAATACACCAAGCAATCTAATTTTCCCTATCTCCAATCTGCCCTCTCTTCTGTCATCCCTCCCTTCTCTTGTCTCCATCTTCTCTTTTCTCCTGTAGGGCCAGATGACTTTCTATTCCTCATTAACTGTATGTCTTATTTCCTAGTAGCAACAATACTAAACAGTTGTTCCTAAAACTTGAGTTCCAAATTCTCCCCATCCCTCCCTCCCCACCCATTCCCTTTGGGAAGGCAGGCAATTCAATATAGGCCCTATCTGTGTAGTTTTGCAAATGACTTCCATGATAGTCGTGTTGTGTAAGACTAACTGAATTACCCTCCATCCTATCCTGCCCCTCATTGTTTCTCTTCTGTCTTTTGATCCTGTCCCTCCCTGAGTGTTGACTTCAAATTGCTCCCTCCTCCCATTACCCTCCCTCCTATCATCCCCCCAACCCTGCTTATCTCCTTCTCTCCCACTTTCCTGTATTGTAAGATAGGTTTTCATACCAAAATGAGTGTGCATTTTATTCCTTCCTTTAGTCCAATGTGATGAGGGTAAACTTCTTGTTTTTTTTTCTCAGCTCTCCTCTTTTTCCCTCCATTAAAAGGTCTCCTGCTTGCCTCTTAAATGACATATAATTTACCCCATTCCATTTCACCCTCTTTCCTCACCCTACCTTTCTCTCTCACCATTTACCTTAATTTCTTTTAAGATATGGTCCCATCCTATTCAATTCACTCTGTGCTCTCTGTCTCTGTATGTGCATGCATGTGTGTATGTGTGTATGCGTGTATGCGTGTACGTGTGTGTGTGTGTGGTCCCACCAACTACCCAGATACTGAAAAGTTTCAAGAGTTACAAATATTGTCTTTCCATGTAGGAATGTAAACAGTTCACTTTTGGTAAGTCCCTTATGACTTCTCTTTGCTGTTTACTTTTTCGTGCTTCTTCTCATTCTTGTGTTTGAAAGTCAAATTTTCTTTTCAGCTCTGGTCTTTTCATCAAGAAATTCTTGAAAGTCCTCTGTTTCATTGAAAGACCATATTTTCCCCTGAAGTATTATACTCAGTTTTACTGGGTAGGTGATTCTTGGTTTAAGTCCTAGTTCCTTTGACTTCTGGAATATCCTATTCCACGCCCTTCGATTTCTTAATGTAGAAGCTGCTAGATCTTGAGTTATCCTGATTTTATTTCCACAATACTGGAATTGTTTCTTTCTAGCTGCTTGCAAGATTTTCTCCTTGAGCTGGGAGTTCTGGAATTTGGCCACAATGTTCCTAGGAGTTTCTCTTTTTGGATCTCTTTCAGGTGGTGATCAATTGATTCTTTCAATACTTATTTTGCCCTCTGGTTCTAGAACATCAGGGCAGTTTTCCTTGATAATCTCATGAAAGATGATGTCTAGGCTCTTTTTTTGATCATGACTTTCAGGTAGTCCCATAATTTTTAAATTGTCTCTCCTGGATCTATTTTCCAGGTCAGTTGTTTTTCCCATGAGATATTTCACATTCTCTTCCATTTTTTCATTCTTTTGGTTTTGTTTTGTGATTTCTTGGTTTCTCAGAAAGTCATTAGACTCCATCTGTTCCATTCTAATTTTGAGAGAACTATTATCTTCAGTGAGCTTTTGAACCTCTTTTCCATTTGGCTCATTCTGCTTTTGAAAGCATTCTTCTCCTCGTTGGCTTTTTGAACCTCTTTTGCCAATTGAGTGAGCCTATTTTTCAAGGTGTTATTTTCTTCAGCAATTTTTGGGTCTCCTTTACCAAGGTATTGACCCTTTTTTCATACTTGCATCTCTCTCATTTCTCTTCCCAGTTTTTCCTCCACCTGTCTAACTTGCTTTTCAAAATCCTTTTTGAGCTCTTCCAAGGCCTGAGCCCACCTGACATCCCCCTGGGATGTCTGGGGTACCGAGGCCCCGCCCTCCACGTCTTTCCCTGATGGCAATAATATTTCCTCGTCGTCAGAATTGAATGGCGGGAACATTTGCACCTGCTGAAAAAAGCTCTGTATAATCTTATTTTTCTTCCCTTTTCCAGGCATTTTCCCAGCCAGTTACTTGACTTCTGAGATTCCTCTCCACCCCTGCCTAGATCCACCCAGCTAGTGGTTGGGGTCTGAGATTCAAATGGGCTTTCCTCAGCAGGCGTGGCTGCTAATCAATGTGAGCTTTAGTTCTGGTGCTGGGGTAGGGGCAGGGCCGCCTCCCAGGCTCAGTTCCCTCAGGGGATTTATGCAGAGATCTTCAGTAATGGAGGAGGTGGGGCAGGGCCGTCTCCCAGGCTCAGCTCCCTCAGGGGGTTTATGCAGAGACCTGAAGTTCTGGCTGCCTGCTGCTCGAGGAGTCCCAGGCCGCCACCGCCTCTGCCTCCACCGCTTTCTGCCCCTTCCTCAGCCTCTGCCATTTCCTCCCGAGGGGGCCCGAGCCACGGAGACACTCCGCTCCCCTCTCGGCCAGCCCAGCCATCTCTCTCACTGACCTGTAGCATCTGTGGACGGAGGGACCTTCCCAGCCACCGCAGGTTCCGTCCCTGAGGCCTGCTTGGATCAGCTTGTCTGGGGCTGCCCAGCCAGGGCAGCGCTGGGGTGGACTCTGCTTTCCGGGGGCACGACAGACCCTGGGGACAGCTCTCCAGGGCTCTCTGGAACGGAAATCTCTTCCACTGTTTCTGCACACCCTGCAGTGATCCAGAACTTGTGGGGAGCTCTTCTTACGTTAAATCCATGGGCTGTGGGTTTGGAGCATACGTAAGTCTTTCTACTCCGCCATCTTGACTCTGCCCCCCCAAGAGATATTCTAAAGCAAATTTCAAAAACAACACAGACCCCATGATGTTTGTTAAGCTAAACTTTAAAGTCTGAAAACAAAATCTCTTTAACATCTATTAGCTGAGCTGAGTCTCACAACTCTATGAAGCAAGTACACAGATAAAGAAACTGAGGCTCAGAGAGATTAGATAATATGCCCATGGTTGCACACCTAATAAAACAAGTCCTGTTTTTCCATTGTTTTATATTATAAATTGGGATACAAAGTTCCATGAAAAGATTTCTCTCCTCCTCTTCCTCCCCCCAACATACCAAGTTGAAGACTTTTTTATGACAATAGTTCCCATTCCCCTCCTGGCTAGGCTTCTGGCTCCCTGGACTTGAACACCAGTTTTGGTTTCCCTTTGGAAGGTCCCTCAGCATCTGGGACCTCCTCACCCTGCAATATCTGACTTTTCCTATAGCTACTCACCTAGGAATAACCTTCTGCCATACAAGCTCCCATTTCCTATTGGTGACATTTTCCTGGGACCTCCATGTTGGGGTGAGATTCAAGCCAGCCACTCTTTATTCCCCTTCCACCTGAGCTTCTCCCTTGCCCCTAAGGCTCCCTTCCCCCCACCTCCATCCTTGGTCCTGAAGTTAGGAAGACCTGAGGTCAAATACAACCTCTGACATTTACCATGGGACCCTGGGCATCACTTTACCTCGTCTACCTCAATTTCTTCAACTGTAAAATGAGAATAATAATAGCACTGACCTTCTAGGGTTGTTGTGAGGACTGTATGAGGTAATATTTGTGGTGCTTAGCACTGTGCCTGGCACACAGTGGGAACTAAATAAATGCTTGTTCCTTTTCCTCTCCCAGCCTTTCAGCTGCCTTTTGTGTGCAATGTGTAAGGAATGTAAGCTTCTTAAAGGCAGGATCAGTCTTCCTTTTTGTTTGTATTCATACTCCCAGAGTTTAGCAAGTGCCTCGCAGGGAGCAATACTTAATTGCCTTGCCTTGACCAACCCTATAACATGCAAGCACATGACCCATTTTTATTTGTACCTTCTCAATTTCTGGGGTCTTTATTGGGCTACTCCTTATGCCTTCCAACATTTATTCATTCATTCATTCAATAAATATTTATTAAGCATTTGTTTAATGAAGAGCACCATTCTTGGCTGACTGATTGTCCTTCATTTTCAAAGAGGACCAAAAGGACATCACTATGTTAGAGTCACGTTACAATGCATCCCACTGTGGCAGATCAGACCAGTACAAGCTCAGAATGTTCTACCACAGGTAGGACACAAATGGTCTGTGTGAACATTTGGGGTGGATTCTCTGAATATGCAC
Organism: Bettongia penicillata ogilbyi; assembly: GCA_023548195.1. Lineage (NCBI taxonomy): Eukaryota > Metazoa > Chordata > Mammalia > Diprotodontia > Potoroidae > Bettongia > Bettongia penicillata. The sequence continues at coordinate 7,217,929 of JAJHZJ010000131.1, forward strand.
ATCCTGCATTTCTTTTGACCTATTTCAATTCTGCTTTGCTCATAGAGCACCTATAGCACCTTCTCTGATGTGGGCACACCACATTGAGCAGTCCTGTGCCATTGTCTCCCAAGTCACAAATCAATTCCAAAGTTCTTGAGACCTTGAGAATGTCCTTGTATCACTTCTACTGACTTCTGAGTTCTCCATAAAATAGTCTTTTTGGCAAGGGTATGTTTTGCATTTGAACAACTTGACCAGTCCATTGGAACTGTGATTTCAGAGTTCTAGGTCCTCAAGAAATGACCAGGCCCTGCCTTCATATGCCGATTACAGTCCTGTGAGGAAACATGACACATATACAGATACAAGATAAGTGAAAGCTAAGTGTTGAATAGCCAGTCAGGGTTGGGGGAGAGGGGAGGGGAGGCAGTGGAAGGAATCAGCTGGGCTTTAAAAGAATTTACCATAGACATTTCTCTGTTCTAGAAATATCCTGACTCCGCACTACAGCCCTCCATCCCTTTCAGGTGTTATCACCTCACATAACAATAGGTTACATATGTTATATAAGGGATCATCCCAAAAGCCTTCTTAAAGCTGCACTAAGACTTTTGGGACACTGCATATGTGCACATGCTGATCCAAGTTGTGAAGCATTTTAACGTTCATAGCTCACATACATTTTAATATATATCATTCATATATACACTTGATCAGTCAAGCAATAAGCATTTATTAAGCACCCAGTATGTGAAAAACACTGCTAATTGATGGGAACACAATACAAAAGTGAGACAGTTCTTGCCCTCAGAGAGCTTATACATTCTACGAAGGGATAGAGCCTGTATGAGGGAGTGATCATGGAAGTGAATTTAAGCCCAGGCTGTCATGCAGACAGCCATTCTCACTTTTTTTTTTTTTGCAATATTGGTAATAATAATTTGATTATTGTTCCCTGAGCAAAAGATGAAAAACTGCTGTTTGTTGGTTTGTGTGTGGGGATGAGAAGGGGGTCAGGGGAGGGGGGTTGGATTTGCATACAGAGGCAGGCCAGATAACTTAATGCTGATGCTCACTAGGTCCTAGTGTGCTAGGAAAGGGCTGGATGGAATGAAACACACCTTGATATTTCCAGGGTAACTCCTACCAGAGCCAGTCCCCAAATGTATCACATTAAATAATCTGGGGTGGGGAAGGGGTCCAGGTCATGATGAAGAGTGGTAGGCAGAGGTACAGAACATGGCAAAATAGACAGACTGGCTGGGCCTTGGTGTCCTGGTTGGATGGTCGGCACAAAGGCATGATCCAATCAATAAATCAACATTTATTAAATACTTACTACATGCCAAGAACTGTAATAAGTGTTGAGGAAACAAAAAGAGGCAAAAGCCACCCTCTGCCCTGAAGGATTTACAATCTAAAGGGGCAGACAAGTAAAAAAATCGATACAAAGCAAATTATATACAGGATAAACAGGACATTATTAAAAGAGGGAAAGCACTGGAATTAAGAGGTTGGGAAATGCTTTATGTAGAAGATGGGATTTTAGTAGGGACTTGTTCTTGATCATCCTTTATTTTCCAAGAGGAAAGACATCACAAGGTGGTGTCTTCACTTGACTCTGAATTGGGCTTAAGGGAGACAGAGTTGCCGCATTCTCTACCGGAATCATTGAAGTCCAATTGGGACTTAAAGAAAGCCAGGGAGGTCAGCAGTTGGAGCAGAGAAGGGAAAGACATCTGCTGATATCATTTTTCTCTCTATCAAAGGAGTTGTAGAATTTAGGATCCAGTTGGACTTGGGATCTGGTGTGATCTGGTACTCAGGAATGTAGGTGTTTTCTTAGTATCAATAGACTGGTTGCTAGCCAGGCCTTCTGACTACTTTGGGACTTAGCTAGCCCATTCTTCATCAGGATAAGTGAACTCCACTTTTTTTGTACTACCTTTCTCTCACAGTACTCTAACCATGTAGGCTTATTCCCATTTTACAGATGAATAAACTGAGGTTAGAGAAGCTAAGTGATGGCCCCCATTTAACAAGTGGCAGAATCGGGACTTGAACCAGCCATTCCTCAGTCTAAGTCTAGTATTCTTTCCATTACAGTCTCACAAGGGCTTCCACATTGAAAATAATAATAGTTAACTTTTATATAGTGTTTACTATGTGACAAGGCACTGAACTAAGTACTTTACAATTATCATCCCATTTAGTCCTCACAGTAACCCTGGAAGGTAGGTGCCATTATTATCCTCATTTTACTTTTGAGGAAACTGAGTCAGACAGAAGTTACCTGACTTGCCCAGGGTCAAACAGCTACTAACTGTGTAAGACTGGATTTGAACTCTGATCTTCCTGACTCCAGGCCTAGCACTCTATCCTCTGCAACACCTAGCTACCTCAAATCTAAAGAAGTCTCTAAAACAGTTGATAATCTGTTTAATTTCATTCGAATTAATGAATTACTCTCATTTGAACTTCAGCAAGGGCCAGAGCCTGAACTAATCAGAAGCACCTCCACCCAACAAATACTTCCTTCTCTGAGTAAACTCAGAGAATACCTCTTCTGATGTCAACAAGACCAGATGGGGCTGACTTAAGAACATTTTTTTTTTTCTATTTACCTCCATTAAGGATGAGACCCTTAACCCAAGACACTATCTTAAATAATGGGACTTTTTCATATCTTAATGAAAATACAGCTATCCTGGATCATAATTTCAACTGACACTTTGTCAACTCTCTTATTGCACTTACCACCTATTCAATTAAGAAAATTCCTTTCTCATAATTTGGTTAAACATATATGGAGATCATAAATTTGACTGACATAGGCACCCTGAGTTGGGATTGTTCTAAAATATATTTAAAGCTGGTCATTCTTTTTCAGACAGTCAGAATTCACATTTTGACCCCTTGTACATACAAATTTGCTATCTTTGGCTAGCTTTAAAGGAATAAACAATATGAATTTACATATCACCTGGCCTGTTTGCCTCCTTTAGCCAGACTTTCAGGTCAACACAGGAATAGTTTCTATATAGCATTTAAAGGTTTCCAAAGCACTTTCCTTATAAATGGTCCTGTGAGTTTGATGGTACAAGTATCCTTAGCTTTATTTTACAGATAGAGGACTTTTGCCTTACTTAAACAACTGTGGAGGTTTAAATTTCTGTAAAAAAAAAAAAAAGGGGGAGTTCACTTACCCTGCTCCAGAATGGGCTAGCTAAGTCCCAAAGTAGTATGGTAATTTCTTAGATCTATCTCCTTCCTCTACCACATACTAATACTGTCTGACTCTAGCACATCACAACCTTAAAGCGCCCTAGTCAGTGCTCCAAAATTATCAATTGCAGAACCATTGCTACTTGTATCAAGAGAGGGAATTTTCTCACAGGGAAACATCTTAACCAATGAAATTACAGGTCTGACATCTTCCCTCTCCCCACCCCCCAAACCAGAGTGCTTAATCTTTAAAACCTCATTTTCTTCCTCTTTCGAGTCTGAAGAAGAAAACTTGCTTCCCTGAATTGTATTGAGGGTCACATCAGATAATGGACGTGACAGCAGCATTGCACAAATGGGAGGTGTTATCTTCCTCATCGGCTCAGCTATTTTCAAAGTCTCAACTGTCTCGTCTATCAAATATCTCAGCCACGCCAGCCTCGGGCAAAATGGTGAAACAGGCAATGTTTGTCCTTGCTGTTGTCTCTCCAATCCCACCTTACCTTACAGGAAAGTTGATGTGAAAGGCTTCAAGGTGGAAGCCTTAATTAGTTAAGAGAAGACGTATGGGTGGGTCAAGTCCCACATAGAAAGGGTTACCAAATCCCCCAGGTGTGGCCAGTGTTCCGCCAGGTGAAGCCCGGCCGGCCTCGTGTGTTTCAGTTTGGCATCTGGGGAGCCACATCACACGTGCACCGCATCACACGTGCACCACGTTACCGCCCTCATTCTGACTACTTCTAGGGTTGCTACGGAACGCTGAGTCAGGCTCCCTTTTTCTTTTCTATTCCCCTTTACACAGCTTGCCTTACTTTTTCTAAACGCAAGGACGTCTTTTGTCATTTTGTCCTCACCCTTTGAGGGAGGCAGGGCCGATACTGTTTCCAGGTTACAGACGTGGAAACTGAGGCACGGCCGGCTTTGGCAGGAAAAGAGCCCCACGGCCTGACTCAGCATTATGTTGCACCCCAGTCATTCGGACAAGTATCCCCCCATTCGCGTCGAAGCCAGGATGCTAGCTCGCTCGCGGGTGGGTGGACTGGGAGGCGGCAGCACACGAGCAAGACCACCCCTCTCCTCGCCCTCAGTCTCACGCTTTCCCAGCCTTCTCCCCCTCTCCCCCAGATAAGGAGCAGGTGGTAGGGCCCGCGCCGAGTGCGCAGGCGCAAGGCGCGGAGGCGGGGCGTGCGCCGCATCGATTTCGGGCTACGGCGGGAGCAGGAGTAGCCGCCAGTCCCCCGTGGAGTGCGCAGGCGCTTGGCGGTTACCGGTCTCGCTATGGAGCGGAAAGGTGAGCTGCGGAGCGGCCTCCGACTGCCGGGGCCACGCGGGGAGCGGGGTGGGGGGAGGGCAACGGCCGCCTCGCTGGCCCAGGGTGGGGCGAGGGCAGGTCGGAGACCCCGAGCTTTCTTCGGACCCCCGAAGGCCTTGTCTCGGGGCGTGCACACCCACCCCCCACCTTCCCCGGGTTCCTTGAGCCGGCGGCACCCCCCCACCCCCCCACCCCGGCCTCCCAATCCGCCCCGCGGGGTCCGGTCCCCTCCCCCGCTCTCTCCTCTCCGCCCGGCCCCAGGTCCTGCCCTCCCCAGCCCCGTGCCCTGCATCTCCCACATGCACCATCCCGGCCTCAGACCCTTCCTCCAGCCGGGGGCCCCCTCGTGTTCCCCGTGGGCTCCGCTGCTGGCTGTGGGGGGCCGCGGCCGCTAATGCCGGTGCGGCGTCCTCACCTGGCCGCCCTTCCCCACCCGAGACCGCGCTCCACGTCACCTGGGTCCCCACCCTTCCCCGCGCTCCCCTTTCACGAACTCCTCTCTCCTGCAGTGCTTGCGCTCCAGGCCCGAAAGAAACGGACCAAGGCCAAGAAGGACAAAGCCCAAAGGAAGTGAGTCCTGTAAACACTGCCCCTCCCCGCTCCTTTCTCCCTCTCGCCCGCGACCTGGAGTGCTGCGCGCCCACATGGCCTAGCCTCGGCAGCCGGCGAGGGACGCTCCGGGGCCGGTGGTAGGGCTGCCCCCCATCCCCCCGCCTTCCTGGGGAGCCCGGCTAGGGCCGGCTGGCCGCTGGGGAGGGGGCTCTCCTAACTCGGACCTCCCGCCGGCGGTTGGTCCTTAGGCACTGACGTCTGCGGACCCCTGCGGGTCGGGCTCTGCCCGGCGGGCCTGCCTGGCCATAGTCTTCCCCGTGGTTTTGCGCAGTGCCTTGGAGTGGGCGGCCCATGCGATATTTTTAGGGTGAATCTTCGGGGTGGGCTGCAAGCGGGAAGGTGGGATTCATCCCTTTCTGCAGGCTCTGCAGAGTTGTTGAGGATGTGGAATTAACCTTTTGGAGCGCGCTTCGGTGCTGGGTCCATATTTTGTAAGCATCTTGAGGGCAGGGACCGTCTTTGGCTCTAGTTGGACCCCTCCCCTCACCCTTTTTGTGGCTCATCTTGCGGTTTGTGGTAGAACTTAAGGATTTGTTTAGTTTTTTTTTAACTTATTCCTCAAATTCAAACAAGACCAAGTCACTCTATATAGGTCAGTTATGGAAGAGTATCAAGTAGGAAAGTTATTAATGACAAATTTGTGATACCGATGTAGATGATAATTTCCCCCCACTGGAATAGATAATCCTAGTTTAAATTTGTCATGGGAAACATACAGCCTAGAATAGAAGGGCTGCTTCTGGTAGAGTTTCTACAGAAGAGACTTATTAACGAATTGCTTTGTATTAATACTTCAACGTGAAAATCCATAAAAATCAGGTTTTAAACAATTTGTATTCAGAAAATTAGCTCTTTATTATGGTATAAATGAATTCTTCAATATTTATTGTAGGCCTTATTTTCTACATTTATCATCTTGTTTTCATTTGGGTTTTTGTTGTCTTCATTAGTAGTTTTGGGGTTTGAGGTGTTTTGTTTTGGGTTTTGTTTTTTGTAGACTCTGGTTTTTAGATCATATGTTGAAAACATTAGAGAACTTGTCACATTGCCTTCTTTAGTAACAGGAGCACAAAGATGCCTTCAGAAGCCCCCTCCCCCCATTTTTTTCTTTTTGGAAGCAAGTAGCAACTTCCACTTTGGTGTAGCTGGGTCATAATGATAGTAATCTTTTGTTTTGCTTGGCTTTCGATACCCAATTTAAGGAGTATTTTCATATTCCTTTGTGAAGTGCTTTAACTTATTAACATATTGTATAGTTGCATTTAAATTTGATCCACAAATGAATTATCAGAAACTATTTTTTTTTAATCAAATGGAATAGAATAAGGTTGCTGGCACTAACTACTGCAGTATGAGTAGGCAAAGCATTTAACCCTTCCATATTTTAGTTTTCCCAAATCTAATTGGAGATGATAATAGTCATCATAGATACTAATAAGTTATGAGGTAAAGAGAATATGATACCTATGAATTAATCAATTCACCAAGCATTTATTAAGTGCTTACTATTTGCCAGGACTGTGCTGGAGATACCAAGGAAAAATAAAACCAGCCTCAACCATCGAGGAGCTTGTATTATTTTTGCAAGTTAGAAGACATGTAGTAGTTATAATGTTCTGGTATTGTTATTCCCCATTCTACTCAGATCATATGTGTATACCAGAGCTTCAATATTTATTTAAATTCATTTATTTTTTTTCTTACTCCTTAAATACATTCAAGTCCAAATAACTTCATACAGGTCAGTTCTGGGCTTGAACTTCTCTCTCAGTTGATATATGGTCTGAGTTACAGACTAATTTTAATATCAGCCTGAAAGAAATGTAATTTAATATATATTCCACATCCTAATATGTATTATTTTGGTATTTTCTTATATAGTTATCTCATTGTTGTATATTGGTATAGGCAAACTCTAAGGTTAATTCTATATAGATAGCAATTATTTGCTTTTGATACAGGACTGTAAATTCCTTCAAGTCAGAGGCCCTGGCTTACCTTTGTAGCTTCTCCAAGCCTACATAGTGCCCTAATGTAAGAGTATACAGTAGTCAGTTAAGTTGAATCTATGGAGGAAAAAGTAGTATAGTTAATCCAGTAATTATTTTGGCACTTCGTTTTATAAAAAGGTGTGTATAAGTGCCATCACTTATTGATTTAATTTAGTGTCAGAAAATTTTGAAAATTTTCATTTGTAATTCCTCTTTACTTGCTAGATATTCCTATCAGTTAAGCTTTACATTTTTATTTACTCAGTTTTTCTAACTAGTGATATTGGTATTTGGTCTGCATTCCTGGCTCCCTCCAGCTCTGTTCTACAGGCTACATGTATACAAAGGTTTGGTAGAATCAGGGGAAAAGAAAATAAATGGATAAGTGGAAATCTAACAACTCAAAGCTTCACTCTTCTGCCTATTGTTCACCATCTCCCCATATCACTTTTTAAAAGAACATTTAAAGGAACCCTTTGGAAATCAATTTTGTAAAACTAAGAACTCTTGATAGTATAGGCATTGATTGTGTTAGTATTGTGCAATGGAAAGAAAACTGGATTTGGAATCAGGAGACTCTGGTCCTGATTCCATCTGTGCCACACTACTTGTGTGACCTTATGCAAGTTACTTCATTTCTTGAGATCTTAATTTCCTTGTCTGTAAAATGAGGGTAAATACGACTCATCATAACTTACAAACATTTTTAAGTTTGAATAACAGCAGCACATGTATTTGGCTTTAAAATACATATTTTACTTGTTTGAAAATGAGTACAATTAAATAGGAAATCTTTGGACTAAATTCTAGTTGGTCTGAAAAATAAAACTATACTCCTAAATTGAGATCTTTAAAAGCATATACTTCGAAGTAATATTGATAATAGACTAGCAATCAGGTTTTGTGGAAACTGTATTTGGAAAGAAGCTGTGGTCTATGGTTGGACTTTGTGGGTAATGACACTGCGTTATTAGCTGGATAATAGTGGATAGAGGTCTAGACGTGGGAGTCTGGAAGATGACCTGAGTTTGAAATCTTCAGATGCTTTTAACTGCTTTATATCTCAGTTTCCTCATTTCTTCTTCTGGGCCAAGGGTAGTTGAGAGGACCATGAGATTGTGTGTGTGTAATTGTATAGAGCTTTGTAACCTTAAAGCACTATATAAATATTAACTATTATTACCACTCCTACTGTTGCTACTAGTACTGTCATTACCTTATGTAAAAGGTCTTGGTGAGCATCCTGACCCTTTTCCAAATCTCTGTGTTAGTGATGCCTTGGTGGTGCATACTTGGTAGATGATGGTCCTATCACAACAGTCTCTACCTTTCAGGAGCTTATGTTCTACTAAGGGGAGAAAACATGTTTGCAGATAAATAAGATATAGGATATATTTTTTAAAAATACATGGGAGTGCAGGGGGGGCAGTAATAACTGAAAATCACCTTGAAAGAGACTGAACCTCAAATGGAGTTAAGGGTTCCATGAGGGAGAGATGAAGAAGGAGAGCATTCCAGGCATGCAGAATGGCCTGTTCAGAGATAGAATGTTGTAGACAGAGAAGGTGCTAGTAGGCTGTTTTGGCTAGAGGATAGTGTGCTTTGGAGGGGGTGGATGGGAGAGTAAGATGTAATAAGTTAAAAAGACTAGAGCCACATTGTGAAGACAGAAGCCTTGGAAATTTATCTTAAAGGCATTGGAGAGGCACTTAAACTTCAGTAACCAAGTAGTGTGGCATGATCAGACTCCTAGATCTATATATACAACTCCAGTCTCTCTCCTTAGTTTCACTCCTGCATCACCAATTCTTTTAGCTATTTCCAACTGACTTTGAAAGCCATCTTATACTTGGCATGTCTATAACTGAACTCTTCTTTCTCTCTAAATCTTCTCTTCTTCTACTTTTCCGTATTTCTTTCAAAGGTGTCACCATGCTAACGTTCTCTCAGTATCATAACCATAGCATTATCCAAAACTGTTCTACTCTCCCTCATCGTCTGTAGCCAACGAGTTGCCGTATCTTGCTGTTTTTACCTTCATCACATCTCTTGTTCCTAGCCTCTTTCCTCACAGTTAGGATCTCATTTGAGATTTTCATCCCTTGTGACCTAGATTATTGCAACAGCCTCTTAAAATGCTCTCTTCTCAGTCCATCCTCCAGACTGCTACGAAAATGAATTCCCTTAAGTATAGCTCTGATCATGTAACTCTCCTACTCTGGTAGCTTCCTCTGCCTCTAGAAACAAATATAAGTTCCTGTTTAGCTGTTAAAGCTCTTCACTACCTCTTACCAGCCTCAATGGAGGCACTCTCCATTGACTCCTCCTCTAGCACTCTGTGATTCAACAAAACTGACATTCTCTTTGTTCCTCCCTTATGATGCCCCATCTCCTGTTGCACTTTCTGTTCACATTCCTGGGACATACTCCCTCCTTCACTGTGCTGCACAGAGTCTTTCCTCTTTTAAGATTTGGCTCAAACCATCTTGTGCTTGAAGCTTTTACTGAATCCTTTTCCTCCTGAACTGCTACTACCCTTTTCACCCAACTACCTTGTGTTTTACTGCATTGTATATTTATTTATTAACTTTATGCTGTATATGTTTGTATATGTGATTGTCTCATTAAAATATAAGTGCCTAGTGAATAGGGTGGTTTCATTCTTAAATGTCTTGCACCTTACACAGTGCCTGACAATAATAGGCAATTATTGATTGATTGACTTATGCTTTAAGACTTAGCTTGGCAATAATGTGGAGAATGAATTGGAGAGGAAGGAGACTGGATTTGGTGAAACTAATTAGGAGTCTATTGGAATAGTCTTGATTGAGTGATTCCCCAACTAGGTTGGTTTGGGTATGCATAGAGAGAAGAACAGGTTTGAACCATGTTGAAGAGGTGTAATTGACAAGACTTAGCAACTCATTGGATTTGGGGTCAGGGAGAGTAAAGGAGAAGGAAGTCAAGGTTCATGTTGAGCTTGCAAACTTGAGTAATAGATTGACAGTGCTTTTGACAGAAAATGGAGAATATTAGGAAGGATGGACTTAGGAGTAAAGATAGTTTTCTGTTTGAGATGCCTTTGAGACATCCAAGTGCAGATGTCAAGCAGTCTGTTAAAGATGTTGTTCTGGAGTCCAGAAATGGGAGCTGTATTTTTGTTTTGGGAGTCATCTGCTTAGAGATGATAGTTGAATCCAAGGAAGGTGATGAGATCACCGAGAGGGGAGAGATTGAGCCCTGTAGTATAACCAAACATGTCAGATAGGTCATGGATGATAAATCCATAAAGGCCAGGAAGTATGATATGCTGGAAGAAAACCATGTGAGAGCAGTATCCTGAAAATCAGGGGAGGAAATGAATATGCAGAACGCAAACTGATCAAACAAGGTTAAGAAATACAGGGACTGAGAAATGGTCATTGGAAGTGATAGTTAGGAAATCATTGATAACTTTTGGAGAGGGTATTTCCGTTTAATTGATGAGGTTAGGAGCCAAATTTCAAGTGTTTGAGAACTGGAAGTGAGAAATTGAGTCAATGAAAGTTCTGCTATTCAGGACCTCATGTAGTGATGGGTGGGTGACCCTGTGTCCTTAAATACTGTGTCAGTATTGTGCACTGAGTGCAAGTATAGCAATTGGTAGTACCGTAGCGAAGAACCAAATTAGCAAAATGTGGAGAGGTTTGTCCTTGGCTGACTGTTTTTGGCTAATGAATCTAATGAATCTAATGAAAGCCATCTACGGAGAATGTAAAGAGGTTGTGGATAAGTATTGGTGTAGGGGGTACCCACAATGAAGCCTCATAAATCCATCTTTGATCAGTGATCAAATCCAGGTTTATGTGTTCTAATTTTCAGTCACATGGGTCCCTGTTCTGTTTATGTCACTTCCAGTCCTTTTCTTAGGACACGTTAGGACCAGGATAGAGACCTATAAAAGAGCCAATCTAGGTGTGACAAGCTTTATCTTCATACTGTGATAATTATTATTTAAGACAAAACTGTTTCTCAAAACTCAAATGCTCTTATTTCCTTTCTTGCTCTTTTGTCTTTGAATATTTGCTTATTTGTGCATATAATAAAAGAGTAATTCTTTTTTCAGTTTACATTTACCAAAGCATCTTAAGATATAACAGGATTTTATCCTTTCAAATTATTTCCTTACAATCTAATTTCAAAGTGGAGTTTCACATAGTAATTAAATTTTAAGTAGATCCTGAAAGCAGCTTGACCAGTAGTTCACTTTGCAGTTAAAAAGCTTTAGGGTCAGTGTAAAGTTGATATAAAATTTCATCTCTTAATCCCTTTATGTCATTCTGTGATTGGACTAGGCAGAGTAGTGGTGAAGACAGTTTATCTGAATTGAAGAAATGCTGTATTTTCTAGAAAGTCTCCCAGGTCACACAGCATTGGGGAAAGTTTTAGCTCCAGCTTTTAATTTTTAAATAAATAGTACATGAAGATTGCATTTCATATTTTTAATACTCATTTTTTAATCTGCAAGGATCCAGTGTGGCACAGATCAATTTTAGATACACCATAATTTTATTACAGTAATGGAGCCAGTATAGCTTAACCTCTTTTTAAAAAATTAATTTTTTTGTTTTCAGTTTTCTACAATCACTTCAATATATTTTAGATTTTTTCCCCCCTCCCTCCCTGAGACAGCATGCAATCCTATATAGGTTCTGCACATACATTCTTATTAAATACATTTTCACCTATCATATTGCATAGAAGGATTAAAATGAATGGGAGAAATCATAAAACAAAACACAAGAGAAAATGCTGTAGTTCCAATTCTGTAGTTCTTTCTCTGGATGTGGAAGGTGTTTTGCCTCAAGAGTCCATTGCGAATTTTTGAGGTCCTTGCATTGCTGTGAAGGACTGAGTCTACTGGAAAAATTCCTTGCATACTGTGGTGGTTGTGTGCAAAGTTCTCCTGGTTCTGCTCCTTTCACTCAGCATCCATTCATATAAGTTCTTCCAGGCCTCTCTGAAGTCTTCCTGTTCATCATTTCTTATAGCACAATAGTATTCCATTACATTCATATACCACAACTTGCTCAGCCATTCCCCAACTGATGGGCCATCCCCTTGATTTCCAGTTCTTGGCCACCACAAAGAGAGCTGCTATAAGTATGTTTGTACATGTGGTACCCTTTCCCATTTTTATGATCTCTTTGAGATACAGTCCTAGAAGTGATATTACTAGGTCAAAGGGTATGCATATTTTTGTAACCCTTTAGGCATAGTTCCAAATTGCTCTCCAGAATGGTTGAATCAGGTCACAGCTCCACCTGCAATGAGTTAATGTTCCAGCTCTCCCACATCTTCTCCAGCATTTATTATCTTCCTGTTTTGTCATGTTAGCCAATCTGATAGGTGTGATGTGGTACCTCAGATGTAACATGATTTGCATCTCTCTAATCAGTAGTGATTTAGAGCATTTTTTTCATATGACTATAGATAGCTTTAATTTCTTCCTCTGAAAACTCCCTGTTCATGTCCTTTGACCATTTATCAGTTGGGGAATGGCTTGTATTCTTATAAATTTGACTCAGTCCTCTATGTATTTTAGAAATGAGGCTTTTATCACAGACACTAGTTGCAAAAATTCTTTCCCAGTTGTCTGTTTCCCTCCTAATTTTGGTTGTATTGACTTGGGGCAAAAATTTTTCAATTTAATGTAATCAAAATTACTAGTTTTGCACTTCATAATGTTCTCTGTCTCTTATTAAGTCAAAAATTTCTCCATTCTCCATAAATCTGACAAATACACTATTCCTTGCTCCTCTAATTTGTTTGTAGTATCAGTCTTTATACCTAGATCATGGATCCATTTGGACTTTATTCTTGTGGATGGTTTCAGGCATTTGTCTATGCCCAGTTTCTTGACCACACTGTTATCCAGTTTTCCCAGCAATTTTAGTCAAACAGTGAGTTCTTATCCCAGAAGCTAGGGTCCTTGGGTTTATCTTGCTATATTCATTGACCACTGTGTCTTGAGTACCTAACTTATTCCACTGGTCTACCCCTCTATTTCTTACTTAGCCAGTACCAAGTGGTTTTGATGATTGTTGCTTTATAATACAATTTGAGATCTGCTATGGCTAGGACACCTTCCCTAGCATTTCTTTTGATTAGTTCCCTTGATATTCTAGACTTTTTGTTCTTCCAGATAAATTTTGATATTATTTTTTCTAGCTCTAGAAAATAATTATCTGGTGGTTTGATATGACACTGAATAGGTAAATTAATTTAGGTAGGATTGTCATTTTTATTATATTAGCTTGGCCTACCCACGAGCAACTGATGTTTTTCCACTTATTTAGATCTGATTTTATTTGTGTCCATGTAGTCCCTGGGTATGTTTTGGCAGGTAGACTCCCAGATGTTTTATAATGTCTACCATAGCTTTAAATGGGATTTTTTCTTTCTGTCTCTTGCTGTTGGGCTTTGGTAGTAATATATAGAAATGCAGATGATTTATGTGAGTTCATTTTGTAACTTGCAACTTTGCCGAAGTTGTTTATTATTTCAGGTAGTTTTTTACTTAATTCTCTGGGATTCTCTAAGTATATCATCATATCATCTGCAAAGGGTGATAACTTAGTTTCTCCTTTGCCTATTCTAATTCCTTCAATTTCTTTTTTCTTTTATTACTAAAGCTAACATTTCTAATACCACATTGAATAACAGTGGTAATAATGGACAGATATCCTTGTTTCACCCCTGATCTTATTGGAAATGTATCCAGCTTATCCCCATTACATATAATGCTTGCTGATGTTTTTAGGTAGATACTGCTTATTATTTTATGGAAGGCTCTATTTATTTCTATATTCTCCAGTGTTTTCAGTAGGAATGGGTGTTGTATTTTGAGGGTCACCTATTTTCTAAGCCATTATATTACTAATGAAACAACTTGAGAGTAGCCATAGGTCTTCCACTTTGCTGTTGGGTCTTGTTCACATTTTTCAGGTGTTAAGTTTATTTGGAATGCTTCTCATTTTCCTTTTATTTGTTTTTTAATTTAAACAGAATTCAAAACTTAAACACTAGATTAAATAAGTATTTCCATATCTAATAGAACATAAAAAAGAGGATTATAGCATGAAAGTGTAGATTTCTGTTATATGAAACTTGCTTTTATTTTAAAATATATAATAAATTCACATTGCTGTAAAAGCTGACCTACTTGTGATTCCTTCTGGACTTTGAAAGAGCTTTGTTTTACAAAGCAGCCTTCTGTGTTTCTGGGGGCTATTGTGTCTAGTCCTGTGCAAACAGTCCTACATCTTGCTCTGGATTCCTTTCTTATGGTTCCTGAATTAAGATGTTAGAAGGAAGTATGCTTTATAATTTCTCCCTTCTGCTAATGTTTCTAGGATTAGAGTATAGTTATATACCAGTGCTTCCCATCCTCCAAATATACTTCATTTTTTACATATCTTAGACATATCTTACTGGGTTCACAATTCTCATTCTTCTCTTCATATGTTCTTAATATTGTCAAATCCCACATTTGAATTAGACTGCATCTGCCTTAATAAAAAAAAATAGAGAATAAGGACAATGGTTCTGTAACTATCATCTTATTACACAACTAGGCATTTAATGAATACTTTTGGTTTGTCGTATAGTTTTTCATTTTTGCTTCAACGTAGAGCTCTGTAGTGAAACCATTTTAAAAAGTTATTTTATAGTAAGCTATTTCTAACTGGGAAGGAGAATGTGATCCCTTATAAGAAGATCTTTCTTTATCAAAGAGTTTGCATTTAATCCTATCTAGTAGTTCATTCAACAAAGTTATTGAACAGCTTCTATAAAAATGTAAGGAAATGTTATTAGATACGATGGGGGAATACAATACAATGAATTAGACACAGTATCTCACTTAAGAAAGTTATAATCCAGTATGAGAGGATAAGTATTCAAGTTGGTTAAGTGCTCTAAGAGATGGAACATACTTTCGGGACTCAGAATAGAGAGGAGATCTCCAGTTGAAAGATGATGGTATTGGAGGCTTTTGAAACATAGTTAGAATTTTGACAGGTGGAGGAGAGTAGCGTGGAACAAAGGCATTGAAGCAGAAACTCAAGGATCATGTTTAGGGAGCAGGGAGGAGCCAGTGGTTATGGGGAGTAGTGGGGAAAATAAGACTAGGAAAGGACCATATTTCACTACAAAAAGATGGGATGCAATCATTATTTGAAGCTTTTAAAATGTGTGCCAGTATTAATAATCATTTATTAGTAACTTGTCTTTGATGCAAGATTAGAATGCAGAGAATACTCATGAATTGAATGCTGACAATGCGGATGTGCTGAAACTTCTAGGGTTGAGGCTTGAAATGCAGGAGAGATAGATGCATATCCATATGCCCCTGAATACACTGTTGCTCTGTTTACCTTTTAAGTGGCATGCTGAAAAGAATTATGCCATGTGACAATTGCATGATGAAAAGTTATAAACCAAATTTTTTTGAACTAAGAACAGGGTGCTACAGTTATGCAGTGGTGGTGATGATGCAGTGAAATATGGTAGGTTGTGATGGACTTTGAACAGCACACTAAGTAAGGAATTTATACTTTAATAGTGTGGAACTGTTTTTGATCAGGGAGGACAGGTTCAAAGCAGTACTTTAAGAAGACCTGGTATTGATGGAGAAAACTAGGTTAGCTGTGTCATAATTGCTAACAATACCATTGACAGTAAAGATTAGTGAAAAAAGGTGCCTATTTCTAGGCACCTCTGTATTGTATTGATTTACATTCTGGTCTGAATTATATATTATCTATTAGCAGTTAATGTTAGTGCCTAGCTTTTAAAATAGGTACTTTTCTTTTTTTAAAAAACATTTGAATGGGAAAGTTTGCTTTTCTCCGTCAATTAGTATTACCTGTGGGAACCCTGGCTTTTTTGGGCCATGAGATCAGAGCCAATGTCATATTTAAACGTCTCATTGACATAGAATAGCTTTGAAAAGGAATATTCCCTAAATTTGAGTCAGTTTTATCTTTGAATTGTTTGACAAGTTTGTCTACATTGCATATTCTCTTTTGGAAAGAACATCCAAAGAAATTTTTCTTACACATTCTCCCATTTTGGTGACCGTAACATTTTTTTTTCTCCTTTTAAACATTAGTCATAGCTACTATTAGAAAACATTGGTCCAGTACTCCATTGGAAACAATACTTTTCTCATCAGAGCAGACAGTTTAAATAAAAGGACTTATGAACAACACCTGACTCCCACTGTGGAAGTAGTGCAAAGAGTGAATTAGTATTCGTTTCGGCAGTCTCCTTCCTTCCTTTTTTGATCTGTCTTTTGGACTGTTGGCATTGAGATTGATTGGTACTGAACAGCAGTAATTGCCACTAAACAAAATTAACAGAGGGGGAAAAAAGTGCCTCATACTGTTGGAAGAGACCAGAATAGTTTCCTGGGGATACAGGAATCCTTTGGTATTTAGATCAAAGTCTAAACCAGAGACCAATCCTAAAACTGGAAAGGAAAGGACATCTTTAAATGTAAACAGGATGTTTTGATCACTACGTTCCTTCTCACATATATTGGTGTACGTATAACTGATAATTTCATAAAAGTGGACTTTGTCCTAATGACCTGTTTAAAGATTTTGCTTGAAGCCTGAGGTTATGGTAGGACTATATTCAGATACTTCACATACAAGGCTCTTATACAGTGCATTGCACACAATAAGTTTGATAGTTTTTCTCCTTCCCCTCTGTTTGACTGAAATGGTGGTAGTAGTAGATATTATGCAAGTAAATTTATAGTGTATGTTACGGGTCATTTATAGATAGTCTCCATTCAGATAGCTAGGTGAAGCTTGTCTTATGTCTGAGAAAACTGTTTAGGAGCCATTCAGAACCATCAGGACCATTGATCCTGCAAATCCATTGTTCTTCTCTTATCCCAGTAAGGGTTAGTTTGGCTGCTTTAACCTCTCCTGCTGATTTCTAGTCTCACATCTCAAGCTACCTATTATCTTGAACTGGGTGTCCATAGATATCTGAAACTCAATATGTCCAAAAACTGAATTCATTTTTTCAATCCCTCACCCAAGCACTTCCTTTTTCCCTAATTTCCTTATTACTGTTTAAGGGTCCCTCCACCTTCCAATCACCTTTACTCCTAACCTAGGTGTCATTCTTGACTCTTCGCTCCCACCTTCCATATCCAATCTGATTCCAAGGCCTGTCATTTTACCTTAGTAACATCTCTAGTTACATCTCCTTTTCTCTCTTGATACCACCCTTGTACAGACCCTCACTACCTCATGCCTGTAGTCTTGGAATAGCTTACTGATTGGTTTCCTTGCATAATCCTCTGTAGTTCTTCGTCTACTCAAATATCAAAGTGATTTCCTAATGTACAGGTCTGAGCATATCACCCTCCTATTCAACTCCTTAGCAACTCAAGGTTCAGATATAATATTTGGTGACATTCAAAGCCTAACCCCTTTCTACTTGATAGTCTACCATCCCTTCTGCCATGTGCCCTGAAATCTAGTTAGACTGGCCTGCTTACTGATACTCCAGGTATTTTCTCTGTTTGACTCCTTCCTCATTTTAACCTTGGCTTCCTTGACTTCCTTCAAGTCCCAGCTAAAATCCCACCTTCTACAGAAAACCTTTTCCAGTCTTCGTTAATTCTAGAACCTTCCTTCTGTTGATTATTTCCAATTCATACTGGATATATCTTCTGTGTACATATTTGTTTACATATTGTCTCCCAGTTAAACTGCCTTACTTTTCTTCACATCCTCAGTACTTAGCACCATGTTGGCCACATTGTTGTTGCTGTTTGGTCATTTCAGTCACCTCTAACTCTTCATCACACCATTAGGGGTTTTCTTGGCAAAGATACTGGAGTAGTTTACCATTTTCTGTTCCAGCTCATATTACAAGTGAGGAAACTGAGGCACTCATGGTTAAAGACTTGCCCAGGTTAAGTGTATGACCCAGGGTCGTACAGGTGGTAAATGTCTGATGCCAGATTTGAACTTGGGAAGAGGAGTCTTCCTGATTCCAGGCCCTGTATTCTTATCTGCTGTTCCACCCAGTTGCCCTTTATGTGGTAACCCCATAGTAGGCACTTGATAAAAGTTTGTTGACTGGCTGACTGTCAGATTGAGAAGAGCTTTAAAATCCTGAAGTTGTCACAAGTACCTGAGCAGGGAGCAACCTTAGAGTAATGGTCCAGGCCCTCACCCCTAGCCATAAAAGACCTGGCCAGAATGCTGGCCAGTCATTCAAAAAACCTGTTTTCCCCTCTCCTGGTAAGCCCCTGTGAGAGAATAAAATGCCCCAAAGCTGATGGTGCATGGGGAGGAAGCTCCTTTTGAATCAATGGGAACAAGTACCCTCTGTCTTCCTATGAGAATCACCTCCCTGTCCCTTCCCCTTTGATAATCACTAGTCCTTTACAGGTACCTGTCCTTCCTTGCAGAACGTGAACTCAGTGACTAGTTTAGCTAAGCCTAGTGCCCTCATGGGGTACTGTTATATTATCTCTAATACTCTTAACATTCATACCTCACTTCTAAGATTTTAAAGTGTTTTACATGCTCCCTCATGAGGGAGTTGCTATCATTACCCTCATTTTGCAGAAGAGGAAACTGAGCCTGAGAGAGGTTAAGTGACTGCCCAGGATTGTTACACAGCTGGTAACCAAGATCAGTATTTTCTGCTCACTGTACCATCAAGCTGACAAAAAAGCAACTTGATCTTTGCATTACAAATCTTGTTTTTAGGTATGTTGACACTAATTTTGAATGGCCTTAATTAGTGTGTGTCATCAGCAAATGGACAAGATTTAATATGTGTAAAATGGACAGCTTATAGCTTTTTGATGGTGACAACTGGGAGGGCTATCCTGTAGGAGCAGTCTTGTGCCATATCATTCATTCATTCATTCATTCATTTATTTATTCATTTATCCATTTATTTATTTATTTAGCTTTTTTACATTCATTTTCACAAAATTTTGGGTTCCAAATTTTCTCCCCTTTTATCCCCTCCCCCCACCCCAGTACACCAAGCAATCTAATTTCCCCTATCTCCAATCTGCCTTCTCTTCTGTCATCCCTCTCTTCTCTTGTCTCCATCTTCTCTTTTCTCCTGTAGGGCCAGATGACTTTCTATTCCTCCTTAACTGTATGTCTTCTTTCCTAGTAGCATCAACACTACTAAACAGTTGTTCCTAAAACTTTGAGTTCCAAATTCTCCCCATCCCTCCCTCCCCACCCATTCCCTTTGGGAAGGCAGGCAATTCAATATAGGCCATATCTGGGGAGTTTTGCAAATGACTTCCCTGATAGTCGTGTTGTGTAAGACTAACTGAATTACCCTCCATCCTACCCTGCCCCTCATTGTTTCTCTTCTGTCTTTTGATCCTGTCCCTCCCCAAGTGTTGACTTCAAATTGCTCCCTCCTCCCTTTGCCGTTCCTTCCATCATCCCCCCCCCCTTGCTTATCTCCTTCCCCCCCACTTTCCTATACTGTAAGATAGGTTTTCATACCAAAATGAGTGGGCATTTTATTCCTTCCTTTAGTCAAATGTGATGAGGGGAAACTTCTTGTTTTGTTTTTTTTTTCTCAGCTCTCCTCTTTATCCCTCCACTAAAAAGTCTCCTACTTGCCTCTTAAATGACATATAATTACCCCATTCCATTTCACCCTCTTTCCTCCCACTACATTTCTCTCTCACCATTTACCTTAATTTCTTTTAAGATATGGTCCCATCCTATTCAATTCAATCTGTGCTCTCTGTCTCTGTATGTGTGTGCATGTGTGTATGTGTGTGTGCGTGCATGCGTGTACATGTGTGTGTATGGACCCACCAACTACCAGGTACTGAAAAGTTTTAAGAGTTACAAATATTGTCTTTCCATGTAGGAATGTAAGCAGTTCACTTCTGGTAAGTCCCTTAAGACTTCTCTTTGCTGTTTACTTTTTCATGCTTCTTCTCATTCTTGTGTTTGAAAGTCAAATTTTCTTTTCAGCTCTGGTCTTTTCATCAAGAATGATTGAAAGTCCTCTGTTTCATTGAAAGACCATATTTTCCCCTGAAGTATTATACTCAGTTTAGCTGGGTAGGTGATCCTTGGTTTAAGTCCTAGTTCCTTTGACTTCTGGAATATCCTATTCCACGCCCTTCGATCCCTTAATGTAGAAGCTGTTAGATCTTGAGTTATCCTGATTTTATTTCCACAATACTGGAATTGTTTCTTTCTAGCTGCTTGTAAGATTTTTCTCCTTGACCTGGGAATTCTGGAATTTGGCCACAATGTTCCTAGGAGTTCTTGTGCCATATTTTAAAGGAAACTTTTTGTTAAACTTAACTGTTAATAAAAATTAATAAGCAAGCCTATATAAGGGGAAAAGATTTTAAAACCTTCCTTAGCATTTAATGAAATAGAATCAAATGAATTAATGGATGATAAAAATATTAAAAAAGAGCTTTGCCCTGGGTCCCTTTCCAGATTCATCTTGGAATTCTACTCTCTTGTTTTTATTTTTTTACCTGATGCTGTTGTCTGTCTAGTTTTAGTTTTGCTGGTTTCCCTTTGTGTCTGTCTTCCTTATTTCCTTATCCTTGACATTTTTTATGGCATTCTAATATTGCGTTACATTTAAAACATAATTTATGTGGTCCATTTCCAGTTAAGGTGTTTCTAGTTTTTGTTTTGTTTTTGAAGCTAAGAGTATGCATGATGCATCTATATTTTGTTTTTTCCTTTTGTGATTTTTTTTTTTAAGGGTAAAGTCTTAGCTTTGGAAGTACTAGATCAAGAGGCTGGAGTTTTATGGTTTCATATTGTATATCACCAAATTAGCTTCCAAAATCGATACCAAAGGTAAATAAGCCCTGTTGGCAGGATTGTACTGAGACAGGCCTGACTCACACTGAATTTCACTTGAAGTGTGAATAGTTTTAAAGCAGAAGTATGACTGTTTTGTCACTTTGGGAGATATTCACCAAAGTCTCAGAACCACAAGTTAAGCTAAAAACAGTGGGCTTCATCACCAGCTGGGGCAATCAGAAAAACAGCCAGGGAGATCTCTGGCTTGGTGATCTTCAGATTTTCAGACCTTCTCTTGCAAGAGTTGGTTGACACATTTGGTACATTCCGGTCACCTCAAGCTTTCATCATTCTCCAGTCACTTCACACACCCAGGACAGCTCCACCATGGGCCAGAGCCATGGTTTTTACAGGGAGGGGTGGGTTCTTGCTTAGGTACACTCTGATTGGTTATTCATTTCTAATATGATATGTTCCTTCTCAATATAAGGCCAGAATTTTCAGCATGTAAGATTCCGATAGGTTGCAGAAAGGGACATATTTTAGGGTGGCAGGACTAAGAACGAGGTGTGTTTTAGAGCAGTTGGTCTGGAATAGTTCTTGAACCCCGGGCCCCCAAATCTAGGTTATTACCTATAGCTTTTCCAGAGTTCCATTTTTTTTTTACCTCCTTCATTGATCTATCCTAACATGTCTCCCAGTGAACAGGGCATATCAATGATCCAGTAAAATAAAGTATTAGCTAATGTTAATGTATTCATATTAATTGTTATGTAAGATAATAATAACTTAAAAATATTAGTTAATAAAATATTAGTTTGCTTGAAAAGGCAAGCTGAGTAACAGTATGTTCTAACAAGTTTTAAATAGGAATACAAATACTACTATGCCTGAAAAATAGAAGCTAATTATTTTTTTTTTATTTACCTTTTTACATTCATTTTCACAAAATTTTGGGTTCCAAATTTTCTCCCCTTTTATCCCCTCCCCCCACCCCAATACCCCAAGCAATCTAATTTTCCCTATCTCCAATCTGCCCTCTCTTCTGTCATCCCTCCCTTCTCTTGTCTCCATCTTCTCTTTTCTCCTGTAGGGCCAGATGACTTTCTATTCCTCATTAACTGTATGTCTTCTTTCCTAGTAGCAACAGCAATACTAGACAATTGTTCCTAAAACTTTGAGTTCCAAATTCTCCCCATCCCTCCCTCCCCACCTATTCCCTTTGGGAAGGCAGGCAATTCAATATAGGCCCTATCTGTGTAATTTTGCAAATGACTTCCCTGATAGTCATGTTGTATAAGACTAACTGAATTACCCTCCATCCTATTCTGCCCCTCATTGTTTCTCTTCTGTCTTTTGATCCTGTCCCTCCCCAAGTGTTGACTTCAAATTGCTCCCTCCACCCTTTGTCTTCCTTTCCATCATCCCCCCCACCCTGCTTATCTCCTTCTCCCCCACTTTCCTATACTGTAAGATAGGTTTTCATACCAAAATGAGTGGGCATTTTATTCCTTCCTTTAGTCAAATGTGATGAGGGGAAACTTCTTGTTTTGTTTTTTTTTTTCTCAGCTCTCCTCTTTATCCCTCCACTTAAAAAGTCTCCTACTTGCCTCTTAAATGACATATAATTACCCCATTCCATTTCACCCTCTTTCCTCCTACTACATTTCTCTCTCACCATTTACCTTAATTTCTTTTAAGCTATGGTCCCATCCTATTCAATTCACTCTGTGCTCTCTGTCCCTGTGTGTGTGTGCATGTGTGTGTGCGTGCATGCGTGTACGTGTGTGTGTGTGGTCCCACCAACTACCTAGATACTGAAAAGTTTTAAGAGTTACAAATATTGTCTTTCCATGTAGAAATGTAAACAGTTCACTTCTGGTAAGTCCCTTAAAACTTCTCTTTGCTGTTTACTTTTTCATGCTTCTTCTCATTCTTGTGTTTGAAAGTCAGATTTTCTTTTCAGCTCTGGTCTTTTCATCAAGAATGATTGAAAGTCCTCTGTTTCATTGAAAGACCATATTTTCCCCTGAAGTATTATACTCAGTTTAGCTGGGTAGGTGATTCTTGGTTTGAGTCCTAGTTCCTTTGACTTCTGGAATATCCTATTCCACGCCCTTCGATCCCTTAATGTAGAAGCTGCTAGATCTTGAGTTATCCTGATTGTATTTCCACAGTACTGAAATTGTTTCTTTCTAGCTGCTTGCAAGATTTGCTCCTTGAGCTGGGAGTTCTGGAATTTGGCCACAATGTTCCTAGGAGTTTCTCCTTTTGGATCTCTTTCAGGTGGTGATCGATTGATTCTTTCAATACTTATTTTGCCCTCTGGTTCTAGAACATCAGGGCAGTTTTCCTTGATAATCTCATGAAAGATGATGTCTAGGCTCTTTTTTTGATCATGACTTTCAGGTAGTCCCATAATTTTTAAATTGTCTCTCCTGGATCTATTTTCCAGGTCAGTTGTTTTTCCCATGAGATATTTCACATTCTCTTCCATTTTTTCATTCTTTTGGTTTTGTTTGGTGATTTCTTGGTTTCTCGTAAAGTCATTAGACTCCATCTGTTCCATTCTAATTTTGAGAGAACTATTCTCTTCAGTGAGCTTTTGAACCTCTTTTTCCATTTGGCTAATTCTGCTTTTGAAAGCATTTTTCTCCTCATTGGCTTTTTGAACCTCTTTTGCCAATTGAGTGAGCCTATTCTTCAAGGTGTTATTTTCTTCAGCATTTTTTTGGGTCTCCTTAACCAAGGTATTGACCCGTTTTTCATACTTTTCTTGCATGTCTCTCATTTCTCTTCCCAGCTTTTCCTCCACCTGTCTAACTTGCTTTTCAAAATCCTTTTTTAGCTCTTCCAAGGCCTGAGCCCACCTGACATCCCCCTGGGGTGTCTGGGGTACTGAGGCCCCGCCCTCCACATCTTTCCCCGCTGGCGAGAATACGTCCTCATCCTCGTCATCAGATCCGAATGTTGGGATCATTTGCATTTGTTTGAAAAAACTCTCTATAGTCTTATTTTTCTTCCCTTTTCTAGGCATTTTCCCAGCCAGTTACTTGACTTCTGAGATTCCTGTCCACCCCCACCTATATCTGCCCAGCTAGTGCTTGGGGTCTGAGGTTCAAATGGGCTTTCCGCAGTAAGCTTTAGTTCTGGTGCTGGGGTGGGGGCAGGGCCGCCTCCCAGGCTCGGCCTCCTCAGGGGCTTTATGCAGAGACCCTCAGGAACGGAACGGAGCGGGGGGGGGCGCCTCCCAGGCTCAGCTCCCTCAGGGGCTTTATGCAGAGGCCTTGAGTAATAGAGCGGAGTGGGGCAGGGCCGCCTCCCAGGCTCAGCTCCCTCAGGTTGTTTATGCAGAGACCTTCCGTAATGAAGATCCTGCCTGCTGCTGAGGGAGTCCGGGCGGCCGCTGCTGCCTCCGCTGCTGCCCACGCCTCCGCCGCTTCCTGCCCCCTTCTCTGCTGCTTCCTCCCGAGGGGGCCCGAGTCATGGAGACACTCCACTCCCCTCCTCCAGCCCAGTCTCTCTCACTGACCTGTAGCTTCTGTGGGTGGAGCGACTTTCCCGGCTGCTGGAGCTTCCGTCCCTGAAGCCTGCTCGGGTCAGCTTCTCTGGGGCCGCGGCCAGGGTAGTGCTGGGGGTGGGGTCCGCTTTCCGGGGCGTGATGGACCCTGGGGACTCTGGCATGGAAATCTCTTCCACTCCGTTTCTGTACCCCTTTCAGTGGTCCAGAAGTTATGCGGATCTTTTTTTATATTAATTCTATGTGCTGTGGGTTGGAGCTCGTAAACTTGCGTCCTTCTACTCCGCCATCTTGGCTCCACCCCCAATAGAAGCTAATTCTAGGCTTCAGGGAGAATTAATATCTGTAGATTATAGGATTTAGAGATAAAAAAAAAATCATAGATATCACCTAATCTAACCCAGCCTCCCTCGTTTTACAGATAAGAAAACTAAGGCTCAAAGAGGTTAGATGACTTATCCCGGGTCTCACAAGCAGTAAGCAGAACCAGGATGATCAGAAAACTCGTAATTATTATATATAAATTTGGAACATTTACACTTTTTCCTTATAGAAAGTTATTTAAGAAATACAAACAAAACATCCAAGAAAGTCCTATAAATTGATATGTAGAAATCCATTATGCAATATTTTTAATTAATAGAATTTTAAGACTTCTTAGCAATTCTTTCTTGCCCCTTTTTCCATTCCAGTTTTTCCCTATGTTTGTTGCTGCTGCTACCACCATGTCCTTCCTGTCTTTTTCCTCTCCTTTTGTGACCCTTTTTTTTTCTTTCTTATGCCATTGCTGCTACAAAGTAGAATTTGTCTCAGGTTCCTATCATTCTCCCATTACCTCCTAGAATCAGCCCTAATCCAGTGCATGACCATCAGCTGGCTTTCTTGTGGAAGCTGGTTGAAATGTCAGAAGTCTTAGAAACCTTTAGAGTATGAAGCCCAGTAAAATGTAGGGACTTTTTAGGTTCCAGTGAATCCATCCTTGGTTTCCATAGTAGAAACCTGCGCAGTACTATTGTGTATGCTGCTTCAGTTTGGATTGCTGGAGCCACCAGGTTTGGAGTTGGAGGACTGAGGTTTGAATCCCACTACTTGTGTTACTGTCTAACCTTAAAGTAATTTCACCCCTCAATTTCCTTTTGTTAAATGAGGATAATGACAGTTATTTTATCTACCATATGCAGTTATGAGCTTAGTGTATTGTGTTTTGAAGGTCATGATATATACACGTGAACTATTGTTATCAGAACAGCCTTATAAGCAGAGTATTAAACACAGTACAGTGGGAAGTCCCTTAACCCTGTTTGCCTCAGTTTCCTTGTCTGAAAAGCTAGAGAAGGAAATGGCAGACCACAGTGTGTTTGCCAAGAAAATTCCAAATGGGATCATGAAGAGTCAGTCACAATTGAAACAACTGAGCAACAATAAATAGCCAGGTCCTGGTTAGTGTGAATAATAAATCTTTGAAGTGATCACATTATTCCTGTTTGCACTTGATATTTCTGGCTGGAACCAATTACCATATTTTATATAATTATAATTTTGAAAGTGTGAATTGGAATATGTATGACCATTGGAATTCATTATTCACACCAATTGGGACATAGCTGATTTCTTTGATCTCTTTGGAGTATAAACCTAGTAGTATGTTACTGCATAAAAGGGGGGTGTGTGTACGTGCACACATGCACACATAAACACACTACTATTAATTTTGTGGGGAATAGTTCCAAATTGTTTTCCGTAATGGCTGGACCAGTTTACAGCTACAGCTACACCAACAGTGAATTAATAACCTTTTTTTAGTAACCCTGTAGCAATTATCATTTTCCTTTTTGTCAGTTTGACCAATCTGATGGTTCTGAGGTGGTACTTAAGAATTTTTAATTTCCATTTCTCTAATTATTAGTGATTTAGAGCATTTTTTAAATATGGTTATTGCTATTTTAGATTTCTTCCTCAGAAAACCTCCTTTGTTCTTATTTCTTTTGGGAAATGGCTAGCAGTCTACAAATGAGTGCCCATCCAAATGTCATGTCAAGACTTGATTTTTCATTTGTAGATTGTTAGAAAAATCTCATTTGGGTGATAGTGGCTCTCAGCTGAGGAAAGAGTATTGGTATTTAGTACAGGTCATTGGAAGGAAGGAAAGAAAGAGGAAGACATTTATTAAGCCACCTACTGTGTGCTAGACACTATGCTAAATGCTTTACAAATTTTAACTATCTCATCTGAGCCTCACAACAACTCTGGAAGATTAGTGATGTTATTATCCTAATTTTATGGTTGAGAAAACTGAGGCAGACAAATGTTAAGTGACTTGCCCAGGGTCACATAGCTAGTAAATGTCTGAGATCATATTTGAAACTTGAGTCTTCCTGAATCCAGATTCATTGTTCTATCAGCTGAAGCATTTTGGAGCCATATATCAAGAAGCCCTTTTCCTTTTAGATTTTACAGGGCATATACCTCCTCTTTTTATTTCTTGCTTGATAGTCATGTTTCCTCATCTTCTGGAATTTTGTCCTCTTATAAATACCTTGAAAAAATTGATTTCAGAGTACCCCTAAAAATGTCACTTCCAGCAGATAGCGTCTGTGTATTTGGCCAGTCTGGCTCTCAATTTTCCACATTTATCTTTTTGAGTGTTGTTTCTATTTATAGAGCGCCGCAGGTCTGAGACCTGAAAGAGGCCGATGTTCTATTTTCATCGATGCCTAGACTAGATCACTGCAGCAGCGCTGTCAGAGCTGTTCTCTTTGATTTGTCCTCCTTCCCATTTCATCTGTACATTTTTTGTTTTCCATAATAGGAGATCAAAATATTTCAGCAAGCTAAAATTGTGGACCAAATCAAATTGGATGAATATAATAGAAAAAAATATACATAGTCCTATACTTGGGTTCAAACAAGATTGTCCTCAGAAGGTGCAGGGAAATATGTCAAAACAGTACTTATCTGTTAAAAACATGAAGAAATTTTAGTTTAGACTACAGATTCAGAGTAAGTCATGATAGCCCAATAAGTTGAATTGATTGTCTAGACCACATGAGGTGTGGGGCATGGTGTCCAGAGTTAGAAGATTCATGTCCTGATCTGCTCTCTCCTGGTTGGAGCACATATGGAATGTAGGTCCAATTCTGGGAACAACATTTTAGGAAGAAGTTTGACAAGCTAGAATATATTTAGAGGAGAGTAACCAAGGTGATGAGGGAACTGGAAATTATGCCCTGTGGATTCAGTTTTAGGGCTATTTTGGCTGGAGAAGAGAAGGGTGGGGGTAGGGAGAGAGCATCATATTGCCAATCTGTGAAAGAGCATTAGCATATGAAAGAGAAATTCTGTTTCTGCTTGCTCTCTGAAGGAAGAATTTGGAGTCTGTGAATGTTTGATGTTTATGGAATTGAAGAAGTGAGGCATGTAAAAAAGGTATGTTTGGACTTGATAAAAAGAAAACTTAACATTTAGAGCTAACTAGAAGTAGAATTGGGCTATTAGATATATTAACAGGTTTTTCCTTGCTAGCAGTGTTAAAATGGTGGTTTTATTACCACTTGTCAGAAAGAAGTTAGAAGGGATTCATGTTCAGATGTGAATTAAGACTAGTTTCTGAGGTTTCTAACTCAGGAGGTTCTGTGATTCTGCCCTTGGAATGAACCCCTAAGTTAATTTTCCTTTCCTGTTTTTGCTGGTTTTGAGGCATTATATAGTACAGTAACCTGCTTTCCTTCACTTCAATATGTTCTGCAAATGAACTTTGTCTTGCAAAATAACTATAACAATTTAAAACATTGTTTCTGTAGGAAAGATGCAGAGTTTTCAAAGGCAGCGATGTCAAACTCAAAATAGAAATATATCTCTGCAGGCTGCATATTGACTTGGAAAACCAAAAATTAATATCATCTTTGTTTTATTTTTTATTTTGTTAAACATTTCCTAATTACAATTTAATCTACTTCCAGTCCTCACTCAGGAATTTTTTGGACTGCTTCTGGGAGTCTGATACGTCTGTTCTAAGACATCTCTTAAGACATTTTTGATGAATAGGGCTACCTTAATACTACTTTGAAACTGTCATTTATTTAATTGCTCTGATTTTCTCCCCCCAGTAAAATCTTACTAATATGGCCTAGTTTCAAATCTAGTGGGAAATTTAAAAATTGGAAAAAAAAAACTAAAAAATTAAAATTGAGGCAATACCTTTGAGGAATAAACAGCAAACTTCATATTTTTTTGGCAGGTTTTTATCAAGTCTTTGA
Organism: Bettongia penicillata ogilbyi; assembly: GCA_023548195.1. Taxonomy (NCBI): domain Eukaryota; kingdom Metazoa; phylum Chordata; class Mammalia; order Diprotodontia; family Potoroidae; genus Bettongia; species Bettongia penicillata. The sequence continues at coordinate 7,246,665 of JAJHZJ010000131.1, forward strand.
AAAAAGAGAAGTGGTTAAATTTATTGTGTTCTTATGATTCCAAACTACTATGAAACAATTGATTAGAGTGCCATAAAACTTACTGTGTCATGTGGGTGTATGTATACATACAAAATAAGATAAAAGATCATTTGGGAAGGAGTATTAATGAGCAATGATTTAATGTGAAAAGTGACGCTTGATCATCTCCTAAGTTAGCTTGGGATCAGATTGTAAGGGCTTTCAGTGCTAAATGGAAGAGTTGCAGTTTGATCACATTTGATTTGCATTTGACCACATTACTTCTCTACTCAGTAGGGATCCACTGGAGTTTATTGAGTAGGGAAAGTAATGTGGTCATACTTGAACTTTGGGGAAATCACTTTGGCAGCACTTGGAACGAAATGGAAAAGTGACTTGAAGAAGGTGTGAGGATATTGCAGAAGAGGATGAGGGCTTGAGTTAGTGTAATGTCTGTGTGACACTGGCTAAAGGGGTAATTGAGGTAGAAAATGCAAGATTTGGCAACTGATTGGATGTGGGGTGAAAATGAGTGTAAATTGAGGATAATGTCGAGATTGACCATGGCTGACTGGAAGGATGATGGTGCCCTTGACAGAAACGAGGAAGTGGGGAACAAGAGTGGATATGGAGGGGAAAGAATTCTGTTGTGGTTATCTTGCATTTGAAGTGTCTGTAGACTTCTTCTCTTTTGACCAAGCTTGTGATTTTCTTGGTGTAGCTGTTCTTGGACTACTCTATAGGTAGAGAAGAAATTTTTCTGCCTATGTAGATCTGCACCTTTTATGCCTAGGGCATTAATTTAAGTGACTTGCCCAAAGTCATCCAGCACAGTCAATAATATAGTAATGATAACTAGCATTTATGTAGCACTTTAAGTTTTGCAGTGTGCTTTACTAGTATTAACTCATTTTCTCCTTAGAACAACCTGGGAAGTAGGTGTTGTTATTCCCATTTTATGAATGAGGAAACTAAGGCAGATAGAGATTGTGATTTGCCCAGGTGACATTTCTGAGGCAAGAGATGAACTCACATCCTGCACTTGATCTACGTGCCACCTATTATTCTTGGTTGTAAGCATATATATTAGCCTCCTGGAGTATCCTGTTCTGAAGTCTCCACTGGTTTGTGGTGGTAGCTACTAAATTGTGTGTGATCCTGATAGTAGTTCCTTTATTACTTCAGTTCTTTCATTCTTGATATTTGTAGTATTTTTCCTTTGACCTAACGATTCTGGACTTTGGCTGTAGTGTTCCTAAGCATTTTCATTTTGGATTTTTATGATTTAAGCAGAGGGTTATTTCTATTTTCACTTTGCCCTCTGGCTTTCTTAGAGTTAAGCGGTTTTGTTTTATTTTTCTTGAAATACGATTTCTAGACTGACTCATAACGTCATCACAGTACCATGCTGACTCTGGTCTACGGAATATCCCGTTTGAATTGTCCACAAGGCAGTTGGTAATAAGGAAGCTAAAGCTCAGTAGAGAAATGAGAACTGGACACATAGGTCTGGAAGTCATCTGCATAGAGACTTAGGGGAGATAATGAGGTCACCAAGTGAGAGAAGAGAAACAACTCATCCAAATGTAGAACACTAAGGAAAAATCACAGTGATTCATTTTTCTAGTTCCAGTCAGCATAGGGAGACAGTGGTATGTAGACATCAAGGACAGGGGATGGCCAAGAGTGCACATGCAGACCATTCTTGTGGCTAAGGACTGAAAAAACACTAAGGCAAGGAGAGGTTTCAGGCCAATTCAGGAGACCTTGACCTTGTGCAGACTTTGGGAGTAGGTGTCAGTTGGCAGCTCTGTTGCTTACTACCAAGTTCCAGTTCCAAAGAAACCACAGAAGATTAAAAGGTGAGGATGATTGTGGGGATAATCTGTAGAAAATGGAAGATAATGTAGATCAAAGTAATATTTAGAGGAGGTGATCTTGGGAAAGAGAAAAGCTATCTCTTCCTTAGGTACAGGACCAAAGAAGGAGAGTGAGAGGGATGATATCAAGGGGTTTTGAGAGGTAGAGAAGGGGAGAAGGAACTCGAGGTGAATGACTGGCCCCTCTTTTCTCAGTAAAGTATGAGGCAAATCCTCAGCTGTGAGAGTGGGAAGAATAGGAGGTGTGGGAGTTTTAAGAAGAGAAGAGATGGTTTGTCACAGCCTCTAGAGGGGATGATACTGAATTACAGATAACGTTTTTTTTTAAATGTAACTTCAGTTTTATTTTGTTTTTTGTTAAGCATAATTTTCTTATTACCCCCACCTATGGAGTAATTTGAATAATTTTTAAAAATATATAATATAAATAAGATTACAAAGTTAATTGGTAATATTGAAATAAAAAATACATATTTTTTTCCTATCCAAGTTAATTGGTCCCCTGACATCTATTGATAGAGTTCCCCAAGATAAGAATCCCCTGATCCCCTCTCCTCCCATCTTTTCCAACACATTTTTCCTATTCTTTGTAATCTTAGGTCATTTCCTACCTACCAATTTCTTTCTTCTGACTCAAGATGTCTCCCATCCTGAAAAAACCCTCACTTTATCTTTCCATCTCTAATAAATCATCTTATTATTATCTCAGCTACGTGAGAAAGCTGTCTTCTACACCAGGTACCTCACTTCCTTTGCATTCTAAACCCTGTTCACTTTGGCTTTCCAGCCTCATCATTAAGCTGAAAATGTCCTCTATGAAGTTACCAGTCAAATCCAGTGACCTTTTTTCAGTCCTGACCCTCTTTGACTGCTCTCTGTACCCTTTGACACTGTTGATCATCATCTCTTACTGAGTATTTTCTTCTCTTTGTTCTCTCTCCTGGTTGTTCTCTTATGTGTCTGACCACTTCTCAGTCCCTTTTGCCAAATCTTCATCCTTGTCATACTCACTAACAATGCGCCTTCTGTACTATCTCATTTGGTGACTTGGTAACTCCCTTGGCGAGGTCCTACTTCTTAAACTTATCATGTCCAAAACAGAACTCATTCCTTCTGGATCTTCCCTTCTTCCCAACTTCTGTGTTATTTGTATAGGGGCTTTATTACTGTCCTAGGCATTCAGGTTTTAGAACCTGTGTTGTCATTGTCAACTCATCATTCAACATTTAACTGATAATAAATCTGTTCTTGTTTCTACCTTCATAAGATGTCAGTTCCCTCTACTCATACAGCCATCGCCCTCATATAGACCCTTATCCCCTCTCACCTGGACAATTGCCTTTTTTTCTTTCCTACTTTTACCTTCTTTTTAATTTTCATCCAGAACTGAGCACACAACAAATAAAATTGATACTTTCAGATATATAGAACAAAGGGTTGTCATGTGAAACTGCAGCTCCTTATTATGTATAGTTTGCTTTCCTTTTAAAATACATAATAAAAATCAGTTTACTCTGTATGTTGTAACAGAAGAGATAGCAAGTATCTATATAAGTATATATAAAATAAAAAAAATCAGTACAGACAGTTCTCACTTTACCAGTAAGTGGACCTCATGTGTAAAGCAGTTTTTATGTTAATGCCCCCCATGGATGTGAGGTAGGGAGAGAGGCAGGAGGCCTATACATTCTTCAAGGACACATGGGTACTGGGGACAGAAGTGACAGTGGAAGCAGGAGTGGGGTTGGGGGAGCAGGGTCAGCCATGTGGGGGCTGGGTACAGATAGTGGAGGACAGGAAACATGTTGTGGGGGAAGACATGGTAGCAGAGCACAGACAGATATGTGGGCTGGATGTGTAGGTGGGTGGGAGGTCTCCTTTCTCAGTACCAGAGATCTCAAGCCAAGTGCCCATGATCTCTCTATGTCTATTCTTCTAGAGGGTTTTGTTGTTGGACAGGAGGCCAAGGAGTGCTGAGGTCTGAGGGGTAGGAGCTGAGAAAAATACATTGTACTTTGCAGTAAAGTTAGCATAGGTACTTTTGGAATGCAGATTTTTTCAGAATTCTTTACATAAAGTAGAATTCGCATAATGCAAATTTATCTAAAGTGATGACTGTATGAGGTGTTATTGTTTATATTACAAATGCAGAGATATTAAATAATAAAAGATGATTAAAATGGTAGTTGATAAAGTCAGTAGAATTACATAGAAAGACTGGGGCCCAGTACAGTGCTTTGTGGAGCATTCATAAAATTGTGATTTAGAAAACAAGCCAACAAAGGAGGCTGAGGAGTAGTGACTTAGACAGATGAGGGAACAACAAGAAGTACTGTCCTGAAAAACTTAGAGGGGGAGACTCTCCTGGAGAGAAAGGCAGCTAAATACTGTCAAGTGTGAAAGAGGTGAAAAAGGATGAGGGCTGGGAAAACTGCACCAGATCTGGAAATTAAGAGGTCCTTAGTAATTTGAATAGTGATGTATTTATTTATTCTGAAGTTATCTTTCTGTCTTTTGTAATTTCTATGAAAGGTCGTGATAAAGATCTGGCCTTGAAGCCGAGTCAGGAAATTATGTGGCAGTGGGCAAGAAAGTTTGCCTCCTGTGCCAAGGAACTTTTTCCAAAGCTTAAATTATAAATGGATTGCCATTCTACATTAGTAGGAGTCCTTTGAACTATTGAAATCAAGATATACAGTGGAATAAAATAGGTAGAAAACAGTGACCATAGTGATCTAGTGTTTGATAAACCCAAAGACCCCAGCTTCTGGAGTAAGAATTGACAAAAACTGCTGGGAAAACTGGAAGAAACTAAGTAACAAAGACCAACAGCTCACGCCATATATCAAGATAAAGTCAAAATGGGTGCATGATTTAGACATAAAGAGTGATAATATAAGCAGATTAGGAAAGCAAGGAATAGTTTACCTGTCAGATCTATAGAGAAGGGAAGAATTTATGACCGAACAGGAGATAGAATATTAATAAAATGGATAATTTTGATTACATTAAATTTTCATTTATTTATTTATTTATTTGACTTTTTACATTCATTTTCACAAAATTTTGGGTTCCAGATTTTCTCCCCCTTTATCCCCTCCCCCCACCCCAATACCCCAAGCAATCTAATTTTCCCTATCTCCAATCTGCCCTCTCTTCTGTCATCCCTCCCTTCTCTTGTCTCCATCTTCTCTTTTCTCCTGTAGGGCCAGATGACTTTCTATTCCTCATTAACTGTATGTCTTCTTTCCTAGTAGCAACAGCAATACTAGACAGTTGTTCCTAAAACTTTGAGTTCCAAATTCTCCCCATCCCTCTCTCCCCACCCATTCCCTTTGGGAAGGCAGGCAATTCAATAATAGGCCCTATCTGTGTAATTTTGCAAATGACTTCCCTGATAGTCGTGTTGTGTAAGACTAACTGAATTACCCTCCATCCTGCCCTGCCCCTCATTGTTTCTCTTCTGTCTTTTGATCCTGTCCCTCCCCAAGTGTTGACTTCAAATTGCTTCCTCCTCCCTTTGCCCTCCCTTCCATCATCCCCCCCTTGCTTATCTCCTTCTCCCCCACTTTCCTATACTGTAAGATAGGTTTTCATACCAAAATGAGTGTGCATTTTATTCCTCCCTTTAGTCAAATGTGATGAGGGTAAACTTCTTGTTTTGTTTTGTTTTTTCTCAGCTCTCCTCTTTATCCCTCCACTAAAAAGTCTCCTACTTGCCTCTTAAATGACGTATAATTACCCCATTCCATTTCACCCTCTTTCCTCCCACTACATTTCTCTCTCACCATTTACCTTAATTTCTTTTAAGCTATGGTCCCATCCTATTCAATTCACTCTGTGCTCTCTGTCCCTGTGTGTGTGTGCATGCGTGTACATGTGTGTGTGTGGTCCCACCAACTACCCAGATACTGAAAAGTTTTAAGAGTTACAAACATTGTCTTTCCATGTAGGAATGTAAACAGTTCACTTCTGGTAAGTCCCTTAAGACTTCTCTTTGCTGTTTACTTTTTCATGCTTCTTCTCATTCTTGTGTTTGAAAGTCAGATTTTCTTTTCAGCTCTGGTCTTTTCATCAAGAATGCTTGAAAGTCCTCTGTTTCATTGAAAGACCATATTTTCCCCTGAAGTATTATACTCAGTTTAGCTGGGTAGGTGATTCTTGGTTTGAGTCCTAGTTCCTTTGACTTCTGGAATATCCTATTCCACGCCCTTCGATCCCTTAATGTAGAAGCTGCTAGATCTTGAGTTATCCTGATTGTATTTCCACAGTACTGAAATTGTTTCTTTCTAGCTGCTTGCAAGATTTGCTCCTTGAGCTGGGAGTTCTGGAATTTGGCCACAATGTTCCTAGGAGTTTCTCTTTTTGGATCTCTTTCAGGTGGTGATCGATGGATTCTTTCAATACTTATTTTGCCCTCTGGTCCTAGAATGTCAGGGCAGTTTTCCTTGATAATCTCATTGAAGATGATATCTAGGCTCTTTTTTTGATCATGACTTTCAGGTAGTCCCATAATTTTTAAATTGTCTCTCCTGGATCTATTTTCCAGGTCAGTTGTTTTTCCCATGAGATATTTCACATTCTCTTCCATTTTTTTATTCTTTTGGTTTTGTTTGGTGATTTCTTGGTTTCTCGTAAAGTCATTAGACTCCATCTGTTCCATTCTAATTTTGAGAGAACTATTCTCTTCAGTGAGCTTTTGAACCTCTTTTTCCATTTGGCTAATTCTGCTTTTGAAAGCATTTTTCTCCTCATTGGCTTTTTGAACCTCTTTTGCCAATTGAGTGAGCCTATTCTTCAAGGTGTTATTTTCTTCAGCATTTTTTTGGGTCTCCTTAACCAAGGTATTGACCCGTTTTTCATACTTTTCTTGCATGTCTCTCATTTCTCTTCCCAGCTTTTCCTCCACCTGTCTAACTTGCTTTTCAAAATCCTTTTTTAGCTCTTCCAAGGCCTGAGCCCACCTGACATCCCCCTGGGGTGTCTGGGGTACTGAGGCCCCGCCCTCCACATCTTTCCCCGCTGGCGAGAATACGTCCTCATCCTCGTCATCAGATCCGAATGTTGGGATCATTTGCATTTGTTTGAAAAAACTCTCTATAGTCTTATTTTTCTTCCCTTTTCTAGGCATTTTCCCAGCCAGTTACTTGACTTCTGAGATTCCTGTCCACCCCCACCTATATCTGCCCAGCTAGTGCTTGGGGTCTGAGGTTCAAATGGGCTTTCCGCAGTAAGCTTTAGTTCTGGTGCTGGGGTGGGGGCAGGGCCGCCTCCCAGGCTCGGCCTCCTCAGGGGCTTTATGCAGAGACCCTCAGGAACGGAGCGGGTGGGGGGGATGCCTCCCAGGCTCAGCTCCCTCAGGTTGTTTATGCAGAGACCTTCCGTAATGAAGATCCTGCCTGCTGCTGAGGGAGTCCGGGCGGCTGCTGCTGCCTCTGCTGCCGCCCACGCCTCTGCTTCCGCCGCTTCCTGCCCCCTTCTCTGCTGCTTCCTCCGGAGGGGCCCGGAGTCACGGAGACACTCCGCTCCCCTCCTCCAGCCAGCCGTCTCTCTCACTGACCTGTAGCTTCTGTGGGCGGAGGAACTTTCTCGGTTGCCGGAGCTTCCGTCCCTGAAGCCTGCTCGGGTCAGCTTCTCTGGGGCCGCAGCCAGGGCAGCACTGGGGTGGGGTCCGCTTTCCGGGTCGCAACGGACCCTGGGGACGGGTCTCCAGGGCTCTCTGACACGGAAATCTCTTCCACTCTGGTTCTGCACACCTTTCAGTGGTCCAGAATTAATGCAGATCCCTTTTTACATTAATTCTATGGGCTGTGGGTTGGAGCTCGTAAATGTGCGTCCTTCTACTCCGCCATGTTGGCTCCGCCCCTGATTATATTAAATTTAAAAGGTTTTGCACAAACAAAACTAATGCAGCCAAGATTACAAAGAAAACAAAAAACTGGGAAACAGAATTTACAGCAAATGTCTCTGATAAAGGTCTCATATCCCAAATATGTAGTCAAATTTCTAAGCATACAAATCATTCCCTTATTGATAAATGGTCAGAGGGGGCCATCTCTAGTCATTCTGATCTATATCTTGCCACTGGACCCAGATGGCTCTGGAGGAGATCGTGAGGCTGGTGACTTTGCACAACTCTCCCTCACGTAAATCCAATTCATTTGCAAGGCACAGCATCACCTTCTTGATGTCATGTTCCTCTTTGAGAATGAAGGACCGCTACCAACAACAACCTGTGATAAATGGTCAAAGGATAAGAACAGGCAGTTTTCAGAAGAAATCAGAGCTACCTATAGTCGTAGAAAAAATGCTCTAAATGAGTATTGATTACTCTACAATACTCTAAATGAGTACTGATTACAGAAAAGCAAATTAAAACAACTCTTGAGGTGTACCACCTCACACCTATCAGATAGGCTAATACAAAAACAAAAATAAATATTGAGCGAATGTGGGAAAATTGGAAATGCTAGTGCACTGTTGGTGGAGGTGCGAACTGATTCAACCATTCTGGAGAGGAATTTGGAACTGTACCTGAAGGGCAATCAAACCGCATAGCCTTTGATCCAACAATACCCCTACTAGGTCTATATCCCAAAGAGATCATAAAAAAGGGAAAAGGACCCACAGGTACAAAAATATTGATAGCAGGTCTTTGTGATGGAAAAAAGATTGGAGATTGAGGGGGTGCCCATTCATTAATTGGGGAATGGCTGAACAAGTTGTGGTATACAAATGTAATGTAATACTATGTATCATAAATGATGAGCAGGAAGATTTCAGAAAAACCTGCAAGGATTTACCTGAACTGATGCAAAGTGAAGTGAAGAGAGCCATGAGAACATTGTACACAGTAATGGCAACATTGTGTGATGACCAACTCTGTTAGACTTAGTTCCTCTCAGGAATACAATGGTCCAAGAAAATTCCAAAAGACTTATGATGGAAAATGCTATCCATGTCTAGAGAAAGAACTGATGGCATCTAAATGCAGATCAAAGCATACTGTTTTCACTTTCTTTTGGTAGTTTTTTCCTTTTGGTTTGTTTCTTATATGACTAATATGGACATCTGTTTTATATAGTTGCACATATATAACCTATATCAAATTGCTTATTCTCTTTGGAGGACGGAGGGAAGGGAACAAAGAAGAAAATTTGGAACTGAAAACTTTTTTGAAAACAGTGTTTTAAATTGTCATTACATGTGATTGGAAAAAATAAAATACTGTTTTAAAAGGGGAGGAGGGATCACAGATATAACACAACCCACTCTCCCATTCCCCCAGCAAAAAAAAAAATTTCCCAAGTTATTGTTCTGGTTATTAGCAGAACCAGAACAGTGTCTTTTGTCTCTAAGCCCCATGCTTCTTCCTTTATAGTATATTATATGTAGTGTAAAGTATATAGTATAAAGTTTATACCATGCTTTCTCTAATAGGTCACAAAATGGCCCTGGCCAAAAAGTAATTGAAAAAGCCCCAAATTTTTATGGTCAAATGTGCTTGACTCAACTATGCATTTGTGGGGTGGGGGCTTTCACATTTCATAATGAGATATGAGCTTGCAAAAAGCTAGAAAAGGAATCAGAAAATCTGGTGGAACCTATAGGAGGAAGTGAGTAAGTCAACAAATAATTTATGGCTGAACATTAACTTTTCCAGAACTTACTTCTGAGCATAATTTATGTCTTGAACACTGTTATGTTAAGCAGGTAAGGTAAGATTCACTGTTCTCACATGAACTGATGTTGCAGATTCCTTGGAAATAAAACAGTTGTTGAAAGTTATTGCTGTCTTATGCATTCGGAGTTGTCATAGGTTTACTTGTTGCTTTTAGAACCTACTCTAATGCAAGAGGTAGAGTTTTATTCAGAATATGTTTTAGAAGAGTGACCATTCCAAAATTCAATCTGTTGCATAAAGTACTTTGAGTCATTATAATATTGTATTATAAATTACACCTCTTTATGATGGACAGTCTTTCATGATCTCTTTAGAACGATGTGTTTATATTATCATTCTTTTCTTTCCTGTTACGTAGTTTGTTTTTTTTAAATTAAATTATTTTATTTGTTTTCAGTGTATGATAATCACTTCCATATATCATAGATTTTTTTTTCCCCTCCTTTCCTACTCCCTCCCTGAGAGGGCATACAATCTTACATAGCTTCTACACATACTTTCCTATTAAATACATGTTGCATAGAAGAATTAAAATGAATGGGAGAAACCATAAAACAAAACCTAATACAAAAGAAAATAGTCTGTTTCTATCCACAATCCAGTTCCATAGTTCTTTCTCTGGATGTGGAAGGTGTTTTGCCTCAAGAGTCCATTGGAAATTTTTTAAGTCCTTGTATTTCAATGAAGTACTTATTAGTCTACCAGAAAAATCCTTTTTCACTGTGGTTGTTGCTGTGTACAAAGTTCTCCTGGTTCTGCTCCTTTCACTCAGCATCAGTTCATACAGGTCTTTCCAGGCCTCTCTGAAGTCTTTCTGTTCATCATTTCTCATAGCACAATAGTATTCCATTACATTCATATAACACAACTAGTTCAGCCATGACCCAATTGATGGACATCCCCTTGATTTCCAGTTCTTGGCCACTACAAAGAGAGCTGCTATCAATATTTTGGTACATGTGGGACCCTTTCCCATTTCTGTGTTCTCTTTGGGATGGAGTCCCAGAAGTAATATTACTGGGTCAAAGGGTATGCACATTTTTGTAGCCCTTTGGGCATAGTCCCAAATTGTTCTCCAGAATGGTTGGATCAGCTCACAACTCCACCAGCAATGAATTAGTGTTCCAACTCTCCCACATCCTCTCCAGCATTTATCGTTTTCCTGTTTTGACTGTCATGTTTGCCAATCTGATAGGTTTGATGTGGTACCTCAGAGTGGTTTTAATTTGCATCTCTAATCAAAAGTGTTTTAGAGCATTTTTTAATATGATTATAGATATCTTTAATTTCTTCCTCTGAAAACTGCCTTTGACCATTTATCAATTGGGGAATCACTTGTATTTTTGTGCAGTTGACTCAGTTCTCTATGTATTTTAGAAATGAGGCCTTTATCACAGACATTAGTTGCAAAAATTCTTTCCCAGTTTTATGCTTCTCTCCTAATCTTGGTTGCATTCGGTTTGTGCAAAACTTTTCCATTTAATGTGATCAAAATTACCATTTTATGCTTCATAATGTTCTCTATCTCTTATTTAGTTAAAAATTTCTCCATTCTCCATAAATCTGACAAATACACCATTCCTTGCTCCCCTAATTTGTTTATAGTATCAATCTTTATACCTGGGTCACGTGTCCATTTAGACTTTATTCTTGTGGATGGTTTCAGGCATTGGTGTATGCCCAGTTTCTCCACCACCCTGTTATCCAGTTTTCCCAGCAATTTTAGTCAAACAGTGAGTTCTTACCCCAGAAGCTGGGGATCCCTTGGGTTTATCCAACAGTAAATTGCTATATTCATTGACTACTGTGTCTTGAGTACCTAACTTATTCCACTGGTCTATACCCCTCTGTTTCTTAGCCAGTACCAAGTGGTTTTGATGATTGCCATTTTATAATACAATTTGAGACCTAGTAGGGCTAGGCCACCTTCCCTAGCATTTCTTTTCATTAGTTCCCTTGATATTCTAGACTTTTTGTTCTTTCAGATAAATTTTGATATTTTTTCTAGCTCTAGAAAATAATTATCTGGTAGTTTGATATGGCACTGAATAGGTAAATTAATTTGGGTAGGATTGTCATTTTTATTTTATTAGCTTGGCCTACCCATGAACAACTGATGTTTTTCCACTTACTTAGATCTGACTTTATTTGTGCGAAAAGTATTTTGTAATTGTGTTCATATAGTCCCTGGGTTTGTTTTGGCAAGTAGATTCCCAGATATTTTATAGTATCTACCATACCTTTAAATGGAATTTCTCTATCTCTTGCTGTTGGGCTTTATTAGTTATACACACAAATGCAGATAATTTACCTGGGTTTATTTTATAACCTGCAACTTTGCCAAAGTTGCTTATTATTTCAAGTAGTTTTCTACTTGATTCCCTGGGATCCTCTTAAGTATGTCATCATATCATCTGCGAAGAGTGATAACTTAGTTTCTTTTTTGCCTCTTCTAATTCCTTCAATTTCTTTTTCTTCTCTTATTGCTACAGGTAGCATTTCTAATACCATATTGAATAACAATAGTGATTATGGACATCCTTGTTTCACCCTGATCTTATTGGAAATACCTTTAGCTTGTCCCCATTGCATATAATGCTTGCTGTTGGTTTTAGGTAGAATGGAAGTTCCATTTATTCCTATGCTTTCCAGTAGGAATGGGTGTTGTATTTTGTCAAAAGCTTTTTCTGCATCTATTGAGATAATCATGTGACTTCTGTTAGTTTTGTTGTTGATATGATCAGTAATGCTAGTACTTTTTCTAATATCGAGCCAGCCCTGCATTCCTGGTATATAAATCCTACCTGATCATAATATATTAGTCTTGTGATGAATTGCTGTATATTCTTTTTGCTAATACCTTATTTAAATTTTTTCATCCGTAGCCATTAGAGAAATTGGTCTATAATTTTCTTTCTCTGTTTCGGCTCTTCCTGGTTTAGGTATTGGAACCATATTTGTAACATAAAAAGAATTTAGTAGTACTCCTTCAGCAATTTTCCCAAATAGTCTATATAGTATTGGAATTAACTATTCTTTAAATGTTTGATAGAATTCGCTTGTGAATCCATCTGACTGGAGATTTTTTCATAGGGAGTTCATTGATGGCTTGTTCAATTTCTTTTTCTGAGATGGGGTTATTTAAGCATTCAGATTCCTCTTCTGTTAATCTGAGTTTATATTTTTTAAAAATAATCATCCATCTCATTTAGATTGTCGAATTTATGGACATACAGTTGGACACAGTAATTTCTAATTATTGTTTTAATTTTCTCCTCATTGGAGGTTAGTTTGCCCTTTTAATTTTTGATATTGGTAATTTGATTTTCTTCTTTTTTTTGTATCAAATTGACCAAAGGTTTATTAATTTTATTGATTTTTTCATAAAACCAACTCTTTTATTTATTAGTTCAATAGTTTTCTTAATTTCAATTTTATTAATCTCTCCTTTGGTTTTCAGCATTTCTAATTTGGTATTTACTTGGGAATTTTCAGTTTGTCCTTTTTCTAATTTTTCAGCTGCATGCCTAATTCATTGATCTCTTCTTTCTCTGTTTTATTCATGTAGGCATTCATGTAGGCATAGGTATAAAACTTCCCCTAAGAACTTCTTTTGCAGTATCCCATAAGATTTGGTAGGTTGTCTCACTATCGTCATTCTCTTGAATGAAGTTGTTGATTGTTTCTATAATTTGTTGTTTAACCCACTCATTCTTTAGGATTAGATTGTTTAGTAGTTTCCAACTAATTTTTGGTTTTTATTTCCATGACCTTTGATTATATATAATTTTTATTGCATTATAATCTGAAAAGGATGCATTGACTATCTCTGCCTTTCTGCACTGGACTGTGAGGTTTTTATGGCCTAGTACATGGTCAGTTTTTGTATATGTGCCTTGTACCACTGAGAAAAAGGTATATCCCTTTCTTTCTCCTTTCAGTTTTCACCAGAGATCTATCATATCTATCTTATCCAGAGTTTTATTCACCTCCTTAACTTCTTTCTTATTTATTTTGAGGTTAGATTTATCAAATTCAGAGAGGGGGAAGTTGAGATCCCCCACTAGTATAGTTTTGCTCTCTATTTCTTCCTGTAACTCTCTTAACATCTCCTCTAAGAATATGGATGCTATGCCACTTGTGCGTATATGTTTAGTAATGAAATTGCTTCATTGTCTATGACGCCTTTTAGCAGGATATAGTTTCCTTTCTTATCTCTTTTGATTAGCTCTGTATCTGCTTTTGCTTTGTCTGAGATTAGGATTGCTACCCCTGCTTTTTTTACATCAGCTGGAGCACAATGTATTCTGCTCTAATCTTTTACCTTTACTCTGTGTGTGTACCCCTGTTTCAAATGTGTTTCTTGTAAACAACATGTTTTTGGATTATGTTTTTTAATCCATTCTGCTATTAGTCTCTCTTTTATGGGAGAGTTCATCCCATTCACATTCACAGTTATGATTACCATCTGTGTCTTCCCCTCCATCCCTCTCCCCCCACCCACTGTTTATGCTTTTAGTTCTCCCTTAACCTCCACAAGACAGTTTTAATTTTTCACCTCTGCCTCCCTCAGTCTTCCGTGCCTTCTTTCAGCATCCCTCCCTTTTAATCCCCTTTTCACTTACTACTTCTTCCTTCCCTTTTCTTTCCCCCTTGCCTTCCTACTGCCTATAGAGCTAGTTGTATTTCTATACTTAACTGAGTTTGTTGTTCCCTCCTTGCATCCAATCTGAGGAGGGTAACTCTCAAACAATGCTCATCTCTCTCCCCTCTTTCCTTGTAATGTAATGTATTTTTGTACCTCTTCCTGTGATGTGATTTACTTTTTTCTGACTCCTCCTTTTCACATCTCCTGTTACAATCCCTTTGGTACTCTTAAATCACATTTTTACCATGACATCATTTACTTTATAATGCTCCCTCTGTCTATGTATATCCCTTTTATATATCATAGTAAATATACAATTCTCAAGATTAGGAAGTATCATATTCCATTATAGGGATGTAAACAGTTTGCTGATATTGAGTAACAAGGTTTTTTTTCCCCCTGTTTACCTTTTTATATCTGTCTTGAGACCTGTGTTTGAAGATCGAATTTTTTATCGAGTTCTGGCCTTTTCATCAGGAAGGTCTGGAAATCCCTTATTTCTTTGAATGTCCATCTCCTTGCCTGAAATATTATGCTTAACTTTTCTGGGTAATTAATCCTTGGTTGTAGTCCCAGCTCCTTTGCCTTATGGAATATTATATTCCAGTTAATGTAGCAGCTGCAAGGTCCTGTGTGATCCTGACTGTAGCTCCTCAATATTTGAATTGTTTCTTTCTGGCTGCCTGCACTATTTCTCCTTCACTTGATGATTCTGGAATTTGGCAACGATATTCCTTGATGTTTTTAGTTTGGGATCCCTTTCAGGAGGTGAACGGTGGGTTCTTCCAATGACTTTTTTCCTCTCTGGACTTACGATGTCTGGGCAATTTTCCTTGATGATTTTTTTGGATGATATTGTTCAGGCTCTTTTTCATAATCCTTAGATTTTATCTGCTGAATCTGTTTTCCAGGTCAGTTGTTTTCCCATGTAGATATTTTACATTTTCTTCCATCTTTTCATTCTTTAGATTCTGTTTGACTAATTCCTGGTGTCTCATAGAGTCATTAGCTTCTATTTGCCTGATTCTAATTTTTATCAAATTGTTTTTTCAGTTAACTTTTGCATCTCCTTTTCCATCTGTCTGATTGTTTCTTTTAAGGAGTTATTTTCTCCAGTTAGGTTTTGAACTTCCTTTTCCGGTTATCCAATAGTCCTTTTAAATTCTTCTGTGATTTCTTTTTTCATATTTTTAAAATCTTTGGTCAGTTTTTCTTCTATTTCTCTAATTTGGCTTTTAAAATCCTTCCAAAGCTCTTCCGAGAAGGCTCTTTGTTGTTCAGATCAGTTCACAATTCCCTTCTGAGGTTTCAGATGAGAGTACAGTCTTAATGCTGACCTCTTTAGTATTCGTGTTTTGATCCTTGCCCCCATAGAAATATTCTATGGTCTTTTCTTTTCTGCTTTGCTTCTTATTCATGATAATCACCCTTTTCCTGGCTTTTAAAGTAGATATCTGTGTCTGGGGCACAGGGGGCTCTGTCCCACAGTTCTTGTGCCTAAAACTTGAGGCTTTGTGTGTTGTGGCCTCTGGTTCTTTCAGCCAGAAGTTAAAATGCTGCAGCTTACCTGGTGCTTAGCTGGCTAATGTTGCAAAGCAGAGGCCAGGTGAGGTCTTTTTGGATTTCTCTAGAGTTACCTTGGAGTTAGCTGTGTTAAGTGTGGCAGAGGGGTAGTCTAGCCACAGGAGGTTTCCTCTGTTGAGCTGAAGCATAGGCAAGTTCAGCAGTTGGTGATTCCCTCTAGGCTAGTGTTTTCCCAATTCCTCTGGGGTGCTGAGGCACCTCTGGGGTCCTGGTGTTGACAGTTGTGGGCTTCACCCCACTGGGGCTCAGGATCTTCTCCTGGTTTACTGAGGTGGGGCTGTGTGGAACAGCTCTGGTTCTGCACTGGTCCCCTTCAGCTACAGCAGGTGGGACCCTCCTTAGCGATTTTCCTAGCCTCATGGGAAGAGACTCTATGTACCTCTTCTGCTGCTCCTACTGTTCCAGGATTTTTCCCCAGGGAGATATTCTCTGGGCTCTTCAAGGTCAACAAGGGGAGGGAGATAGCAATTACTGATCACTGCACCATCTTGGCTCCTGGAACCAGAAGTCCTCTCATTCTTCTTTTTTACAGGTGAGAAAACCATGATTTATTTTTTGAGGTCACATAAGTTATAAAGAGTAGAGATAGACTCAGTTCTAAGAGCCCTTTTTAAGCATTGTACCTCACTGCATCCCATTCAAGATGCACTTTTAATATGTGCCTAGAAATCTGTTTAAAACAATTAAGGAGAACTGAAGAAATGGGTTTTTAGTGCTGTGCTTCTGTTGGTTGTAGCCCTTGCAGTAAGCCTTGCATGTTCTAGCATAATTCTTGAAATTTTATTTTTTCAAAATGTTCGTTAGCAATAGTTTTTAAAATTAATCTTATTTGCTCCATGGCAAATTACTGTTACTGTTGTAACTGTGCCTGACTTTTCTCAAGCCACTAGACCTTTCTCTTTTGTGTACCCAAAGATGAACTCTCTTCCTCTATATTTAAGAAAATTGAGTCCATTCAATGTGAACTTCCTTATCTGTTATCATATCAACCTTAAATTTCTCTTCTCTATACATTTGCCCCTGTCCTCTGAGATGAGGTATTACTTCTTCCTATTTTAGTTTTACTTCTTCCGCTGTTTTCAGTCCCATTCCTTTCTTCTGCTTTTACTTCTTGGTTCCCTTTTCTGCACCTTCAGTCTTTGGAGCAGCCTATCTCAGACACTGACTAGCTGTTGCCCCAGGGTAAGTCATCCAACCTTCCCTGACCCCTTTTTCCTTGTGTGTAAAATGAAGGGTACTTTTGATGGCTTAAGGTCTATTCTAAATCCATAATCCTATGATTCCCTATCCACTGGTTCCTTTACAAACAACTGTCTGCAAATGGCATACTTTATTCATTTTATTGGAGAAAGCAGTCTGCTGCCCCCTTGGACAGGTTAGCCATTTTTCTCACTCCCAGTGTGGACTTCTTAAACACACAGCCAGACTTCTGTACCTATCAAGAGAAGGAGTAATGTGAGATAATACTGGAAATTTAGATTGGAATCAGGTTCTTGAGGCTCTTTAGGAACTGATCATCTCCGAACAATTGTCACTACTCACTTATTTACCTATTTCTTCCAATTTCATCATTTTTTCATTCTTTAAGGCTCTAAACCCTTTATAAGGAGGCCAAAGTATAGTTTTCTACCAGCCTAAATTTACTTTTTTGCAACTTTCACTAGTTGCTACTACTATTGTGCTCTCTTGGTCTAAGATCCAGTCTTTTACTCTGCCATGCTGCCTGTAATGTACCTCATATGTCCTGATGGGTTTGTGTCATTTTCCGAATTTGAACATAAGCTTCTTTGAAGGCAGATTCTGGCTGTGCTTTTTCTTTGTAGCTGCTTAGCAGCGTCTGAAACGCATGTAGTAGTTAATAAATGTTGATTTTAAGTCATTCTTGTGTGAAAATTGCCAACATGCAATACTAAGTATTTAAAAGCACAGATTGAAACTGTTTCTATTTCTTCCTCTACTTTTTTCCATTTTAAAGGGACAGTGAAGAGGATGGATTTTAGTTCTCTATACTAAATAACTGAAAGTTTTCACCATTGGCAAGTCATTGAACTTTTCTCAGTCTTCGTTTTCTCATCTGTAAAAGAATAATCATTCTCTTAGCTCTCTCAGGTGAGGCAGAAGGAATTTTGCGTATTTTTTCCCCAGTTTGTACTAAAATTGTAGTTTTTTAATCATTTAGCTCCTCCCAGTATCACAATTGTTCCCTGGGAAGAGCAGGTTAGTATTTAGAGTTATAGTTATGTACCTCTAGAGCTATTTGTAATCACCATTAACCTGGTGTAATATGCAAGTATAGAAATAAGAGGTCTTGTAGAGCCTATGATTGTGCTTGAAAGCCACCAGAGTAGAATATCAGTTGAAAATCTTTATATATACCTCAGAATGAAAGTTGGTATCTTTTCAGTGTTAGGGCCTGATTTAGTAAATGACTGCTACAGATATGTTATAGCTCTTAAGGCAGAAACCAAATATTTGCTTAAATTAATTCACTCCTAGAAAATGATTTAGGCATTGGAAGGATCAATTTTTTTTTGTTGCCATTTTTATCAGGTTAGCTGCATTTTACCATTTTAAAAATGGTTTAATTTTCTTAAGCTAGCATTTATGTAGTACTATAAGATTTGCAAAGCACTTTAGAAATATCTCATTTTATTCTTATCACAATCCTGGGAAGTAGGTGCTATTAAAATCATTTCCATTTTACAGATACAGAAACTAGGGCTGACAGTTTAAGTGACTTGCCCGCCTTCTCATGGCTAAAAAAGTGTCTGAGGTTGAATTTCGATTCCAGATCCATCTTTCTCCACTGAGTCACCTAGCTACCTCTAAATGGAAACAATGTAATATAAAGACTGTCCTAAAAAATTTTTTTTTTGCCTTTCCCCCAATTACGTGTAAAAACAATTTTTAATATTCATGGGTGTTGTGTTTTGTTTTGTTTTGTTTTTTCCAATTTTAGATTGCCAATTTTCTCCCTCCCTTCCCTCCTCTCCACCTGAAACAAAGAGTTAGCAATTTGATAAAGGTTATACATGTTCCATCATGCAAAACATACTTCCTTATTAGTGATGTTGTGAAAAGAAAGCAAACAAAAAATGAAAAATAGTATACTTTGATCTGCATTCAGACTCCATAATTCTTTCTCTGGAGGTAGGTAGCATTTTCCATTATGAGTCCTTTGGAGTTTAAAGACTGTTTTCTAAAATGCAGAGCACTTGTTACATGTTAGAGCATATTTTTAAAGAAACTTTTTCAAACAAATAGAAGAAATTATAAGAGGTCAAAGTAGGTATATTTCTTAGATTCCCCATTTTAGAGCTAGAAAGGACTTGTTATTTAAACTGCCTCCTGCAATAGGTGAGAAAACAATGTGATTCTATTTTGTACAACATTAAATAAGATGAAATGAAAAATAACCCATTAGGGTGTGATAAATATCTAAAAGCCTTCATGAAAATCCTAACGTGCCTCATTGTGACAGGCAAGTAAAAGCAACCATACCCAACTCCTGGTAGGTCTTCTGTAAATTGTCAAGTGTTGGCCTGGCAGCAGGCTGCATGTTATATGCCTGTCCCATGACTGTTCTTGCTTTTTAGCAAAGCTTTTCACCCTGTTGACTCAGTGAAGCCCTACTTAGTCATAGAAGATAAAATATCATTGTATAAAAGCATAAAATGGAGAATTTACAGGGAACTGATTCAAAGTCAAAAGTATAAATCAGTAGCGGAAGGTTATGTGTAGATGGACAATATAGAGAAGAACAAATAATGTGCAGTTTGTCAGTATGGATGTTGACCCTCCCTAATGTCCTTCCGCACCATTGACTCTGAGATCTGTGCTGAATTTAGAGAACCGGAAATCCAAATAACCTTTTAAAAGCTGAATATTGAGTGCATGCTGAAATTTAACTTTTGAGTTAAAACATTTATATAGTCTTGTTATAAGAAAAAAACAGGTTTTATGCCTAGAATGTTTTATGGGAGAATTTTTTAATACATAGCCTGAGGTTATTTTAAAATAATCATTACATTGCCAGTCTGTTGTGTGTCCTAGCCCATATGAAATTTAAAATATAAGGATTCAGAATTCATTAAAGTACTCCATAAATTTGCTGTAACTTGGTTTGGGGTAGCTCATGGTGTAGACCAAATCAGGTTTTGGTGAGGAGTAGCCCTCATTTTTTTTCTCTTTAAATTGAGATCAAGTGCAATGATGGTGTACAAGATACCTTGCAGCTCTAATGACTATGATTCTGTGGTTTTAAAAAATTTCCATGGTTGGAGTTCAAAGCAGACTTGTGTTGTACCAAATTCTAACCTTTGGAAATACTCTCTTTTTGCATCTTTTAGTTAAAAGACTTTTATTAAATTTTGATTGCCCTCAAAAAGACGTGAGCTTTTTTGGCTTTGATAAAAATCTAAGTGGAGGCAGTGAATGAATCATGTTGACTAGTGAATTTTTTCAAACAAGACACATTGGTATTGGTTCCTGTTTAAGAAAAAAATTAACAGAAATTTGTAAGGTTTTTTAAAATAGTTCCTACAAATTAGAAGGGAAAGATGAGAACTTCTTCAAGCTTGATAACTTAGTTGACCTAGGAACTGATAAGCCCTTCATTTGTACTGAGAGTTCCCTCACCTGCAATGCAGTGCAATGTGTCTGCAGCTAGGTGGTGGAGACATGGCTTTTTTCATTCACAAGATCTGCTGTGTGCAGGGAAAAAAAGCCCTCTGCCTGCAGTGTGCTCGTGTTGACTTGATGAAACAAAGTGGTGCTTGATTGTTAATGGCTCTTTCTAAAACTGTTCGGCAGTCTTTTAACCTGATTCTACCCATGGGAATCCGAGCTTCATGCAGGTTTGTTAGATTACTTTTTTCTTTTGTTAATTTTTTTTTTCTTTATTTGATCGTATTTGAAGAGCAAAGATGTCATTTTCTGAATAGGGCACTTGTGCAGAACTCAGAAAAGCTGATTCTGGCTTGTACATACATAAAAGTACCGGTCTAGATGTTTGCCTCCTTTGCAGATGTGATTTTAGGAATAGCAAAAGCATGCTACAAATGTAAGTCTTGTAATTAATGAGCAAGAGACTGATATTAAACTTAAGAAATTCGTGATTTTATGTATATGAGACAATGTTTTTGAAAGCTGTTCAAGCTTGTTTACCAAATTCACTTATACTAACCTTGTAGAGGAGATATGTTTTTAGAGTTTCTTTAATGAAAAGTTTGCATATTAAATATAAATAAACTGCTGGGTGCTTTGTTTTCTTTTTGGGTCTTCCTGCAGTAAGATAGTCTTTATCTGTGAAAAGAGGGTAGGTAGTGTTTGTTTATACAAGTGCTTGTTTTCTTTTCAGGAGACCTGATTTTTAACAGTGCTTGAAGCCTAATAAATGGCATCACTGTTTTACTTTATGCCAGGTACTTGTGCTTTCCAGAATCTACCTAGGGTATGGAAAATTCAATCTTATGTCCAGGTTATGATGACTTTATAATAATTATCCCTTAAATTCTTAGAGCACCTCATGGTTTACAAAACATTTCACATACCTTAAACTATTTTAATTCTTGCAACTGACCTATTAAGGGGGGAGGGTAAGTCAGGTATTGAACATTGAAGCCCAAAGGAAGAAACAGCCTGCCAGAGGTCACACAGCTAAGAAGTGACAGCATTCCTGTTGTGAAGTTTCTAGTTCAGTGCTGTGTACCTTATATTTCAGTGTTTTTTGAGTAGTTATGTGACTGAAGCATCATAATTGTTTGATAACCTGTCTAAAAATTGATTTGCTGAGGTATTGGTTTTTGTTTTGGTTTTTGTTGGGTTTTTTTTTTTTTTTTTTGGTTTAATGTACTTCCTTGGGCTTCTTAATCTTGAGTGAGTAGGTCTGGTAAATAACACATAATAAGCAACATAATAAGTTAATTCCATTTAAGATCAAATCCAAAAGATTGTACGTGATTGCATTGTATATATAGCCTTGCTGATTATTTCTGATAACTTCTTTGAAAGGAAAATGCAGGGAACTTGTGCAGGATTATACTAGGTGTTATAGGAAAGATACAAAAGAAACCATTTCACCCACAGACCAGAAGCTTAATTTTAAGAAGATAAGTATCATTTTTATAATAACTATTTAAATAATCTTTTAAAAAAACTTTCATTTTTACTTCAGAGTTATTGAATCTGTCAGCAAAAAGTCCCTTATTTAAAACAAATTCTTTGATACAGTGGTTAACATGTTTTTGCTTGCTTGATATGGTAAAAGTAGAAAGGGGAAAGTTTGAACAATCTGCTTAGTTTTGATAGTTATGATAGTTGAATACAAATGGGCAAGATGATTTTAGATTGTGTGTTATGGCTGAGGATATTCATGTTTTGTATGATGTTGATAGTTGTTTTGAAATAAAAGTTGTTAAACATTGTGTTCCAACTTTCCACCCAAAGTTGGAAATATCTGATGTTCCAGATGATAACGCTCACTTTCCCTACACTCATCCTAACTCTTTGGTGAAGTAGTTTTGAGGGATAGTCACAAGGAGTGTGCCGTCCCATTCAGTGCCTTCACTTTGCAGCCCATTATACACTTCTGGTACTGAGTACTGGGATTGAATACCAGAGCAGAAGAGAACAAGATAGAAGTGAGATGAAGCCAAAAAAAAATGTGGTGATTTAATGAGGCTTTGGGGATCCATGACAACTTCTACAGAAATCATCCATTATCAAGTTATTCCACTTCTTCTCCTTGAAGCAAGCTTTTGTCATATTCTGTATCCAAACTCCTTATCCTGGTGTTGAAAACTCATATTTAGTCTGACTACTTTGTACTTCTCCAGCTTCATCTCCTGTTTTCCCAATTTAACTCCACTGATCCACTCAAGCTTACTTATGAACCCTCGGATAAGGCTTGGGTAATCTAGACTCTAATTATTTTGATCCCATTCCCTCTTCACGGGAATGGTCTGTTTCCTCCTGTTCCTGTCCACCTTGCTCCCACATATATGTTAGCTCCCTTAACTGATCTCCTGAAATTTGCCTTCTCTAGGGAACCATTCCTGACTGATGCTCCTGATGGCTTTTTATTGTTCTCTCCTCCCCCCAACTCCAGGATTTAATTTGTATATGTACATCTTTATTATGTTTTGTAATTCTTAGGTCATTAACATAATACAACAATTAGATGGCTTACTTCTTGAAGACAGAAATTGTCTTTTCCTTTTAATATTAATTTATACAATTTTTTGCCATTAAGTTCCTAGCATTTAGAGCTGAAAGGACCCTTAGAGACCATCATAATCACTTTAACATGAACATTCTTTAAAAAGAAATTTTAAGATAAAGTCATTATAGTATAGTGGATAAAAAACTGACCTCAGAATGAGGAAGGTCTGTTTTCAAGACTCTTGCATGGCTGTATGACTTTGGGCAAATCGTTCAACTTGCCTTTGCCCTTAAGTAACTCCTGCTGTCGGCTACAGGGCAGCTGCTGATTCACACTGATAGAAAGGTTTCCTCACAGGAGTGGACAAAAAGCCAACCAAATTGACTGTTTTATTATTGCCCTATCACTGTCTGCCCCTATGTAAAATGGTTTCTAATGTTATAGAAATAATTATTAAAGATTGTGTGCTTTTTTATCTCCTTAGTATTATATTTAGACTTTAGATTTATTTACTCCTGCATATAGTCAGAAATCTCTAATAGAGTAGCTCTTAGGCAGTAATGTCCTTGAAATGGATCTTCATAACCGGAGATTGAGTTAACTGCTAAATTTGGCCTCTGCCTAAAGAAGTAAAAATATCAGTATATAGGTTTTGCAGGCTACAGTGTGATGCTGTCATCTGGTCACTAAACTATTACAATGGCATTGAAATTCTATAAATGGAGTTTGTTTTAATTGAAGAAAATGCAATTCCTCTCCATATGGTGGGGACATCAATATTTGGTCATGTGTTGGGGTCACCATCTGCTCCAACTGGATGTAGATTTCTTTGTATTTTTCAAAGATTACTGTTACGCCAGTTTTATTCATGCACAAAATAAAGAATTCTTTAGTTAAAGAGTTTCACCAACCTTCAGAGAATGTACTATCCTTTATTGCTTTATTATCTGGTAAAATTTATAGAAAAAGATAAATTTTCTCAGATAAATATTAATCTACTTCCTCTACCTTCAAATGAAATTGAATCAGAAATGGTTTATTCTTTGTTAGACCAGAAACTCAGCACAGAGGCCCTGTCTCCCATTCTGAGAATGATCTCCCAGAACAAGAGGAAGAAATCCTAGGGTCAGATGATGATGAACAAGAAGATCCTAATGATTATTGTAAAGGTAAGACCATTTATATGAAGAGGCAGGCACTGTACCTGTTTGAGTCTATAAACATGCTTTTAAAATTATTTCTTCTCCAAACAGAAAGATTTCTGCTTGCTTCCATTTCTATTTGTCAGACACAAGAAACTGAATTTGTTAATAATTTCACCAATTCAGACTTTTGTTTGAATTCACTTAAACAGTGAAACCACAGGTGTAGGTATTCCCTCCACTGATACCAATTATGGTCATTTTCAACCTGTAAGATTCTTGTCCATGTGTTTCCTCCCTACATCC
Source organism: Bettongia penicillata ogilbyi (assembly GCA_023548195.1). Lineage (NCBI taxonomy): Eukaryota > Metazoa > Chordata > Mammalia > Diprotodontia > Potoroidae > Bettongia > Bettongia penicillata. Next base: position 7,271,071 of record JAJHZJ010000131.1, read on the forward strand.
TTCATAGAACGTTCCCCCAACCCACTGAAGACCTTCTGGTTCTTGCAGTGTCCTAGAAGTAGAATGAACTTTAAATCTTTTTTTCACATACTCAATGTATGACCAACATATCTCCTTTTCTGATCCTTCTCTCATACCACATATACATGCTTGCACACTTACACATACATGCGTGCACATCCTCACACACACATTGTTGCTGCCTTCTTATTTTCCCACGGATCTTTCCTTTTGTCCTTTGGCTTGATTGTAATTTTGATTCTTCCAAAGTTTACAACGTTCTGTGATTCAAAACCACATAGCATCACCAAGAAGATAAAATAATTAACTTCCATTTGACCATAGCCAGAAGATACATGTATGTGTGTATTTGTATAATCTATATTTAAGTACTTAAAAGATCCATGATTTCACAAATGTATGTACTAATATCTTAATAGATAGGCATCATGAACTGCTGTGGCCAGAAGAAATCTTTGATGGTCGTTCCTCTGATGATGGGTCTTTCCATATTTAGGCTAGTCTTTAGACAATAGACACAGTCTACTAGGTCCTTACTTTTAAGGTTTTTCCAGCTTGGTAGAAACTGTTGAAGCATATGTCCTCCTAGACTGTAACCCTTGGGGCCATATTTTCCTCTCCCTAAGACTGGATGCCAGAATAGAACTTTAGGATAGGTTTAATTCAAGGGGTTATTAATGAAGGGTATGAGTGTTTAAGATACATCCTTAAAAATTTCTTTTAAATTCAATTTTATTTATCTTTCAGTTCTGAATTTTCTCCTTTTCCTCCATAAGCACCCTCTCCCCTTCCCTATTGGGAAGACAAAAAAAAACCCACCCAAATCCATTTATAAATATGTACATTCATGGGTCAAAGGGGATTCACAGTTTAATAGTTTTTGGGTGGTATGCCAAATTACTTTCACAGAATGGTTGGGTCAGTTAACAGTTGCATTTACAGTGCATTAAGAGATCTATATTTATCCTTTGATAGATCCTAGATCTTGAAACCAATCTTTTGTGGATGACTTTAGTTTGAGGACAACTATCCTATTTTCCCATAAAGCATTCCTGGAATTTTTAAGCATTTATTATCGTGTGTAGTTTACCACTATCATCTAACCAGTAGTTGTCAAGGATTTCATCTGTTAATTGTGCGTGTGTGTGTGTGTGTGTGTGTTCTTAAAGAAGATTATTGTATCATCCTAATGAAATTTATCTTCTGAAAGTATGCAGCTTATTGGAGGGAGAGGAATGAGTCTAAATTCCTTTTTCTAAGTATAAGAATAAGTTTTATCCCTTTTTGAATTAAAATCTGTAAACTGGAAGGAAGTTGACTTTTCTCCCCTCTCCACTCCCCACCCGTATTTTTTTCAGGAGGTTATCATCTTGTGAAAATTGGAGACCTCTTCAATGGCAGATACCACGTGATCCGAAAACTGGGTTGGGGACATTTTTCAACAGTATGGCTATCTTGGGACATTCAGTAAGTTTTAGGAGTCATTTTAGTCAATTGTCTTGATTTCTTTTGTTTATTGGTTTGTTGTTCGGGACAAAACACTGGGTTCTCATTCTTACCATCTGCTTTTGATGAACTTTATGCTTTTGGGCAAATAACTTAACCACTGCTTCTCTTCATATAAAATGGGAATTATAGTAACCTTAGAGACAAAAGGTAATTGAAAAATTAGTCATGATGTATTTTGACCTCTCGAAAACATGAAATGTATAATTTGGTATAAAAATTGATTAAAAAATTCTTTCCCTCTAGCACTCCTAATTTGAGACTAATTATTTTTTAAATGTACTAGGTATCCAAAACAAGAGAAGTAGAAAAGAAAATTCTCTATTTTAGTATTTCCTCTTCCAAGTTTGACTTTTCTCTAGGATAGAGTTGTTTGAATATACAAATTAAACTTTCTCCTGAAAAGTATTAACAGTGTTAAACAGTTGAAAATCAACACATAGATATTCAGATTATCAGTGAGCAAACTTATTTTCTTCTTTTTAGTTACTTTTAGCGTATGTTTTTTTTGGATTTGGGTTTTTTAGGATTTTTAAAAATTGTTAAATGATAATCCCCAAATGTCACAATTTTAAATATAGAAATGTTATATGGCAAGACCTTTATTGCTATATGATCTGCTTTTGTCACGATATAAAGTACAGTATTATTTTGTTCTATGTAACCAGCTGCAACTTTATCGTTTTGTTTTCACATGTGTAAGGAAGGTATCAGAGCACATAGCGTATTGCCATTTGGTACATGATTCCTGCTTTGCGTCCACCTCTTTATTGTAGTAGTTGTGTTCAGGGTGAAGGGAGACATAAAGAATGTGGAAGTCAGCATGTAGAGAAAATCTAAACGAAGAAACAAAGCCCTGAGGACAAGATGTAAATAGTAAAAACTGACTTATTCACCCAGGGTGGGTATTAGTTACCTTAGAGAGAAAGTATTTGTTTATAGAAGGAAAGTTAAATCAGTATTTGTAGTAATCTTGTATAAAGTCCTCCTCTTAACTTCCTTCTGCCAATTCTAACATGGTTTTGTCCCATGTTAGGATTAATTGACTGTGTCTCTTCCATAGGGGGAAGAAATTTGTGGCAATGAAAGTAGTGAAGAGTGCTGAACATTACACTGAAACAGCCCTGGATGAAATCAGACTGCTGAAATCGGTGAGTACTGCGTCTCAGTGCCTGTGTTTGATAACAGAATTTGCCAAATGAATTATTTTCACAGTGTTTAGGTTTCAACCTAGCTAAAGGAGTAAAAGAAAAAAGATATCTGCATGTTCAGTGTATACAACATAAGAAAAATAATATAATTTGTTTCTTGGCTCCCTAACTGATTACCTTTTTTTAAGTGTTTTTACTGACATTTCTTGTTTTCATTTCACTTTAATTTACCAATGTATTTCCCCCTTCGCCACTACTTGAAGAACCTTTCTTTGTAGCAAGAATAAAAAGAGGGAAAAAAATGGTTCAGGAAAACTAATGTGTACACTAGCTCCGTCTGAAAAGTTACATATATAGTATTTCACACCCATAGTTCCTACTTCTGAAGGCAAAGAAGGAAGGAAAGTGGGTGTTTTTTCCTCTTCAAAGCCAATCTTAGTCATTATCATTGCACAACATCATTTCTTTTTATTGTTTTCACTTAAATTGTTGAAATCATCAATATTTCTCTGGATCTTAATTTACTTTATATCAATTCAGATAAGTCTGCTTATGCTTCTGAGTTCTTTTTCAGTTTCTTACAGAATGGTAATATTAAATTATTTTTCTTGTATTACAGTCTACTTAACCATTTCCTAATTGATGGATATGTACTTTCTTTATAGTTCTTAACTACTACAGAAAGTAATACTATGTATTTTGGTATACATGGGACCTTTCTTTCTTACTTTGACTTCCTTGAGAGGTATATAAACATCTATTACATATTATTGAGATTCTAAGGCTTCAGCAAAGATTTCCTTGAGTACCATGGTTAAAGAGATAGTTAATGTTTGGTGCTTCACCTAATGAATTTAATATAAAACCTTGAAAGATAATACAAAATTTTCTTTCTAACTTTATTTATAATTTGAAATATGCCACAGAAAATATTTTAATTTTAACATTTTACGTAAGTCACATCCGAGTATGTCATCCTAATGTTGGCTTGGAAAAGCATTTTTACTTGGTCTGTGTTCACTTAACTTCCTTTTCATTTAAGCCATTACTACCTGCTTCAAGTTAGTACTAGGTCTTCTCTTTGTAGCTTCAGTACACTTGTGCAGACAATTATATCTGTTTTTATTTAAAGTCTTTCTCTTCTTTAAGGCCTCGCTCAGGTGTTACCTGCTCCATAAATTCTTATCCAGTTCTTCTGTCTGGACCCTAGCCTCTCCTAATTATTCATCTCACTGAGATCATCTGTTCATGTATCACATTCTAACCTACAGTAATTACTTTTATATAAGTGGTATTCTGCACCTTTTAGCACAGCATCTGTTGGTTACTAGTTAATATTGTATCTTCAGTGCCAAGTGCAAGCCTTGCAAAAAACTAAATATTGAACTTTCACATGAAAGTCAAATAAACTCTTAATATGAATTAAAACTCTGTTTTAGTACTTTGAACCAGTCCTAGGTAAAGTGTGAAGTTGGAGCAGTGTGTCAAAAAAGAAACCCCAGGTATGGGTTGTCCTTTTGTCTAATAAAACTAATGTATTTGTCCTACTACAGTTGCCATTTTACAGAAAGGGAAAGTGAGATGGTAGTTGTGGGTGGGGCAGGGGACAGGTGGCAGGAATGCTAAGGGTAGAATTGTTGGAAACTTTTACAAGACTGGGGAAGATAATTTATGGAAGGTGATCTCTACTAGCTTCTTGTGCTATAATGCTACTGAGTAATATTATAATTTCCTTTAGCCTTGCAGCTATCCTCTAAGAAAAGGAATATTTACATATGTTCTGTGTTTGGAACCTTAGTGGTCTGGATTTAGAATCAGAAACTTCTACCTACCTTGCTTGACGTTGAGCAAAATCACTTCCTTGGACCTCAGATCATAAATTTATAAATATATTTCGCTATAATATTCCTTAAAGTTTTCATTTTGGTCTCTGAGGATGTGATTAGTAGATACTTTTAGTTTCTGCTTCTAGAATGTCAGGGCAGTTTTCCTTGATAATTTCTTAAAAGATGATGTCCAGCCCTCCCTCCCCTTTTTTTTTTGATCATGGCCTTCAGTAATTTTTTTCCCCCAAATTTATTGTTTGTTTTCAGTTTTTCACATTCACTTCTATAGATTTTAAATTTTCTCTCCCCTCTCTCCCTCTTCCCTCCCCAAGATGGCATACAATCTTATATGGGCTCTACACATACCTTCCTATTAAACACATTTACCCAGTAGTCATGTTCAGCCATTCCCCAATTGGTAGCCAGTTTTTAAACTATCTCTACCGGCTCTGTTTTCTGAATTAGGTGTGATATTTCACATTGTCTTCTATTTTTTCATTCTTTTGGTTTTATTTTATTGTTTCCTGATTTCTCATAAAGTCATAGGCTTTGCCCAATTCTAACTTTTAAGGAATTACTCTCTTCAACTTTGGTGCCTCGTTTTCCATTTGGCCAATTCTGCTTTTTAAGGGTTTTTTTTTTCTTAAATGAGTTTTTGTGCCTCTTTCAATTTTGCTTTTTAAGACTATCTTCTCATTGGCTTTTTGTACCATTTTTGCCGTCTATTTTTTTAAGGTGTAATTTTCTTTAGTATTTTTTTGTGTGTCTCTTTTACCAAGCTATTGACTCTCTTAACTTGATTTTCAAAATCTTTCTTGAGCTCTTTCAGGGTCTCAGATCAGTTCATTTTTCTTGGAGACATTGGTTGTAGGAGTTTGGGCATATCTTCTGAGTGTGTGCTTTGCTTTTCCTTGTTACCATAATAACTTTATGGTTAGACTTTTTTCCTGTTGTTTGCTCATTTTTCCAGCCTATTTCTTAACTAAGTTTTATTTAGTACCTCATTATAGGATTGCCTTGCATAAATTTCTCTAAGCCCTTTTTAAAATTTTTTCTAATAAGCCTTTTTTAAAATGGGTTCATACTTTCTCACTTCTTAGCTCATTTCATGAGCTAGATTGGTAATTTTATTTATCATAAAGTAACTTCTCCAGCTTTAAGGCATACTCAATGAGTCTGTCGTTGGTTACGTATTCCACCAGTTTTCTAGTTACGAAACTGATACTAGTCCAAAATGTCCAGTATCGACAGTATCCTCTATAAAGTTTCTTATGGATGGAAGTCACTGTTTGGCCTAAGTGACTTCTTTTTTTTTTCTTTTTTTTAAATAAAAATTTATTTATTTAAGTTTTTACATTCATTTTCACAAAATTTTGGGTTCCAAATTTTCTCCCCTTTTCTCCCCTGCCCCTACCCCAATACACCAAGCAATCTAATTTTCCCTATCACCAATCTGCCCTCTCTTCTATCAACCCTCCCTTCTCTTGTCCCCATCTTCTCTTTTGTCCTGTAGGGCCAGATGACTTTCTATTCCCCATTAACTGTATTTCTTATTTCCTAGTAGCAAGAACAATACTGAACAGTTGTTCCTAAAACTTTTGAGTTCCAAATTCTCCCCATCCCTCCCTCCCTACCCATTCTCTTTGGGAAGGCAGGCAATTCAGTGTAGGCCCTATCTGTATAGTTTTGCAAATGACTTGGATAATAGTCGTGTTGTGTAAGACTAACTGTATTTCCCTCCATCCTATCCTGCCCCCCATTGTTTCTATTCTGTCTTTTGATCCTGTCCCTCCCCAAGAGTGTTGACTTCAAATTGCTCCCTCCTCCCTTTGCCCTCCCTTCCATCATCCCTGCCCCCCCCCTTGCTTATCTCCTTCTCCCCCACTTTCCTGTATTGTAAGATAGGTTTTCATACCAAAATGAGTGTGCATTTTGTTCCTTCCTTTAGTCGAACGTGATGAGGGTAAACTTCTTGGTTTTTTTCTCAGCTCTCCTCTTTTTCCCTCCACTAAAAAGTCTCCTGCTTGCCTCTTGAATGAGATATAATTTACCCCATTACATTTCACCCTCTCTCCTCCCACTGCATTTCTCTCTCACCATTTACCTTAATTTCTTTTAAGATATCCTATTCAATTCACTCTGTGCTCTCTGTCTCTGTATGTGCATGCATGTGTGTATGTGTGTGCGCGTACATGCGTGTGTGTGTGTGTGTACATGTATGTGGTCCCACCAACTACCCAGACACTGAAAAGTTTCAAGAGTTACAAATATTGTCTTTCCATGTAGGAATGCAAACATTTCAACTTTGGTAAGTCCCCTATGACTTCTCTTTGCTGTTTACTTTTTCATGCTTCTTCTCATTCTTGTGTTTGAAAGTCAGATTTTCTTTTCAGCTCTGGTCTTTTCATCAAGAATGCTGGAAAGTCCTCTGTTTCATTGAAAGACTATTTTTTCCCCTGAAGTATTATACTCAGTTTTGCTGGCTAGGCAATTCTTGGTTTGAGTCCTAGTTCCTTTGACTTCTGGAATATCTTATTCCATGCCCTTCGATCCCTTAATGTAGAAGCTGCTAGATCTTGAGTTATCCTGATTGTATTTCCACAATACTGGAATTGTTTCTTTCTAGCTGCTTGCAATATTTTCTCCTTGAGCTGGGAGTTCTGGAATTTGGCCACAATGTTCCTAGGAGTTTCTCTTTTTGGATCTCTTTCAGGTGGTGATCGATTGATTCTTTCAATACTTATTTTGCCCTCTGGTTCTAGAATGTCAGGGCAGTTTTCCTTGATAATTTCATGGAAGATGATTGTCTTAGGCTCTTTTTTTGATCATGACTTTCAGGTAGTCCCATAATTTTTAAATTGTCTCTCCTGGATCTGTTTTCCAGGTCAGTTGTTTTTCCCATGAGATATTTCACATTCTCTTCCATTTTTTCATTCTTTTGGTTTTGTTTGGTGATTTCTTGGTTTCTCAGAAAGTCATTAGACTCCATCTGTTCCATTCTAATTTTGAGAGAACTATTATCTTCAGTGAACTTTTGAACCTCTTTTTCCATTTGGCTGATTCTGCTTTTGAAAGCGTTCTCCTCATTGGCTTTTTGAACTTCTTTTGCCAATTGAGTGAGCCTATTTTTCAAGGTGTTATTTTCTTCAGCATTTTTTTGGGTCTCCTTTAGCAAGATATTGACCTGTTTTTCATGCTTTTCTTGCATCTCTCTCATTTCTCTTCCCAGTTTTTCCTCCACCTGTCTAACTTGATTTTCAAAATCCTTTTTGAGCTCTTCCATGGCCTGAGCCCACCGGACATCCCCCTGGGATATCTGGGATACAGAGGCCCTGACCTCCACATCTTTTCCTGATGGTAAGAATCCTTCCTCATCATCAGAATTGAAAGGCAGGAACATCTGAATCCCATCAAAGTAGCTTTCTATAGTCTTATTTTTCTTCCCTTTTCTGGGCATTTTCCCAGCCAGTTACTTGACTTCTGAGATTCCTGTCCACCCCCGCCTAGATCCGCCCAGCTAGTGCTTGGGATCTGAGATTCAAATGGGCTTTCAGTGGCAGGAGTGGCTGCTATTCAATGTGAGCTTAAGTTCTGGTGCTGGGGTGGGGACAGGGCCGCCTCCCAGGCTCAGTTCCCTCAGGGGGTTTATGCAGAGACCTTCAGTAATGGCCCTGAACTTCTGTCTGCTGCTGCCTGTTATCCCCGGCCACCGCTGCTGCCTCTGCCACTCCCTCTGCCACTGCCTCCCGAGGGACCTGAGCCACGGAGACACCCCGCTCCCCTCTCCGCCAGCCCAGCCATCTCTCTCACAGACCTGTAGTGTCTGTGGGCAGAGGGATCTTCCCGGCCACTGGAGATTCTGTCCCTGAGGCCTACTCGGATCTGCTCCTATCGGCCGCGCGGCCAGGGCTGCACAGGGGTGGGCTCCGCTTTTTGGGGTGCGACGGACCCCTGGGGACCGCTCTCCAGGTCTCTCTGGAACGGAGATCTTTTCCACTGTGTTTCTGCGCGCCTTGCAGTGATCCAGAATTTGTGGGGAGTTCTTCTTGCAGGAAATATATGGGCTGTGGGTTCGGAGCTAGCATATGTGAGTCTTTCTACTCCGCCATCTTGGCTCTACCCTCATGACTTCTTTATATAAAGAAAAAATGAAGAATGCTTAGGGTATATAGAAATGAAATGTATATGCTTGTTCTTAGGAAAGAAGTAAGTAGGATTTTCTTTTTTAGAAAAATTTTACTTTCCAATTACACATGAAAATAAAAATTGGTTTTTTTAAAATTTTGAATTCCATTTTCTCTCCATCCCTTACATCTTCTTTTCTCTCCCATTGAGAAGGCAAACAGTTTTGATATAAGTTACAGTCATGCAAAATGTATTTCCAAATTAGTCATGTTGTGAAAGAAAACAGACAAAAAATGAAAAAGAATTAAGGTTAAAAAATAGTATATTTTGATCTACATTCAGACTCCATTATTTCTTTCTCTGGAGGGTGGATAGTGTTTTTCATCATAAACCCTTCAGAATTGTCTGGGATCTTTGTATTGCTGAGAACAGCAAAGTCATTCACAGCTGATCATTGTGCAGTCTTGCTGTTACCGTGTACAGTGATTTGGTTCTGCTCACTTCACTTTGCATCAGTTCATCTAACTCTTTCCAGGCTTTTGTGGGAGCATCCTGCTCCTCATTTCCTGTAGCACATTATCCATTACAATCATATACTATAATTTGCTCAGAGGTTCCCCAGTTGATGGATATCCTCTCACTTTCCAATTCTTGCCACCACAAAAGAGCTGATGTCATTATTTTTGCACCTATAGATCCTTCCCCCCTTTTTAAAGTCTCTTTTGGTACAGACCTAATAGTGGTATTGCTGGGTCAGAGGGTATACACAGTTTATTATAGCCCTTCAGGCATAGTTCCAAATTGTTCTCCAAAATGACTGGTCCAATTCATAGCTCCACCAAAAGTGCATTAGTTGAGAATTCCCTTCCCTTGTAGCTATTCCTAGTGAAAGCTATATACTTAGCTATAAGACGATCCTAATCTAAGACAATGGGTCAGGAAGACTTGAATATATTGAATGCCTTATCCAGTGCTCCATGTAGAATGTAAAGTTTCTTCTTTGTTTCAAAAGACTTTGAGAAGTCCTAATATGGCCCTTGGACTGAACTTGGTATGTTACCATGAGATACCTTTTAGTATAGGTGCGACTATGAAGAGTTCTTGAAATTGATTTTTGTTCTGCTACTTTGAGGACTCATTTTGACTGCTTGCTCAGAACATTGCTGATACCAGAGAGGTAAAACATCCTCAGACCTTTAGATATCTGTTATCGTATCATTTATCAAGTGATTGAAAGGAACTTAAAAGGAATCAGATAAATGCAGATCAATCAAGATAATTATTGCTTGTCTATCTTTGACTGAATGCTATCTTTTCTCCATATGCATGCAGGTTCGCAATACAGATCCCAATGATCCAAATAGAGAAATGGTTGTTCAACTTTTAGATGACTTCAAGATTTCAGGAGTGAATGGGACTCGTATCCTTTCAAGAAATTACTGTGGGAATGAATTTTGCTGCGTAGCTACAGTTTCAGACCAGAGACTGGTATTGCTATAAAATACTTATCGTCAAATCAAATTTAAATACAACTGTGCCTCTTGAGCACCTGTAAGGCATGTGAATTAAGAAAGTTATTGCACACTGTTTTCACACGATGAATTTGGTTTTAAGAGTGTATTTTGGAGAGAAGCGGTGTGGCTTTCAGATGCTTTTTTTGGGATATTTGTTCCATTACCTTTTCAGACTGCATCATTTAGTTAAAACTTTCAGCTAAATAGACAAGAAGATGTATACAGGAGGGAAGAAATTTTCAGGAAATTAATTTAGGTGATTGTTTTACCTACAAATTATAGCACAAATATCCAAGTATGAAACTTTTCTCCAAAGAATCCAGATGGCAAATTATTTCTGAACATGAACCCAGAACTCTGCTTTGGTTATAGCAGTCATCTAGATCTGAACATTTTTAACATTCTCTGTCTTTATTCTGACTGAAGACAGCAATCCATTTGTTGATATTTGCATCCCTACTACAAATAAATCAAATTTTGCCTTTACTTTATGGTGAGAAACTGAATTACTTTAGGTTTTATAGCTCAGAGAATCATACCATTTTAGAATTGAAAGGGTTCTTAGAGAGGATTAGTCTTTATAGAATTAATATTGACACTCCTGCCTAATGTCAGCATCTAAACAAAAGAATACTAAAAACCAGAAATCTATAAGGTTATTGTGGCTTATGTATTTACAAAGAATTGAAATTGTTTGGGTTAAGGTAAGGATCCAAGGTATGAAATCATACTAATTCATTGCATAAGAGCACCAATAAAATATTGAGTCATAATATGACTAGGTTTTGCATTGCACTTTAAGGTTTGCAAAGTGTTTTGGAAATATTGTTTCATTTGATCCTCACAATGATCCTGGGAGATAGGTACTATTATCACCTCCATTTATAGGTGAGGAAATTGAGACAGAGGTTAAGGTTAAGTGATTTGCCCAGGGTCGCACACAGCTTGTAAGTATCCTGAGGTAGGATTTGAACTCAAATCTTTCCATTTCTCCTCCACTAACTAGTTGGCACCAATGGATAAAAGGTGGTAAAATGGCTAGACATCTTACTTAGTATCCATTTTTAAATTTTCCGTATCAACATTTTCATATATTACTGCAGTAAGGGTGATTTTCTTTTCTCTTTCAGAGAAATAGTTCACAGACAGGACAAAAAAACTGAGGCAGAGTGGACAATAGGAGAATGGTATATGGGAATGGTGGTGGTGATGGATGAAGGAAGGAGTTTGAAAAGACAGGAAGAAAAGTATACACCACTGTATCAAGTTTTTAAAACTACTTTGACATCAGTTACCTCACTTAAAGGGCTTATATGAATGTCCGATATGAAGTCTCCCTGTATATAGTTTTTTAAAATGGTATATCAGGAAGGAGATGAGAAGAGAATTACATTTTAAAGAATTTTGAAGGCCTTTAGATGTAGATTCTCCATCTAAAAAAACAATCATGAATTCTTTAATTATGGAAGATATAAGTAAAATGGTAGAAATATTCAGAATTTCATAATTCCAAATAACTATGCCTATTACTTCATTTTAAATCAAGCAAATAAAAGTTCTTTTACAAGCCACTAAAATAAATACAGAACGTAACTTCATTTGGAAGTTTGCTCACAGACAGACATAAGCTTGTTAGATTTTGAGTTTGACTTCAAGAAAGGCATTGAATTGAAAGTAATTGATACTTACTCATCATTAATCATATACACAGTTCTGCGGTTGTTATACACCTTTGCTTTCCCTTTCTCAGATCTGCCTCATTCTGTGCCTGTCCTATTATCCATCTCTGCCTTTAATACTCATTTCTGCTTTTCTTTCTCCTAACTTTACTTCCAAGACTATGTGTCAAATGTTTCATTTTCCTCATCTACCACCCACCTGTCTCCCCTCTGATCTCCCTGCCATCATTCTGCCTCATCAGCACTTTTTCCTTAACTATGTTATGTTTTGGGCTTTGCTTCTCCCCTGAAAAGTTACATGCAGCAACAATATGCTTTAATAACCTAATCATGTGTTTGTTGTGTTTTTCTTGGAGGACTAGATAATGTTAGTATTAGCTAACTAATTTCATCATTGACTATTATTTAGAATTTGAATTGTCAATCAAGCATTTACTGAATTATGCCTACTATGTGCCTAAATGGAAAAGGCATTTTATTTTAGCTCGATTAGTACAATTTCTATCTCTTGGTGTACCAGTGTGCGTTTTCTTTTATATCCTTAATCAACTTACAAGATATCTGTATGGTATTTGAAGTTTTGGGCCATCACCTGCTCAAGTGGATTATCAAGTCAAATTATCAGGGACTTCCACTTCCATGTGTCAAAAAAATCATCCAACAAGTATGTATTCTGGTCTTAGTCATTTCGGTTATCTTCTCTGGTGTTAGGAGGTATCAATTTCCAAGATTACTTAATATATGATACTGAAAATGTGTTGATTTTGCATCATCTCATACAAAATTGATTATTGTAGAAGAGTTAAGAGAAGACATCCCATCAACCCCCACACAGAACTTTGCAAAAGTGAGAGCCTGTAGGTATGGAACACATCATATAATGTATGGGTTGTTTTTTTTTTTTAATAATTTAGTTAATTGTGATGGAACTTTTTTTTCCTTCTTTAATATAAGGGAATATTCCTTTCAGCGGGAATAGGGGAGGGATATATTGGTACGTGTGGTTGATGTAGAAAACAAAAAAATCAAAATTTTAATTTAAAAGTTACAGCATTCTAGGATAATAACATTTCAGAGTGGGTAAGGATCTTAAAGATCATCTAAACCAGAGATTCTTCATCTGAGGTCCATGGACCTCCTAGGAGGGGAGATTTCAGGGGCATTTCTGAGGATTATGAAAGTAAACAAAACAGACATTCTTAGAAGGGAGTTTAGGATGCAAAAAAGGGCTTAAGAACTCCTAATCTAATCCAACTCATACCGATACATTTTTACAAATTAAACTATGATTTCTTTATGTGAAATTACTTGCCTGCAGCAAAACAGGGAAGAAGCTAGGCTTCTTGATTTCAAAACTGTTATTTTTTACATGCAAAAGCCAGTGTTTTTAAAACATGTCATTGATTGAGGTTTCTAATTTGTCTACTTTAAAACAGATATTAGTTTATTAGGTACTTTGCAGATTTATTCTGTGCATAAAGTTTTTGGATAATGAGAGAAAAAGTAGGGCTTTTCACTGTTATTAGAAATTAGAGGGTGTTCCTTTACAGAAAATATTAATTTCTTTTATAGAGAATAATGAACATATTCACTATATTGGTATATTAAATAATTGTAGCTATTAATTACTAAAACACCCTTACATTTTAAAAAGTTTACTGCTGCATATTGTTTTGGCAAAGAAAACATAACTAAGTCCCTAAATTCCACTCAAAACAGTGTCAGTTGTTAATAGGAAAGTTGCATACTTTAATAATTAACAGATGGTGCCAATCTTCCATTGTGAGTTTCATTGTTTCTTAGTATACAGTACCATTCTTTAAGATCAAAGAACGTTATGGATATTCACTAAATTTTTTAGTATCCTGGCCATTTAAAAATCCTGCGTAGAGAATTTTATAGTCATGAGAAACTGAGATGCCCAAAAATTAGAATGCATTGTGAAGAGGGGCTATAGTGGAGTATAGCACTAGGAAATAAAAAGACCTCTGTTCTTGTCCTGGCTTGGTTGCGGGTTAGTTCTGCTACCTTGAATAAATCACTTCACTCCTCTAGACCTCAGCATCCTTTATAAGATGAAAGCTTTACATTAGATCAGGCCTGAAATTCTGTGACTTAAGCCATTGGCTGGTCTGGGAATTAGACCTGGTGCCCCTTCTAATTTTTGCAACTAAAATGAGGGACAAACAGACACATCACATTTCGAACTTGAACTACCACACGTTGGCCCACACGTCTTGTCATTGTCATCATGCCAAACAGAATGGGTTTGAAGAACTTGGTAAGAGTTCTTTGCCCCAAAATTCATGTCATTATTACTGCAGCAATATTTATTTTTCTTTTAAATCATTAATTTTATTCTTTGTAGTTGGAAAATTATATAGTACAGTGTTCAAGGGAATATATTTCTTGCACCACTGTCTAACCCATATCCTTCTACTTTCAAAACTATTTCTCTTTAATCTCAGGTTCTGCAGGGACTGGATTATCTACATACCAAGTGCCGTATTATCCACACTGACATCAAACCAGAAAACATCCTTCTTTCTGTAAATGAGCAATATATCCGAAGGCTGGCTGCAGAAGCAACAGAATGGCAGAGATCTGGAGCCCGTCCACCTTCTGGCTCTGCAGGTTGTTTTTCTTTTTTTGGATCTGCCTATAATAAGAGTTCACGACATAAAGTCTTATTCTCATACTTTTACAATATAGAACATTCTCCATTGTATAGGGAAAAGTCTTCTTCCCATCCTTTGTAGAGTGTGGAGCATTAACCCATTTAAAATACAACAAAATACCCTTCCCTATAAAAAACTAAAAAAAGGGAGAAGGGGCCATTTTTAGCAGACTATTACCTTGAAAAATTCTTATAAATAAGTTTAAAAAAACCCAAACTTTTTCTTATGATTGTTCTAAGATATTTTAATTCTCTTATGATCTGATGTTATGTTAATTCTTGCTTTGTTTGCCTCTTATCTTACTACGATGATTTACATTCTCGAGGAGTAATTGAGAGTTTTCTGTAGCATCACTTAAGGTTTATGATTGCTGATAGTTGAATAAATTTCAAGGAATTTCATTCATATCCATGTTGAAGAGTTGCTCCTTAGACATAGGTTGAATGGAGACTTAATCTGGCAAACCTTTTGCCTAAGTGAGAGTACTGTTTCCTGATTAAGTGCAACTAATGTGTGCAACACAGTCCTACCAGTTAATATACTGTCTTCTGACCATTTGCCTCTAGATGGGTTTTCCTATAGTTTGTGATCAACAATCATTAGAATTGTTCTCATCAGAGACTCTTATCATAGATCACAAATGTATCCAAAGGAGAAACGACCTAAATTTTGACTTTTTAAATATAGTTTTACCTTATATTTAGTGTTTGTCTATTCCCATTTTATACTAGCAGCTAAATGGTGTCAGAGAACTTCCTAACCCTCATTTTTCCTTGGCTTTTTTTCTTTCCTTGCTCTCTCTTTTTCCCCTTTCTTTTGTTTTCCTTCCATTTCTTTCCTCTCCCTACTTCAGCCTAAGAAAAAATGTTTATTTTTTAAAAATCAAGAAAAATAATAGTAATATGCAGTATTTCATTGTTAGGTACAGTAATGCAGCATATGTGTGTGTGTGTGTGTATAGGCACTTTGTGTTCATTTTATTTATACTGAACATATCATTTATTCAAACATGTACTCTGTCAATTCTTTAACAAATACATGATGGCCATTTCTGGTGCATAGGGTTTTTAGGTCCATGATACCAGCGTACATACTTAGATTTTATTTTACATACTTAGATTTTATTTTATTTTTTGTTTTGTTTCAGTCAGCACTGCTCCCCAACCTAAACCAGTGAGTATGCTATATTTATGTATTTAGTCTGTAGTCACTGATGTTTTTCTCTGGGGTGATGGTTTGGTTGTATTCTAACCATTCAGAATATCCTGTCCTTACTAAATGTCCTCTTGCATGACTCTTTTGGCTGCCTCGCATGCGATTTGGGTTGCCCTGTTTTCATGTGTCATAGACAAAAAAACAAGATGTAGTTCATTTCAAAGGCCAAGATATTTGTACTCATATTCAGGGCACTATTCTTTAAAGTGAATGATGAAGCTATATTGAAAAATGCCTTTTTGGAGAAAGTGAAGTGAGAAATAAGAATCAATAATAAAATTAACTAAATACCAAAATCAGTATTAAAATTAGCAATTCACTGTGTCTGTGGGTTAATCATTACCTTAGAGCATTTTCTTTCTGTAATCTCACTACAGGCAGACAAAATGTCCAAGAATAAGAAGAAGAAATTGAAGAAGAAGCAGAAACGCCAAGCTGAGTTACTGGAAAAACGAATGCAAGAAATAGAAGAAATGGAAAAAGAGTCAAGTCCTGGACAGAAACAGTCAGAGAAGCGGGAAGACACCGACAGCCCTGTTGAGAGAGCCTTGACTGAGAACCCTCCCAGCAAAGAAGCCCAAGAAAAATTTGGTATAATCTAGTATTCACAAAAATAACATTATAATGAACATCAAGATAATTTCTCATAACATTGTTCGGTTGTTCTGGGAATTTCCAGATTGCTTTAGATCTTGATTCTGAATTTGCTGTAACACTTAAGCAGTTTATATTTTGGACTGTATAAGTCTAGGGCAGCAATGCTCAAGCTTTTGGGTCTTGGGACACCTTTTACACACTTAAAAATTGAACATTCCCCCCCAGAGCTTTTATGTATGTAGGTTATATCTATCAATAGTTGCTATATTAGAAATTGAAACATCTTAGTATTATTATGAAAATAATTTGACCTTGTAGACCCCCTGACCTCAGGGGGATCTCCAGACTATACTTTGAGAACAGCTAGTCTCCATGCTTCTTAAAATGTGGTTTGCGAGTGGAAAAAATTTAAGAAGCCCTCCTCTAGGCTATCAGTTGGTATGAATAATGAGGATTCTTTTTCCTTGATGAAAAGAATTTCAAAGATTATTTGTGTTTTCTTATCAGGCTATAGGTGTTATAAATGATTTTTTTAACTTTCTTGTTTCTTAATATAATTTTCTCTTCTGTTTTTCCTTTTTTGTTTCTGTGGTTTGTTTTCTAGAAGAGGAAAGTGTCATTGATCATGAGCAAACCCTTTTAATGGAAGGCAATACTGAGAATATTTCACCAGAAATCAATTGCAATGGAGTGATTGAAATAACTCATTATATTGAATGCAATAATGAAGAGTCAGTCAGGCTTAAGGAAGATCATCATAATGCCAATGATTGTGATGCCCAACCTGTGAAAGGGGAAGAAGTTAGCTTCCCAAGCTCCCCAAATGGCAAGGGCAGTCCATCTCAAGAAATAACAGACACTTGTACAGCATTAAGTTCTGGAGTATCAGAAACCATGCTGTATCAGCCATCTTCAAGTGATGATCATTCAGTAGAGCAGTCATTCAGTGAGCAGGAGATCAGCCAGCTGCAGGAGAGCATCCGGGCAGAGATACCCTCTGAAGATGAAAACGAAAATAATGGACCATTGGATAACAAAGGTACCCAAGGTAGCCCAAAGAGTGTAAAAACACTTTTTTTTCTTTAACAACAACATTTGTTGTTCCTGCTGGAGCTGGAGCATAACCACCTGCGCTGTCCCCCAGAGGTGAACACAGAAGTTGCAGAGCCAGTTGCAGTGTGTAAGCAGCCAGCTATCAATCTCAGGGGTTTTCGCCTTCCACCAGCGCGATCTCTGAAGGGGCTACAGAGAGGGGGTGTTTTTTCATTAGTGATGAAATGTGTCTCCTGTCATTCATGGAAAAATAGAACCCAGTGAATACTTGGTGGGTATAGTAGTTGCCTCCAAGGTAAAGATGCTGAGTTCAGGATTCAGAGAGTTCCAATTACATGCTCTCCTTGTGTTGGATATCCTCGTTATCAAGCAAGGGCTGTGTTTGTTACCTTGGTGAGAATTATATGACAGATGATATTGTTTCTAGGTTGACAGTTATTGTTCTTGTTAACTTGCATATGTTGTCTTCAGGAAAATCTTCTGCTGGGAATTTTCTTCTTAATCCCCTTGAGCCCAAAAATGCAGAAAAACTCAAAGTGAAGATTGCTGATCTCGGGAATGCGTGCTGGGTGGTGAGTTAAATGTGCTGCCTCTTGATATCTTCTCTAGGAAGATGACTTCAATCCTCTCATGAGCTCAAGTTCCTTCTCTCCAACCACCTGTGAGACATACTCCAAATGGAGCTCATCTCTTACCCTCAAACCATTCTTCTGACTCCCTCTTTTCTGTCTGTGGGAGAGGGAACATACCATTCTATTGACCTTGAGTCCCCTCTTGAGTCAGTTTTCCCTCTCTGCTCTGATTCCTTCTCCATTATCCAGTCTGCCACTAAGTCTGATAGGTGATGCCCTGACTACTCTTTCAGGTCCATCCTCCTTTTTTCCACTCAAACCGCAGTCGCACTAGCCATCTCAGCGGTGTGTCTGTCTGTAGCCAGCCTTTCTCATCATCAGTCCATTGTCCACACAGCTGCCCAATGGTGATTCCTAAGCACAGGTTCTGGCAACATCACTCCCTGATGGGGCATCTTCAATGGCTTCCTCTTGCCTCTAGCATTAAATCCTTTCACACTCTGTCTCTAGCACATTCTGTTTCCACATTCTATCTTTCCAGAAACATTACTCACCTTTACATCCTCAAGTTCCAACCAAATGAGCATTTTTGCTGTTTTTTTCTCTACTTATTTTGTCTCCTACCCACAATGTTTCCCCCTCTTAGAATCCTAACTCCCTTCAAGGCTCCGCTTAGGTACTCGCAGCTTCCTGCAAGAAGCTTTTCTTCCCCTAGTTGTTAGTGCTTCCCCTGCCACCACACCCCAAAAAAAGTTACTTTGTACTTATTTTTTATCTGTTGTATATAGTTTGTACTTACTTACCTGTGTTCACACCCTTACCTTTCCTGTCGCCAGAGAGTGTAGACTCTGAGGGCAGGGCCCATGTTTTATCTTTATTTCTGGCCCCTGGCACAGGGCCTGGTGCACACTCTTTATGCCAACACATTCTTAGGGAGTTGAATTGAGGGTGTTTTGACCCTGACTATCAGTAAGGGAACTTTTGGAGAATTAGTCACTTGTGCATTGTCCTTCCCATTTGATGTGTAAGTCACAAGATAATTGATTTTAATACCTTTGCTTACATTTGGACATAATAAACTTAGTACAGAGACATTTAAAAGGTTTGAATGCCTACTGTGGGGCAGTGCTATGATACAGCAAGGGAAAAGCTTAGAAACTGCCCTATCAAATCTGGATAACTTGTTTTTAAAATATAGTGTAAAACTTAATCATAGTCTGCTGCTCTTAAATATCTTGAAGTACACATCTACTATTCATAATTTTAGTAATCCTTCTTGTGGTATTATGCCCAAGTCTTCATCCTGAGCTCTTATCTCCAGTCCCACATCACCTAGTGTATCTCTTCCTGTGTATGTTCTACCATCACCTCAAACTCAATGTCAAAGACTGAAGTGATCATTTACCCACTAAGACCAGCTATTCCCAACCATTCTGTTAATGATTGCCACCATTCTCATAACTTCCTGGGGTCACAAATTCTGATACCCTGCTGCCTCAGAATTGTTTTAGATTGATCCCTCTCTTTTGTCCCTATGTTCAGGAATTTGCCAGATTGTACCCAGTGGACTGTCAGATCTAAGCAATTTCATCTCTCTTAGTATCTCCTAGGATTGATTTGATAATGGTTCTCTGATCACAATTTTAGTTCAGCTCTTTACCTGTGGCCCAGATTACTTTGTAGTCCTTCTAGTTAGCATTCCTGCCAACAGAGCTGCTGAATGAAACTTGCCTATAACATGATTTTCACTGAAGAAGAATTGAGGTAGCTTTGCTGACTGTGACATCAGATTGAAAGTCCTCAGCCTGGCATTTGGTTTCTTTTATCTTGTATATCTCTCTCTGTCTCTGTGTCTCTCTCTCTCTCTCTCTCTCTCTCTCTCTCTCTCTCTCTCTCTCTCTCTGTGTTGTCTCTCTGTGTCTCTCTCTCTCTGTGTTGTCTCTCTCTCTCTGTCTCTTTCTCTGTGTCCCTCTCTCTCTCTGTCTCTCTCTCTGTCTCTCTCTCTGTGTTGTCTCTCTCTCTGTGTTGTCTCTCTCTGTGTTGTCTCTCTCTCTGTGTCTCTTTCTCTCTCTGTGTGTGTGTGTCTCTCTCTCTGTGTTGTCTCTCTCTGTGTCTCTTTCTCTGTGTCCCTCTCTCTCTCTCTCTGTCTCTGTGTTGTCTCTCTCTCTCTCTCTCTCTCTCTGTGTTGTCTCTCTCTCTGTGTCTCTTTCTCTGTGTGTGTGTGTGTGTGTGTGTGTCTCTCTCTCTCTCTGTGTCCCTCTCTCTCTCTCTCTGTGTTGTCTCTCTGTGTCCCTCTCTCTCTCCCTCCCTGCCTCTCTCCAGAATGAGCCCATCTTGATCCTGCCTCCAGATCTTTACTCATTCTGCTACCCGCCACCTTTCTCAGAACCTTCATCCTGTACCTCCTTCAAGGTTCAGCTCAAAACTGTCTTCTTTTATAAGGGCTTTCCCTCACTTGGACTCACAGTGATTCAATCCTTATTTTAATTTCTTAAGCACTTGTGTATCTATTAGCATGTTGTCATCATTGATTTCAATAATGCTTTGAGATTTCATGTTTTCAAGTGTCATGCATTTGAGGAATGTATGCAAATTGTCAACCTTGTTTTTTTTTTAATTCTGGAAGAAATTTTTTAAAAAAGCAGCATTTCATTCTCTACTGTTAAATGTATTTCTAAAGAAAAATTCTTCTGAGAACTAATAAAACCAACATGTTAATCTAGGAAATGAAAGTAGATAGCATGATACGGTGGAGAGAGCCTTGGAATTGGAGTTAGAGCATCTGGGTTCATATCCCAGCTCTTCTGCTAGTTTTCTCTATGATATTAAGCAAGATACCTAATATTTTAGGGCCTCAAATTCCTCATGCTTAAAATTGTGTACCATTTAGTTCCTCCCAGCTTATACTTATGTAAAACTATTTGAAAAGTTTTAAAAGCTATTGTTGTATGATCCATGTGTCACTTTCTGAGAATTAAATGAATTTGAATGCATTTTTCCTGTTTGCTTCATTTACCTCAGCACAAACATTTCACAGAAGATATTCAGACAAGGCAGTATCGCTCCCTGGAAGTATTAATTGGATCTGGCTATAATACTCCTGCTGACATTTGGAGCACAGCATGTATGGTAAGTATTGCCATTAGTATTTGACTATATGTTTTGCCCTAGAATGACAGACAAATCAATCACAATTGGTGGTTTATGATGTAGCTGCTGATACTGAAAATCCAGCATCCGGTCATTTAGGTTTAGATCTAAAAGCTGTATCAGGAACATCTGTTGTATGCCATTCACTGCCTTCCAAGTTCCCATTGAGATGAAAGAGCCAAGTAAACATCAGCTGCCAAAGCAGTCCCTGGGTGGGAGAGGTGATTGCAAGATTTGGTTCAAATGCTTTTGTTATATGCTCTTTACCTCCAACTCCATGTTCTGAAAACCCTTGCAAAACAGTTTCCACCTTCCTGAACTGCCTGCCAAAAATGTAATAAGAGTTCTTTGTAAGGTTTCATCCTGAGCATATTTTTAAGAGCCACAGCACTAATATGCTCCAACCTTCAGGAGTATTTAATTGCTTGGCTATAGTTATTAGTCAATTTTTAGTGTCACTGACAGGCATTGAATTTTTAAGAACGTAATTAATGAAGTGGAGGTTTAAAGGTATGATACGATTTTAGAAAGATATTGTTTCAAAGCATTTCCATGAAAATATGGTAATTCTTTTTGTAGGAAGACACAAAGAAAAATGGTAAATAATAGTAGAATCTTTAAATGTTTGCAAGGCTATGTGAATTATTTGTTTCATCAAAGGTGTGAGAGGTGTTGCATCAAACTATCTTGGTGATTTTGGGAAAATTTTAAAGTTAAAGAATTGTGCTGCTGGAACAGGAAAAACACACACACACAAACACACGCACTCACACACACTCACACTCACACTCACTCACTCTCTCTCCCTCTCCCTCTCATTCTCCCCTGGCTCCCTCCCTTCCTCCTTCCCCCTCCCTCCCTGCTTCCCCCACTCCCTCTCCCCCCTCCCTCCCTCTCCCACTTCCTCTCCCCTACCCCATCCTTCCCTCTCCCCCTTCCCCTCCCTCTTCCACTTCCTCTCCCCTCCCTCTCTCTCCCCCCCTCTCCCTCTCTCCCCCCCCTCTCCCTCCCTCTCCCTCTTCACTTGTCTTCCCTGATAGTCTTATGAAGAAACTCCTCCCTTCTGGTTTGCTCCCTTCTTCACAGAGCAGATCTGAGATTTGAACTTGGCATAACATGGAGATAATACCACTCCCACCTTGACCTGATCAGTCAGGCTATTACTGCTCTGATTTCACTTCCCTCCCTCTCTAATCTTGACCCTATTGTTCAGAGATTCATCTCTATATACTACATTCTTGAATCCTTTGTCCTCTTTGTTCACCCCTAGCCAAACGTTAGCACTGATTACTCCTTTTATCTGACACATCCACTCTTTCCCCTGTGCTTCTAAATGGAGATAAAGGAAGTCACACAACTATGCTAAATTAGGTACACTATAAATTCATGTTATCCAACTTCAGTTGGGTCTTCAGTATACAAAAACGCTGTCGATCCTTTTATTCCCTAATTAATTCCCTACCTCACTCCCCACAAAAGCTGTTTTTCAGACCTTCTCTTCTCAAAACTCCCACATCTCTACCTTTTACTGAGGAAAATTAGGCATGAGAACTCTGTGCTCTTATCTTTGTCTCAAAACTATTTATCTTTTTTTAGCTCCTTCAGAATTCAGTACACTTAATTATACATACTGTCGTGTAGTCCACATCATTCTATATTTTCCACAAAGATACCATAAGCAACTTTCTCTAGGAGGATGGTATATCACAGATTGTGTTTAGTGATTGTCTCCTGGAATACCGTGAAACATGATCACTTTCTCTTAAAAGAGTTTCATTGCTTCTCTTTCGCCCAGTTCATCTTAATTGGTTAGAATCAGACCTCAATTGACAGTCTTTTCTGAAAGATAAAATGATCAACAGAAAGAACATCCTTAAAAGCCCTTCCCAGTGTTTTTGTCCTTTACCCTTTGACCCTTGAAATTGAAGTGATAACAGTGACAAAAATGTCATTGCACACTGTAGTAGTAGCAACAACAAAAGCCCAGAAGGTTATAAGAAACATGATTAGATTTTACTGATCCAGTGCCCTTCCTAGGGAATGCTGAATTGTGGCTGGGAGGTAACTCTCATAGCTCATATTCACTATTGGTGTTGCTGGGATTCCACTTCAGAGCCCATGGATGTCATTGAAAGTTACTGCATTCTGTGCAGTTCAGGTTCTGGCACTCAAACCGGGCGTGGGGAATCTGCAGCCTGAAGGCCCTATGTGGCCTTCTAGGTCCTTAAGTGCAGCCCTTTGACTGAATCCTAACTTCGCACAATAAAAGGATTTGTTCTGTAAGACTTGGACTCAGTCAGAAGGCCATACCCAAGGACCTAGAAGGCTACCCCTGGTAGACCATCCACTTCTACTAACCTATGTCAGGAATGGAATTTAAAGAGGATATTTATGAGGACTTGAGGAGGAGGTGATCTAAACCAGAGGTGGTGAACCTTGATTTGTATTCAGTCAAAGGACCACACTTGAGGATCTAGAGGGCCACATGTGGCCCCAAGGCTGCAGGTTTCCCACCTTTGGACTTTAAAATGTACCAAATGTGTTTTCGCCATTTACAGCTAAGAAATCTGTTCATTTATAGTACCACAAATTGCTGCTGTGCTTACCTGGCAAGCGTTCCTTCTGATGGTCATATTGAGTTGTACTGAGTGGGCTTCTGTAAATGATTCCCTAGATTAAAACGTCATATTGCTGTTTACTGACAGATTCCATACTTTCTCAGCTCTCTCACACTTCAAGGCAGATCAAATTACCATGCAAAATGAACACTCAACTTAGGTATCAGAGTGGAAATTTGCTTCTTCCCAATTCATTTTTCTTTAATCACTATTACTCCATCTTTGTAACAGTCAGGTGGAATAAATCCCCATGATTGACCCGAGTGAAGATTTTTAGTATGTTTTAGCATCAGCCGTCTGAAGTCACAGTTAGACATTGGATCAGTGACAGTTCTGTTGTTTTCCTTTACATTATAGTTCTCCCATAAAAATCCTCTTTTTGTTTTGCTTACTTTCTTATAGTACAGTAAAACTTCTACATCATTCAGTGAATGAGCACCCACTTTACTTTCCACAGAAGAGCTTTTTGCTCCTTGCCACCACAAGAACTGCTGTTACAAATATTTTGGTGTATATTGGCCTTTCTGTCCGTTCTTGATCTCTTTGTGGGGGCGATGTACATACATGCATACATGTGCCTAGTAGTGGTGTTATTGAACCAAAGAATATACCTAGTTCAGTGACTTCTAGGATGTGATTTCAACTTCTTTCCAGAATCGTTGGGCCAATTAATGCCTCTATCCAGTGTATTATGATGTCTTGCCACAGCCCCGACAACATTTACATTTTTGTCCTTGGTTTTACCTTTGTCAGTTTTCTGTGTAGGAGTTGAAAATTCAGTCATTTTATTTTGCCTTTTACTTTTCAGTGATTTGGAGCAATCTTTCATGTGATTATTGCATTACTACTTTTAAAAACTGCTTCATATATTTTTCTCCACTTACCTATTAGAGAATGGCTCTTGTATATTTGTATTAATTACATACTTGGGATATCAGACTTTTATTAGAGGAATTTGCTGCAAAGATTTCTCCCATTTTACTGTTTCCATTCTAATTCCAACTGAATTTTTTTGTTTATGCAAAATTTGTAATTACATTGTTTATCAATCTTTAAAGATCACCTCTATACCTTATTTGTTTAAGAATTCTCCCACTAAACATCTGCCTTCTAATTTTTTATGATGTGACCTTTTATATTTAGGTCTTGTTATTATTTAGAGCTTATTATAGTATATGGTGTAAGGTATCATTCTAGACTTGTCAAGATATGGTTCCAGTTTTCTGAGTGGTTTTTGTTGAATAAGGAGTTTTTGGTCCAGAAGTTTGTAATATTGGATTTATAAAAACCAGGCTCCTATATAGGCTTCTAGTGTACCTCATCTGTCTAGCCTGTGAACTTTTCTGATTTGGTTTTTTAAATAGTTTCAGTAATTATTAAGAGTTGTCTTTTGCCCTAAATGGTTAAGGGATTTGTGCAGGACTTGAACTCAGGTCTTTGTGATCCAAGGCCATCTCTGTATTTACTGTCATGCTGCCTTTCAGATTTAATGATTCTTGTTTTGTAATAAACTTTGAGACCTCCCCACCCCCTTCACTTCCTATTATGTCCCTTTGTATTTCTGACCTTTTTTTTCTTTCTAATAACTACGTAGTATTTTTAAAATGTTTTGCCATGCACTTTCCAAATATCTCTCAGGTAAATTTTGTCATTTTTCTGGATCTATGAAGTAACTTCTCAGCACTTTTATATGACAATAAAACTGTAAATCAATTTAGGGAGTATTGTTTGTTGTTGTCATTATCATTGTATCAGTTGAATATCCTCAACCTTGTAATATTCTAGGTTGCATCATTAATATGGGAAAATAGAGAAAGGAGACAAGCTAGCCAATTGAAAGGCCTGTCTCAATTATCTTTATAACATGCTAAAACATTGGCTTTCTGAAACCATGTTGATTGGCTGTGACCACCACACACTTTCAACAAATTAAAGTTATAGACAAATAGTTTCTTTGGAAATGAACAGAATCATAGTCTGAATATAGAGAGTGGACCCTGTCTTAGTTGGAATAAAAGTTTATGTTTATAAAATGGGGTCATGGTTTAGGGATGAGGTCTCAAGACTCTACTCCTGATACATGACAAAATAGTGGTAGATTTCAGGGATGAAGTTTCAAACTTTATATCTCTCCTGCTTAAATTTTATGTGAGGTATTGATTTTGAGAATTTGGACTGATTTGTCCCTTTTCTCCAAAAACCTCAATGTTTTAGGTATCAGTGATGTTACCGCTATTCTCTTGAGGAGTACTAAATCAATTTTTTCCATTTCACATAGCTTGTAAGAATACTATTCAAAGTATGATATTCCTTACGATTTACTGGTTTCTTTTACCTGACAGAACATGAAAATAATCTTGTTTTCTAGGTCTGGAGCATGACTACTTTCTTTCTATAGTACAGCAATTCTTGCTTCATTTGTTAGGCCCTAGAATCAAGGAAGAAGATAAAATGACCTTTATGTGGCCACGAATATAAAAAGACTTAGTAACTAGATTTATGGAATGCTTAACTTAGGAGGTACATTGTGACTTTCTGCACCCAAAGCCAGCGTTTTTGTTTTTTCTTTCTCTGGTTTTTTTTCCTTTTTGTTCTGATTCTTCTTTCACAACATGACTGTGGAAATATGTTTAGTATGATTGATTACACATGTATAGCCTATATCAGATTGCATGCCATCTTGGGAAGGGAAAAGGGGAGGAAGAAAAAAATTTGGAACTAAACATCTTATAAAAGTGAATGTTGCAAAGTAAAAAAAAAAATTATTAAGTAACCATCTAGCCTAAGATTTCAAATTTTAAAAAGTAAAATCTGGTGCATCTCTAATAAGGAAAATATCCCTCTTTATCACTCATATCTTACATCCATACTGTAACAGTTGTTGAGGGTTAGGGAATCATTCTAAGTAGTTATTACAAAATGCATGTAGTTGATTCAAGTAATCTTTTTTCCAAAAAGCTATAATAAATTCTTGTTCATTTTATTTGACACTAATCCATGTTGCTTGTCTGACTGCCCAGCAGGGCCACCTCAGATCTCACCTAAGCACTGTTGCTGTGTTACCAGCTTCGATCTTATTTGTATATCTTAGGGAATTGGGAGGAGTGTGTGCTAAGAGAACAACCTAATTTAATTAACTGAGGATGTAGTTATCATGGCCACAGGACAGGTTCGTGTACCAGCCAGAGCCATCCACTACCACCACCCTTCCCCCTACCCCCCCAAAAAACCATCCTATTTTATTGAGAAGCAAAAGGAAAAGAGAGTTGGAAAGCCATCAGATATAATTTAAGAATTGAATCTGAAAAAAGTAGGGCTGTGGACATCTGAAAAAATAATTTAAAAATATGGAAGAGCATCAGGTACCCATGTAAATCAAGACTTTTTTGTGGACTGCACACATAGGAATAGAAGAAAAATGTTTTACTTGCAAGTAAACCTGAGAACATTTTAAGGTGGGACATTATTTATGTTCCTAGATTGTCTCCCTTCTGATCCAGTTTCTCTGTTGAGCTGGTCATCTCATATTACCACTCCACTCTCCTTCCCCTTTGATATGTCTACAACTTCGAATGTTGACTCTTGTGTCAGACTTTATCCGTAGAGCTGCACTACTCAGTAGCTAGAGGAGGTTGCAGAAAGCACTTTGCTTAACAAGTCCTTCCGTTGGTCATGAGTGATGTCACGACTGGGGAAGAGGATATAAAAGATCTTGTCAGCACCCTTTCTTTTGCTAGGGTTTCCTTCTGTCCGTATCTTTAGAGACCTGTCAAACTCAAAGGCTGTTTTTCCCTAGAAATATTTATTTCTTCCACTGTTAGTAACCCAGTAAATCCCTTTGAGAGGCTGCAGGGATGGCACTGATATTTATGAGAAATGACTGTCTCCTATAGAAAGGGCCCTGAAACACTTGAAACTCCTATTAAATTCGTAATATATTGCATTGTGCTGAAGTTCTCCCAAAGAATATTTTTCCTAAATACATTGCTATGATTACTCTCTGAAGTCCTACAAAAATGACATTCATTATTACCCTTAGCAGTAATAATCAAATAATAGGATACAGTTTTACCAAGTGCCAGTTTTCTGCGCTTGTCTAGAGATAGCCCACTACATACCAGATAAGTTCAAAAATTTTTTTCTTTTTAGCAAGTCTCTTTTTTTTGTTTTTTCCAGTTTTTAACATTCACTTCCACATTTTGAATTTCAGATTTTCTCCCCATTTCCCCCCTCCCCCAGGACAGTGACTACCCTTTCCTCCAGTTTGCCCTCCCTTCTATCACCCACTCTGCCCATCCCCTTCCCATCTGTTTTGCCTTTGGGCAAGATAGATTTCTATATCCCATTGTCTATATATCTTATTTCCTAGAAAAATATATTTTCATGTAAAAACAGTTCTTAACATTAATTTTTAAAACTTTGAGTTCCACATTCTCTCCCTTCCCCCCTCCCCAACCATCCTCATCAAGAAGGCAAGCAATGAAGGCAAGCAATTTGATATAGATGTATACATGTGTAGTCATACAAAACCCTCCATAACAGTCATGTTGTGAAAGACTAACTATATTTCCCTCTATCCTGTCCTGCCCTCTGTTTATTCTGTTCTCTCCTTCGATCTATCCCTCTATCAAAGTGTTTGCTTCTGATTACACTTTCTCCCAATCTGCCGTCCCTTCTATTATCCCCCCTCTCTTCCTCCTTTCTCTGCTGCTTTCCTGTATTGGTAAGATAGACTTCATACTCATTTGAGTGTTTATGTTATACCCTCCTGAAGCCAGATCCAGTGAAAGGAAGGTTCACTTGTTCCCTCTCACCTTCCCCTTCTTCCTCTCCATTGTAAAAGCTCTTTCTTGCCCCTTTTATGTGAAATGATTTACTACATTCTACCTCTCCCTTTCTCTTTCTCCTAGTACATTCAACAACTAATTTCTTTTTTTAGATATCATCCTTTCATATTCAGCTCACTCTGTCAGTCTGCCTCTCTGTCTCTGTCTCTCCACACACACACACACACACACACACACACACACACACACATCTTTCTATCTCTGGGTGTGTATGTATATGTGGGTGTGTGTATATACGTACACATACACACAGAGTTCAACTTTAATAAGTCTGTTATGGGTTCTCTTTCCTGTTTACCTTTTCATGCTTCTCTTGATTCTTGCATTTGAAAGTCAGATTTTCTATTCAGCTCTGGTCTTTTCAACAAGAATGCTTGGAAGTCCTCTATTTCATTGAAGTTCCATTTTTTTTCTCCTGAAGTGTTATATTCAGTTTAGCTGGGTAGGTGATTCTTAGTTTTAATCCTATCTCCTTTGACTTCTGTAATACCATTCCAAGCCCTTTGATCCCTTAAAGTAGAAGCTGCTAAATTTTGTGTTATCCTGTTGTGTTTCCACAATGCTTGAATTGTTTCTTTC
The DNA here is from genome assembly GCA_023548195.1 of Bettongia penicillata ogilbyi. Lineage (NCBI taxonomy): Eukaryota > Metazoa > Chordata > Mammalia > Diprotodontia > Potoroidae > Bettongia > Bettongia penicillata. The sequence continues at coordinate 7,300,202 of JAJHZJ010000131.1, forward strand.
TGGCTCCTTATAATATTTTCTCCTTGACCTGGGAGCTCTGGAATCTGTCTACAATATTTCTAGGAGTTTTCCTTTTGGGATCTTTTTCAAGAGGTGATTGGTGGATTCTTTCTTATTTTACTCTCTGGTTCTGGAAAACTATTGGCAATTTTCCTTGATAATTTCTTGAAAGATGATGTCTAGGCTCTTTTTCTGGTGGCTTTCAGGTAGTCCAATAATTTTTAAATTGTCTTTCCTGCATCTATTTTACAGGTGAGTTGTTTTTCCAGTGAGATATTTCACATTGTCTTTTTTCATTCTTTTGGTTTTGTTTTATAATTTATTGATTTCTCATAAAGTCATTAGCTTCCATTTGCTTCATTCTAAGTTTTAAGAAATTATTTTCTTCAGTGAGCTTTTGGACCTCTTTTGCCATTTGGCTTAGTCTAACTTTAAAGATGTTACTTTCTTCATTATTTTTTTGGATTTCCTTTAGCAAACTCTTTACTCATTTTTCCATTATGTTCTTGCATCATTCTCATTTCGCTTCCCAGTTTTTCCTCTACTTCTCTTAATTGATTTTCAAAATCGTTTTTGAGCTCTTTCATGGCCTGAGACCAATTCTTAACTTTTCTTGGAGGCTTTGGATATAGGAGCTTTGACTTTGTTGTCTTTCTGGTTGTATGTTTTGATCTTCCTTGTCACCATGATGAAAGAAAATACCTCTTCACTGAGAAAGTAAGAATTTATGGCTACTTCTTTTCCTCAGCCAGTTACTTGACTTTTAAGCTCTTTGTTAAATGTGGACTCTAGAAGTAGCCTCTGGGCCTAGAGACCATGCTTCTCTCAGCCGGGTGAGAGAACTTTCCCATTGACCTTCGAAGCCGTCTGGTATTTACAGGTTGAGAAGTTTGGAAACTGCAGCAGCTGCCAGTGATTCAGTCCCTAAAGGCCTGCTCTAGTTCCATCCTCACTGGCATGGTCCACATCGCACTGTGCTATGCTCCTAGCATCGTGTGACAGACTCTTCCTGTGGATTTTCCAGATTGTCTTGGGCTGCAAATTTGTTTGTCATTCTGTGGCTTCTGCTGCTCTAGAATTTGTTTATAGTCATTTTGTACAGGTTTTTTGAGGGATTTGTGGGGAGAGCTCTAGCAGGCCTATGCTTCTGCTCTGCCATCTTGGCTTTGCCCCCTGGTCTGTCTTTTTGGTGAAGATTTGGTTCCCAGGTGTTTGGTGAAGAAGGTTAAGTAGAATAATTGGTTCTCTTTGAGAACAGCTGAGTAATGGAGTAGCTTGACACACCCCTCAGTAGAGAGATAGAAGAAGCTGTCCCATGCTATGGGTTGAGAGTGGGCAGGTGTGGAATAATGACAGGGAGGATAATCATGATATGAACACAGACTCAGAGTGACACAGTCAGCTGGAAAAGTAGTTTGGAGTCAAAAAAGCCATCTGGCTTCTGGCACCTTTTAGAAAGGTTTGTCTCAGAGGAACTTCTAGTCACATGTAGCTCTTCACAGGTAATGGAGACACATGCAGAAAATTGGCTTCATAACCTGAACACACTTCCTTCACCTTGTGAGACAAGGATATTGAATAAATTGAAACTTCAAATGCTCAACCTTCTCTCTCCAAATTACTCCTCATTCACCTCTTTGACTTTGCATTCCCTTTTCATTCACAGCTGTTTTGAGAAAAAAAAAATCTCTGTTCAATGTGAATTTTTTCCCCTGTTCCCTCAATTGTAATAAATATACTGATTAGCTTGACGACAGTCTCCAAAACTAAGGAATACTTGACTCAGGATGGTAGAGAAAGAAGTACTAGCATCATCTGAGTTCAGACAGTCTTTAATCAAGTTGAATCATTGTTCTAGTCTAAGGGTATAGAGTAAGGACTACAGAACTAGAGGGTGCATGGAGGAGGGAAAGAACAACTCCTCTCTTCTTAGCTTCCCAGTATTTTTCCCTTTCATTTCACTGAACCTAGAAAGATAGGCAGCTTTTCCATCTTCTTCCTGCTGCCCCATTGCAATATTCAGAACCCTCTCTCCCTGATCTCTCAGCAGAGTTCCATATTGTTAGGAGATTTCAAACAACCACCCTTACCTTTATTTTTCAGATGATTATGGTTTGAAGGTCATTTACACCAGACATTTTAATTATTTCAGCATCCGTAGGATATATTTTAAAATAAACAATATAGTGTGCTTTTCTGTATTCTACAGTGATAGGTTTTTAATTAAAATTTGAATAAAATCTAGTGATTCTAATATGGTTAAAGGTAGATTCTTTGTTCACTTTTTTATAGCTTCTGGAGTGGAACTAATGTATTATTAATGTAAACAGGGCAAGACCTTATTGTTGGCTTTACCCAGTAGTAATAACTATTTCTCCTCCCCTGATGCCTCTTGAAAAGAGTGCTTTGCATTTGTAGTGGAAAACTAAACTTCCTTTTTTCCTTCTTTTAAACAGACTTTATCCTTCCAGCCTCCAGCCTTACTCTGGAATTTTACTTCCCTCTGGTAGGGATTGTTGAAGAAAGGAAAATTTGATTCATCTGTTAATTCCTTTTTCCAAGATAACATGTCCAGCACTCCAGCCCTTCCTAAATTTTGTCAGATCTAAGACCAAAATCAGGGCCCTCAAGTTTTGTATATTGTGCACATCTACAGCTTGGGAAGCCCTCTCCAGAGATAAAGCATCAGGGTGGAACCTTAAAGACTCTCCCCCGTGGTTCACAGATCTGAGACTACCTCCTAACTACCAGGTGAGACAGTCAATCCACTAATAAAGATTGTTGGACATGTTATCTTAGAGAAAAAGAGTTAGTAGGAGAGTCGTTATTTTCTTTTGGGGAATCACTGCATGGCACATTCTGACCACACATTCATGATGCCTGCAACATGCTATGTTTGCCTTCTAAGCAACATCAGACTTCCCTTCTTCTATATGTATACTGTTCCATGTGACTTTTGCATGTTAATTTCTGGTCCTGGATGTTTTGGTTAATTTGGTTTTAAATTTTTGAATAAAATTTTTCAGGTTGCCATCTGGATCAGGTTATCCTTAAGAAAATATTGGTTGAGAGAGGCTATAAAGGCTAGATTGCTAAACTTTGGGAGTCAAGTATCTTGAATTTTATACTGGGCTTCTGCCACTCTAACTTTGTCAGATGTAGACTAAGCAGTTTAGTCATCTTTTTGCACCAGGTATCCTATTTGTAAAAATCTGTTAACCTCCCTGACATGTTTGTAAGAATGGGTAAAATATTGTAGCATGATCTAACACTCACAGGAAATGTGTATTTTAAAAAGTGATAACCTTGAGTAAAGATGGTTCTGTATTTTTACTAAAGTAAAAGTAAGACAGACTCTGAACCCAGTAGTAGTAATGTGTCCCTGTTCTTTTGGCATACAGTCTTGTGGTATTTCTAAACTTGACCTTGCTTTCAGAAAAATCAGTCTTCTGTTGTACTTTTTGTTTCTGTAGTGACTAGTAAAAGCTAACAGTCGTGGCACTTAGAGTGGAACACATTATTACAGAAAATTGCAGTTTCTTACCCTAGAGACTTTAAAGAAGAGTTGTTACTTCTTTGTATGACCAGTTTCAGTGTAGTCCCTCTTGGAGGTTACAGGGGCAAGAATGGCATCTTGAAGCTCTTTCCAACACTAGAATTGTTTGTTTACAAGGTTTTTTTTTGTGCTGCAAGTACTTTGCTTATTCGGGTAAGTTTCTTTAAAAAAAAAAGTTACTGGCTTAGTATTGAACCTTGTGACCTAGAACCCAGAACCATACATCCAAGAAATATGTATGGAGTGTAATTTTCTTTTGAACTAGGAAATGAGGAATTTACTGCCTGGAGGTTATGCTAAAATAAGAAACCATCTCAGAAACTAAAACTGACATGCTAATCACTGAAAATCTGAAGGGAACATAGTTGGTAAAATTGCTGGATTAAAATAACAAACTCTTAACTCTGGGAAACAGTGATCTGCCTCACAAAATTAAAATGACTTTAGCATCCAAGAGGAGCATCAGCACATGCCAACAATTCTGATCCAAAACGAGAAGCTCAAAAGGCTGCTTGCTGTTGTTTACTCCTTGTATTTGCATGCAATAGCAACATGTTAGCATTAACAGAACTCTTGCTCTTAGCTTCATTCATTTTACCAAGACACAGGTTTGTGGAAGGAGATCTTTTTTGGAATTGGCATCTTTTTCAAGGCATTTGCAGGATTTTTCCACTGCTTAGAACTGCTCCAAATAGAATTAAACAACACAATTTCCTCCTCCTGATCTTTCTCTCTTTCTTTTCTTTGATGCTTTAATATGCTGCTGTCCTTTTTTTTCTTAGGCCTTTGAATTAGCCACGGGAGACTATCTGTTTGAACCTCATTCAGGAGAAGAGTACACTCGAGATGAAGGTGAGTATGTCTTTGGATGCATACCCAACAGCCCCGTAGCTGCTGATTTTTAGTTATTTTTTTTTTTTTAGAATTTGTGAACATCATTGATGATGAAAAGATGAAATCTTTTTTCAAATCAAAAAGGTGCCAAGTTTTAAGCCTCCTGCAGATGGAGTGAGCAGTGATTACAGCCAGGCTTAGATACCCATATGTTTGTGGTAGATCCCAGAATAGGTGATAACACAGAAAAAGATTATTCAAAAATCTTTAAATCTTGTTAGAGGTTATGGGGATGTAGGGAGAACTAGATGAGGCCGAGGCTTATAAATTGCCAGGTTGCTTCTCTTTGGATTCCTAATGATCTTCCCTCTCTCTTTGTAGAAAGTTTTTGCCCAAATTGAATTTCATTTTAGAACAGCACAGTTTTCATCTTCTGCTCTGTAATGTCTTTGCTATTATTTAATAGATGATATACATTTTTTATTGGCATCTTAGGTAATTCAGAGATAGTATAGGTTTTGCATGCAGGACTTTTTTTTTTTTTAAGTTAACTATCATGTGCTATTTTTATCCTACATTAATGTCCTTATGACCTCATGTCATGTAGGTAGCCTTAGATTCTTGAAGGCTTTGCTAATGCAACAAATGCTCTGGCAGGTCCCACCAGATTAGACAATATGGGTCTGCCCTGAAGCACAGCTTTGTGGAGTTTAGAGAGGCTCCATGTGATAAATTCTTTTGGCCATAGAAACTTTAAGGCAGGGAGACTTTTCATTCTACATTAATTCAAAGCTCACCTGCATGAGCGAAATCATAGATTCTTGAAGTCATTAGTATATGATTTGTGTGTAGTATTGAATTTTTATTGACACTCCCAAAAAGTCAGAGTAAACAACAACCATTTGTCACTTCCATTTGGAAATGTACACACATCACTTTTTTTTCTAGTTATGATTTCATTATGTCCCTGATATTTTATAATTGCTTTATTTCATTTACTTATGTATCAGCATAATCTATGAGGTTTTCCTTTTTAATAGTTACATAGTAAGGTCCCTCCTAGCTCTAATTATCCATTACTCTTTCCCGTTACATATTGTTCTATAGTCTATGCAGTGTCAAGCATTATCCATTTGTCATGAGAGAGAGGGTATTAACAAATCATTCTCCCAAATGTAAAAGAGGATCACCTTGCCCCTTCCCTTCGCCTGACTCAGTCTCTTGCTTTTCTCATGCTGTGCAATCTAGGGGCCCAAAAAATGTTTGAGCTGATACTTGAACCAAATTCTCAGTTCCAGTAAGATGGGAGGAGATGCCTATTATACATACTTTATGTAGATGTAAACTTCAAAAGCTTTCCTGGGCAATCACTACAGAATCATCCTTTGGATTTGTTCCATCCTTTATCTGATACATGCTGAATATTTCCTCAGGAACTGCACACTTATAAAGTACTATAGAAATGCTTCTATCCCAGTGTTTGGGAGGAAGATTTTTTTTCCCCCCCTTAATTTCCCAGTCATTCCTATAAACAAGTACTGATAATTCTTGTACATTTGAATCTCTTCACCTTACCTGGTGGTTAAAACTTGGGTTGAGTAAAACCATTATAATACCTAAAAGTTAAATTAAAAAAGGAATGTATCCCTGAAGAAAGCCCCAGATAAAAAAAGGGGGCAAAAATAGACCTGTTAACTAGATAAAACTAGAAAGCTCTAGTTCGTTGCTTCTAAAGCTCATCATACTCCCCTCCACCAAACTTCAGCCCATGTACTATTTCATGAATGACACAAAGTGAAAACATTTTTTAGAAAACTCAGTTCATTTAGCAGTTATCAGTAAGCTCTTGCTAGATGTTGGGTCATCTCTCACTCCTAGAGAGTCTGTATTTGACTATTGCTACCTCCTAACCTTGATTATTTGAGGTTATGTTTTCATGATCTTGCCTGGATTCATTTCTTTGAAAATGAGGTATTTTGCTGTGAAATATCCTATAGCTAATCCAAAAGTAGATTCTCCCTCCAGTCCCCCAAGGGGGTCACATCAGGTGACAATACTGGTCTCTTTCACAACCAGATGGGAAGAAATGTTGCCACTGTCAGATGTATTAGAAGAATCTGTTGGAGATGGAGAGAAAATAGGACTTCGGGAGATAATTTTATTTCCTAATTTATAAGATCCTATATATTTTTGAAAGATAGGTAGTCATAGATAAAGACTTACATAAAGGAAAAGTTAATCCTGTCGATAACAGGTAAATTAGAAACAGGGTGTTTGAATTAAACATAAAAGATCAGCCTAAAGGTGAAATATTCTGTATGTTGCATCCCAGCTAGAACCCTGCCCACAACTTCTTCAGGAGCAGAAACAGTGGTTCTGATGTTATCTCAAAAGCTCTTCACCATTCTGTGATACTTTTTTGTTCATATATAAAATTATTTTGTTTCGTGATATTTCTTTCTAATTTTTATTTACTTGGAAAGAGAAATTCCTTGCTGGAATTGATGTTGAGCCAGCTCTGCCAGTGAGAGAGATTTCAAGGTAGAAGCACCTAAACCCTGGCCCTGGTTTGCCAGGTGCTGTGTGTCTTCCCCAGCGTGTGTTTTGTAGCTGCCTTTCAACAGCCCTTGAAAAAGCAATTCTCGAGTAGCGCTTATTCTCAGTGCATCCTTGATGTTCTTCTTGCCCTTTTGTTTAGACCACATTGTGCATATTAACAGAGCTGATAGGCAGAATTCCAAGACGATTTGCCCTCGGTGCGAAATAGTCACAGGACTTCTTCAGTCACAGAAGTAGTATTGAATCATATTAGTTTACAGGCAGGTGTCAGAGACATACAGCCATGGGAAGGAGAGCATTCCCACCCAGGTGTCATTCTAGCTGCCAGCCAGGGAGCCCCGCATGTCTCCCTGGCAGTGTGGCTCTCAGGACTCTCCATCAGCTGGATTGAGTCCTTCCCTTATATTGAGAGATGAAAATGGGCATTAAAAGTTCTGCCAAGTGTAGAGGTGTGCATGCTGCTCTTGCCACCATTCTTCAGAGCTGCATCTGCTGATTGGCAGCCAGCGGGTTAGCCTTAACCCTGTTATGAATATCTTTTTCTTTCCTCTTTCCTCTGTGGAACACACAGATCACATTGCATTGATCATAGAACTGCTGGGGAAGGTGCCTCGCAAGCTCATTGTGGCGGGAAAATATTCCAAGGAGTTTTTCACCAAAAAAGGTAAAAGATATGTGAAATTGTTTAAACCACCACCCTCATCCCCCACGCCCCTCGATATTAGGGGAAAATGTTTTATTCCTTAGAGGATAGTATAGCCCCCTAGAAAACCATGGGGTCAAAGGAGCAACTCTGTCAAGTTCCTATGTATTTTCTATAGCTCTTGGGAGAAAATGCCAGACTGTACTTGTGCCTGGCATCTCCTTACACCTATCAAACCCTGAACTGGCATTCAGAGAGCCTTCATTGTGACTTCTGCCTTGTGTGACTTAAGAGCCTCCTGTATCATGTGACTTGTAGGAAGTCAATTAAAGTTCCCTCTGAGCTCCAGATCCTCCAACTTCTAATCTTAAGTTTCAAGTTGGGAAGATTAATGTATCAGAAAATAATGGTAATACTGAATATTTTACTACTCTCCCTTCAGTGGAGAGATAATAATTTGTGTATAAGTAATTGGTAATGCATATTGGCATGGTCACCTCTCATACTGAATGGTGGGGGGCCAGGTGCCAAAAGAGTGTTTGATGTAAAACGTTGGAAATTTATTTGTTTTGAATGAACTGAATACATGTATTACATATATGTATGAAAGTTTAGAAATTTACTTTAAACAGAAGAAGAAAAAGTACAAATCTGTCTCTGGAAGAGTATATTGTTTACCTATACTGTCCTCCAATCTCTTCTGTAATTGCCTCCATTGCTGAGAATAAAATAATCCCTCAAATAGCATGACAGAGTAGGAACAACAGTCGCCTAGGAGATCTGAAGCTCATTCGTGTCTTTGCTATTGACAGCTATAGGACCTGAGATGGTCACCTCCTCTCTTTGGGCTTCAGTTTCCTCATCTGGAGAATGTTCAGGGGGAAGTGGGATAAGTCTGAGTTTTTGTTTCATCTAAAATAAGATCTTTTGATCTTAGTTAAATGGACTTTCGAAGGGGTTGCTTGATTCATGCAAAGAATAATAGTAAATAGAAAATCTACCATGGTGAACAAATAGTTAAGTAAATACCATTTACCCAGGGAAGGAGAGGTGTCAAATCAAGTTAGTAAATAGTATTTACCATATGATAATAAACCTGGAAACAGGATAGGAGGAAGAAGCCCCAAAGCAATATAAAATGAACTATTGCATGGCAAAATGTTGTACCTTAAAGAGAGGGTTAATTTGCCATTTCTTTTGACTTCCAGAATTGGATGGCATGTTGCTTTGTTGTGAAATAAAGCTCATAGGATTATATTGTTTTGTTGGTTTTAATAAGTGTTTGTTTTTACATTACCTAAATTTCCTCCTATATCCTTCCATTTTCTTTGTCTTGAATTCCTCCTCTCCAGTCCCACCCCTGCAGAGGAGTTGGGGGAAGAAACAGTATATTAATATTAGCACCGAATTTCAGAGTTGGAATGGATCTGAAAACTAATCTGAAGTCAAGCAGACCTGAGTCCAGATCTAACCCCAGATGCTTATGTAGCTGAACAGTCACTTCAACTCTGTGTGCCTTAGTTTTCCCAGCTATGAAGCAGGCCTGATAATCAAGCACCAGGCTTGGTTGTGGAGATCAGTTAAGATATTTGTGAAGCACTTAGCCCAGTGCCTGGCGTGTGTACTGTGTGGGTGCACTAGGATAATATTTGTTTCCTTCACCTCTCTCCTTTCAGAGCTTGCCTGCCAGGTGGTGTTCATCTAGTCCTTGCCTAAAGGAAGAACTCATTATTTTCCAAAGCAGTTTTACTTAGAAAAGCTCAGATTTATTAGGGAGATTTTCCTTACCTCAAGCTTAAATTTTTGCGACTTTCGCTTTTTGTTTCTGGTTCTAGCAAAACACCATTTCCTTCAGCTAGCCCTCATAAGCCATGAACTTGAGGTGTTTCCATCTTGAGTGCTTTCGCTTTATCTACATCTTTATTAAAATGTAGTGCCTAGGACTGAACAGGACCCTTCTGATGTTTTCTAAGCAGGGTAGAACATAGTAGGACTCACAGTTATTTCTAGAAGTTATGCCTCTCAGTATAGGTCAACGAGCACATTAACTTTTTTAGCTACCATTGACTTACCAAGCCTGCAGTTTGTGAAAACCCAAGCTCTTTTGCAGACAAACCTCTTTAGATTTTATTAGCTCTACCTCCTGAGGCTGTTATGCAGTCTTGTGGTTAACAGAAGGAAAACACAACATTTTTGTATCCTTCTCGCCTTCGATGGAACTGTTCCATTTTTAGTATTTATATTCTCAGTGCCTGACTTATAAGTATATGTATGTATATATTACATAAGTACTTAATTAATACTTGTATCAAAAAGCAAGTTTTTGAGTAGCTCTTGGCAATTTAGTGGACCACATTAGGTGTCCACTAGGTGTAATTAGAATTAATGTTCATCACAAACTAATATGATTCCTCTGACTACTTGAAGATGTTTAAGAAGAAACAAAAATAGAGTACAAGACTTAGCAATTTCTAAGTTCTCATTAGAAACTAAAGTTTCTCCCAGAAGAGTGTTAAAAGTTGTATGTACGTTTTGTGAAGGATATATGCTTGCTCTTCTGGAAAGGTTAAATTCTTGCTATTCTTTGAAAGTCCTAATGCCTGTAGCCTTCCTTCATCTTCATGGTAGCTTCAGCCTGAATTGAAAATTGAATTTACATGCAAGTATCGTACTGTCTGTCCGTACTTACTGGTCATTTTCATTTATTCTCTTTTCGACCCAGGTGACCTGAAACACATTACTAAACTGAAACCTTGGGGCCTTTTTGAAGTTCTAGTGGAGAAGTATGAGTGGTCTCAAGAAGCAGCAGCAGGCTTCACGGATTTCTTATTGCCCATGTTGGAGCTGATTCCTGAGAAACGGGCTACTGCAGCAGAATGTCTCAGGCACCCCTGGCTTAACTCCTAAAATCACTGGCCCAACACCGTAATCCCTGGACTCTGGTTTGCAGCAGAGATTATACACTGACCCAGCTGTTCCAGATTCTCTTCTTCCTTCCTTTTCTTTGCCATCCTTAATCCTCTTCCTGTTCCTTTCAAGCATTCTCCTTTTCCTTTTCAGGATGAAGCTCTTCCTTCAAGGCTTCCTAGGTTATTGTTATTTTTTAATCTAATATGTTCATTTGGGTTTGCTTCCTTGACCCTGTGGGAATCCCCACAGCCATTGGGCATCCTGAGTGAGTTTTTGCCTTGTTTGGGCTCTGCCAAAGACTAATGGACTGGAATGTGAAACTGCCCATCATCTTCTCACTTCCATTAGAGCATCCTCCTTCAAATTATAAGCATCCTTTTTTTTTTAAGAGTGCAACAAGATATGTGAGCCCATCCTTAACTCACTGACTCTAAGAGTCAAATTTTCTAGAGCATATTCTATTGCCAGCAGAAGGATGAGAAAAAGGTGTTAATTTAACGTGCAGCAGCAACAGCGAACATGCTGTATTGAGTGCATCCTATTCCTGGATGGTTTGTTATTCTTTACAGTCACATTTTTTTTCCTACAACTTTTCTGGTTCTGTGTTTGAAATGGGCTGTCAGTCAAGACTGAGTGGAGTGCTGTTTTGCCATGGTTCAGTTTCCACATCTGCTGGTGTAACTTTAACTCTCCTGTGCCCGGATCTTCAGTATGGCTGTAATAGAAACAGTGGAAATGGAAGCTGAAACTGAAACCTTTCCGACTAGAAATCCTTTCTGAAGGCAGGTGTGCCCTTTGGCTCCAGACAGGCGGTGGTTTTTGTAAGCAGTGTTTCCTTTACATATCTTCTGCTTTGATGAGAACAGAAGGTTTTGGTTTGGGGGTATTTTTTTTTAAGGGGGGAGGGTAGGGGTATTGGCTTGATTGCTTTTTAAAACCCTGGCTGGCACTTTACTCGTTCTGCTTGAGTTGAAACCCCCTCTCCTCCCACCCATCACTAAAAAAATACAGGATGATTAACTATGAAAGAGCTCTGGGTTTTAGGTCCTTTTGTTTCTGAGAAGAGAAAAAGATGTCACCAGAGCTTCTGATTCTTTTGCAAACAATTCCTTAGAAGTACTTTCAGTCTTTCATCAACATTAGTTTACCTGAGGTTCTGGCCTTGAAGTCCATTTCCCCATTTGGCTTTACTTTTTTCTTTTTCTTAGAGGTTTGGCATTATGCCTAGGCATAAGCCAAATATACAAGAACAGGATGGGGGGATGTGGCTTTATTCCCCTTCCCCTCCCCAAAAAAAAGATAGCCATTCTCTGCTGCTATTTTCTAGTATCAGCATATAGGTGGTTGCTCATTAGAGTATAATGTAAGCTTTTAACTTCAGGAAGGTTGGGGTGTACTTAAGGCTTGTGGGGGGTGGGGTGGGTTTTTTTAAAAAAAATTTTTTACAAGGAAAAGTTAAAACCTTCTTAGAATTTCTAGTTTAAAGATGGGTCTCCCAGATTTACCTCCCCCTCCTATCACCAAAAGCCTAAGTTCGGCAGGATTGGGATCCCAGCAGCTCCCCCTCATTATGGACCAAAGGGCCTTGCCAATCAGTGCTCTCATAGAGGGTGGATTCTGCTTCGGAACTATGGAACTTAGAGAAAGCCAGACAAGTGTAACCTTAGAACTGTTAGACTGTTCCGTGTGTAGTTTTCCTTGAGTTTGGAATCTAATGACAAGAAAACTGATGATGCCACTGTGTGATCCATGATGTAAGCACTGTTTCTCTGCATGTCCTTGTCTGGCTAGCCTAGTCATTGCGTTCTTGATTTGGTGATGCTAATGCCATCAGATGGTGTTATTTCTCTAGGGGATTTCTGGGCCAGGCTACCCATGTATATCTGTGAAGAATAAAGAGAATCATAAAGCTCACCAAGCGTTCATAATGGCAGGGAAGTCCTTCAGCAACTTCATTTTTTCCTGGGTTTCCAGGTTTATCTGTATTTTTAGTGATGATAAACTAGGACTCTTTGAGTTCTATTTCTTTAAATGCCGTTAAGCCATAATAGTAAGGTTAAGGCATTTCTGGTGGTGGCATTGAGGGAGAGAAACTGTAGTCATTCCTTTTCAACAGATAGTCTGATATGGAAGGAATAATTGTGATGCTAAAGGATTAACTTCTTATTATCATGGTGGTAAGATAAGTCCTGTAACTTAATTTCCGAAATGTTTCCCTACCAAATAAGGGCTTTTTTTCCCCGACTTGCTTAGGGAACCAGATAGATTAAAAGACAAGAGGCAACTGTAGAATCCAGTCTTCCAGGTGCGCCCCATGCTTGCTCTCTTGAGCTTTCAGCCTACGTTGAAATTGCCATAAAATGCTCACTAAAGGATTTGTACTTGCTATCAGTAAAAGCACCAATACAGCAGCCCTGAAGGAAAATACATTTTTATTCTTTCTACTTGGGTGCACTGTCTGTTTTCTTTGTAAATGCAATACAATAAACAAATTATTTAATAATCCATTTGTTTCTAGGAAGCTTTTGTTTATTTGTTACAAGAGCCACTCCTACTGAATTTTGGAATGGGGAGCAAAGTAGGAAGAAGCAATCTTGAAGTAAAAGCACCTAAAGGAAGCTTCAGGACTTGGGTGATAATAATGTATTTTGTATTCCCTGCCTCTGGTCTGTATAGTGTTGATGTAAATGTGAGTCTAAAGTGAATGTGCTGGTTCATATCATCCCCACCTTCCAAAAAAAGTTAGGCTGAAATGGGGAAATTAATTTCATAGATATATGCAACAGTACGAGCTCCATTCAGCACCACTGAGCCAAGATGTACCCATTCCCCTGAACCGTCTCCAGAACACTGAGATACAAATATGAATATTAAAATGTAACTTAAGTTTCGAGCGCTGAAATATCAATGTTCACAAGGATCTTGATTCTTCTTCAGCCTGAGGACCTTCTTTTCCAAGCGTTCTAATTCTTAACCTAAGGTTTACAAACTAATTTTTAAAAATATTTTGGTAGCTATTTCAATATTTATTTCCTCTGTAATTGTGTGTATTTAAAAGGTGTCCGTGGATTTTACCAGACTTTAAAGGGAGTCCGTTGACAAAAAAGTTAAAAGTACTGCACTAACCCTCTCCCCTCCAACTTCCCAAGGAAAGGAGGGATGCTGTTATATAGCAGCAACAAAAATCACCAGAATCTGAGTACAAACTAACTCTACCAAGATGTAATGTTTTCCTCCTGAGAATGGTACCAGGCATTTACCTATTCTGTCTTGGAAAGAACTTTATAGATAAAAGGAATAAGTCTTCAGTCTTCAAAGGAACTTGAAGTTAAAATTCTCAGAATTGTTCTCCTGTGACTTGGGAAACATGCGGTCTTTGTGAGTGTTGTAGAGCCCACTGAATAAACCTTGTTATTTGGTGTTTTGGTAAGGGAATGATAACTGGCATTCCTAACCTTGTTGACAAAACACTGGTTTGTAAACCCTAAAACTTTCAGGCCTGTAGAAAACAATGTTTTGGTCAGTGAAGGGGAAAGTGGGTCCTATAGGTATATTGATAGATATTTGCTACGTTTCAGAAAATGCCACAAGCAGGTTAATTTATCACATTAAAACAAATCACATCCTTACGAGAACAGGGAAAGAACCCATTATTACAAATGAGGAAATGGAGGCCAGGAAGGTGTTTGCAACCGTATTAAACTACAGGATAAAGCTATTGACAGTGACAATGAATTCTTAATTCTAATGTCTGCCTTTAGCTTGCATCGCCTTTTGAGGGGTTTGGCATTGGAGCAGGAGTTGAGAAAGTGTTGCAGACATTTGTTTAGTCATGTCTGACTCTTTGTAACCCCATTTGGGGTTTTCTTGGCAAAAATACTGGAGTGGTTTGCCATTTCCTTCTCCTAAATACTGAGTCACACAGTGTTAAGTGACTCTGTCAGGGTCACCCCCCTAGTTAGTATATGAGGCCAAGTTTGAACTCGGGAAGACAAGTCTTCCTGACTCCATGCCTGGCACTCTTATCTGCTGCACTACCTCAGTGCAGCCATTTACCTCTTGATAAACTTTTTTTTTTTGGTCTGTTATTACATCAAAACTTTAATGAGAAAATTTCTAGTTAAACTTTTTTCCCCTTTTTTGCCTTTTTTATAATTTAACGGACTTTGAATGTTAATGGTCTGTAGAGGACAGGAGAGGGACAAAATTTGCGAAGTTGTGAAAATATCATCTTGGGTAAGATTTCCTTTCTAGTTCAAGTTTGGGACTTAAGCACCTTTTAGTGAAAGAGAAAGAGACCAGGCTTGTGATACAGCCCCAGTTCAGTTCCTCCAATATCTGTCTCTGCAAGTTTGGGTTTGAATACACCTATAGTCCCCAACCTATAGAGAAGGTCCAAATGAGGTGGCAGGCAGTGGAAAGTTTAACTAGTGCCATTGATTGAGCCCTTTGTTCTGGCTAAAATCCTAGAACATCTGAGCTAAAAGACCATAAAGTGGTCTGGGGAAGAGAACTTGGAGTTGGTGAACTTCTAATATTTTGATAACTACATTTTTAATATATTTAGTTTCTTTTGTAATTCTGCGTATTTTAGGCATTTAAAAGCATTCTGGGGTGGGGGAGGGGTGGGTCATGTACAAAAATGGTAAATTTCCTCATGTATCCCAGTTCCTTTATTTTATAACAGACTCATAGAGGGTAAGTGACCCAAAATTATGTAACTACTTGATAGTGTCTGCTGATTGTTCTTTAAGCAGGGCCATAATTAAAATGACCAAGAATTTCCTCAATTCTTAAAATGAGAAAAAGGAAATAGTAAGTACGGTTGCTCCGGAAAACACCCCTGCTAGATAATTGTTGAGTTCTAAAGTTTTTGCTTTTGTTCAAGTGAGGAACGGGGGAAGGATAGGTGGAATGTCACAATCACAGATTGGTCAAGAGAATGTAATAGTATACATTGATAGTCTTTATGTTAGAGAATAGATATTTCTACCCCCTTAAGGTCCTCAGTTTTTTAAAGACCCATTTCATATTCAGTGTTGTACTTTACTGGTCCCCCCAGCTGTTAGTGCCCTTCCCAAAATAATCCTATATCTGTTCTGTGTGTATGTACATTTCCTCCATAGAACGGAAGTTTTTTGGGGGCAGAAACTTTGTTTTCTTTGTGTACTCAAATGTCTGGCATATAAAGTATTGGGAATTAAATTCACAGTTTACTTGATCTGGACATGTGGCCTTTCCGTAGCAAGAGGGAAGTTCTTACTTCATTAGGCCAGGAAAGGGTACAGAGTGCACCATCCTTTCTACTTTCCTAGTAGTTCCTAGAGGTGTATGGATTGAATGTTTCATATGTTTTTAAAGATTGGGACTAAGTGCTCAGTATTGAACAGGAGTTGAGAGTAGTTTATATTAACTTCAGCTTACCCCCTCCCCGCCCCCATCCAGATTACAAAGAATCAATGCCTGCTACCTAGACAACAGCTGGAGAAAATAACCAGGATTGTTCATCTCAAAGGATTCTTTGTAACCACATCGTTCAAACACTGTTAACTCAGGGCCACTTCCCCAGACCCAGAGATAACTTCACCAAACAAAGCACATCTTTACATCTTTGTACTGATGTAAAGCAATGAATTTTTATCAGCATTCTAACCTTCTGGAGACTTTTGTAAGGCATTCCATTCTGGATGCATTTTATTTTGTATATGGAAATGAATTTGTCCAGACTTAAAAGGTGGCTAATTTCCAAAACTGGAAGCCAATTATAGCTTCTGGCTGCATTTAACGTGGTGGGCATTGATGCCATGTGACTTAACCTGCTACAAGAATGATGTAAATTCTACCAGTTAAATAAGAATAGCCGACTCAAACATCCCTGCTAATTGGGGGGAGGAGGGCAGAAAAATTATAAGGTAACAAGTAAAAATTTTTGTAACACTCCACAGGGTTTTTTACAATAATTCCTACAAATCTAGCTTGAGTTTTCTTAGCCTACTAGGATATCCTTCTATCAGTTCTGCATTCTAGAGCAATAAAATCAGCCAGAGATAGAGAAGGAAAAGCACAGACTGTTTTGAGTTTCAAAGGGCCCCCAAATCCCACAAACTGGGTGATCAGCCCTTGAATAATTCAGAAATAGTCACCTCTAAAAACTCCACTGGAGTAAGCCTAGATAAAATTTCTTGTTATTTTTAAATACACCTAATCTCAAAAACTTTAGTCCTTCAGACCTTCAAGGACTATAAGAATTGAAAAGGAACCTTAGAGATTGAATTCAGCCCTTCTTTTACAAGTGAGAAAACATCCATCGAAGTGAAATGACTTTTTCCAGGGCATTTGGCTGATTAGTAGTAGAAGTGGGCCAAGATAGAACCAAGTCTTCCAACTCCCAGCCCAGTACTCTTTACATCAGCCAGTGGCCACCCTTCCTTAGTTCTTCTGTAGCACCTGAAAAGCAGCACCGTCATTGGGCTGTGTCTTCTCCAACCGTGGTTAAATCCCAAGTTTTAATTCCATGTTGCATCAAGACTTAAGGACTCAAGTAGAGGAGGATGGGGCATTTGGAAAGGCATAAAGTTCTATCTGAGGAATCAGATTCTGTAACTTTATATTGAAGTTGTGTGAGTTCTTTACAAGAAGCAGATGTCCTGTTAAGATGAGAGAAATGAGCTGAAGCTACAATACAGATTCCTCTTGTCCCAGCCCCACACATACCAACCACCTCCTTCCCCTGGACCACAAGACAAATCTTGATTCTCTATGCCCCGCCCCTCGCAACATAACAAACAGGATATATCAAAAAATTTAGTAGCTTAAGACTGAGCATCCTTTATAATGCAACAAATTATGTGCCTGATTTTTGGTTTTGAATATTAACTTTTTCTGCAGACTTGGCTATTTGGGACACAAGCTCAAGTAAAGACTAGCTCATCCTTTTCCTCGTTAGGATTATCAATGGTTATATTTGAGCCATTTCCATCTTCTGTGATGGAAACTCTTGGAGCAGAACGAGATGTAAGGTTCCGCTCTTCATGATTTAGTAAGAAAGATGTATCATTTAAAAATTCATAGATTGGGCAACAACTTAATTACTTACCCTCATGTTGCACTGCTTCAGACTTCCTCTGTAAGGGAAAGAAAGAAAAGAACCTCTATTTACAATAAAACCTTAGGGTTAAAATAGGCCTTAATAAGGTCATTTAGTCTAATCTCCTTATTTAACAGATGTGTAAACCAAAAGCCAGAGTGGGGAAATTACTTGGCCAAGTTCACACAATTGGCACATAGTAATGCCCCTTGCTTTTTGCAATATTCTTTACCTGTCTTTTATAAAGCTACTTTTTTATAGAATCAAGGAAAGAGCTCTTTTTTTTTGTGGGGGTGAAGTGAGGAGGATTAAAGAAGTTGGAAGAAGAGCATCTTAAAAGAATGTGAGGTTTTACTTGGTAAAACGTATGAATATGAGGGAAATTGTGAAATCCATTGGAGTTCTGGAGCTTCCAGAAAGTGGAGAATGAAGCAAGCCACCCACCCTGATTTTTATGTGATAGCGATACAAACTGGATAGTGGGAAAAAATGGAAGCTCACAAAACACTTCTCATGAGACAAGAGTACAAAAATGCTTGGAGATGAGCATCTCACGTGAAGTGATTGGCCCAAAGTCCAGAAAGTCAGAATCAAAGAATTTAAAAGTGGAAGGCTCCTTATACGTAACCTATACCAACCTCATCAGATGAGTAAACTGGTCTTGAGATGAAACAGCTTATAGAACTGGAACCCAGGACTGGGTTTCTAGTCCCACAGTTCCTAAATAGCAGTACTTTGTGCATTCCACCAAACTGGCTCTACAGATCTTACTGAAATAATTCTCATCTGGAATGGTTTGAGGTTCTACATGGAAGGTAAGAGGGCTGGGCAGGATCAACCTCTTCCATGTCCTTTTCAGCCTAAATATTCTGTTACAGAGGAAAAATTAAAACTTTATACCTAGGGAAGAGTACTAGTTTGCTCAGGAGTGGCTAGGTAGTGGAGTGGATGGAGTGCTGGAGCTGGAGTCAGGAAGACTTGTGTTCCTGAGTTCAAATTTGGCCTCTGATACTAGCTGCATGACCCTGAACAAGTCACTTGACCCTGTTTGCCTCAGTTTCCTCAACTATAGAATGAGCTGGAGAAGGAATTGGTAAACCACTGCAGTATCTTTGCCAAGAAAGCCCCAAATGTGGTTGTAGGGAGTTTGATACAACTGAACAACACTAGTTTACTCAAGTTTCTAATTACATAGCTCCTTGAGCATCAAGGGACCCAGTTTTTAATAATAATGGCTAACATTTCTTTTTAAGGTTTGCAAAGTGATGTACATATGACATATCATTTGATCCTGACAACAACCTTTTGAGAAAGATGCTATTATGATCCCCATTTTGCAGATGAGCAAACTGAGGCAGACACAGCTTGTGACTTGCCTAGGGTCACATGGATAGGAAGTATCTGAAGTGGAATTTGGATATGAGTCTTCCTGACTTCTAAGTCCAACACCAACCACTGCACCATCTAGCTGATTTTGGAAGGGTTTCCTAAATCCAGTGTTGACTAGCTAAGAGAAAAAATACCCTAAAGCTAAAAATTAGCTCATTTTCTCCTTCCTCACCCCCTACTTCTCAACAATTCCAAACTATTCCACCAGCAATTTACATCAGTGTTCATTATCTCAGATATAAGGCTCCCATTTGCCTTCAAGAAAGGATCACCACTGTGACTTGAATCTCACTGGGGTATAGGCCAAGTCTCTCTACATTTCTTCCACTTTGGGAGAATGAGGCACAGGAAGAAAATCATGATGGGCAAATGTCTTAAGATGTCACACAAAGCCCACCTGCCGAGACTGGGAGAGTACACGAGTAGGTGTTCAGATTTGACTTTCTCGAGCTTGCAAATGGAGCTACAGCTGGGGAGGAATGTGTAACAGAACCAGGTTCCCCCCAGATTCTACATCATGTAACCCAAGGTGGGAGAGTGTTATGGCTAGTGGGGCTTAACTTCTTGGTTCTTGTTGAAGTGAGTGCTCAAAATGAGGCAATGTGATGTTGGTGAAAGATGAAAAAATGTTTCTAGGGCTGCCATTAATTTCCTGTGTGATGTTACTCAAGTTCTCTTTGGACCTGTTTCCTCAGCAAAAGAAAGATACTGAATTATACTGTCTAAGGTTTTGCAAAGGATCATAGATTTAGAGCTGGAAGAAACCCTTGAAGTCATCTACCCCAACACTCTCATTTTATATATAAAGAGGGATTCCTTAACGGGGCAACCAGAGGGCTCAGGAAATAGAGCACAGGGCCTGAAATCAGGAAAACTCATCTTCCTATATCCAAATCTGGCCTCAGACACTAGCTGTGTGACCCTGGGCAAGTTGCTTAACCTTGTTTGCCTCAGTTTCCTCATCTGTAAAATGAGCTGGAGAAGGAAGCAGCAAACCACTCTGGTATCTCTGCCAAGAAAACCCCAGATGGGGTCACAGAGTCAGACAAAACAAGACAGTGGGGGTTCAATCTAGGGGACAGAAGCATTGTGTGAACCTGCTTCTGGAAGGATATGATACTGTGAAATGCAAAAGCATGGATCCCCACTTTGGAGCATGCACAAATATTCTGGGACTGTCTCCTGCCTGCTTACGGATTGGTAGAAAATAGACCTTTTGTTTTGCTGCTGAGCTGGTACCTCGATGGAAAGATGTGCTTTTGTTTCCTTCTTGCTTGGCCACAAGATGTAAGAAGGACTCTGAGCTCAGTAGCCAATAAAAGAGCCTCTTCCTTCTGGGGAGGAGATAGGAGGCAGTCACAGAATACCCATTTATGCTCTGGAGAGTTGTACCCTCATCACACTTCCAGAAGCAGGCTCCCTGGACTTGAACTCTCACTAACCTATATAGATGAAAAAAACTGAGATCCACAGAAGTGAAATGACTTGCCCATGGTCAAACTGGTAGTAGATACCAGCAATAACTCTTGGATTCTGGTTTTCTCTCTGAATCAGTTGCTCTTTTTCATACACCACAGTCTCCCCTTCCATCTCTGACCTAGGATTCTGGGAGTTGTTAGGAGGTGGACAGGTAATACTTCTCATCTGGCCTCAGTCTTAATGAGGTAAAGGGAAAGGAATGAGCTCTAGCTAGTATTTGAGGAGTTTTGGCAGGACCACCACCCAGACCAGCCAGTTGTAGGAATAAGGAATGAAATGGGTCATGTGCTACCATTTCCATCTGCTTTGTAGTCAGAGGGGAGGAGTTTGTCTTGACGGTAACCGAGGACAAATGCCAAAAGGGAGAGAATGAGGGCATCCATGATGCTGATCATAGCGAGCAGGAAAGCCCAGCGGATGGTACAGGCACCCAACGTGTACTTGTCTGTCTGGTCCCCACACATGCGCTTTACCTCACTGGAGTCCCAGCCATCTGGGTAGACCAGACAGCCAATCATTAAACCTGTAGCTGCAGGAAAGGGAGAGAGATAAAGGGATAATTAGACATAAGAGCTTCTATTTCATTTGATACAAAATAGTTTTCTGACATAAGCCTTCCTGTACCAACTTTACAGATGAGGAAACAGGTCCATGGAGGTTGTTATCACTACATCAGCTTCACATCTCCAGTTGCCTGTTGGATATCTCAAATGGGATATCCTGTAGATATCTTAAACTTAAGTCCAAAACTGAACTGATTATCTTCCCCCACCCTCACTTTTCCCCTTCCAAACTTCTTTATTATTAAGGACACCCTTCTCCCAGGCTTACAATGTAGGTGTCATCATCAATTCCTCACTGTCACGCTGGCTTCCCATGTCCAACTTGTTGCCAAGACCTGCAGATCTTACCAATACAACATCTCTCACATCTCCCTTCTCTCCTCTGATATTGCTACATCTTTGGAGCAAGCCCTCATTATCTCATGTCTGGGCTGTCAATCAATAAGCATTTAAGTCAAGAAATGAATTTCAGGCATGATGGGGAAAATATCTGAGTGTATATGTGTGTGGAGGGTACCTTAAAATTAGTCCCTGAGTCTCATCTTCCTCATCCATGAAATAGAGATCATATTTGCACCTCTTGCCTAGGTAGGTTGTTTTGAGGGTCAAATGAAAAGTATTTTCCACCACTTTTAATCACTTCAAGTAGGTAATAATCGTATCTACTTCAAGAAGACCCAGGGGTTAAAATACAAGCCAGAAAGGAAGGCAGTGCTTTTTGTAAAGCAGGCATTCAACCTTCCTGGGCAAGATGGATCGATGAACAAGAGACCACCCACTCTCATACTGCTGCAAAATCATAAAGTGACTCCTTCCACTTCATAATTACACAAAAGTGAGGTAAGCGCATCAACATCAAGATTGGATAGCTTGTGGGTGTGATCAAAGATATCCCTATCAATAATAAGGATGAGCAAAGGCATCTCTAAGAAAGCCCTTAAGTGGTGGGAAACCCACAAGAGGGCCATGGAAGGTATCAGTCATGTTAGCAATCAGTCCAGGTGCAGCATGGCACATACTGAGATAGCTCAGCTCTAGAGGTCCCCAGGTCTCTAGTACTTTGTCCTGAGACACCAAAAAGGGCCTTAAAGATCCAGTACTCAACTTCAAAGATCTAGGAGAACCTAACCCTAGGGAGGAGAAGGTAGAGGAGGAACCCAGATGACCCAAGGGGACACTAAAGGCAGACTACCCCACCTAAAAATGCAGGAAGAGGGGAAGCCTAACCCTAGCACAAAGCCTCAATTCAGGAAGTAAGACTGGAAAGAAGAATAAGCACAAGATACTGACCACTATAAAAAATTATAATAAATTCAGAGATACTCAAAAACATAACCAAAAAATAAGAGAGAGCACTGTAACATTTGCAAGGAGAAACTCAAAGAAAAAAATTGAATTTTGCACCAAGACTATATGAATATCCAGAAAAAATGAAATAAAAGCTCTGGAGGGAATAATTGGAAGTATAAGTAGATCAGAACAGAAAGACACAAACTTTACCCAAGTAACAGACTTTAAAATTAGAATAGATTAAAAAAGAAATTGATGACTATGAAATAATTACATTGAAACAAAATCAAAAGACTAAAAACATAAAAAAAAAATGAAAAATTTCATCTGTCACAACCTGGAAAACAAGAAAAGAAAAGACAATTTGAAAATCATCAGGCTCCTTTAAAACCATGATTTTTTTTAAAATCCTGGACATTCTATTTCATGAAATCATAAATGAAGTGTCCAGAACTAGAATACAAAGTAAAAAGAGTCTACTTCCTGAGAGAAATCCCAAAAGGATAATTCCTAGGAATGTCATAGTCAAAATACAGAGCTTCAATGTCAAAAAATATTGTAAGCATCCAGAAAGAAAGAATTCAAATAGCAAAGATAGTTGTCTTTAGTTCGAAATGTCCAAAATTATATCACTACATTGGAGTCAAAAGACACAATGTGTCTGACTGGCTGATCAGACCAATAAGAGCCCAGAAAACTTTACCACAAGTCAGGCACAAATTGTCCACCTGAATATCTGGAGTGATGATGGCTTTAAATTTGCACATCTTATATTTCTTTGAGCTACTACAATTCTGCTTCATGTGTAGAAAGAAAGAAAGCTTCAGTGCTTTGATGTGGTCATGCTGAGTGGTCCTGTGTCAGTGTCTCCCATTTCACACAATTGATTCCAAAGTTCTTCAGAATAACCTTGAGAGCATCTTTGTATGGTATATACATATTGACCTCCATATGAGTGCTTACCTTCTGTGAGCTCTCCAAAAAATAGTCTTTCAGGTAAGCCTCTGTTTGAAATTCAGACATCACACAGCTACATAGATGACAAGGTTGATGCATGAATTGCCAGAGTTAGCTCAGTATTTGGGAGACCCCAAAAGTGTCTCCCAAAAAAGAGAGGTATTAGACAGCCTACCAGCCTGACAGTCTACAGAGCCATTGTGCTGACCTTATTCTATGCCTGTGAAATGTGGACAATATACCAGCACCATGCTAGGATATTGAATCACTTCAATTTTAATTGTCTTAGCAAAATTCTGAAGATCATCTGGCAAGATAAGGTATGGAAAATTGAGGTCCTTTCTTGAGCTGAACTGCTAAGCATTCAAACTCTACTGCAGAAAGTACAAATACCAAGATTCCTCAATCAGGGTCACGCAAAACCTAACAGCTTCTACTATAAATGAGAAGCAGTCTTGGAAAATAGCATACAGTACCAAAGGGCACAAACCGAATACAACTTACTTTGTAGTGTTAAGTATAATTCTACAAGGGGAAAAATGGATCTTTAAGGGAATAGAAGATTCTCAGGCATTCCTGTTGGGGGAAAAAAAATCTAGATAGCAATTTGGACAAGTCAAGAGAAAACTCAAAAGGGATGCAGATTGGAGCAAGTCTGAGCAGCCACAGCACAACCTGTCAAATTGGCTGGTGCGACAGAGAAGAATAGTAAATGTTGGAGGGAATGTGGGAAAATGAAAGCACTTAAAGATTGCTTTTGCAATTTAAAACGTTTTTTTTAAATTTTAAAATTAAAAAAAAAAAACCATGATGCACTTCTGATGGGGTTGTGTGCTGATCCAGTCATTCTGGAGGGAGGTTTGGAGCTGTGCCCAAAGGATGATGGAACCATTCAAGTCCTTTGATCCAGTGGTGCCAGTGCTGGGTCTGAAGTCCAAAGAGATAAAAAAAAAAAAAACAAAAACGAAAATATACACGGAGGTATTTGTGGCAGCTCTTTTGGTGGTGGCAGATAGTTGGGGACTGGGGGGATGTCCATCAGTTGGGTGGTCGCTGGACGGGTTATTATGTGTGATTTTGATGGAATACTGTTGTGCTGTGGGAGGTGGCAGTGGGATGCTTTTGGAGGGGCCTGGAGGGGCTTGGATGGTCTGGGGCAGGGTAAAGTAAGTAGAGCCAGAAAGACATTGTACGTGGTGGCAGCAATATTGCGTGATTATCTACTGTGAGTGACTTGCCTGTTCTCAGCAATGCAGTGATCTAGTATGTTTCTGAAGAACTTGTGAAGGGGGTGGGGTACTATCTCCAGAGAAGGAATTGGTGGAGCCTAAATGCAAATTGAAAATACATTTTCTTTAAAAAAAGAAAAAGAAATACTTTTTCTTTATTTGGGGGGTGGGTATGTTTGGACTGTTTTCTTTCACAGCGTAACTTACATGGAAATGTGCCTTATATGACTATATGTATAACTTATGTCAGACTGCTTGCCTTCTCAGTATGGGGGGGGAGGAAGGGAAGGAAGGAGGGAATTTGAAAAAATTTGAAAAATCTGGAAAAAACATTAAAATTGTTTTTACATATAATGGGGAAGAAATAAAATATTAAATTTTTAAAAAACTAACAAAAGAGGAAGCTCAAAAAATGATTTTATTAAAACAATTAGAAGGGATTAGTGAGTAAATGGATTCTTTTCAGAGCTTTTAAAAAAGGAAAGGAAAAGGGAGGACAAAAAAGGATACCCTAGCATAGAAAGGAAGAGGAGGAAGAATTTATAATTTATCCATTTTAGAGGGCATGAGAAGAAGAAAATTTAAACATGGAGGAAGATATAATGGGGAATAAACATCAATTGTTTGCAATGATGATTAATGAACCTTACTCTTAATTGAACTAATAACTGTGCTCAAAGCAATAAATAACCATGTCTCCAGAAGATTTACTGATAAGTGACTTGTTTATATGAATGTTGATAAAAAATAAAATAATATAAAAGACGGGCCATCGAAATAGTGTTAATAGTGCACAGAGATGTAGAGAAGAAAGTTCAGATAGAAGCACAGATCAGCAGGACAGTTTGGGAAGTAAAAGGATGAATTTATTACATTAAAAAAAGTAACATTATAGAAGAGATATTCAATTGCATGTACAATCTTCTCTTTTTGGCCCAAGCTTCCAACATCATGTATTGTGTTCATCTGACAATCAACCATGTTTATTTGTTTTGCTTAACTGTATTTTCCTGTTGTGATGACAAGTTTTTTGGAGGAAGAGCTGGGGGCAGAGGGAAAAACTATTGGGAAGTGAAAGCAATGTTTAAAAAAAAATCCAAAAATTATCACCCTGGAGCAACTAGGTGGTGCGGTGTACCTGCTCTGGAGTCAGAAGGATCTGAGTTCAGATTTGGCCTGAGAAGCTTACTAGCTGTGTGACCCTGGGCAAGTCACTTCACTCCGTTTGCCTCAATTTCCTCATCTGCAAAATGAGTTGAAGAAGGAAATGGCGAACCACTCTAATCTTTGCCAAGAAAACCCCACAGAACAGCAACAGGAGGTAGTACATTTCCCAGCACCGAAGGTGGTTCAACTTGGAACCCAAATAGCCACTCTTCTGAGACATTATAGAAAGGAGTTACGTTTTAGGTCAATGTTGGACAAAATGACCCCTGAGGGAGGACCTGATAGCACTGTAGGTCACTTTGGCTTTTATCAGTCTAGTAGTATGTATTGAGCAACTCATATGAGCCAGCCCTGGGTGTCCTGAGAAATACCAAAGAAGATACTTGGGTACTGTCCTCTAGAAAATGTCTATTTGGAGAGATGAAACCTAAACACTAAATGATTGGGGAACAATATGGTAGTGTAAAGCACTCTGGTTTAGGATTCAGGAAACCTGTGTTCCAGTCCTGGACCTATTTACTGTGTGTTTTGGACAAGTCATGTCCACTCTCCGAGTCTCAGGCCCCCAAAGTTCAAGGATTGTTGTCTCTAGATTTCAGATGAAGAAATAGAGGTTCAGAGTGGAGAGGTGTCTTACCAAATGTACACAGCTAGTGAGTGGCACAGTTGGTGTTCAGTGAATGGTACAGACAGGCAAAGGCACAGGAATTTGGAGGAGGGATTGAACCCTGTGGTCTGGGGTCATCAGGGAAGGCTTCACAGAAATGATGGAGGTTTAAGAAGAATGGAAAGATTCAGAAAGGTTTTTTTTTAGTAATTAGGGAAACCATTATGCTAATTGCTAATTAGGGCATGAACATATGCCCTAATAACTTTGCCTCCAGAGCACACCTCCTCCACTGCCTCTCCCTTCATCTGTGCCTAGTACTTTTTCCCTTCCCCCACTAAGTGGAATCTGATGCCACCTACCTCCTTCTCCCTCATCAATATTTTACAGAGCGCAGCTTGGCTAGCTCTGGTTTCAGTGTTTCCTCCCTCCAACCCAAATAGAGTCTACCTCCTTTCCCATACTTCCCAATCCTGTCAGCTGAGCAGAGTTAGAATAGGGTTCCTGCTCTGTCCTTCCCCCATGGCCACCACTGTCTAGCTTCCTCCTTTCCTTCCATAATGACATGGAGGGCACAAACTATATGGCCTTGGGAGAGTACATTGGATTTGGACTCAGAAGACCTGGGTTTGAATCCTGGTCCTGTCACTTACTACGCCATGTGGGCTTGGACAAGTCCCTTCATTTCTCTAGATCTCAGTTCATTCATCTGTAACTTGAGGGAGTTGGACTCCTTGACGTTTAATCACTTCCATTTCTAAGATCACAACCCTCTAAGCCCTCAGAAGTCCCTTGACTATAGGTGAATCCTCCATCCCAAGTCTTCTCACACACTGAGAAACCAATTTTCGCAATTCAAGACAAATTAGGCAGAAATCTCACTCCATCCCCATCCCATCTTTTCTTGGCACCCAAGTATCATGTTCTCACTTGGTAACTGTTCACTTCCGTTAAAGCAGGCTTAGCTGTGGGCACAATAATAAAGTCATTGACAAAGTTTAACTTTGATGCCCAGACCCTCCCCCTTTCAGGGCTCTCATGTCTGCCAGTTCCCTCCAAACAGAGATAAAACCAATCCAATATAGTCACTTACAGTATATGTATACATATAAAATGTGTGTGTGTGTGTATACTACTCCATCCCTGCATTGCATATCTAATGAAATAGGTATTTGCATTTTAAAAGAGAGACAAAGGGATAGGATGATGCTTAGGAATGTAACAGCTCTAACTAGAAGGTGCCTAGGAAGCCTGAGTTCTATCCCCAATTCTGCCACTAATTAACTGTGTAACTTAAGGCAAATCAAATATCCTCTCTTGACCTCAGTTTTCTTTTCTATGAAAGAGAAAGATGGGGCCCTCCATTTCTAACTTTCTGTGGCTCAATACACAGGGAACCAGGCTCAAAAATCTCTGATGGGGAATAGTAACTGGTTACTATCCTGTTCCTTTTCAGGATCCTTCCAGAGACTCAATTTCACAACCTAAAAAACATTCCCTACTCTTCACCCTCCCTCTCTCCCTCATCCTATCAGGCACCAAGGTTTGCTTCTACTCAGTGTCTCTTTCACATTTCCCTGATTGTCTTTTCACAGAGCTGACATCTTCGTTCAGGCCCTTTTCATCTTTCAGTTGGACCACTGCTCAGTCTCCTGGCTTCCATTCTCTCCTCATTTCAATCTATCCTACACCTGCTGCCAAAATAATCTTCCTAAAGTACAGATCAGATTATTTCCCTCCCCTGCCCATGAATCATCTCTGGCTCCCTATTGCTTATAGTGTAAAAATACAATCTCTTCACCTTGATATTTAAAGCCCTTCACATCCTGGCTCCAACCTACCTTTCCAAACTGATTTCCATTATTCCTCTTTGTGAACTTGTTATTCTAGCCAAACTGGCCTACCAACTCTTCCTCCAATTTGACAATTCATTTCTCACCTCCATGCCTTGATACAGGCTGTCCCTGTGTCCATAATGGACTCCTTCTTTCCCACTGACTTTGAGAATCCTTAGCTTTTTTAGAGGCTCAGTTAAAGTGTTTCCTCTCACTGGAAGTTTTTCCTGATCCCCCGCCCCCCAGTTAATTTTAATTCTCATGCCTTCCCTCTGTTAATTATTTCCTATTTATCCTGGAAAATATTGCTTTGTACATATTTGTTTACATGTTGTCTCCTCCATTTGATTTTGAGTTTTTTGAGGGAAAGGACTATCTTTTGCCTCTCTTTGTATCCCTAGCACTTAGCACAGTGTTTGGCACATAGTAGGTGCTTCATCAATATTTACTGATTGATTGAAATAGTAGCTAACATCTATATGTTAAGATTTGTAAAATGATTTGAATATATTCTCACTGAATCCTCACAGCAACATTGTAAAGCAGATACTATTATTATGTCTATTTTGTAGATGAGGGAACTGAGGCTAAACAGAGGTTACGTGACTTGCCCATGATCACAAGGCTATGTCTTTGAACTAAAATTCAAATCCAGCTCTTCTTGACCCCAAATCCAGCACTTTATTCACCATGTGACTTAGCTGCCTCTCTCAATGCCCTCTCTCTACTCCTACTATGTTCTACTTATTTATCTTGGCATATGTATTCCCCCAGTAGAATATAAGTTCCTCAAGGGCAAGGACTATTTTTTGTTTTGTAAACCCAGTGCCTAGCCCAAGGCTTTGCCTGTGATCTGAATGCTAGAACAACCTCTACTGAAACAGGCAAAAAGTCTTCTAGTCTTAGAGAGTTGCTAGAGACCCACAGAGATTACATTAAACTCATGTGGCATTTGAACTGAACAGTCTCAAGTTCAAGGTCAACATTGTCTACTACCCTACCCTGCCTCTCACTTTTCACATATTGGATACTTAATAAATGTTTGTTGAATTGAACTTAATGTCCTCCCAACAACCCTGTCAAACAACACTCTTTAAATTCCCTTCCAGCCCTAGATCCTGTTATTTTAATGGATGAAACAGTAATGGCAGCATTTTTGGCACTGAGGTACCTGGTTGCTGGAGATATTTTGAGAAGAGCTTCCCAGTGTCCCTCAAATTATATCTTGTAGGTAACCCTGTCTATCTAATTTATGCAGAGGCACCTAAGTGATACAGTCAATAAAATGTTTGTACCTGGAGTTAAGAAAAAGTGAATTCAAATATGGCCTCAAATACTTACTAGCTGTGTGACCCTGGACAAGTCACTAGACTATTTTCCTCAGTTTCCTCAAACATAAAGAGAGGATAATAATAGTATATACCTCCCAGGGTTGTTGAGAGGATCTAATGAGAGCTATTTGTAAAATGCTTAGCACAATGACTAGCACTTAGTAGGCACTTAATAAATGATTGCTTGCTTCCCTCTTTCCTTCCTTCTCTCTGCTAGTAGGATAAGGCATCCTAGGTGTTTCAACCAAAGGTGTCCCTCCTCTGTCCTTGAAGGCCTGGCTCCAGGACAGCATGCTCCGCCTTTCCTTCTTTGGGAAGGGGTGGGTCAAACTTGTTAAGGTCCCCAAATCATTTGCTACAAAAATTATCACCGACCTCCAAAGTTATCATGTCACAATCACCCTTTCTCTGTCTCCCTAAATCATATCTTTGTGTCCTTTCCTAGGCATTTCCCCCTTCTCATAACCACCCTGCCCTTAGCAGGCTCCTTCATGAAAATCCTTCACTACCATACAGAAAGAAGTGGTCTAAGAGAGATCACAGATTCATTTTTTTTGGACCTGCTGGCTACTTTCTACTTTGCCTAGTATCACTAATTTTCTTGACCAAGCTATACAAGACTGCTCCACTACCTCTTATATTCTTTCAATTTTAGATAAGGTTTCTAAGTTTTAACCAATATCTGGGGGGTCATAATAATAGCTAACATGTAAGGAGTCTTCTTCATACACCAAAATTAGAAGCAATGGTGCAGGAGTCTGCCAGGCCCCTTGATAGTATAGGGCAAGCAGGAGGATCCTGTGCCATGGAGGGTGCAGGGGGATCAGGGCAGTATAGGGGCCAAGACACTTGCCATAGAGTGGAGCCAGGGTGAAAGAGAAGGCCCCTTACTCAGGATAGCAAATGACTACCCATCATTTCTGATTCCAGTAGCTGGTCACATCTTCCTATCCAGTTTTAGATCTCTCCCAACTCCTCAGTGAAGCCCCAAATACCTTGACCCAAGTCCAGAGCCTTCCATCCCACAATTAGAGCAGAGGCTTCAATAGTGAACACCTCAGATGGGAGGCACTCCAGGACTTACATTCACAATATTCAAGGACCAGCATGCCAGATCTTTTCCCAGAGTAGATTTTTTGAGGGGAGAAGGAAAGGACTTAGAAGGCAAAGGACACCTGAGATTAAGGAGGGAGAAGATGGAAAAGGCACTGAGAGGTGAACCTGGGGGTCAAACAAAATTTTCTTGTCTTATCCTTTTATTGAGGGCCAGCCTTGAGCAGAAAGAAACAACCTTTCTTTTGTAGCTTCACAAAAGGCCTTGTTTTCCTTTTGGAGTGAGTGGGGGGGGGGGGGATGGGAGGGGCGTGGAGAATCAAGCAGAATAATTGGTGCCAGTCCCAATTCTACCATAAATTAATGAATTGACCGTGGGCTGGTTGCTTCCCTTCTCTGGACTTCAGTTGTCTCTTTTCAATAGAATACAAGTTCATTGAGGGTACAACTGTTACCTTTGATCTTTGAATTCCCAGGGTCTGATATGTGGCAGGCATTTAATAAATGTTTCAGTGACAAAATGAGGAAACTAGCTCCATGTTTTCTAAGGTCCCTTCCAGCTCTAACTTCTTCAGTCAGTAATTCCTAATGTGTAATAATCAAATAGTTAAAAATTTAAGAAATGCTTTCCTCACAAAAATAACTGTGAGGCTATTAATTCAAGTATAATTCAGTAAACTAAAAAAATGACTTACCTATTGGCACTTAGCAATTGGAGGGGCTAGTGTCTAAAACAGTCCTTGGCATTTAGTGGGCTCTTCAGAAGTACTTGTTGATTGACATACCTAGGGTTTGAGTGGAGAGCCTAATTCTAAGTTTAAAATTGTCCCTCCTACTGTAGGATTACTGCCTCCCATGTCTCAGGAATGGGAGTCACTCAAGTGATCATGGACGCTATGACACAGATTGCCCCCCCCCCCACCATGGAATAAGGCACCCACACCTGCCCCCTCCCTTGCCCCCTCACCAGCTGCCAGCTGCATCCAGGCACAGATCTTGTAGACAGTAGCAGTGTTGCAGACAAAGAAGAGGCTGAAGCAGATGGTGGAACCAATGATGAGAAACATGGCAACAGCCACGAAGAACATAGCAGTCTTAAAGGCACCGGAGGGTATGGTCTTGAAGTCCAGGGGGCTGCCCTTGCAGATAAGCTCTGAAGTCAAGGCATTGCCCACACAGTAGGAGAAGAGGCCGAAGTAGCCAGCCTGGGGGGTGTTGATACTGTCTCCAATCCAGTAGGGCTGAATAAACAGAGCCATGACCAGAACAGAAAAGCAGATGGTGAGGGTACCCCACATCACCCCCACTGCCCGGGCATTCCTCACATAGTTAGTGTGGTAGATCTTGGCTGCCTCTTGGGCAGGCAGCAGCTTCGTCATGGCGGGTGGATAGGAGAGGGGAACCTAGAGGTAGAGAGACTGGAGGGGTAGCTTCAGGTACGCGGAGTCCAGGACTGGGCCCCACAACCCCGGACTGGGGCAGGGAAAGCTCAAGGGTGGAGTTGTGGAGTAGGGCAGGAGACGGCCATGGGAGATCCCACTCCAGGGATAGTGTCGGGGTAGGAGAGGCGGAAAGTCATAAGGTTTCAGCAGGAGGGCAAATTATCCCGGTTTCCCGTGCACGATCCTCCTGGGATAGAGTCTGCCTCCCCCTACGCTTACCTCCCCACCTCTACCCTGGCCCTCTTCTCCGCCCTCCTGCCAGCTCCTCCTCCGCCCCCGCCCCAACCCTCAACCTCGGCTCCGCCTTCAGACTTGACCTCAGTTTCAGCACCACGGCCAGTACTCAGCAGCTTTCAGGTCTGTAGACTCGAGCAGGAGGGGCTAGAGTGGAGAGTTATGGGTAGGTAGGAGGACCAGACAGAGGGTGGGAGGAACTGGCCAGTGGAAAGAAAGGGAGGGGGTTGTTGAATTGGTTCGGAACCTGGAAGGGGAATACCCATATCTACTCAGCGTCCCAAGAGGTTTATTCCGGGGAACGCGTACGTTGACGCTTTCCGTACGCAACACCTATCTCCACTTTCCGAGCCCAATCCTGAGTGAACTGATTTAGCAAGAACTGGAGAGAATGAGCCTGGAACCTGTTCCCCACCCCCTCCCAAAGCTTCCCTAGAGCACGCGGAGCACTGTAAGGTCTCGAAATCATTTCCCCTTTTCTTCTTGAAGCAGCTAACTTTTTGAGGGTCGGCACAATTCTCTAATCACTCTTTCTGGGTCCCTGGTTTTCAAGCCTCTGTCCCCTTTGAAGATGACCTCCTTTCTGCTTCTCACCCTTCTAGTTCTTTTCTGTCGTTCTAAAGGAGATTAAAACGAGCATACAGCCCCAGTCCCTGGATTCTAGGTTCACCTGATCTCAGAGCTTTCTATAATCCTCTTAAGAATTTGTCATTTTCTAATATGGATCATTTTTATTTCTGTGTCTTCATCTCTCTGAGCAGACTGTAAGCCCCCTGAGAACAGTCATTAATTTTTGAATATCCTTCGAACCTAGCATGCTACTGTGTACAGGGTACAACTTTTTGTAAGTGAAGGGACTCAATTTCTTTGCCTGTAACGTGAAGAGTTGGACCAGGTGAAATTTGATTAGATGATCTCAAAGCCCCTTTCAAATCTGATATTTTGTATAGTTCTGTTCTGTATCACACAGCACCCTACCACAATTCTGGGAATATGGTGAACACTTGGTATATTTGCTGACTGAGTAATTAGTCCCATCTATTTTCATTTCCCTTAACAGAGCTCTAGAGTACCCAGTCTCATGTCAGATGAGTTGGATTGGTGGTGTTCTCTTCAGGGAAGGAAGTTCCACAGGGACCCACATTTAAGCACCTCTGATACCTGATATCTAACTTCATGCTTCTTGCTGATGGAGTCAGTGATATATATCCAGATGAAATGCATTTTTGAAGTGGGCTGGAAAACAGGCCATTCATTTATTCTTTCATTCAGCATTTACCAGGCACTTACTAGATCCTGAGAATACAAAGAAAAAATGAAACAGTTCCTGTCCTAAAAGAGTTCATTTTCCTGAGGAAAAACAATATGGACCAAGAGGTGACTCAGTGTCTAAAGAAAGCACTAAGCCACAAGTCAATAAGATCTGAGTTCAAATTTGGCCCCAACCTCTAGCTGTGTGATCTTGGACAAGCCACTTAACCTCTGTTTGCTTTAGTTTCCTCAGCTGTAAAATGGGGACAATAGCACCTACCTCCCAGTGTTGCTGTGATGATCAAATGAGATGAAAATTATAGAGTGCTTTTAGCACAGCGCCTGGTACAGTCATCCCCACTGTTAGGCTTCTTTGCCTATATAAATGCTAGTTATCATTACTATTATCGATGTGTTATTGTTTTTGTTGTTTACACAAATAAAGAAATACAAAATAAGTGCAAATCTAGGTGACATCCTGAGGATGGAGTTTATCTTTGGCAACCCACTAATCCTGTATCATTTTCCTACAATCACAGAAAGTACCCAGATATCATGGGGCACTAGAATCAAAAAAGACATATGACATTTATTCAAGAGCTCTCTATGGAACCCTTTAATTCTCCCCAATCCCTTCAACCAGTCAATATCAAAGCCCACACTTCCCAGAGCTGACCAGGTGGGTTCTAAACCAGAATGTAGAATTCACTGTTACCCATATCTGTGATCATGAAGCTTGAAATTCTCCTTTGTAATCACTATCTCCTATCCCTCCATCTCTTTCTGCCTCATTCTTCCTAAATATATTCTTCATTATTACCGTGAGTGAATTAATGAATGAAGAAGCATTTTATTAAATGCCTGTAATGTGACATGCTGGCTAGACAGTGGGATACAAATACAAATCTGAAAGTGAGTCAGCCCCTGCCCTCAAGAAGCTTATGTTCTAATAAGTGGACAACACTTGTGGAGAACTGGAGGTCAAGGAAGGAAGTTTTGGTTTGCAGAATCACAAGGATTGCAAGTGAAGGCATGGAGCAGTTGATTGCCATACTAGTAGCACTGAATTTATTATTATTCCCAAAACAAGAGTAAGAAGTCAAAGGGGAGTGAGGATACATGTGAGGTACAAAGACACACTGGGTATTGATTTCCTGTTGGATGACAGGATGAAACTTGAGATATTGTGTGAGGCCAGATAGACATAGTGGGTAAGTGAGTTTTAACTTACCCACCAATCAAAATAGTTTATCTCCAGAGCAGAGGGCCAAAATGCAGTCATTTAAATCCCACAGGACAAGGGGATTTGATCTGGAGCTTCAGCTCCTTTATCTTTCCTCTTTCCCCTAGTCTAATACTCTGGCCTCACTTCCCTTCCTTTGAACCCTTTAGTTAGCAAGCTAAAATCTTTGTTGTTCTCCATCCATGACTGTGGTGCTCCCTTATCCTTCCACCATTCATGCCCTCTCAATCTCAGCCCTGAGTTATCCCCACCATTAGGCTTCTCTGCTCCTACTCTTGACCTGCTGAATGCTCCTGGAGGGTCATGTATCTGTCCTGAGTGCACCATAAACTCACAGTATCTCATCTCAGCTAAACCCTCAAAAATGCACAGTAATTATTTTATACTCTCCTTGACCTTCTCTCAAGACTCTTTAAAGTAGCTGATCCAAGCTTTTCTTCTCTTAAAGTTTCAAATGCTACCCCCATACGTCCATTTCTCAGAAAATGACTTTTTCTCTTATTTTATTGAGAAAATCAAGATCATCCTTCATAAACTTCCTCATTTCCCCTTTGCTACACTTCAAAACCCTTCTACACTCTAAGTCATCATCTTCCCCTTTGCTTTAGTCTCTAAGGAAGAAGTAGACTTCCTCTTTATCAGAGCTGACTCTTCTATTTATGCTTTTGATCCCATCTACTACCACATACTCTAAAATCTTGCCTCTTCATTCATTCATTTTCTTTCTCTTGTCTTTTATCTCTTCCTTTCTACTGGCTACCTTCGCAATGACTACACACTTACTCAGATCTCCCCACTACCCCCACTTTAAAAACTCTTCTCTTGGCCCTACCATTCCCTTGAGCTATAGCTCAACTTCCCTTACCAAATTTTTAGAGAGATTTGTCTGGGTTTAGTATCTCTGTTTCCTCACTGTTTACTTACTTCATAACCTCTTTCTCCTAACTGATTGCTGACCCCATCACTCTACTGAAACTGCTCTCTCCAAGGTTGCCAATAATCTCTTAAGTGCTAACTCTAATAGCCTCTCTTCTAAGTTCTCATCTTCCTTGATTTTTTTACAGCTTTTGACACAATCCATTGCAAATATAGTAGGGCACATATGTAGGGACAATGTGTGGCAAAACTCACAGTTCCTGGTTCTTGTCAATTTTCTTCTTCCTTCATAGAGTGCTCATGAAATTACCCTTCAGTATAGATCTCTGCTGAATCCCAAGGGCCAGTGCCTTTTTCCACAACTGACACTTCTCTCCATCATCAAGGGTCACAGTCCCTGAAATTTCCTTTCTTCAGGGGATTGCAGGAATTTCCTCTTTCATAGATCACTACAAGTTCTGGTGGCCACTACTACTGGCTTGAGTGAACTCTGCCACCAACTCCAGTCCCTGACTGAAGCTCTGATAGCTCTGCTAGATCTCCCGGACTCATTCTCCTTTCCACAAGTGAGTCATTCTCAGGGGTTTGAGTGGAGTTCTTCTATCTCCAGACTGACTTACTGGCTACTCAATTCACAGTTCAGAACTGACTTGCTATATTATGCATAAGCCCAGAGATGTGTCTGATTCTTTCCGCCAATCGCATGATATTTCCTGTGTAGTGTCATCTGTCTTTATCCAATGATCAAAACACTTTATTCCTTTCAAATTGATTAAGGGCTTGTTCTAGATTAGTTTACAATCCAATGGATTGATTTCATCCAACTGCTGTCTGGGCTTTACATTGCATTACATCAATTATATTACTTGGGTTGGGATAGACACCCCCCACCACCACACACACACATACCCTTACATTTAGAATATAGTCTTTCCTTATCTCATCTTTCAAAATCTTTATCTTTCTTCTAACTCATGTGTTAATTCCTCTGAAATTCCTTCTCTGACTTCTGCTACTACCTAAGGCCTTTATTACAATACTCTGATTGCCAGGAAAGTACACCATTTCCCTTCCCTCCAGCCTCCCCCTCCAAGACAGCAGAGGACTGAAGTGGTAACATATAAATAGCTACAATTTTTTCATTGGATAAAGTTTCCTATTAAAGTACTCTATCAGTTAGAAAACCCTCCCTCCACTACTTGCTGTCTTAATCCTAAGAGATTTCTACTCTGTAAAACTAGCATAGCATAGCATAAGAAGAGAGTGTAGCACTCATTTTTTAAAATTTATTTTTTATCTTTATTTCAATCTAAACAATAGCTAGTTTTTAAATTCTTGATAATTAGTATGAGTATAATATTTCTTTTAAAGAAATAAAAGAACCTGAAGTTGGAACTGAGATATCATGAGACAGATCTATCATAGAGTAGGTTGTTTAAGGTGACAAGTGTAGATTGCTTTTCCTAGGAATTTGATTATGAAAATTTGGCAATGGGGAGTAAGGCATATTCTGATTCTTCCTGCAGGGCCAGCAAGGCAGAGGTATGAGAGAAAGAGTAGTCAGTGCTGCAGAAGGTAACCAAAGATGCAGTACTATCTGGAGAAAGCCTTCCCTCATCATCTCAATTCCTCAATCTCTTCAGTGCCCATTATCTACTTCCCTATTGCACCTCAGCTGCAGTACACAAGGGTACGAGGTCTCAGCGTCACTCACAAGTGATCTCCATCCTTCCCCATTTGCTACTTCTCATGGCTAGTCTTTCCCACGACCCGCTTCTATTACCACTTCTTCCACTGTGCTCTCTGAAATTCTCATTCCTTAATTAATGACGTTCTCTTCATTTTCTACCTCTTTCCCTCCTGTTCCTTCTATCTTTTGGTATTCACAGAAAGTTAGCTTCCCCCAGATGACACCACATTGATCACCACTGGCACTGGCTGCACTTTCTCTCATATGCCCTGAATCTTCCTGGAGGGGGAGTCCAACTACCATTTCCAGACTCTCCCTCTGCTGTGTTAACTCAGCAACCCTTCCTCCACTAAGGCTCATTCCATTTAAATTTATCATCCAATAGAGATTCTACTAGTTATCTACTCGCTCTGAGGTCATTCTCCTTCCTTTTTGCAAGGGATTTAGGACCTGAGTGACAATCTTTTCTTACTTAAACTCCTAGGGGATTTTAGCATTCGTAGGAATGTCCCCTTTAAGAGCCCACTTTCCCAGTTCCTCAGTCTCCTCAGCTTCAATAGCCTACTCCTCTGCTCCACCCCAACTGCAAGAAATGTTCACGTTCAGCCTTGCCATCAACCACAGATGTTCTGGTTTTAAAACTCTGGAATTCCTTCATCAGATTAAAATCTTTTATTACTCTATTTCTCCTTATGCTTTACATTTCCTAGACCTATTCTTCATTCTCACCATAACATCCAATTCCTTCATCCCTCCTCACTCTCCCAGGCCATCATCCCTCTTTTTCCTTTCCCAGTCTCAGACCTATAGTTAACTAGTTTAGCTCTCGATTCTGTCTATTCCTCTCAACCTCTTGCCTCTTATTCCATGCGCACTCAGGCCTTACCAAGCCCCAAATCTGGATTATTTCTACCACCCACATCCTTTACTCCTACCCATATTCTGCTGAGTAGAGCTGTTGGAAATCACATGACTAAATTTAACTGGATCCACTACAAATTTACATTATCTAACCTCATATGAGCTTCATCATTGGTCCAAATTTCTCATATTTTTCAAAGTTGTTTTTAATTCATAATGTTGTTTCACTTCACATTAGTTCATATAAGTCTTTTCAGTTTTCTATGAAACTATCCCCTTCATCATTTCTTTCAGCATAATAATATTCCCTTACTTTGATATACCATAACTTGTTCAGTCCTTGCTCAAATGATGGGCATCCCCTCAGTTTCCAGTTCTTTGCTATGTCAAAAAGAACTGCTATCAATATTT
The DNA here is from genome assembly GCA_023548195.1 of Bettongia penicillata ogilbyi. Lineage (NCBI taxonomy): Eukaryota > Metazoa > Chordata > Mammalia > Diprotodontia > Potoroidae > Bettongia > Bettongia penicillata. The sequence continues at coordinate 7,338,699 of JAJHZJ010000131.1, forward strand.
TTGCTCATATAGCTATTTTTAATCTTTTTATTTCTTTTGAGTATAAACTTGGTCACAATATTGCTGGGTTAAAAATTTTTTATCTTTTCAGTCATAGTTCCAAATGTAAAGTGACTTTCCTAAAGCGTAAGTCTAACCATATCACTTCCTTATTCAGTAAACTCTAACGGTTCCCTATTGCTTATGCCTGGCTTTTAAATCCACACACTGATCCCAAACTACCATTGTCACTAATGATCTGTGTGTCCATGGACAAGTTCCTTAACTTCCCTGAGCCTCAGTTTCCTCATCTGTAACAAAGGATAATAATACCCATGGAACTCAGGTTTTTATGAGAACAAATAAAATAATGTATGTAAAGTACTAATGAGAGGATTGGCATTGCTAGTATTTTATGTTAGAGCTGATATGGAGTTTCTGAGTGGGGAAATGGCATTGCCAGCTTTATGCTTTATCAAGGTTGTTTTGACAGCTGTGTGAAGGATGGATTGGAATAGTGAAATACTAGAGAGGGGTTGACAAGTTAGAAGACTATTACAACAGAGGCTTGGATGAAATGGCCTTTAAGATGCATTCAAGCTCTAAATCTATGGAGAGAGAGAAGGCTATCATAGTAGTCCAATCAAGTATTATTGAGAAATTAAAAAGAGTGAATTGGTACAAGAAATATTGTGGAATTAAGTTTTACAGGACTAGGCAACTGATCAGATGTAAAGAATATGAGAATGTGAGAGAAGGAAGAGTGGAAGATAACTCTGAGGTTTTGAGCCTTGTGTGTGTGTGTGTGTGTCTGTGTGTGTGTGTGTGTGTCTGTGTCTGTGTCTGTGTACATGGTTCACAAAAGGATGGTGGCACAGTTAATGGAAATAGGTAAGTTAGAAGAAGAGTGTTGGAAGAAAATGAAAGAGATGTTGAATTCACTTTTAGGAATGTTGAGTTTTCAGCGATGGAGACATCCATCAGCCAACTGGATAACTGACAGAGAGACTGGGGTTGGCTCTAATAGATTTGATATTTGCGGGTGGTGGTGCAGTGGATAAAGCACCAAACTTGGATTCAAGAGGACTGAGTTCAAATCTGTCCTTAGACACTTACTAGTTGTGTGACCCTGGACAAATCACTTAACCTGACTTCTTTTAAAAAAAAAATACTTAGAATTCATAGGCATAGAAGTGGTCATTGAAATTTAAGATATGCAGATCACTGAGTATTCAGAAAAAGAAGAGAGCTATGGAAAGTCTTAGGGGTTAACCAGATTTGGGGAATGGGAGGAGGAACCAAGAAGGAAATCAAAAGATAGTAGCAGGGCAAATAGAAGGAGAACTAGGAGAGAACTGTGTCAGGGAAGCAACATAATGGTTTTGGAGACAGAGGATCTGGGTTAGAACCCTGGCTTTGCAACTCCCCCCCTCACTTAACCCCTCTGTGCTTCAATTTCCTCATCTACAAGACAAGGGTGTTGGGCTCGATGGCCTTGAAGGTCTCTTTCAGTCTTAAATATTACATATATATGTATAATATATTTTATATATACATATACATACACATACATACACACACACATACATATAATGCCATGAAGCCAAGCAAGGAGAGAGATTCCAGGAAAAGGGAAAGATTGACAATATCGATGCTGGAGAGAGAGGTCAAGAAGGATGAGGACTAAGAAAAAGCCTTTGGATTGGAGTCAGGGGTGGGAAACCTATGGGCCTCAAGACCACAGGTGGCCTTCTAGGTCCTCGGGTGAGGCCTTTTGACTGGGTCCAAGTTTTAAAGAACAAATCCTTTTATTAAGGAGATTTATTCTGTGAAATTTAGATTCAGTCAAAGGGCCGCACTTGAGGACCTAGAGGGCCACATGTGGCCTCAAGGCCACAAGTTCCCCACCCCTGAATTAGACAGTTAAGAGATTCCAAGTGACCTTGGGAGAGAGCAGTTTCAGTTGAGTGGAGGGAACAGAAGCCAGACAGTCCTTCTTAACTATGGAAATAAATGGAGAGATAAATCAGTTCTTGGTATTTCTGACACAAGCAAAATTCAGAAGAGTCTGTTGGATTAAGCACACAGACCAAAGATTCTCAGCTCTCTAAAAACCCATGGCTTATGACATTTCACAGTAGTTCTAGTTCTGTTTTTCTATTTCCAACTAATATGTGTTTATTGAGTAGTTCCTTTGTATGAACCAAGCCTCTATGAAATACCAAGGGGAGTATTTCCATCAGTGCAGCTAGATGCCAGTGAGGAACTTTCTCTCCCAATGCAAATCAGTAGCAACCTCTCTTCCTTCTTTGGAGAAGTGGGAGACTATGGGTACAGAATGTTGTATATATTATCAGATGTCGTTGCTGTTGTAGTTTGTTTTATTTAATTTTTTATTTTTTTATAAGAGAAGGGCTCACTGGTGGCATAGGAAAGGTAGAAATATCAGGAGAGGTATATCTGATGGGTAAATCTGGTGAAGATATCTCAAGGAAATTTTAGCCTAACAAAGACAAAAATTATAAACTATAAATGTACAAATTTATAATCAATAATATATGTTTTAATATATTTGTTATAACATAAAAACATGAAATAATTATAATGTAAAATAAAACGTTGATCTGGGAGATACCAGGTGGGGAGCAGGAAGGAGAAAAGATGAATTCAATTTAGAAAGACCAGAAAAAGGTTTCATGACTGATCCAACCAATCTGGAGAGCAATTTGGAACTATGCCCAAAGGACTATACTGCATACCCTTTGATCTAACAATACTACTACTAGGTCTGCATCCCAAGAGATCAAGGGAAAAAAAGGGAAAGCATTTATATGTACAAAAATATTTATAACAGCTCTTTTTATGGTGGCAAAGTGTATTCTTAATCTATTGTTAATGGAATGGGAAGATCTTTCCCATCTATTAATAGGCCTATGTGACCTGCTTAAGTCACACAGAAGCCTGAGTCACATGAGTCTAAGTCACATGGAGCAGGAAGGGTGGAGCAGAGCTGAGAGGAAGTGAGACAGAGCAGGCAGAGCTAGGAAAGAGAGAGGAAGCAAGCAGCTAGCTGTGAGTAAGAGAGGGAGTGATTTTGCTTAAGGGACTTGGTTTGTGGGAATACCTGATAAAGTATATAGACTTTTTGGTTACTATGATAGATTTCTTTGTTGCTACGATGAATTTGACTTTTTTGTGTTTGAATAAATGTCTTGGTTCTATCTTCAATGAAAATAGTCTATTATATCTTGCTATTCAAACCTGAAAAGGCACCAGCATATTCATAGCTGCCGTTGTGGGTACCACCTTGGTGATATAGAAAGAATCAGAAACTGAGATGTCCATCAATTGGGGAATGATTGAACAAGATGTGGCATATGATTGTGATGGAATACTATTGTGCTATAAGAAATGATGAGCAGGATTCTCTCAGAAAAACCTAGAAAGACTCACATGAACTGGTGCAAAGTGAAATGACTAGAACCACGAGAAGACTATATATAGTAACAGCAATATTGTATGATGATCTACTATGAGTAATTTAAGTCTTCTCAGTAATACCATGATCCAAGGCAATCCCAAAGGACTCATGATAGAAAATGCTATCTGCCTCCAGAAAAAGAACTGATAGTGTCTGAATGCAAACTGAAGCACACTTTAAAAAGAAAACTTTCTTTAGTTTAATAAAAGGATTTGTTCTATGATATTTGGAATCAGTCAAAGGACCACACTTGAGGACCTAGAGGGCCATGTGTGACCTCAATGTTGCAGGTTCCCCACCCCTGACATAGAAAATTGCTTGCCTTCTCAATGACAGGGGAGGAGAGGAGAGGAGGGAGAGAACCTGGGACTCAATTTTTGTCCTATATATATTTATTTTCAGTTTTCAACATTCACTTCCACAAAATTTTGAATTTCAAATTTTTTCCCCATTTCCTTCTTCCTTCCACCCCAGGACAGCATGTATTCTAATTACCTTTTTCTCTAATTGCCCTCCCTTCTATCACCCTTATCCCCTTCCCTTCCATTTTCCTGTAGAGCAACATAGATTTCGATACCCAATTGCCTATATATCTCATTTCCTAGTTGCATGGAAAAACAATATTTAACATTCATTTTTAAAGCTTTGAGTTCTACATTCTTTCCCTTACTCCCTCCCCATCCACATTCATTGAGAAGGCAAGCAATTCTACTTAGGTTATACATGTGTAGTCATGCAAAACATTTCCATAATGGTCATTTTGTGAAAGACTAACTCTGTTTCCTTCTATCCTGTCCCACCCTCTATTTATTCTATTCTCTCCTTTGACCTGTCCCTCTACCAAAGTGTTTATTTCTGATTATCCATTCCCCCAATCTGCTGTCCCTTCTATTATCCCCCTTTCATGTCCCCTTACCCCTGCTTTCCTGTAAGATAAGATAAACTTCCATACTCAATTGAGTGTGTATGTTATTCCCTTCTGAAGCCAAATCCAATGAAAGGAAGGCTCATTTATTCCCTCTCGTCTTCTCCTTCCTCCTTTCCATTGCAAAAGCTCTTTCTTGCCTTTTATGTGAGATGATTTACTACATTCTACCTCTCTCTTTCTCCCTCTCCTAGTACATTCCTCTCAATCCTTAACTGTCTTTTTTAGATATTGTCCCTTCATATTCAGTTCACCTTGTGCCTCTCTCTCCATATATATAGAAATGCGTATGTATGCATGTATATTTGTATGTATGTATGTGTGTATATATATATATATACACATATACATATATATGTGTATACACACACATACATATATTCCCTCCAACTATCCTAATACTGAGAAAGGTCTTATGAGTTACAAATATCATCTTTCCATGTAGGAATATAAACAGTTCAACTTTTATAAGTCCCTTATGTTTTCTCTTTCCTGTTTACCTTTTCATGCTTCTCTTAATTCTTATATTTAAAAGTCAAATTTTCTCTTCAGCTCTGGTCTTTTCAACAAGCATGCTTGGAAGTCCTCTATTTCACTGAAGTTCCATGTTTTCCCCTGAAGTATTATACTCAGTTTTGTTGGATAGGTCATTCTTGGTTTTAATCCTATCTCCTCTGACCTCTGGAATATCATATTCCAAGCCCTTTGATCTCTTAAGGTAGAAGCTGCTAAATCTTGTGTTATCCTGATTGTGTTTCCACAATACTTGAATTATTTCTTTCTGGCTGCTTGTAATACTTTCTCCTTGACCTGGAAACTCTGGAATTTGGCTACAACATTCCTATAATTTTTCCTTTTAGGCTGTCTTTCAGGTGGTGGTCAGTGGATTCTTTCCATTTCTATTTTACCCTCTGGTTCTTGAATATCAGGGCAGTGTTCCTTCATGATTTCTTGAAAGATGATGTCTAGGCTTTTTTTAATCATGGCTTTCAGATAGTCCAATAATTTTTAAATTATCTATCCTGGATCCATTTTCCAGGTCAGTTGTTTTTCCAATGAGATAATTCACACTGTCTTCTATTTTTCATTCTGTTGATTTTGTTTTATAATTTCTTGATTTCTTGTAAAGTGATTAGCTTCCATTTGCTCCACTCTAATTTTTAGGAAATTATTTTCTTTAATGAGCTTTTGGACCTCTTTTTTCCATTTGGCTCATTCTGTTTTTTAAGGCATTCTTCTCCTCATTGGCTTTTTGGACCTCTTTTGCCATTTGGGTTAGTCTAATTTTAAAGGTGTTATTTTCTTCAATATTTTGGGGGGTTTCTTTTAGGAGATTGTTGACTCATTTTTCATTATTTACTTGTACCATTCTCATTTCTCTTCCCAATTTTTCCTTTATTTCTCTTATTTGATTTTCAAAATCCTATTTGAGCTCTTCTGTAGCCTGAGACCAATTCATATTTTTCTTGAAAGCTTTGGATGCAGGAGCTTTGACTTTGTTGTCTTCTTCTGGTTGCATGTTTTGATCTTCCTTGTCACCAATGATGTAAGAAAATACCTCTTCACCAAGAAAGTAAGAATCCATAGTCTGTTTCTTTGTCTCCAGTTTGTTCATTACTTGACTTTTGAGCTTTTTGTTAAGTGTAGGGTTTCAGAATCAGCCTCTGTTTCAGCAGTAGCTGCCACTACCCTGGGGTTGGGGTCAGGGCTGGGACTGGGGTTGGGGTTAGACCATGCTCCTCTCTCAACCAGGTGACAGGTCCTTCCCACAGACTTTTGAAGCTGTCTTTTGTGTTTGTGGGTTGAGAAATCTGCAAACTGCAGCAGCAACCAGTGATTCAGTCCCATAAGACCTTCTCCAACTCTGTCTGCACTGCCTGTGCTCTGCTCTAAGTCTGGTGTGATAGACCCTTTCTGTTGATCTTCCAGATTGTCTTGGTCTGGAAATTTGCTTCAGTCTGTCATTGTTTTTACATGTAATTTGGGAAAAAAAAAACAAAATTTTTTCCCAAAAAAGATTTCATGAAACAGGTGGTCTTTGAGCTGAACTTTGAAGCATACATACAATGATCATTCTAAGATAGAGAATGGTACAGGTAAAGTTATGCAACAAGGAAATTGTGCATAGATTAGAAGAAAAGATAAAATTGGCTAGGTAAATTGGAACTACAGTAAAAGTATTGTGGGTCAAATGTAGAATAGTTTTACTATCTCCTTTCCCCTTATCCTAATTCCTCTCTTTGTGATTAGGGGGAAAACATGGCCTGAAGAGAGATGTCCAACATGCAGCCTGTATAATACTCCCAAGTGAACCCAAACCAGATTAAAATATAATTGGGAAATAACAGAATAAATAAAAATACGATAACATCGAGAAAAAGTTTACATTTTAAAGCTAAATCAATATGCAGTCACAAAGATTATTATGTTAAGATTAGTGACCTATTATATTCAACTAGCCTAGAAAGTAGATTATTTGAACTGGAAAAATATTGTCCTTCTTTCTAGCTTCCCATTCAGTGGAGTAGAGAAGTATTAGCTTTACCTTTATATATGTGTATGTGTGTATACATGTATATACATACGTATATAATGTATACGAATATTATACACATGCATTTATATACATATATACACATGTGCATATGTGCACGTGTAATATGATGTACACACATGCATTTGTGTGTATGCATGCACATATGTATGCATTATGTGTATCTATTATGACTATGCACATATTCACATGTAGTTGAATATGTATGTATACACATATACATGTGTATATATGTATATGTATATCATGTATACAAATATACATGCATATACACAAGTATTTGTATGTGTATATATATATACACACACACACACATATATCTATATAAAAACACATACATACACATACACACAAAATACATATACACACTGCTAGGTAGCACAGTGGATAGAGTGCCAGACCTGAAGTCAGGAAAACTCATCCCTGAGTATTTCTATTTCATATTTTAAATCCCTGGTTCTTCACCATGAGGGTATCAATTTCTGCTATACTACAAAAAAAAAAAATCCGTGATTTTCTCAGTGCTTAGTGACCTAAGAAAGTCATATAACTTCTCAGAGCTCTAGGCAACTCAACAGTGGTTTCTAACCCAGAGTCTATAAAATGATTTTTTTCAATTATTTTCAAAATTTTCAAATCTAGCTTGGCTGGATTGTAGAGCGTGAGGTGTAATGATGGTCTGGCACATACGCAGAGCCCATCAGTTTGCTAAGTTGCTGTCATTCAAGCAAGTATTAAAGAATGCATGGACCTTCTCTAACTGGTTCTGGTTAGCCTACTAAGTATTTGGAAGGAGACTCTTTCTGTTGGTTGAGTGGCATGATTTGTTGGTGTCTCCAAAAGGAAGTTGGCATTGGCTCTCACTTTGCTGGATTCTCAACTGGGGAAGGAGGTGACTCCTTCACTCACCACATCTGGTGAAACTGTGTGTTAAGAGAGAGAGTCTAGGGGCTCCTTTTCCATTTTGAGGCCACATGACTCCTTCAGAAATGGAGCCTCCTTGCATTTTTATTTGTTCTTTTCCATTCTAGGTACAGGGCATGGAGTTTCAGACAGAATTTCAAAGATCTGGAGTAAGAAGCACAAGAATCTGGGAGTACAGAAATCCAGGTCAGGGGTTGTAACAGCCAAGCAATGATGCCCTGAGGAGGACCAAGTGATCTTCTGGAATGATCTTCAGGATTCCAGCCTGGTAGACTCCATAAACTCAGAAATGCTGCCTTTGGACATGGACTGTGTGAGATCAACACTATGAAAGAATTGAGCAAAATTGTGAACTTTATCCTTTGAGATTGATGTTGTGTAGGGAGGAATTTTACTCTTAGATATTAGGGGAAATTTTAAAAATTTCATTCTTGTATATTTGAAGTAAATATTCCTTTGTAAAAGCTACCAAATTTTAAGTAGTTAAATAGATTTAGGGTGCTAGCAATGGCACCCTCACAAATGGGGGGAAACACATAGATGATGGAGACTTGGTGGAGAAAAAGTCACCTGAAATCCCTCTGGGTACCTGAGAAAACCTGGACATTTCTGAGGCCTGGCTCCAAGACAGTGGTGCCAGAACACACCTATTACAGAGACGATAGTAATCTTGACCTACTTGGTTGTTTCTTTGTGAATGGTTGAGAGGTTATGGATCTCACCCAGGAGGTTTTTCAGTATTCTGAGACTCATTCATATGCAAATGGGAACATGTGGAGAGCCTCTTTATTCCAGTTGTTCTGTCATTTTCAGTCATGTTCAACTCTTCATGACCCCATTTGGGGTTTTCCTGGCAAAGTTTCTAGTAGGTTTTCCATTCCATTTCCTTCTCCTTACAGATGTGGAAACTGAGGCAACAAGGTAAAATGACTTGCCCAGAGTCACACAGTGTCTGAAGCCAGATTTAAACTCAGGAAAATGAATCTTTCTCACTTCAGGTCCAACACTCTATCCACTACACCACCTTTTTCTATTCCATCTATAAGGAATCCCTTTTCAACTTGGTAGAATTCCTCTGTGACAGAGGAACACCTTTGAAGAGTACCTATCTCCCTGTTTTTGTGCCTGATATTAATAAGGAGAGAGCTGACAAACAAGGCTGTCTCTGTCATTATATTTGTTGAGGAATCTTGTATAATTGTGATAAATGCACTGGAATCCCCTTGTTGGAAGAGAACTTCTCAGATGATATTTTGCTTTACCAAATCAAAACACTTTTAGTGATATAATAATACCTTCCCTCCACTGTTAGTCAATTGCACAGCAATAAAGATTCAGTCTAAAGCTAAATATTGCTTGTGAAAGTCTGTCCATTCTCTCTTAATGCCCTCATTGATGCTCTTATTCAATGCATGTACAGGTTATTCTCATAACGATTTTATATAGATGGAAAAGTAGTCAGGTAGATTAGTGGCTATTCATGTCCTCTTGGCAACCATTTGTTGGTATTAATGAATTCAGAAGTTTCTTTCCCCACTCCCATGTCCTTGACGTCTCCCCCTCCTTCAAATACCTTGTTCCCAGAGCCCTCAAAGATCTAATCGTGTCACATTTAGCATGTATCTCCTCCCTATGCACTTGGCCTAGTTCCTTCTATACACATCTGAGACTATGGTGTTAGAGTCTAAGTGTAGTGGTTCTGCTTTTCTTGATGATGAAAATCTTACTGATCTTTTCCATCTTTCATCTATCTATTGTCCTCATTTCATTTGTACTCATTCGTCATCTTTAAGTTCCCTTATTCATTCATCCTTGTTAAATTCTCTGTGGGTGACTTTGTCTTGTCAGGTTTTCTCATAAAGGTTTTTTAAAGATGGTTTTTATCCCACACACAACTTCTTTGTTCGATGAGGCAATATTACTCATAATATTCCACCATCCTTTAACATGAGACACCAATAAGTGAGTTTGTATTATAAACCTGCGTTGATCTCGTCTGCAATTACCTCGCCATTTCACAGTTAAGTCAAGTGTTTGATCACTAAGACACTTTTTTAGCCCCTTTTTAAATAGGTGAACAAAAAAGATTTGTAAAGACACATCCTATGAAACTATAAGAAACTATTTTCTTTATGGTGAGGACAGAGAAGTAAATAAAGTTAGGAGAAGAATAATTTTAGAGCAGTCAATGAGAATAGAAGGTGGGACCAGGAGGCAGAAGATGAGTTCATTTCTCTCTCTCCTCCACAGATCTCCCAAGGAGAATCCCTCATTTGTTACAAAGGAGATAGGGTATGATGGAACCTGGCCTTCCAAGTCTTCCTGCATGCAATGATTTTTCTTTCCACCCACCTGTCTTCAGGGAATGGAAGTGAATATGTAGACTGAAAAAAAAATAACACCATCTGGTGAAACTGGTTACTTGTAGAGACTAAAGAAGGAGAATAGAGTGGAAAAGGCAGAGTAGCAGAAGATGACATCTAGAGGCTTTTCTTAGTCTAATCTGACAAGTTGCATGGAAGGAATGACCCCCTAGAAACAGAAAGACAGACAACAAGAGTCATATACACTTTGGGAATACAGAAAAGCACAAAGAAAGAGGACTACACAGAAGGAGAGAGGGAGAGAAAAAGAGAAAAGCTCTAAAATTATACCTCCTGTATAACCTTGAACAAATCATTTTATCCTCATGGATCTCAGTTCCCTTGTCTGCAAAATGAGGGAATTGGACCAGATGGTGTCTGAGTCCCTTTCCAACTTTAAATTTATGATCCTATGATCCCTACATACACACACACACACACATACACACACACACAGAGGCACACAAGCATATACACATATCTTCTTTCTATTTTGTTGGGTGGATGACCATAAAGAAGGTAGCCAGATCTAGGACATTCACACCTGCAGAGATGGGGTGAATGTAAGGGAGGTGACCCTGTTAATCAGTTACTGCACTTAGACCTTGAGGAAAAGCTGGGCAGTTCCCAGGACTGGACAAACAGAAGGAATGGCAGCTGTTCTGTTCCCAGTGACTAGAAGCCTCAGCAAGTGGTCAGTGGAGTTTACCTGCTTCATCCTATACCAAAAGCCCAGTCTATACTCAGACATCAGAGGAAAGTGTTGGGAGTGGGGAGGTAATAGTTCTGTAAGGTAATGGAAAGAATGTCTGACTGAGAGTCATATTATACATTTAGGGAGAAGGAGTCAGAGATCATTTCATCCACATGGTGGTGGATGAAATCACCACCATTCCCATTTTCCAGATAAGGAAACTGAGGCCCATGTGGGTCAAGTGTTTTGCTCAAGATCACACAGGTAACAAAGAGAGTGTTTTAACCGCAGTCTTCTGAATCAAAATACTGCATTATTTCCACCAGACCACAACACTTTCTCCCAATTCCAGAGATTTTCCCTGGTTTTCCCTGATGCTTCAAATGCTCTCCCTCCTTATCTCTGCTTCTCAGTTTCCCTGGTATCCTTCCCATCTCAGCTAAAATCCCACCTTCCACAAGAAACTTTTCATGGTTCCCCTGAATGCTAGTGTCTTTTGCCTGTTGATTATCTCTAATATATCCTGTCTCTATGTTGTTTCTAGTTATTTGCATGTCATCTCCCTCATTAGACTATGAGCTGCTCAAGAGCAGGGACTGTCTTTTGCCTTTCTTTGTATCCCAGCACAGAGTCTGTTACACAGTAGGAGCTTAATAAATGTTTCATGACTGACATCATAAGACAAGTCTGAGTCCTTACTCTAACACTTAGTAGCTGTGTGATCTTGGGCAAATCAATGAACCTCATTGAGTCTCAGTTTCCTTATCTATAAAATGGGTCACAGGTCATAGGTTTAGAAGTGGAAGGAATCTCCAAGTCTATCTAATCAAACTCTAATTTTACAAATAAGAAAAGTATAGCCAAGTATAGACCTGCCCAAGGTCACACATGTTGTGATGTCAGAGGTAGAGCTTGAAGCCAGAGCTTCTTACCACAGAGGCTGGTTCTCTCCCACACCTCATGGCTGTTTTTTTTATAATAATTTTATAATAATACCTGTACCCCCTATCTCAAAGGTGATATATATATTATAACCCACAAAGCAATATGTTATTGCCAACTGTTAGACTCACCAGGGACTCAGGCACTTGGACTCATCCTGACCACCCTTCCCTACCATTCTAAGTGGGACCAAAAGATATTCATTCCCTGGAGAAATGCCCACAGGGACTGAAATCCTTTCCATTAAAATCCCACTTCTGGGTTAAGGTTTGGTTTCCAGGAGGCCCCAGTGAAACTGTGACTGTTTCTTGGGAATGGGTTAGCTAATGACTCATTAACATCTTGGCAGAATTTGATTGATGAAATTAACTAGCTGTCTGCCCACAAGAGTAATGGGGCCCAGAGTGCCCAGGAAGGAGGATTGGAATATTCTGATGGTGGGGTGGGGAAGGGAATATCTGCCATTTAGGCACTTAAAGGATAAGTCATACCCAAAGAACTGAGGGATCCTGGAAACCAGGGATCAAGGAGGAGTATAGACTCAAAGATTCATAGAGTTGGGTCTAGAAAGGATCTCAGCTGCCATTTTGGCTAAGTTCCTCATTATTCAGAGGTGGGAACTCCAAATTCTAAAATATTTAGCAAATAAACATTTATTTGTTACTGTTTACTATTTATTTATCATTACTATTACTATGTGCCATTTGTATACGAATACAAAGAAAGGCAAAAACACAGTCTCTAGAAATTCACATTCTGGTAGGGGAGACAACATGAAAACAGCTATTTATAAAATGAATATTCATGATCTCTCCAGAGTAGATGGCATGTAATCTCATAGGGAAGGCACTAACATTGTGTGTTTGATGGGAGGGAGGGTTGGGGAGAAGAGATAAGAAGGGCCACTTACAGAAGGTGATAATAAAAATAATAGCTAGCTTTTAGATAGTCTTTAAGATTTATAATTTTTTACCTATGTTATCTCCTATGAACTTTATAACATCCCTATGAAAGGAAGGCCCTTAAGTAGACAGCAGGTCTGCAGCTGCTTCTGAATAGTATGTGAAGCCCTTCATGAAATCATGGACTTGAAGCCAGGAGGGGATCTTAGGGGCCCTATAAATTCAACACCCACATTTTGTAGAGGCATCTCTGTTTATTTCTATTATCACTTCCTTTTACAGGTGAGGAAACTGAGGCTAGCAAAGTGTGAGAGACTTGCCCATAGTTACACAATTAGTAACTGTCTGAGGTAGGACTTGAACTCAGGTCTTCTCAACTCCAAATCTGTCCACTGTGGGTCCTGTGTTCCTGGAATGGGAGACATCTATGATTCTAAAACTCTTGGTCTATTTCAGAAGCTGAAGTTGGGGACCCTGCCCTGGGTTATGAACTATATCATCTCAAGGACATTTGGGAGACTGTGGTGGGGGAAGGGACAGTGTCAGAGGATCTACAGACTAACTGGGAAGCTGCCATATGGTTCCACTGGCAATGGGAGTTTCTGGCCTGGCCTATTACACACCTGCATGCCAGAAGATAAGAGGCACCATGGGATTGGGGGAGATTGATCACAAGGGAAGGAAGAAGGGGATTTATCAGAACCACAGGGTCCCTGCAGGCGTTATCTCCTGATTCTTCAGCTCTACCAGTCTTGCTGTGTTCTTTAGCACCACCCCTTACCATGGAGAAGGTTCTTATCCTGCTACTGATCTCCCTGGCTGTAGCCTATGCTGCCCCTGACCCTCGGGGCCTGATCATCAACCTGGTAAGAGAAACTTTCCTGCATCCTCTGAGTCCCAAAAGGTAGATGTCCTTACTAAGCCTGGGCTACTAAGCTCTGTCACCAAATGCCTCTCATCTCTGGGCAGAGCTGGCTGATTAATATATGCTGATATAATTCAGGAGAATGAATAACTAATAGCAGTAATCTATGTCTAGAATCAAAGAGTTAGAAGAAATGGATCTTGGGGATAACATAACCCAAGACCTTCATTGAGGAAAGTGAGGGCCGGAGAAGGGGATACAGCATGCTCAAGATCACATAATCGATCATTGACAGAGCCAGGGCTAAAACTCAGGTCCTCTTACTTCCAGGTCCCTTCTCCCACAATGCCACAAAGCCTTGTCAGGTTTCTATTCTGTAGTCTGTGGCCTTACCAAGTTGGCTACATTATATCCCATGAATATGACAAATCAACACTGCATCAGGCTGCCTACCTTAAACCATGATGCCTTATCAAACATGTATTCTGCAGCACACAACCTTACCAAGAAACAATATTGTGCTAATATGCCTTGGTGAGTGCTTACACAAATCCCACTGATTTACTATATATATAAACTGTACCACAGCACCTTATCCAGCTAACTCACCAGGAATGATTCCCCTCCAGAAAAACTTTAGTTTTCAGCAACCTACTCTTCCCCCAGCTGCCCAGGGCACATCCAGGACCCCAAACTGGGCTACCTCCTGAGGTAGGGCCCCATGCTTCAGATTTTTCTCCCTTCTTTCCCCACAACAAAACTTAGCTTACACTATACCTCTGCTGTTTTCTTTCCAAAGTATCAGCCAGCTGATAAACTGATAAATCCATCCTGGACAGGTCAGTATATAAATGAGTACTTATGGGTTAACAAATTATCCCATTCTTAAACCAATCAAAATATATGGTTCTTCAGAAGGTTATTAAAGAGCTAATATGGCATTTGTTTGGAGGTTGTGAAAAGGGCCTCAAATTATAAGCAGTCACAAATCCTGTCAATGGGTAGGACCAATTGTAACCAGATTCCACCTAAAGGAGCCCAAGACACTACAGAGTACAGAAGAATTGACCCACATATAACAGAAGTGAACCAGGATGCCTGCAGAGAAGGGCAGAGTATTGCACCAAGACCTGGCCTCCAGAGCTTCTAATCTTGATGTCCTAGATGGCATGTTCCAGACCTAGAGGGAAAAGGGAGAAGTGAAGCAAAGGAAGAAATGACGTCTCCATCATTGCAGTTGGGTATGTGTTCTGAGGACAGGCAATCTAAAGGAGAAGAGACTATTGAGTCGTAGACTCTATACCTGGAAGAAACTATAGAGAACGTGGAAGCAGGAGTGTACTGGAAGCAGTTCTAGCCAGCTTATGAGAGTCTATTGTTAAATTTTCAGAGTGAACTTGGAAATCAACAAATGCTACAACTCAAGACTAGAATTACTGTTTTGTTGATAGCCTAGAGCTAAGAAAAATCTCTTTTTTAAGTCTTTATTTATTTTTTACATTAATGCTTAAAAAAATTTTGAGTTTCAGATTCTTCTTTCCTCCAACCCCTTCCCCTCCCATTGAGAAGGCAAGCATTAATGATACCCTTATATATGTGCAGTGATGCAAAACATCAATCTATGCTCAGAATTAATCAGTTCTCTATCCAGAGTTGGATCAAATTTTTCATCATGGGTCTTTTACAATTGTCTTGGATCATTTATCAGAGTATCAAAGACTTGAGAAAATATCAATAATGCAGATAGAATTTAAAAGTATGTGTGTATACTAATTATTTTTTTCTGTGTAAATCTTGATTTTTTTAATTTTTTAATTAATTTGTTTTCAGTTTTCTACAATTACTTCCATAAATCTTAGATTTTCTCTCCTTCCCTCCCCCTTCCTCCCTGAAGTAGCGTGCAATCTTATCTGGGTTCTACACATATGTTGTTACTAAATACATTTTCTCCTTAGTCATGTTGCATGGAAGAATTTGAACGGGAGAAACCATGAGGAAAAACAAAACACAAGAGAAAATCGTTTGCTTCATTTTGCAATCCAATTCCATAGTTCTTTCTCTGCATGTGGATGGCAATTTGCCTCAAGAGTTCATTGAGAATTTTTTAGGTCCTTGCATTGCTGCAAAAGGCTGTCTACCAGAAAAATTCCTCACACATTGGGGTTCTTACTATGTACAAGTTCTCCTGGTTCTGCTCCTTCCACTCAGAATCAATTCATATAAGTCTTTCCAGGTGTCTCTGAAGTCTTCCTGTTTGTCATTTCTTATAGCACAATAATTCCATTATATTCATATACCACCACAACTTGTTCAGCCATTTCCCAATTGTTGGGCCATCCCCTTGATTTCCAGTTCTTGGCCACCACAAAGAGAGCTGCTATAAATATTTTTGTATATGTGGGACCCTTTCTCATATTTATGGTCTCTTTGAGATACAGTCCTAGAAGTGATATTGCTGGGTCAAAGAGTATGCACATTTTTGTAGCCCTTTGGGCATGGTTCCAAATTACTCTCCAGATTTGTTGGATCAGCTCACAGCTCCACCAACAAGGAAATAGTGTTCCAACTCTCCCACATCTTCTCCAACATTTATCATCTTCCTGTTTTGTCATGTTAGCCAGTCTGATAGGTGTGATGTGGTACCTCATTAGAAAGATTTGCATCTTTCTAATCAATAGTGATTTAGAGCATTTTTTTATATGACTATAGGTAGCTTTCATTTCTTCCTCTGAAAACAGCCTGTTCATATCCTTTGACCATTTATCAATTGGGGAATGACTTGTATTCTTATACATTTGACTCAGTTATCTATATATTTTTAAAATGAGACCTTTATCACAGGTATCAGTTGTAAAAATTCTTTCCCAGTTTTCTGCTTCCCCCCTAATCTTGGTTGCTTTGGGTTTGTTTATGCAAAAAACTTTTCAATTTAATGCAATCAAAATTGTCCATTTTGCACTTCATAATGTTCTCTATCTCTTGTTTGGTCAAAAATTTTTCCATTCTCCCTAAATCTGACAAATACACTACTCCCTGTTCCCCTAATTTGTTTATAGTATCAATCTTTATACCTAGATCATGTGTCCATTTGGACTTTATTCTTGTGTATGGTGTCAGACATTGATCTATGCCCACTTTCCTCCATACTGTTATGAAATTTTCCCAGTAGTTTTTTTCCAACAGTGAATTCTTATCCCAGAAGCTAGGGATCTTGGGTTTATCAAACAATAGATTGCGATGTTCATTGACTACTGTGTCCTGAGTACCTAACCTATTCCACTGGTCTACCCCTCTATTTCGTAGCTAGAACAAAGTGGTTTTAATGATTGCTGCCTTATAAGACAATTTGAGATCTGGTATGGCTAGGCCACCTTCCCTAGCTTACTTTTCATTAGTTCCCTTGATATTCTGGACCTTTTGTTCTTCCAGATGAATTTTGATATTTTTTTCTAGCTCTAAAAAATAATTATCTGGTAGTTTGATTGGTATGGCATAGAAAACTTGATTTTTAATTTACCAACACATCCCTGTTGATATCTGGTCCAGGGGTAGGGAACCTGCAACCTCAAGGCCACATGTAGCCTTCTAGTCCTCAAGTGCGGCCCTTTGACTTAATCCAAACCTCACAGAACAAATCCACTTAATAAAAGGATTTGTTCTGTAAAACTTGGGTTCAGTCAAAAGACCACTTCCAAGAATCTAAGGTTGCAAGTTTTCCCACCCCAATCTAGACCCTTGGGGACTTTCATCAGATTGACTTGGGGGGACACTGTACTTTCTCACAGGAAAATGGGGAGCTGTGCATGAATAGTGTCCAGTGTAAGAGCAAATGCTGCCATCACGACAGTGCCCTGAGTTTGGCTCGCTGTGCTGATAAAGCCCCTGAGAACAGCGAATGTACTGGCACCGTGAGTAGCCATGAAGGTTTTGGGGCAAGGGTGGAAAAAGGGAAGAAAATAGTGGAGAAGTAGGAGGAGTGCATATGGAACTGGGGCCACCAAATGGAAGGTTCTTCCCCAAGAAGGTGAATCACTTGGTCCTACCTTATGACTTAAAAGAGGAAGAAATAAAAATAGATAGACAGACAGACAGAGACAGCCAGGCAGGCAGGCAGGCAGACAGATAGATGATAGATAGAAAGAAAGATGGATGGATAGATAGATGGATAGATGAATGAATGAATAGATGGATAAACAGACAGTCAAACAGACAAAATAGAAAGAACAGTGAGAGGGAAAATTACTTGCCCAGGGTCTTATAGTTCATTGACAGAACCAGGACCAGAACTCAGGTCTCCTAACTTCCTAACTTTTGCTGCTGCTATGGTAGTTTGTGCTGTACCTGTTTTGAGCAGCCTCACTGTATGATCAGAAGTCTAGAGCTGGACGTGACCTCAGTGGTTAAAGAGTCCATCTCCTTGACTTTAGAGAGGACTTCCTTCCCCACCCCTTTTTCTCCTCCCATTTAGAAACAACAAGAATCACAAGATCGTAGAAGTGGGATGGCTTAAGTGTCATCCAATTCAATCTCTGCCTTTTATGCATGAGAAAAGTAAAGGCCAGAGAAGTGAAGTAATGAGGAAAATGAGAGACAAGGAGGTTACTGACTTGCCCAGGGTGGTGGGGTGGATGCAGCACTAGATTTTGAATCAGGAAGACCCAAGTTAGATCCTGCTTCAGACACACTTACAAATTCTCTGATCCTAGATAAAAGTAATCTCATCTCCCTGAGCCTCAGTGATCTCACCTGTAAAATGGGGAGTTTGGACTCAATGACCTCCAACATCCCTTCCATATCTAAATCCATGATGCTATGAATATTACAGGCATATTGGATCAAGTTTAGAGCTACAAGGGCTCATAGAGAATATCTACTCCAACAATAAAACCTAGAGAGGAGGAAATAACTTACTCAAGGTCATATAGGCAGGAAGTGGCAAAGCAAGGATTAGAACCCAGGTCTTTGAACTCCAAATTTAGTAATTCTTCCATTATATCCCACTGACCCTTGTGGACAGAACCACTAGTGACAGAGATAGAAATAAGACTCACTTCCCCTGACTCCTAATCTGCTGATTTTCCCACTGCACTTCTGGTGATTGTTGCTGTTTTCAGTAATGTCAGACACTTCATGACCCTATTTGGGATCTTCTTGGCAAAGATACTAGAATGTTTGCCATTTCCTTCTCTGATTTTATACATTGCATTTCACAAACTGAGGCAGACAGGGTTAAGTGATTTGCCCAGGGTCACACAGCTAGTAAGTATCAGAGGCCAGATTTGAACTCAGAAAGAGGAGTCTTCCTGACTCCTGTCCTAATCTTGAAGATTAGAGATCATCACTCAGGACATCCAAGATACTGTCTCCCATTACCAAACTGGAAAGACAATGTGGTACAGTGGAGAAAGCATTGGTTTTGAGGTCAGAAAGCATGAGTTCAAATTCTCCTTCCATCATTTCCTTCCTGTGTGACCTTGGGCAAATTACTTAACTTCTCTACGTCTCAGTTTCCTCATCTGTAAAATGAAGGGATTTCTAAAACCTTCCAACTCTGAATCTATGATCTTGTGAGTTCTAAATGGGATGAAAGGAGGGAGTGGAGGGGAAGGGAGCCAAGCATCCGAGCTAGACACAGGTAGAGATATCCTGAGATGTCTCCCCACTCCACTTCTCTCATCGGAGATCAGCAGTTCACAGGATTAAACCTATGAGGAACTAAGGATTATTTAATCCAATCTACTTATTTTATAGATGAGGAAACAGAAGCCAAGATCAAAGACGTAACATATTCAAGGTCCCACAGTCAAATACAGGATCTAGAACAGAGGGTTTTTTTTGGCGGGGGGAAAGGGGAGCTTGCTATGGATTCTACCTCCCCTCTGCAGCCCCCATATCAGGAAAGTAGGGAGCAGCAGCCTCAATCCAGGGGAAACTGTTAGACCAGTGACTGAACCCAGTTGGGTCCAGTGATGTAACTGCTCTTGTGTCTCCTCCAGACACTCTATGGAATTTACTACAGGTGTCCCTGTGAGAGGGGATTGACCTGTGAAGGGGACAAGAGCATTGTGGGCGCCATCACTAACACCAACTTTGGTATCTGCCACGATCTTGGACGTTCAAAGGAGTGAAGACTTTCTCCACCTTACCCTACCTTTCCTCACCAGTCCCCCAAACTCTCTGTCAATTAAAGCTCATCCACCAAACCCTTCTGGGGTTAAATTTGTGTTGTTCTTGAAATTAATTATGCAGGGTAGTGATAAGGGTGGGGTAGATAGGGCAAGATAAGAGGGAGCAAAGTTCTGAGCTGGCAAGTGGGAAAGGGAGGAGTCGGGAACCAGTAGCAGCTCTGTGCAAGGGGAAAGCAGTAAGAGAATAAAAGATGCCAGAGCTAGAAGGGAATTCAGATGTTATCTAATCCAAGGGTCCTTAAAATGCACACGGGAGAATCCTCTATGACTTTAGATAGGAAAAAAAATACATTTTTATTTTTATTTTTCTCTAACTGAAAATTGGCATTTCCTTTTTGTTACAAATGTTGACAGAAAACTATTATTCTAACAAGGGTATTCAGAGTGTTCGCCAGACAGACTGCTCAGAAAGGTTAAAACAAACCCCTAATCTCATCCAACTGCACCACTTTCTGGGGCACAGTCTTTTACAAAAGAAAAAATAAAAAGTCTAGGGACTCCCATCTTCAGGGATATGAGAATATCAGCAGATTCTGTTCCATAAACTTCCAGCCCACCTCAGGGAAAAATAGTCTATTTTTCCTTTCTCTGCCCATCCCTCCCCAATGAATGGGACTCTCTCAATTATCTGGGTAATTCAGCAACCTGTGCAAACAGCTCAGGGTTGTTGTGAACAAGTTTGTTTTGTTTTTTGTTTTTTTAATAATAATGATAATAGCTGACACTTATACAGTGCTTTAAGGTTACAAATACTATGCCATTTTGGGAAAATAAAGGTTAAATGACTTGCCCAACATGATGCAACTAGAAAGTGTCTAATACAGAATTTGAACTCAGATCTGCCTGGCTTGGACTTCAGCTCTAGCCACATTGGGTCACCTAGCTGCCTAGCTTAACAACTCATTAATAATAAAAAAATATATATAAAATTAAATGGGAAATAAAAACTCTCAGTGCTGGTAAAAGGCAGAGAAGGAACAAAAGAAACCTGGGAAATGACGGAACTGACTGAATAGTGGAATCTCAACTTCTCCCAAGAGGAAGGAAGGCAGGGGAAGAAGGTCATTGTCTCTTCTTTCCACTTGCCTGGTAAGCAGAGCATGCCCAGGTCTTTTCTCAAGCTTGGGCTCTGATTGCCTACCCAGTCTACCCACACCTGCCCATTGTTCTGTGACATCCTCTAACTAACAATCCTCTAACATCCTCTAGACTGACCCTCCACTAACTCTTCAGAGCCGCACCCTCCACTAGCCCAGATAGCACCCTACTGGTGGACTGTGTCTGATGATGGCAAAGAGGTTGAAGGTGGGGGAAGGGAGAGGCAGGCTCTAGCATCCCCTAGTTCAATGTCAGAAGCACTGGGAAATTAAGAGTCTGCCTGACAAGTCTCAGAATGTGAGTCTGTTAGATTGTAAACTTCTTAAGGGCAGAGAACATTCATTTGTCTCCCCATGCTTTACACAGTACTCAATGCATCATAAATGCTTAATTACAACACAAGTCACTATAACCAGTGTAAATATCCAGGAAAAATCCGAAAGCACTATTAGAGGCTGTTGTGTAACAAACACAAAAATGCTTGTTCTCACTCTTATAAAATTACAGTGAAAAGGAAACTCTAAACCTCTCATATTATGAAACTGGAATTTTGTTAAAAAAAAGAAAAAGGAAAACTGCTAAGTATCTTTGACATACTGGCAGTTTGTTGACTGTTGATTGGCAGAGAGAACCCTGGCTCCCTCCAATGATCCCCAGTGCCAGGTATCTGTGGACAGGGCAAAAAATAGATTATAAATATAAATAATATGACAGAGTCCCTGTCCTCAAGGAGCTAGCTATCTTATTGGAGGATAGAGAATGAAGACTGAGTAGCCTTACAAGGCAGAATGATAGAGGAGAAAAGGAGAGATCCAAACAGTATGCTCTGGGAAGATTCGGGGAGGGAGATGTCACTTTCAGCTTGAGAAATCAGAGAAGACTTCACGGAAGAGGTGGTTGTTGTTGTGCTTGTCCTTCGTTGCCAAAAAAGACCATGCCATCAGAGAAATGATGACATGACTTGCACTTGACTTAGTTTTGAGTGAGGGAGGGCTGTGCAGGTCACCAGCCTCACTTCTCCTCCAGAGCCATCTGAATCCAGTGACCAGAGATATTCATCAGGATGACTGGAGATGGTCCAGGATATGCTGGGAGACCTTGGCCCCTTTAGGTCAAGTCCTATTCAGGTACTCACTTGGGGTGAGGTAATACAAATTCAATGAATAAACCTGTTTAAGAAGTAGTCAGGGGATGGCCCCTTTAATGAGGCAAAGAAAAATAACTAAATCAAACTGGGAGGGACATAGCAACAGTTACTACTGATAATTACTCTAAGTCAGGAGAGTCCAGGAAACAGCCACTAAGTGGAACTTGGGCAGGGATCTATGTTGTCCAATCTATGAGCTTCAGAGTGCACTGGGTTTAAGGTTTTGGGAAAGACAGGAAAGGAAGAAAGAGAGAAAGAAAGAAAGAAGGAAGGAATAAAGGAAGGAAGGAAGGAAGGAAGGAGGGAGGGAGGGAGGAAGGAAGGAAGGAAGGAAGGAAGGAAGGAAGGAAGGAAGGAAGGAAGGAAAGGAAGGAAGGAAGGAAGGAAGGAAAGAAGGAAAGAAGAAGAAAGAAAGAAAGAAAGAAAGAAAGAAGAAAAGAAAGAAAGAAAGAAAGAAAGAAAGGAAAGAAGCAAGCAAGGAAGGAAGGAAGGAAGAGGTAGAGCTTTAAAGGAGAAGTTTTCAAATGGGGCAGGTTGGTGGATAGAGTTCTGAACTTGGAGTCAGGAACACTCAGCTTCCTGAGTCCAAATCTGGCCTCAGACACTTACTAGCTGTGTGATCCTGAGCAAGTCACTTAACCCCATCTGCCTCAGTTTTCTCATCTGGAAAATTACCTGGTGAATTAAATGGCAAACGGCTCCAGTACCTTTGCCAAGAAAACACCAAAATGGAGTTACAAAGAGTCAGAAATGACTGAAATGACTGAATGATGAAGTTTACAAATAATTTGAGACATAATATTTATTTGATAAATGAGGAAACTGTGGTCCAGAGAGAGCTTGTCCAAGGATTTACTGAGGGATTTTAATTGAGAGAAGCATTGGGGTGGCCTCTGCCAATTCCAGGAGGAAGAAGATAGCAGGATTATTTCAGAGGAAGTTTACACAAATTAATTAACGTCTCCAAACCCTGCCTTGTGACTAACTATAGCTGGCAGAGAGACTGAACTTACATGACAGTGGCTCCAAGGATTTTAATAGTAGCCATTCCAAAGTTTACATTTGCCTCTATCAAAGTCCTATTCCCTAGTTCCTGTGTTCAATCTACCTTCTAATAAGCCTACCATATATGTACCATACCACATGTGTGCTCACATTGTAGTGCATCATATATGTACCATCCGTTATGGGTATCTGCATTGTGGTCTACAATATATACATGTATCATCCCACATGTGTGTCAGTCTTGTGGTCTCAGAGATCTCACAATCAATCAAGAGTCACTCCAATTAACATTTGCCACCTCAAACCTGGGGTGGATATTATACCTGATTTATGATGATCCTTCTTCTACTAAAAAAGAGTTTCACTGAGGGAGAAGTTTGCTACCTTCCAAGACAGCCCTGTCTGTTTCTGGGTAGCTTTAATTACTAGGAAGCTTTTCCTTACATTTTGATTAGATCTACCTTTCTGTAATTTCTGCCTATAACTTCTGATTTTGACCTAAATGAATAAACAGAACAAGACTAACTCTTCTTGAATCTGACACACAGTCCTTCCAATACTTGAATCAATACCAAATCTTCTACCTAAATCTTCTATTGTCCATGATAAAAAAAAAAAAAAAAACCTCTTGTTCCTTTCAGCAATCCTCGTATTTTATGGTTTCCAGTTCCCAGTCTGTCAATGGCTCCTATGTGACTTTTGGCAACTGGTCACCTTCCTCTGCTCCCTTTTGTACTTCCTAAAATGTGGTACTTAGACATGAATCTGAGATCTAACTGTGGTCTCTCCAAGACAGAGTACAGCAGATCTATCCCCTCTCTCATTCAGAACACTGTCTCTTAATTCCATGTCACAGTGCTAGCTCATCTCAAGCTTGAAGTTCACCAAAATTCTCATCTTTTTTTATACAAGTTGTTGTCTGGTCATGCCTTCAATGTACAGCATTTGTAAAGTTAATTTTTTGAAGCCACATAAGACTTCTTATTGTTCCCTAGTAAATTCCCTCTTATTGGGTTTAATTTATCTTATTGATAAATTATCAATAATTATCCTATTGAGATCTATCATGATATTGATTCCATCATCCACCAAAGTAGTGATCAATGGTAGTTTTGTGTCATGTGCAGGTTTGGTAGGTATAAGTCATCAATAAAAATGCTCCATAACACAAGGTCAAGCTCTGATCCCTAGGACACTTCATTCCTCGTTGACATAGTGCCAATGATGCCAACTTTGGGGGTTTGATCACTCAACTAGTTCAAAATTCACCTAACTGTGCCATCACTTAGCCTATATCTCCCCACCTTGTATACAAGTGAGAGGAAGTCCCCTCATGAGACACTTGGTCAAATGCTTCACTAAAATCTAGGTATTCTGTGTCTATTGAATTATTCTGATCTATCAACCTAGCAATCATGTAAAAAAAGAAAATGGGGATAGTCTGGTGTACCCCAATTTTTGTGTGTGGACCCATGAAAACTCTCTGAATTCAATTACTTCCCTCTTTTAAGTGTTCATAAACCATCTCTTTAAAAATATGTAATCCTCAGTACAAAGCCTCCCAGTCATGGATCCACAGAAAGCAGGTCCAGTATTGGAGACTATTCTAAAAGATGGGTTTTTCCCCCTTTGTGACTCATTATGCCCCACTCATATACCAAAAGTGTATTCTAAGAAATCTCAGGAGCTCTAGATCTCTACAAGTGGCGGTAATAGAGTCACTAACTCCTACGCTAGTGTTCAAAGTGACACGTATTTTGTAAAGTACACAGCTAAGGATTGGAGCTGTGATCTCATTCATATAGAGAATTCATGGGTAAGGAAATTCTCTGCACTGTATAGTCTTAGGAAGGTGCCAAGAGCACTGAGAGATTTAAAGGAATCTTAATGGCCATACCCAAAAAGATTCTCTTCTCTGAGGGGCTTCTAGACTGAGACAAATAACCTCCCATCTACCCTTTAGGCTTGGGTACAACCAAACAATTGTTAAGCTTCAAAAACTTCTGGGAAAACTGGAAAACAGTATGGCAGAAATTAGAAATAGACCAGCATCTTACACCATATACCAAGTTAAGGTCAAAATGAGTATATAATTTAGGATGGTGATGCCATAAGCAAATTGGGGGGCAAGGAATAGTTTGCCTGTCAAATCTATAGAGAAGGGAAGAATCCATGACCAAACAAAAGACAGAGAACATTACCAGATGTAAAATGGATAATTTTGATTGTTAAATTTTAAAAAGGTTTTGTACAAACAAAACCAATGTAAACAATATTAGAAAGAAAGCAGAAAACTGGGGAAATTTTTACAGCAAGTGTGTCTGATAAAGGCCTTATTTTTCAAGTTAGGGAACTGAGTCAAATTTATAGGAATACAAGTTATCTCCCAATTGATAAATGATCAAAGGATATGATCAGCCAGTTTTCAGATGAAGAAATTGAAGCTACCCATAGTCATATAAAAATGCTCTAAATTACTGTTGATCAGAGAAATGTAAATTAAAACAACTTTGAGGAACCACATCACACCTATCAGATTGATTACTATGACAGAAAATGAAAATGATAGACTTGGAGAGGGTGTAGAAAAATTGGGACATTAATGTTCTGTTTATTGGTGGAGTTGTGAGCTAATGCAATCTCCAATTGAAGAACAATTTGGAATTTTGCTCAAAGGACTATAAAACTGTGCATACCTTTTGATTCAGTAATACCATTACTGGGTCTGTAACCCAAAGAGGGAAAAAAAAGTTAAGAACCTATTTGTACAAAAATATTTACAGCAGTTCTTTTTGAGGTGGCAAGGAATTGGAAATTGGGCATGCACATCTGTTGGGAAATGGCTGAACTGAATGGCTGTGGTATATGAATGTAATGGGATACTTCTGTGCCATAAAAAAATGATGAGCAGGATGATTTCAGAAAAACTTGGAAAGAACTGATGCAAGGTGAAATGAGCAGAACCAGGATAGTGTACACAGTAACAACAATACTATAATGTGTGTGTATACAAGGGAAAAGTACATATACACATACATACACATACATACACATATATACACATATATGTGGAGATAGAAATATAGATTGAAAGATTATTCTAACCTCCCAGTTCTTCAGCCAGCTTAATGCCCACCCCTCCACACCACCTCAGCTATATATATGAGTGATAATACTTGCCATCACCCCTGTTATGTTCAAGAACTCTGAATTTTCTTTTGCTGATCACAATCATTTATCTCTTCATCTCTCCCTATGCTTCCCTCCTCCTAAACTTATTCTTTTCCCTTCCCTCAGCCCTACTCTAGCTATTTTCTTCTTTCTTCCTAATCTTGACCCCTTGGTTAACTAGTTCAACTCTTCAATATCCTCTATTTTGAATTCCTTGCTCCCTTTACTTACCACTGATTAGGGCAGCTAGGTGGTGCAGTGAATAGAGCACCAGTGCAGGAGTCAGGAGGACCTGAGTTTAAATCTCACCTCAGACACTGGACACTCACCAGCTGTGTGACCTTGGGCAAGTCACTTAACCCTAATTGCCTCATCCTGGGTCATCTCCAGTCATCTGGATGGATATCTGGTCACTGGATTCAGGTGGCTCTGGAGGAGAAGTGAGGCTGGCGATCTGCACAGCCCTCCTTCACTCAAAACAAAGTCAAGTGCAAGTCATGTCATCATTTCTCTGATGGCATGGTCTTCTTTGGCAATGAAGGATGAACACACACTTGTCACTGATTATGACTTGCCAAACCCCAATCTTAAATTATTCCCAATACCTGCCTATTCATTGTAGGATTCATGACAGAACTGGAGGAAATTACAAAATCCTGCTTACTAGGTCCACTATAAATTTATGTTAACTATGGGTCCTCACTAACAGCCAGACAATCCTACTATTTCTCTCTGATTCTCTATTCCAGTTATCACAACAGCTTTTCCAAACCTTGCTTTCTTTCTCCAAACCTCCCAAATTCCCTTCTTCTAGCCTCTTTGCTGAAGCTTCTATTTCATACTCCCCCCACACCCCACACAACAAATTAAGGTCATTTGCTAGTTCAAAGCGTGTGGGCAGTTTGAGTATAATTCTTTGGGCGTAATTCCAGATTGCTCTCCAAAACGGTTGGATCAGTTCACAATTGCACCAACAATGAATGGACAATCTCTCACCCTTTTCTAAACCCTCTACAGTCTGTCTTCTGACCTCATCACTCAACTGAAACTGCTTTCTCCAAAGTAGCTAATGATCTCTTCAATTGTCTGATCCAATGATATCTTCTCAATACTCAAACTAAAAATACTGAATAGTAATAAATCAATAAGTATTTATTAAGTGCCTACTATGTGCCAGGCACTGTGCTAAGCTTATACTCATATGCAATACATATCCTCATCCTTCTTGGCTATTCTACAGTATTTGATATGACTAATCACCTTCTCCTCTTGAATATACTCTACTTTCTTGGCCTTAATAGCTCTGCTCTTTTGGTTCTCTTTTTACCTATCTGATTGGTCCTTTTTGATTTCTTTTATAGGATCTTCATCCATATCATGCCCAATAAGTGCAGATGCTTCTCAAAACTCGATCCAAGGCCCTCTTCTTCCTCTCAATATTATTTCACTTGGTGATTTCATCAGCTCCCTTGGGTTCAACCATCATCTCTAGGTAGATGATTCCCTGATCTATTTATCCATCTCTTGTCTTTTCTTTCTCTTGTCTTCCATCATCAACTAATTGACTGTTGGATATTTTGAACTGGATGCCCTATAGGAATCTCAAACTCAACAAGTCCAAAGGAGAACTCATTCGATTTTCCCCAAAACTTTATCCTCTTCTAAACTTTCCTATTTCTGTCATAAGTATCATTATCTTCCCAGGGACCAAGGTCTGAAACTTTGACATTACCCTCAACTCTATACTCTGTAATCCCATGTAGCCAGTAAATTGCCAAATAATTGTTGTTTCTATCTCCACAACATCTCTTTCATGTATCTTCCTGTCTTTACTCACACAGCCCCCACCCTAGTTTAGGCTCTCATAACATCTCTCTTGAATATTGCAGTACTAGTAGTACCCTATGAACTCTCCTCCTCAAATCTCTCCCCGCTTTAATCACCTAACAAAGTGATTTTTCTGTAGTGTAAGTCTGACCATGTTGCTCCCTTGTTCAATAAATTCCAGAGGTTCCTTTATTCCTACTGTAATCAAATATCAAGTTTTTTCTTTGGCATTTGAAGTACTTCACAACTTGGCCCCTTTGTATCCTTCCACTCTTTTTACATTCTACTGCTTTCTATTTGCCAATCCGGTCTACTTATTATTCCTGGCAAAGGACACTATTTTTTCTATATTTCTCCCATAGTTTCCCTCCCAATCTTTCACCTGTCTTCCTTTATGACTCTTCTCAAGTGTCACCTTGTCCAGGCAATCTTTCTTGGTGTCTCTCCCCAGCCTCCCCACAAGTTGCTTGTTTTCATTTATATATGCTCTCTGTTCTTTTAGAATGTAAGTTTCTTGAGGGCAGTTACTGTTTTATTTTCTTTATGAAAAGCTGAGGTTGAAATCACTCCACCCCATTTTCATCTTGATACCTTAACCAGATGAGAGCACATTTGAATGTATCAGTCAATCATAGGTTTAGGATACAGCACGAAAAATTCTAAAAAGTCATTGGATGAAGTGAAATTATTCTAGACAGGAAATCCATTCCAACAGGCTTAGTTAGAGCTTTTATCACCCCCTTCACATTCCATATAAAAACATTAAGTTAGGTGGAATCAAGGAGTTCTATAAAGTTGAGTAGGTATCATGATATTCTGGCTAAAATCTTGAGAAGGAACTACCTGAATGATGAGGAGAAAGAGGCACTAGTTTTGGTCTTAGGTCTTCTCTTTTCTACCTTTGGCCAGAGGAAGACCTTTCAAACTTCAACAAGTCTGGAGGTTTGGGGATTTCCCACCTTTACACCAGCATCCTACCACTCTTCCTCTCCCTTTGCCCCCCAGGGACAGCAGCAACTGGTGGTGGCAAAGTCTTCATTAGGATCCAGGAGCAGATTGGCTACAGATTCACCCTGTTTAAGTGGAACTTCTGGGGCACCTCACATTTGGAAGGAAAGGACCTTTAGCTATCAGAAGTCATGAGCTACTCCTTTGTCATGTGTTCACTCTAAGCTTGAGCCCACATTCTCCTAGACATTTTACTTGTGGGCGAAAGTATCTCAGACTTTTGGAGGGATCTTTGCATCATCTCTTTACTATACCACCTTAATGAATACACCTTTCTAAAAGATACGTTAAGGCTGACTAATTGATTCTTAGCTGATAATCTTGTGGGGAAGCACACCAAGAAGGGTTCAAGTTGACACTGGAGAATCACCTCTGACTCTTAAGGGATTCCTCGAGCACCCAGAGTGGGAGATTTTGCTTTGCTCTGGAACCCAAGACTTGTTTGTGAGAGTGAGAGGTAAGGATTCTGAGTATACATGGGCTACTTCTGTGTCTCCAGCGCTAAGCACGGTGATGTCAGCACATGAAGACTTTCAGTGGAGAAGGGGGACCTCTCGAGGCAATCCATTCCACTTTTGGACACTGTTAATTGTTAGGGAGTCTTTTCTGATGTCAAGCCTAACCTTGTTTCTATTGCTCCTGGTTTTAAAGTCTAGATTCAAAAAGAATATCATGTGGACATGAAAACACTTCTGATATGTAAAGACAGTGTTCACATCTTTACTAACTCCTCTCTCATTGAGAGATTCTACAGTGAGGAGTGAGGCAGTTTGCTGCCTTATCTCTCCACCCAGGTTGCCTCATTTTTTCTGTCTGTATCATGTGTCTTCTTTCGTGATCTTAGGTGAATGGGTATCAGACGCAGAACTGAGCATGTCAAGACCTTGTGAACTTTGAAAGGCCAGAAGAACCATTAGAGGTCCTAGTATCAATATTTATTAAGCACCTACTGTGTGCCAGAGCCTGTGCTAAGCACTAAGGATACACACACACACACACACACACACACACACACACACACATACACACACACAAAAGGCAAAAGATAGTTCCTACCCCCAAAGAGTTTATAGTCTAATGGAGGACACAAAAAACAAACAAATATTTAAAAAGCAAGCTAAATACAGGATAACTAGGAAATAATTGGTAAAGAGGTGCTGTAGAAGATGAGATTTTAATTGGAACTTACAAGAAGCCAGAGAATTCAGCAGTCAGAGCAGAGGAGGGAGAGCATTGTAGGCATAGGGAACAATCAGAGAAAATGCAGAGTCAAGAGATAGAGTAGTTTGTTCGTGGAATAGCCAGGATACTGGATCAAAGAATTCATGTGGGGGTGGAAGGTGGAAGAATATTTGCAAGGTAGGAGTAGGCAAGGTTAGGAAGGGCTGTGAATGCTACATTGAGCAAGTGTTTGGTCCAGCCACTGGAGTTTTATAGTAGAGTCTACTGGTAGCTAGAGCAACTGGGCCAACTCCGCAATAAATTGACTTGACAGATGAAATACCAGTACCATGAGCATGGAAGTGACTTGTTTATCAATTCTGCCACACTCAAAAGTGAATTTGTGAGGAGGAAGTTTTTGTAGTGGTCACTTTGCGTCCTCTTCCTAGAGACCAAAATGGTAGAAAAATAGGAACTCCTGATTCTAGAGGTTTTTATATTTTGAGCCTTACTGCATTTTCTTCATAAATATCTCTTTGTTATACCTAAGTAATGTTAATTGGCTAATTGATAGTGAAGAGATATTGATTGGTTGTCAATTGTTTCAAGGAGATAACTGAACAAATTGATATTTAAGGTTAGGGGAGATACTGACTGGATATTGACACTGTGCAATTGATACTGGGAGGAATACATTGTATGGATGGTATAGAAAATGCCTGCTACCTCTCAGGGTTATACTTACCCACACATATACCCCTAGAATCCTTAGGATGAGAAGTAGTCAAATTTTACAGATCTGACATACTAGTGCTATCAGAAGTTGAGAAAGTGAACGCAGAACCTACATATACTACATTAAAAATAGTAGTTCACATTGACATAGCATTTTACTTTAGCATTTTCCTCACCACACTAGCATGAGGTAATGCAAGTACTATCCACATTTTACAGATGAGGAAACTGAGGCTCAGAAAAATAGAAGAAACTTCCCCAAGGCTACATGGTTGGTAATTGTCAAAACCAGAAGTTGAATCTTCTGTTGAACTTCAAGTCCAAGGCATATTCTATGAAATGCAGATGGAAAATAACCCAATAGCTATTTCCAAGAAGTTTACAATTAGTGGGCATGAAGGTTCCTGCTACTCAGAGACTGCCAAGCAGAGGCTGGTGGACCATCTGAGTCTGGGAGTTCTGAGCAGTAGTCATACTAGAGTCAACCAGGTGTTTGCATTATCTGGCACCAGTATGGGAAGCCCGTTGGAAGCGATGGGTCACCTGGCTCCCTAAGGAGTGGTGAATTGGCTCAAGCTAGAAACAAGTTGAAGTTTCCATACTAATCAGTATTGAGATTGGTCCGGTGATTGACCGCTGCTCTTCCAACCTGAATGAATAGAGAGATTCCATCTCAAAAAGACCAAAAAAGTTTACAGTCTGATATGTCCCAGTAGGACAGGTAGCATTTCTACTTAGCCTAGCTCACAAACTTCCCAAAAGGTTTTTCTGTTCAAGGCTCTTATCTTAATCAAGTAGAAACTGAACAGGGAATGTTTGGTCTTTGTAATCATAAGATCAAAGAATGGATCTCCTGGGGGTGAGATAGATAGGCAACGGTAGAGTCACAGGAGAAGTCTGGGTCCAAATTTGAGAGGTGGCAGGAATCAATGAAGTCTTCCTAGATCAGGTAAGATTCTATCTGGGCTTTTAAGAGTAGATAGGAATTCAAAAGACAGAGGGGTTAACTCTGCAGGCATGGGGAATCACATGAGGAAAAACATGGTGGGGAAATTCAGGGCATAGAAGGAGATAAGGATGACTAGGTAGAAAGGTGCCAGATCACTGAGGGCCTTGAACAGTGGGTTCATCTGTCTGAACTTTAACTCTTAAGCAGTAGGGAACCACTGTAGAATTTTGAGTGTGTCAAAGTAAGATAGTCTTCAGGAAGTATCCAAAAATTACAGCCACAAAGTGAAGCAAATTTTCCAAACTCTCATCAGTGAAATATTCAGTCCTGACTTGAGAGTTCTGCTGGGGAGCTGTGCCTCCCACAGGATGGTGGTGGCCTACGTGAGCAGAATGAGGTATACATTTTCAGACATGGAGAAAGCTTTGTTGTACTTCACTGTGTTTATTACTATTTATTTTTTACTCAGAATTTCTTTTTATTTAAGGTATGCTTGTTCTTTTTTTAATTCCATGATAGTAGCAGAGCCATATATAACAAATTTACAAAAGAGAAAACTTTTCACAAAAATACCTACTTTGAACCATATTTTTTTATATTCTTCAATGGTTACTACTGAAACTGGTTATCTCAGTTGTTACTCAGTCATTTCAGTTGTGTCCAGCTTTTCGTGACCCTAGTTGGGGTTTTCTCCAAGTTTTCCTCCGAGTTTTCCTAAGTCCCTTCAGGGCCCTCTCTTTGCTGCATCTTCGGTCCTCTCTGGCCCTGTCCCATCCCCAGTAGGGCCCTAAGAGCCACTCAGAGACAAAGATGCAAGTTGGGCCCGTGTGAGGTCATCAGCTAGGAGCTTTAATGTTCTAGGAACCTGATCCTTAACGCTGGTTAGGGCTGTCTGCTGTGAGGAAGAGGAAGAAGATGGTAGGAGATGTATAGGAGGCAGGGGGCTGCCACATCAGGTGGAATGGAGAATTGTGGACACTGAATTCCATTCTCTAAAATATCAGGCACCGGCGGGGACACAAGTGATCAATAGATCTGCAACTCAGGCCCCAGTGGCAGGGACAAAGAATGGTGGTGTCTGATGTCGTCTGCAGGAGGGAGTCAGGGGAGCCTGGGGTCACATCATGGGGCAGCCAGAAATCTATCTTCTCAGAGGCAGGGCCAGCCACGGCCAAGCCTGGACAACCTGCTCAAGTGATTGATTGCTACTTTCCCCTTTTCCTCCATTTTTTTTCTGAGGTGGAAGCATTACAAAGAAGAAGAGGGGTTCTCTCTTCAGGCAACAAAGATCTGCCCTGATAGATCACTTCAGAGCACTGGCACCCCCCGCCCCCCAAGCAGGACTGTCTCTGAGCTCTTCCTAGGAGGGGGTATTCTGGAGATGCTGCTGTAAGGAGTGAGGAGTGGGAGGCAGAAAATCATCTTTTACGCAGCCCATTTCCTACTACATGTTACATTAAGGGTAGCCTTGAAAGGCAAAGGAAGGTCCCAAAAAGAAACCTGAAGAGAAATCAACCTATTCATCCTGCTTTGCTTTGGTGAATGAGGAAGATGTAGAGTTTATGGGCTGATGGTGTGTATGGATATGTGTGTGTGTGTGTGTGTGTGTGTATGTTTATGATCTATTTGTTTATTTTAGTACTAGGGGTTAGGGGAGAAAGTCACCTCTTTTTCCCAACTAGCTATGACCCTACCCAGCAGGGGAGACCCAGTTCTATCCCCCACAGGCCTCATGAGTTGGGACCTTTTACCTGGTAACCCACCTGTGGTAAACGTAGCATCTCTATTTTGCCTTTGGGAGCACAAAAGTTCAGGCCCCTGTACAAGCTTATGAGACAGCAGTTGCTTCTGCAATCTGAGTGCTGGTAACATTCCTCTCCGTTGGCCTGTAATGACATAGAGATTACATCTCTCCTTACC
The DNA here is from genome assembly GCA_023548195.1 of Bettongia penicillata ogilbyi. Lineage (NCBI taxonomy): Eukaryota > Metazoa > Chordata > Mammalia > Diprotodontia > Potoroidae > Bettongia > Bettongia penicillata. Next base: position 7,372,537 of record JAJHZJ010000131.1, read on the forward strand.
CTCCAGAGCCAGGGGCTCCTCTAGAGCCTGGGATGGGGAATAGGGGCCAGGGAGGGCCTACCACAACAGGCTTTCTACAGTTTTCTCCTACCTTTATATGCCTGGGGTATTCCCTCCTCTTGTTCTCTCCACCTTTCTCTTCCCCTGTCCCCTTCATAAGCCACCAGCCCCACCTCCACTCTCTTCAACAGCCCTGAGCGACCGGAAAACAGAAAATAGATCTCCTGTGGAATACCTTGGTCAGGAGTGGCTATCCATGAAATTCCACCAACAGACTGACAAGGAGGGTGGGGTAAGAGAGGAAAGATGGGGGAGAGATGACGACGGAGAAGAAATGCAGAGACACACTTGTTGAAAGGGAACTGGACATTGGGTGATGGTAATAAAAGGATTTAATTATTATAATTCTAAACAATCATTATTATTATAAACTATGTATTTGGGCAATTAAGTAGCACAGTGGATAGAATAGCAGGCCTGAAGTCAAGAAGACTCATCTTCCTGCATTCAAATCTAGCCTCAGATACTTACTAGCTGACCCTGGTCAAGTCACTTAACCCTGTTTGCCTCAGTAAAAAATGAGCTGGAGAAAGAAACAGCAAACCACTACAGTATCTTTATCAAGAAAACCCCAAATGGGATCACAAAGGATCAGACACTACGAGTGAACAGCAAAATTTGGTGTATTGCTTTAGGGTTTACACAGCATTTTCATGACAATAACCCTAGCCTGACGATTTTCATCGCCATTTTACAGATAAGGCAAGTAAGAGAAAAGTTAAATGATTTGCCCAAAATCACACGGCCAGTAAGTTGCCAATGCAGGATTCAAATTCACTATTCTTATTCCACATCTCAAGTTTTTCCCACCATAGTCTGGGAGGTCCTTGACCCTGGACCTGGAAACTTAAGGCTGAAGACCAGCATTGGAGAAGGTGGCCACTGAATTACAACAGTGACTAATCTGGGCCAGGCTCGATTCCTCACTTCTCCTCCTGTGCTTTGGTTGGAACATCCTTTGAAAAACTTGTTCTGATTTTGAACATGTAGAATCATGAAAAGCAAGCCCTGAGGGACATTGTCCTCTCCTCATCCTTAGTTCCATATTTCTCTACCTGAATGGCACAGTGTAGCAAGAAGAGCCCTGGTGTTCTGTTCCGGCCACATCACTACCTACCTGCACAGATCCTTCCTCAAAAAAATGAAGACTTTGGACTAGGTCAGGAGTTTTCACTAACCTCTAATTGAAATTTAGCATTTCTTCATTTACTTATGACTTTTTTTCCTTGAAAGGGGTCCACAGGCCTCCCCAACCTACCGAAGAAGAAAAAAATGAAAGACCCCTGGACTCCAGGGTCTCTAAGGCCTCTTTACTGCTCCTCCCAATCATCTGAGAGTTCCTAGAAAACAGGAACTATCTTTTACTTCTTTTCATATCCCCAGCATTGACCATAGTGCCTGGCATATAGTAGGCACTTAATAAGTATTTACCAAATGACTGATTCTGAACCAGTTTTTTTATAGAGCAAATCCTAAATGTTTTATTCATGGTTGACCTAGCACAGCACACACACATCACTACCCAGTCAATGGCTGATTGCTCTCAGCCCAACCCTCAATTCAGGCCCCCAGAATTTTTCTATAAAAGACATGAAAACAACCTCATCTTCAGTTTCAAATTTTTTTCCTGAAATCTGGAAGACACCTGGCCCAAGACTAGGGCAAACCCCAGCAAGATAAGGACTTTCTCCATGGGAATCAGAGCAGCACAGGATCCAGATAGAGCTGGCTGCTGGCAGTTGAAACTTTCCCCTCCTCCTCCTTCACTGTGGGATGGAAGTCTTTGTCCCTCCTTCAAGGCATTCTAGGTGGCCTCAGGGATCACAGAGATCTTTCCTTCCTCTTAACTCTGTGAGCACTTTCTGTCTGTACCATTCATTGATATTTGTGTACATCCCAGCTTGGGTGCTTCATTATCTCTTCATGGATCCATATCTTCTCTCTGAAACTAAACTCGATGAATAGGGCTGAATAGATAAAGGGCACTCAATAAATCCTGAATGTGTAGGGAGACTAAGGTTTTCATTTACTAAAACCCAGCTCCAAAACCCTCGGGCAGATATGTGGTACAGTGGGTATGATGGGATCCTTGGGTGCATGTGCTTGGACCCCAATTCTAAAATCACATTTCTCCCTAGCCTCAAAAGACTATCCTAGATAGTTTCTCCCCAGCCCAAGGACACAGCCTGCCCCAGTAACAACTGTTATCTCCATTTTTGCCAGCTGCACCTATAGAACTTACTATTCTGAACCAGCTATGTACTGGCTGAATGGACTGTGCATGGTCATAATGACATTTACTACTCACTGACCAATCATATGTATCCTAGACTTAGACATACGTATACTCCCTTACATTTATCTTGTCTAACAAGGCATTGATGAGAGCAGCCTGGGTATTTCTCAGTCAGCCATGACCATTAGTTGACTTAGAGACAGTTCAGGCCTAAAACCACATCTCCAAGTAGTCCCACCTTGGGCTATTTCCTAATGAACTCTGGGTAAAATACCTGTGTAGTAGATACCAAAAGTGCATGTTCCTTTAAGAACTAACCACTCCTTAATCCTACCCCAAAACACCTAGTTAGCATATTTGGAACAGTTTCCTATAGAATATCCTATATAAACTTTCCCTGTACCCCTCTAAGGTTGCAGATTCCCTAAGAACTCTTGCCCACTGAAAAGTGTAATAAATCTTTACCTTGACCTCAACAATGCTTGAGTCTGTGAATTCTCAGATGGCCCATGCAGGGAATTCCAGTCTTGGAGTTCCTGTACCACCCTTCCCCACTCCAGCCCTCATCAGGTAGAGTGCTTAGAAGTCAGGAAGACCTGAATTCAAATGTGACCTCAGACTAGCTGAATGACTACAGACAATTCTCTTTAGTATCCTCAACTGTTAAATTGGTATAATAATGACAATTTCCACTCATGATGGAAAATACTATTCACATCCATAAAAAGAACTAAGGCATATGAATGCAGATCAAAGCATACTATTTTCACATTTTTTTGTTTTTTGTTTTCATGCTTTTCCTCTTTTGTTCTGTTTCTTCTTTCACAACACGACTCACGGTGTGGAGTGGGCTATCTCTGGTCATCCTGATGAATACCAGGCCACTGGACCCTGATGGCTCAGGAGGAGAAGGTGAGGTTGGTGACCTCACTCAAATCAAAGTCACCTGCAAGTCATGTCAGCACCTTAATGTCATGGTCCTCTTCGAGAATGAAGGAACAATGGTGTGGAAGTGTATTTAACATGATTGCACATATATAACCTATATCAGACTGCTTACTGTCTTGGGGAGGGGGAGAGAAGGAAGAGATGGAGAAAAATTTGGAGTTCAAGATCTTATAAAAAAAATGAATGTTGAAAGCTACCTTTACTTGTAATTGGAAAAATATTATTTACAATAATATTGATGATGATGATGATATCACCTTCCTCCCAAGGACATTATGAGAATGAGATATTTGAATAATATCAAATAATACCAGATAATGTCAAATGACATAATATTTGAAAAGCCCCATAGCACAGTGCCTGGCACACAAGCACACATGTTGTTCCCTCCCCTAATAGAAAAGTATAATAAAGCTTCCATTGGGAAAAACCCTCAGAAGACCCAGCCCTTGCCCCTTATTACCTCCTGACTGTGGCAGGGGCCCCTCAAAGAGTAAGCCCATCCCTAACCTGCTTTTCACTTTTGATAGGATGGATCCTCATAAGATGAGTCCAATCCATGGATGGATTGTGATCTCACACATTTCATCACGTCAACTCTCCCCAATCCACCCTCTTTCTTACTGCCCTCTTTCTTTCAAAGGTATCCCCAGAGTCATGCAAGCACCCAACCTATGTCATTCTCCACTCTTCATTTCCAATCATCCTAATATCCAGGCATGCACCAAATCACCATGTCTCCGTTCTCTTCACCATCCTACTTCAGGTCCTCACTTCTCTTGCCTGGACTACAACAATAGCCTCCTACTTGGTCTCTCCCCTGCTCTGATCCATCCTCCACACAACTGTCAAATTGATTATCCTAAAATGCATCTCTGAACCATGTCACTCTACTACTCAACACCTGTCAGTGGCTCCCTAATGACTTTAGGAGCAAATATAAATGCCCTTGATTGGAATTTAAAATCTTTCACAATCTGGTCCCAACCTGCCTCTCTAGCCTTTTATATTTTATCCCTCTTGCTGCACTTGACAATTCAGCCAAACTGGCTTTCTTCCTATTCCTTATATTCATACAAAAACACAATTAAATGAATCAAACATGAATAGGAAATTAAGGCATGATGCGATCCATTAAGTAGTCCTAGATAAAGAAAGAGGAATGGATTTGCTCTCCTTTTCTCTTGTTTCTTCTTTCTCCTGGATCCTCAGTAGTTCTAATCCTTCTTTACATCATGACTAATGTGGAAAATATGTTTAATATGAATGCATAAGTAGAGTCTTGGAGAGGGGGGAGGAGAGGGAGGGAAGTGAATGTTGAAAACTAAAAATAATTTTTTTTTAAAAAAAAAGGAGGAATGGATTTATACTGGAAACTTTCTGCTGAGTTGAAATAAGTGATACTTAATTCACTTTCCTTTTTTTCATTGTGAATGGTGAGTGTATATGTATAGAAAAATTTGATACCAGCTGAAAAGCTGGTGTATTTGTCCTTTGTTGCCAAAGAAGACCTTGCCATCAGAGAAGTGATAACATGACTTGCAGGTGACTGCAAGGTGACTGCATTAAACAAAATGACTTTGTTTTGATTGAGGGAGGGCTGTGCAGGTCACCGACCTTACTTCTCCTCCAGAGCCATCTGGATCCAGTGACCAGATATTCATCAGGATGACTGGAGATGACCCAGGATGAGGCAATTGGGGTTAAATGACTTGCCCAAGGTCACACAGCTAGTGAGTGTCAAGTATCTGAGGTGAGATTTGGGCTCAGGTCCTCCTGACTCCTGCACTGGTGCTTTATCCACTGCACTACCTAGCTGCCCCATTGGTGTATTTACTGCCTGTTGTGAGAGCTATAATTTGCTGTGTTACATGTGGCAGCTGGGTGGAGTGGTGGATAGAGTACCGAATCTGAAATCTGGAAGACTCATCTTTTTGAGTTCAAATCTGAACTCAGATACTTACCATGAGCAAAGTTAATCCTGTTTTCCTCAGTTCTCTCATCTCTCAAATGAGATGGAGAAGGAAATGGCAAACCATTCTAGTATCTTTGCCCAGAAAACCCAAAATGAACAAGTTGTGGTACATGAATACAATGCAATGCTATTGTACCATGAGAAATGATGAGCAGGATGATTTCAGAAAAACCTGGAAAGACTTACACGAACCGATGCAAAGTGAAGTGAGTAGAACAAGGAAAACATTGTACATAGTAACAACGATATTGTACAATGATCAACTGTGAATGACAGCTATTCTCAGCAATACAATGATGTAAGACAATTCCAAAGGACTCATGATGAAAAAATGCCATCCACATCCAGAGAAAGAAATGATGGAGTCTGAATGCAGATCGAAGCATACTATTTTTCACTTTTTTATGTGTTTTTTCTTTTAATCTGTGTCTTCTTTCATAAAATGACTAATATGGAAATATGTTTTCCATGATTGTACACATATAACCTATATCAAATTACTTAGTATCTTAGGGAGGAAGGAGGGGAGGGAGGGGGGAAGAAAATTTAGAACTCATAATTTTATTTAAAAAGAATGTTAAAAATTGCTTTACATGTAATTAGAAAAAATAAAATACTATTTAAAAAGAAAAAAAGAAAACTCCAAATGGCATCACAAAGAGTTGGACATGACTGAAACAACTGAACAATAAATGTTAGTCATGTTATGAAAGAAGACACAGATTAAAAGAAAAAACACATAAAAAAGTGAAAAATAGTATGTTTCGATCTGCATTCAGACTCCATCATTTCTTTCTCTGGACAACCCCTACTGTTTTAATAGGGGGTGGGGAGAGCAAGTTCGTATAGAAATGTAATTAGGGACTGTGACTGGTCAATGGGCCCAATCCTTAGAATATACAGTGTACATGGCTGATGTGATCTTGTGTTAACTTCAGAACATGTACAGGTCCTAATGTACAGGTCCTATTTGTGATCTCCTTATCTCAAAGTAAAGGTGGACCTTTTGGGTTAGCTGCTAAACCTGAGTTGGGAGGCAGATAAAAGATTGCCATGGAGGCACCTTACTCTTTCCTGCCTGGATTCAATCAAAGGAAGACATGCGTGGGGCAAGACCTGTATGTACTGATGCCAAGGGAAGTAAGAAGAACCAAGAGATCACTATGCATGGTAACAGCAATGCTGTGTAATAATGATCAACTGTGAAAGATTTGGCAACTCTGATCAATACAGTGATCCAAGACAATTCCAAAGGATTCATGCTAAAAAAAAAAAAAATGCTCTCCACCTCTAGAGAGAGAACTGATGAACTCTGAGTGCAAATTGGATTATAATTTTCTTTATTTTTCTTGCTTTTAAAAAAATGCTAATAGGGAAATATGTTTTGCATTATTTCACTAGTATAGATGATGTCATTGCTTGCCTTCTTAGTAAATGGGAGAGAGGGGGAGAGGAACAGAATTTGGAACTCACAGTTTAAAAAGTAAAGAAGTTAAAAATAAATAATAAATTTTTAAAGATTAAAAATGGAAAATACACTCTAAGTCCCCAATTTCACCCCATTGCTATAGCAGCTGTTCCCACATGGCAATGAAAGTATGCTCTGGGCAAGACTGAGTCCAGACCTAAAACCTCTGACTACCTCTTGTTCTTTATGGTTCTTCCTTTGAACCCAATGAACAGTTGATCCTGAGATGGGTATTTTCAGCCTTGACAGACCCTGTAAGTTCAAGAGGTCAAGACTTGTTGGATCTAGTGATGGCTACCTAGGGGGAGGGACTTCTCATATCTAATACAAACCACCAGCTGGATGAAAATGTACTATGCATAGTCATGGCTGACTCAAAGATTTGGACCTTTAGTGAGTTGCTGAGTCACTGCAGATCTGGATTAAAAGAAATGTCTATGCAACAGTCACACAAAGTTTTTCATGTTTTATGCATCAATGTCTTGGGAGAGTATAAATGTTTTAACTATCTGTCAATGCATACTTATGAACCTTTTGTGTTTTAAGCATTTTTTTCTGATGGAAACATAAATAGCTGTCCCATACCTAATCTACTTTGGACATTGAATACCTTTCTGGAAAGGACCCTATCAATAACTTTTGTGAAACCCTAGACATATAACATGTCTGAGCTATAAGAGGTTTTCCCCAGATCTGGAGGCATAACAAGTAAGTGTGAGAAGAACCTAAATTCCCTCTTTGGGGTCAGATGCCCCAGAACTGAATCTAGTTTCATGTGAATCTAGAACCAAAGCTGCTGGGTGAAAGAGAGCACCTTATACCCACTAAGCCATGAGATGTACAGGAATATAGCACGCCCTTACCTCTCTCTTCTAGATTCCCTAGTTTCTTTTCAAGATTTAGCTTAAAAATTACCTTCTACATAAGGTTGATCCTAATCTACCTGTTGCTAGTGCCCTCCTTACCCCACTAAACTATTTTGTACCTATTTTGTATATGGTTTGCAACTAATTATCTATGTTCATGTTGTTTTCCCTAAAAAGATTCCTTCATCTTTGTTTTTCTATTCCCCATGCATAGCTCAATGCCACAAACTCAGTAGGCACTTAATAAATACTTATTGAATGCATAAATAAGTGACTGTTCATCCCTTAAATTTTCTCTTCCTGATACAGTCTTCTTATATGGCGGTGGTATGTTATTCATACCCCTTCCTTGTTCTGTTGTGTAGATATCAGCAGGAGTCCAATCACTTTCCTCCTGTTCTTTAGTCATTCTCCTCTATTAAAAAAAATTAGTTTTTTCATTTACACTGAGGTATAAATGACTAAAAACAGGTGAAAGTGTCCCTCCTGTCACTTTATCTATCCAGGGCTAATATTCTATTTTAACAGAAACCAAAACTTTAAGTTAAAAGCATAAAGTTCCAAGAGTGAGTTTTAGAAATCAGAGAAAGGGAAAGTATTTGGGGGAGACATGGTATAACATAATGGTGTCACAATGTTAAGGGGCTACCAGGGTCATCAGGGTTGTCTATTCACCCTCACTCTACTATTGATTCATTGCTCCGTAGCAAGAACAGTCAATCAGGTCCATTGGTGTAGAACATTCTAATATATTGTCAGATTTTTTGCAATATATAGATTGGTTTGGCTAATTTTTTTCTCTTTTTGTATCTGTCATTAGGGACGACTCTCTGGAAGGGAGAGGGAATGGCATATGCAGGGAAATTTAGGTGATGAAAGAAAATATATTAATAACCAATAATTTTTTACATGATTTTGTTGTATATTTGAAAAGAACAGCAAGTTGTAAGTAGATTTGTAGTTTCATATACAATCATCTATTTTTACTGTACTATGCTATAACAATGCTTGTTTTATTCCAGAAATTAAAAGTATTTTTTCTGGCACTAAGGCTGAATTTTTTATTAATTAATTATTTAATTTTTAATTTTCAGCATTCATTTCCACAAGATTTTGAGTTCCACAAATAATTTTTAAAAAACAAATACATTTTTTAAAAAAACAGTCATTAACGTTAGACCATTGTTTCCTGCAATGTACAAAAATAAAAATAAGCAAACAGGTGAAGATGACCTCAATTTGCCAGCTTTTCCCTTTTTTTTAAATACAGGGTCTTACCCAGGCTAGAAATGTAGGGGCTACTCATGGACCTGATCCCACTGTGAATCAACATGGGGGTTCTAACTTGCTCCATCTCTGCCCTCGACTGGTTTGATCTTCCTTACATAGTCTATTGGCCTTCCACTCCCAGGGGCTCACCCTATTGATGCTGAATTTAAGGCAGACACCTGATTGTCTTAGCCTACTGCAACTCAGAACCCCTGAGCTCGATGGGTCTGCCAGACTCAGCCTCCTTGATAGCTGAGATTACTGACATTTGTGATCAAGCTTGGCATCAGAATCTTTTGCAAAGGATGGAGAAAAATTCTGTGAAGAACTTGACAAAGAAGGAGTTTCATACAGTGGAAAGTGTACTGGTTTGGGAGTCAAAGAACCTAGGTCTAAATATTGGCTCTGTTACCTATCACCTGTGTGACGGGGGGCAAACTGCAGTTCTCCTCCCTAGAACATTGCTTCTTTATCCATAAAAAGAGAAAGATTCCTTCTACTTTAAATTTGTGATTCTGTGAAGACACTATGAACTAAATCAACATATAGCTTCATGTTCAGTCAAAGTCACTACTAGATGTGATCCAGTTATGGAGAATGTGAGCTCCTAAGACTGGGAACAGTTTCCTTTTTGTTTTTTTATCTTCCAATATCTAACACAATGCCTGGCAATATAATAGTTACCTAATAAGTGTCTGTTCAATTAAATTGGCCCTCAGAGAATGCGAAATGAAAGAATGAATGGAGAAATGACCTCTGGATAAGAAAGATGCCACGTACTAGATACATCAGCCTCCTCGCACTACACTTAGCAGCAAAGGACTCTAAGGTGAAAGGAAGCTGAAAAACTATGCTAAAAAACATAGGCAGGTGAAGGATGGGTTGCGGGGGGGGGAAGTTTGATGAACCCAAGAAGAGAGAAGAGGAATTGAGAGAGAACAGTGAGTCTGGGCTACTGCCCATGTAGGACTGAAACTTAATCTGGTCTTTAAAAGCTGGGTAAAAATTCTTCCCTACCTCCACAGTCTTGGACAGCTGTCCAGTCTTGGACAGCTCCGTGATGGAGTGGAGTGTGGCCAGATGGAAAACAAAGAGATGGCTGTCCAAGAGATGGTGTCCAAGTGATCACATGGGGGGGGTCAGAAGAAATGACACAAGGACCCTCTCAAGGTCACTCTCAAGAACTTTGGAATTTACTATGTGACATAAGAGACTGGCACAGAAATGTTCAATATGGCATGCCCACATCAGAGAAGGTGCTGTGCTCTATAAGCAAAGCAGAATTGAAACAGCTCAAAGGAAACACAGGATGCGCAGATTTAGAGTATCCTCCCCAAATGTTCACACAGACTATCTGTGCCCGATCTGTGGTAAATCATTCTGAGCTCACGTTGGTCTGATCAGCCACAGTCAGACACATTGAAACTTGATTTTATCATAGTGACATTATTTCGGTTTTCTTCACAAATGGACAAAAACCACCAACCACCTTTGTAAATGGAGGATCTGGGAGGAGCTCTCCACTGTCCATTCTCCACCCTCTCCAATCAGATGGAGGGAGGGATCCTAAGGGCAGGAAGTGGAAAGAATGTATTTAACAGTTTAGTAAAGAAATGCTTCCACTGCATCTACCTGGCTAGGATTAGTGGCTCCCTGGAGGAAAGCTATGAGGACACAGAGGTGTTAGCCTGCTGCCATCAACTGCCAAGGATTCAGATTGGTTTTATCTCTCCTCTGGTTCTCTCTAAACTGACTCACTACCTCACTATCTCTCACAGTTCTGCCTATGATCCAGGACAAAGGTGGAGCTCACTGCCACAGTAGCTTGAGCTGATCTCCAATGCTGAGACTTAGTCACTCATCCTAAGTGAGGTATGAATGGGTTCGTAATAATTGTAATAGCAAAGTATTTTAAAAATATCTCATTTTTCTTCACAACAACCCTGGGAGGTAATGCTATGGAAGAAACTGAAGCAAATAGAAGTTAAGTGACTTGCTCAAGGTCACATAGCTAATAAGTGTCTGAGTCCACATTTGAACTCAGATCTTTCTGACTCCTGGTCCCAGGTTCTATCTGCTGCACCACCTAGTTGCTACAATCTTCCAAGGCTAAAAGTCAAGAAGACAGACTCAGTCATCTGTAAAATGTGGGCACTGGACCGAAGTGCCTCTAGAGGGACTTTCAGCTCTAAATCCATTAGCCTATGATGCTATGATTTCAATAAGATGTTAATGGATATGTCCATACCTTCCATTGTTACCGTTCAGTCATTTCAGTTGTGCCTGGCTCTTGGTGACTCCATTTGGGAGTTTCTTGGCAAAGATACTAGAGTGGTTTCTTTCTCCAGCTCATTTTAGAGATGAGGAAACTGAGGCAAACAGGATGAAGTGATTTGTTCAGTCACCCAGATAGTAAATATCTGAGGCCAAATTTGAACTCAGATCTTCCTGGTACCAGACCTGGCACTCCATCCCACAGTGCCATCTACTTTCCATAGGGAGATGCAACCAGAGTTCCAAACAAAGTTTAACCCTTTTGCCTCTTCAAGTGGACCAGATTCTCATGGCCACATTTTCTACCTGAGATCCCCTTACTAAGTTCCAGTTGTCATGTGTAGATGAACCATGTCCAAGGATACTGTAATAAACAACTGGCTAGTATAATTCCTACAGTACTATCAGTGATCTTTTTTAAATAATGCAGAATAGAAGGAGTGGTATGCCTAAAGAGTGGCAAGTGTTCTGATTTTTTTAAAAAGAGAAAATGATGAAATCTTCAAACCAGAATTTGATTTGCCATCCAATTCTGGTAAAATTCTAGAATATATTATGAAAATAATAGTTTGTGATCATTAAGAAAGAGAATCGTTTATCACTCATGCAATCTAAGTATTTAGAATGGCATGAATCCATTAAAAATAGAAGAGGCAAGGGCTATTCTTGCTTTGTTTTGTAGGGAGGGCAACAATTTCTTTTCGGCAGTAAAATAGGATGCGTTGCCAACCAAATCCAGACCCTCCAGCGCTGTCTCCAAAATGGGCTTTTCAGGGGTCAAAATTGGCATGATAGGAGGGAGAAAACATTGAAAGAAATTTTCTAACCCCAAGTGACACTGTGGATTAGTAAGAAAAAAAGTGAAACAAAGTCATTTTAAAGACAAGCTTAAATGCCAAAAGATTTCAGTCACTAAAGAGTTGAAATTGCCCCTGGAGCTCTCATTTAAAAAGCCATTAGACACCTTACTATACACACACACACACACACACACACACACACACACACATGCAGGGGGTGGAGAAGAATGTAAATAACAGGTGAAAAACAGCAGCTGACAGCAGAGAACAGCACCAGCTTAGTGGAGATACCCAGCAGAACGCAGTGGTGAGGAAGTTAGTGCAGATGCCCATGGAGCTGTGTGGCACAGATCGGCAGAGAAGCCTAACTCAGTGAAAAAGTTAGCTTACCTGATGACTTTATAGGGGGACATCAGTAACTGCGGTGAAAGTGTGGGTCACTCTTGGCCACACATGTCCCCTAGTCCCACCTATTCCCTACAGGTACCCCCCTCATCTAATGGTGGAGTGGTATTCTGTGACAGAGAAGAGGACTTTAATGTCACAATTCACTATGCCAGCTAATTAAATGTTGTTTTTTACTTTTGTAACCCAAGTACCAAAGTCTATTGGTACGAGACTGGCCCCCTGAACCTATGTAAGGATCTGAGTGGATGGATGAAGTTTGAGAGAGGAGGGGAAAGGGAGGAGAGAGTAGGGAAGTGGAAAAGGAGAGACAGACAGAGAGAAAAAACAGAGACAGAGGAAGAGAGAGAAAGAGGAGAGAGAGAGAGAGAGAGAGAGAGAGAGAGAGAGAGAGAGAGAGAGAGAGAGAGAGAGAGAGAGAGAGAGAGAGAGAGAGAGAGAGAGAGAGAGAGAGAGAGATGGCTTCTAATTCTGAGATAGATGGAAAATGCCACCTCCACTTCAGGTGGCTGAAGAAAAGGACTCTGGGACTTATCTAACATGAGAGGAGCAGGCAATCTCCATCATGTCTCTATCCCCAGTCTACTTTCAGAGCCTTCAGGGAACTTCCCCTTGGACAAAATCAGAGACTCTTAGATGAAGTTATTTCACAACAAGAGAGCTCCTTCACTCTATTGTCTGGTATGTGTTCACCTAAGTATGCTTTCTCTGATTTCCATTTTGCTATCAATTTGGATAAATAGGTTTCTTTGCTAATGGCAATATATGTCCATTTTGAAACTGTTATTTGATGGAGAATCAAACCTTGCATTTAAAGCTTGGGTCCTCCTCTTTTAATGATTAGAAATCAGAAATTTAACTTGAACCTGAACATCACATTTCCTAGACTAAGAATATTAAAGGAAGCAAACAGGTATTCTAGCCCAGCACCCTCTCTCCAAGGAGAGCAGAGTGACCAAGCTTCTGAACCCCAAACTGCTATTTCCTTCTTGGCAGGAAATGAAGTCTCCCTTAGAGGCTGGAGGGAAAAGAGGCCAGATTTGTCAATTGTGCTTCCCTCTGAGCCACACAATGGCACCCCCATGCTACATGTGCTTGAACTAATATATTTTGCAGTTAGTTAGCAAAAGAAACACAACAGTAGTCTCATGATTTGAATGGATGTGCCTGAGATCTAGAGTAGATTTCACTAGATTGTACAATGGGGAATCATCTGAAGAAAGATCAGAATTGGTATCTTAGGACAAAAGGATATGGTGACTGAGCTGGATCTGTCCTCATCTCTATGTCCTTCCTCAAATCCTTTCTGAGTCCCTAAAAGGGGCAAGACCCCATCTGCAGAGGAGAGGAGAGCTGGGAAGAAGCAAGCCACACATTCAGGGGAAGGATGATTTCTAGGAGGCATCCCCAACTGGTTCAGACTAAAATAGCCATTTTACTCCCCAAAGTCTGGGTTTCTTAGGATCAGAGTTCGAATCTGTAAGAGACCTGCAGGAGTATCTAATCCAACCCTTTTCTTTCAAAATTAAGGAAACTAAGACCCAAAGAGATCTTGACTTGCCCAAGGTAACACAGGTAGTTAGTGACGGAATCAGGATTTGAACACAGGTCCTCTGACTTCAAATCTAGTGATTCTTTCCATCGTATCATTCTGCCTTGGCATAACTAAGACCAACGGGGACCAGTGCCAGTCATCTTGACCTATATGTTGTCACTGGACTCCAATGATTCAGGAATAGTGAGGCCGATGACTTTGCACAGCTCTGCCTCACTTAAATCCAGTTCACTTGCAAGTCAAGATATTACCCTCCTGGTGTCCTCTTTGAGAACCAAAGATGAATCGCCACCAAGACCAACGCAGCACCCACAAGGAGGAAACATTGGGATGCTACTATCAGTACACTGAAAATCAGACCACCTGGATTGTAGACTAACTCAACTGTGTGACCTTCAACCAGTCACCTCACTTGGGCCTCTGTGCCCTGCCCTGTAAAATGAGACTAGACTAGGTCTCTGTTCTAACCCTCTACATAAATTTGGTGACCTTGGCTTTATCTTCAAATCCTTTGATCCTGTCCCCAAGTCCTGTGCATGTCCATGGATGTGCAGTGCCCCCTGTACAGTGCCCTGTGAAGTACATGTCCATGGATGTGCAGTGCCCTGTGAAGTACGTGTCCATGGATGTGCAGTGCCCCCTGTGCAGTGCCTTGTGAAGTACATGTCCATGGATGTGCAGTACCCCCTGTACAGTGCGTGTCCATGGATATGCAGTGCCTCCTGTGCAGTGCATATCCATGGATGTTCAGTGTCCCTTGTGCAGTACATGCCCAAAGATGTGCATGGCACACGCTCTGACTCCATATTTGGAAATTTGAGAAGTGATCTAAATCTCTAAAAAAAGAAAATTAGATTCTGGAAGACATTAGTTGTCCAAAAAGGTATATCTGGGTGCTGGAGGAGGGGATGGAGGAATGAGATGAATTCTTGTCTTTGAATTTTTGAGTTATCTGGGGACCAGTGCAGCTTCTAGCCTTTCATGGATAAAATATCAATATTATAGACTTAGAGACCACCCTAAAAGGCCATTTTGACCAACAGATGAGATGATGTGACTTGGCTATGGTCACACACATAGTGATAGATCTGGGATCGGAACCCACTTTCTCTGCAGCACACTTGGACCTAAGATCACCCAAATATTGGGGGCAGGGCCGACATTTGAACCAAGGTCCTTTGACTCCAAATCCAGTGCTCTTTGTATTTCATGCTAATGAGGGAAATGTTTAGGGGGATGACACATCTGTTGTTCTTCCCTGGGGACTAGGGTTGGCCAAGATGACTTCTGGGAGGCTCTCTGGATCTCTGATTTGGAACAAGTGCTGCCTCTTCTCAAGTATCCCTACCCCACTTTCTTTTTTTTGCTGTTTTTTTTCTCTTTTTCTCCCATATGACATTTATTGGTTTCTCCTTAACTGGCATCCCCTTCATTAAAGTAGGAATTGGTTTCATGGCAGGAAGAGGGCCGGTTGCCAAAATCCTGAGGGCACTGAAGGCTGACAATGACCTTGCAAGCCTGGATCTGCACCTCCTCCTCTGGATGAATGACCAGAGCCAGCAGTCGGTCAGCCAGGCGAGACTCATCCCCAAAGAGTGCTTCATGCAAAGATTGTTCATTATACTGCCAGTTCACTGCTCGGTAATGGGGAGAACTCCGACCCTCACTCAGTCGCTCTGCAAAGACTAGCACCTCAAACAGCAGGCTCCCAGGTTGCGTAGATTGGAATAGGTTCAGGAAATTACTATGTACCTAATGGGGTGGGGTGGGTGGGAAGGAAGGTTAGAGAGAAGACAAAGAAATAGTCATGTTTCTATAGCCTTTGAATATTTACAAAGGACCTTCCTCAGGATAAATCCCTATGAGGTTAAGTCGTACAGATATTATAATCCCCATTTTACAGATGAAAAAACTGATGCTCAGAGGGGACAAGTGGCTTGCCCAGAGTCAAACAGCTCAGTAAATGTTAGAGCCAGGATCAGAACTCAAATTCTCCTGACTCCAAGCTAGGCAGTTTTTACATTATGAAATCTCACTACCAACTCCTTTATTCAGGTGACTCCTCCAAGTCTACCCCATCTCAAAGCAGCTATTGAGTGCTAGGGCTAAGTCCAAATTCAACCTCAGACACTTGTTAGTTGTGTGACATTGGGTAAGTCACTTAATCTCTACCTGCCTCAATTTTCTTATCGTGGCTAATATGGAAATGTTCTACATGACTGCACATGTATAATCTATATGAAAGTGGTTGCCTCCTCAATGAGGGGGAAAGAAGGGAAAGAATATGCAATATATAAAATATTATATAATGTCATATATTCTATGAAATTATAATTTATAAATAATTTATATATAATTAAAATATTATATCATTTACAAAATATAATTTGAAATACATTTTTTAAGAATGTTAAAATTTTTGTTTACATGTAGTAGGGAAAAAATAAAATAACTCTACCTCTCTTCCTATACCCATCTCCACAGAACTTTAGTTACGGAAAGGGATAGCATCAGGGGCTACCTCTTTTCCACTTCAAATCTCCAAAGTTTTAGGTCTTCAATGGCAACTCCTTCTAAATAAGACCACTTCTCCCTTCTTCCTCTTCAGGATGGTTTTAATGCTATGCATTATGGGTAGAAGTAGATGGATAAGATGATCTGTTCAACTCTCTTCTATACCCTGAGAATCTACAATCCATGCTCCCTATGATCCCCTTTGCCACTACATCCCCTGCATGCCCAAATACAGTTGTACACTTAGCAATTCATTGTTACTATATTTTAGAAGTAGACCTAGAGAGGAAAAACACAGAAGAGATCAAGTTGTTTTGAATGTTTTGGCATTAGAAATGTACTTAGAAATTAGGCACATTAGGGGAAAGAGAAAATCACTATTGAAATTGGGTGTCCAGTACATTTAAGTAAAAGGCAGTAGGTCAGTTATTCTATTGCTGGACACACAGGTAGCATGGGGCCATCTCCAGGTATCCTGATGAATGTCTGGTCACTGGACCCAGATGGCTCCTGAGGACATAGTGAGGCTGGTGACTTTGCACAGTCCCTCCCTCACTCAAATCCAAGTCAATTGCAAATCATGGCATCGTCTCCTGATGTCATGGTCCTCTTCAAGAAGGAAGGACAAACAACAACCACCCTGACTCCTCCAACCTTACTCCTTACTCCCCCGCAGCCTCCCCACCATGGGAGTGAGAGTAGATTTACCTGGCAATTCAGGATGTCATATAATAGGTCATTTTTCTGGGCCAGATGACTCAGGAGTCGAACTGCTTGCACCTGAAAGTGGAGGGGAGAATATCACCTAAGGCAGCTAGGGTGGAGCAGTGGATAGGGCACTGAACCTAATGTTCAGGAAGCTCTGAGTTCCAGTTCTGCCGCAGATACTTACTGACTGTGTGACCTTAGGCAAGCCACTTAACCTCTTCATACCTCAGTTTCCTTATTTGTAAAATGGCAATAATAATCATACCCTCTTACAGTGTTGTTGTGAGGATAAAACAAGATAATAGTAAAGTGCTTTGCAAGTATTAAAATACTATATTATTATCGTAGCAAAATGATTGATTTAGATCTGGAAGGACCTCAGAGTCCATCGAATCCAATTCTCTCATTTTACAGATGAGGAAAATGAGGCTCAAAGAGTTTTAAATCATTTGCCCAAGTTTCCAGAGCTAGTGACAAGACACAAATTTGGACCCAGGTCCTCTTAGCTCCAAAGTCAGTGCTCTGAGAAAGGGAGCTGCACCTGAGTGTGAGATTTGGGGGTGCAGGGTGGGCAGAGGGAGCTGGAGCAAGTGAAACCAGAAGTGACTCAGTTTACAATTGAAGAAAAGGCATCATGGGTAGGTGGGGACTATGTCACAAGCGAATGCCTGTCTAGGTGTGCTGTGGGGGAGGGGCTGACTAATGGAGAAAGATGTCACTCATGACTGCTGTCCTCAGGTACCTGGGCCAGTATGCTGTCTGTCTGCAAGATCTCCATGAGGGAAGGCATCACCCGACGGAGCTGTGGGTGAGCAAAGTCAGGCAACAGCAATCCATTGAGTAGCCTCAAGCCCGCAATGTGCAACTCCGAATCCCACACAGTGGAGATCAGTTCCAGGACTTTGATGGAATGCTCCTGGAGAAGAGGAAGAAAGAGGAGTCTGACTCTGAGATCAGATTTTTCCAGCCCTGGATGCCTTCAGTGCCATCCCTCCCCAAGTCATCACTTTGCACTCCTCTACCCAAGCCAAAGTTCTTGAGAATATCCAATCCACCAGTCTCCTATAAATTGAGTCCAGTGGGACCAAAATGCCTAGGCTAGGAGGTATTACTGAGAAAGGTGAGATTAACGTAAGACTACAGAAACTGGGAGAGAGAGGAGCTAAGGCTCAAATGGATGAGCAACCCCCACTGGGGTCATTCTTCCCAATCTCCCAAGGAGAAGGAGAACTTAATATTTAAAACCCTTAAAATGGGTGTTAAAAATCTTTTATGTGTAATTGGAAAACATTAAACAAAATAAATAAAAAAAATTTTTAAAAAGAATTTATAGTCCAAAATGGAGTATAATAACACAGACCATTTAAATTAATAAAAAGATATTTATTCAGTGATCACATGCTCAACTGTGAGGGAATACTAAGGGCTATAAGGTAGTCCTAGTCCAACTGGGGAAGCAAGACACACATACATGAAATAGATCATAACCCAAGGCAATGTATTCTAGGTGGCAAATGTGACTACCCACCCTAAGTCCCTCAGAGAGATCAATAAGGGATGACGTGGGCAGAGAAGTGAAATTTAGACTACTACTTGAAAGATGAGTAAGCAGAAGAGAAGCATAGATCTACAAAGACCAGCAAGTCCAACCCCCTCATTTTAGAGCTAATAAGCTGGGGCCCAGGGTAGCTAAGTGATTTACCCATGGTCACACAGGTGGTAAGAGGCAAGATTTGAAGTCAGGTCATCTGTCTCCTGAGTGTTTCCATTGTATCACATTGCCACATACACCGCCCCCAGTTAGATAAGCAGAGAATAAGAGGTTCACCCCTGTACATCACCACCAAATTTTGGATCCAGACTTGTGTGAGATCTCATTGGTAAAGGGAATTCACCTTGAGAAAAATCTCCCTACCAATGCAGAAGACCAAATATTTAGCAATTTGCTCTCAGTGAATTGCCTGGAGGCACTCAGAGGTTAAATGACTTGCCCAGGGCCACACATAATTTGTATGTGTTAGAGGCAGGATAGAACCCAAGTCTTCCTGAAACTGAAATCAGCTCTCTAACCATTAGTCCACACTGCCATTCACTGCCAAATTAATCTTCCTAAAACACTGCTTTCATCTTGTCACTTACCTGCTCAAAAACTCAGTAAAATCCCCCAGTCCTATCAAGATACATTCTAAACTCATCAACCTGGCATTCAAAGCCCAGAAATTTTTGAACCCTACTTCTCTATAAAACGTTGTTGTTCAGTTCTTTCTGTCTTTTCATGGCCCTGTTTGGGGTTTTCTTTTTTCTTTTTTCTTTTTTTTATGGAGCAACATCTTTTTTTTTTTTCCTGTTTGGGGTTTTCTTGGTGAAGATACTGGAGAGGATTGCTATTTCCTTCCCCAGTTCCTTTTACAGATGAGGAAACTAAGGCAAACAGGGTTAAGTCACTTGCCTAGAGTCATACAGCTAGTAGGTATCTGAGGTCAGATTTGAACTCAAGAAGATTAGGTTTATTAATAGAATTCTGTATAGAGATGCACATTAAAAGTCATTAGTCTGTGGAAAAGCAGGTACTAGATGTAAATGATTTATGTTTAGTGCTTTTTAAAGAAATTATACCTTTTATCTTTAAATGGGATTGCCTCCCCTATTTCCTACTCCTCCCTCAGCCCAACCTCTTAACCCATATTCAGGGGAAGAGGAGAAGGCTCTTAGAAACTGTGACTTCTACAGTGTGGGAGAGCTTTGCCATATATATATGTATATATATGTATATGTATGTATATGTATGTATGTATATATACACACACACCTATACATATATATATGTATGTATATATACATATACATATATATATATATACATACTTTTTTAAGCATGGGAGAGAGGACAAAAGGAACTGCATTATAAAGTACCCAATAATATTCACACCCAATAATATTCACACTCCAATAAAAATGTAGTTAAATTCAATATTTTTGCCTTGCTTTTGCATAATTGTATTCCCTTATTTCATAATGTGCCTTGTTCCCTAATTGTGTGAAAATGTAGAGAGATATATTCAATACTATTAAAAATGTATTCATTATACTGCTAGATTAAGTTATCCAATTACTGAATCACTCTCTTGCTAGTAAACAATTGTAATGGCTTAGGATGGTGGTCATGAGGCCATTGTAAATTTTATTTCATTTACATGTTTCTATTAAGTTTACTGAAACCTTAATAAAATATTTTTATATAATAATAAAATAATAAAATATTTTTTTAAAAAAAGATTAGGCTTCCTGCCTCCAGACCTAGCACTCTTATCCATTGTACCACCTAGTTGCCCAATCCATAAAACATTTTACCCCACTACTTTTTGACATATACCTTAAGATGTAGGTAGGTGCTGATATCTGGAGTTCTCATCCAGCCCTCCCTCTCCATCAGCAAAGTCACCATCCCCATCATGGTGGCCCTTATTCCACCCTCCCTGAACATAAGTCTCTCTTACACTGTTCTAGGAATCAAAAGAGCTGGATTCCAATCCTGACTTTGACACTAGTTCATTGAGAGTCCTCAGCCAAAACAATGGGTAGCATTTGTCTCAGCTTCCTCACATTTATAATGAAAGGACTGGAGAAGATGGCCCTGGAAATCCCTTCCAACAGACATTCTGTCATTCTGTTCACTCCCCTACTCCTCGAATATTTCCTTTCTGCCCTCTCCACTTATCCAAGTTTTAACCATTCCTTCAAGTTTTTACTCACATCCATGAAGCCTCTCTTGAGTATACCAGTCCATTCTGATCTTACACTTCTCTGAACTCCCCTACTATGTGCAATCTGTACCAATAGATCAGCCAACATTTAACTAAGAGCATTCTGGTTCCCAACCTGTCAGCAGAGGCCTTGGTGAGAGCAAGGGGTCAAGTTCATATGTTCTGGCCTTATTTTAATGTCCAGAAAATACACCCTGTGATTTGGAATGATAAATATGCAAACATACCTTTCCTAGATTGAGTTGTGTGTGTGTTTGTCCTTCATTGCCAAAGAAGAACATGCCATCAGAGAAATGATGACATGACTTGCACTTGACTTTGATTTGAGTGAGGGAGGTCACCAGCCTCACTTCTCTTCCAGAGGCATCTGAATCCAGTGACCAGATATTCATCAGGATGACTGCAGATGACCCAGGAAGAGGCAATTGGCATTAAGGTCACACAGCTAGTGAGTGTCAAGTGTCTGAGGTGAGATTTGAATTCAGGGCCTCCTGACTTCTGCACTGGTGCTCTATCCACTGCACCATCTAGCTGCCCCATAGATTGAGTAAATAATACAAATACACTTGTATATGTGGTAGTTAGGTGGCACAGTTGATAGAGTACCCATGCCTGAAGGCAGGAAGATTCATTTTCTTGAGTTCAAATCTGGCCTCAGATACTTACTAGCTGTGTGACCCTGGGTAAGTCACTTAACCCTGCTTGCCTCAGTTTCCTTATCTATAAAATGAGCTGGAGAAGGAAATGACAAACCACTTCAGTATCTTTGCCAAGAAAACCTCAAATGATTTGAATAACAGAGAGTCAGACACAAATGAGACAACTGAACAACAAAAAAGTATGGACATTTTCCTAACATATGTCAATACTGCTGTGGTAAATAAAATTCAAATTAATTTAAAAGTGTTGAGAGGCAGGGATGGTGCAATGGAAAGGCTTTGTAATCAAGAGAAAATAGACTTTAATCCTGGCTCTACCTCTTACTGGCTGTGTGACATTGGGCGCCTATACTAAGATCCCTACCTGTTCTAAACATAGAAGTCATTTAACCTCTCTGGGCCTCAGTCTCCTCATCTGTAAAATAAAGGAGTTGGATTTGGTGGTCCCAATATTAGATCTATAGTATCTTTTTGCCAATAAGTATTTTCTCAATTAACGGATATGGGCAGGGTATTTTAATGTATTTAAAGTAAATGTAATTTAATAAAGGTATATTAATGGAAATGAGTAGGACAGCTGAGTGGAACAGCGGGTAGAGTGCTAGGCCTGGAGTAAGGAAGTCTTATCTCCCTTAGTTCCAATTTGACCTCAGACTCTTACTAGTTGAGTGACCTTGGGAGAATCATTTAACCCTGTTTGCCTCAGTTTCCTCATCTGCAAGATGAGCCAGAGAAGGAAATGGCAAACACTTTATTATCTTTGCCAAGAAAATCCCGAAAGGGTCTCCAAGAGTTGACCCTGACTGAAAGAAATGAACTGAGCTATCATGAGTAGTGCATGTGAAAGATTTCTATAATAGTGCAAAAGTCTGAAGACCACTTAACCAGGCCTTCCTATTTACTGTTTGTTTCATTAACTTATATCCCATCTCCCTCAAGTGCTCTTAGCAAAAAACGTGTCTTTGATTTCATCTGTGTTTCTCACAGGCCCTCACACAATGCCAAGCATACATGCAGGCTGGAAAAACCCTTGTTGAGCTGAATTTAATATCCTGGAGATGGGTTAAACATGCATGACTCATACACATGCTCGGTATTTCCAGTCTTTCCTCACCGGATATCCATGCTGCCATTCGGAGCCATCACCCAGCCTTCCTTCTCCACTAGCAAAGTTCCCATCCCCATCATGGTGGTCCTTCTTCACCCTCCCTGAATGTTGCCAGCCTTAAGCCCAGGTTCCAGGGCCTAAGGAACTCATAGCTTTTATCAGGGCTACAGAGCTTTTTACTACAGCTAAAGGGGTGGACGGCTTGTATATATCTATAGCGTTCATTTAAGCAAGCCAGGCCTCCAAGCATTCAGGGGATTCAGAGTCTCCCTTGCCTTGCTCACCCTCCCCTAGACTGCCCTTTTATCACTTGCCCCTGGCTTCACCTGGATCTTAAGCCTGAACTTCCGTATACCAGAAAAAGCCTTCAGAGCATTGAGAGCTTGGATTTTGACACTGTTGTCCTTGTCATCGAGCAGGGAACCCACCAACCTGATGTCTTCAAAGGTGCAGGTAGAGGCCTGTATGGGGTGAAAGGTGGGAGGGACATGGAAGGAGGAGGAGAGAAAAGGGAGCCCTGGGGCCACTCGCTTCCCTAACATCAAGACTGGGGACAAAAAAATGAACCCCTGCCCCTCACCTCCTGCCACTCAAAGGGTTCTTAACCACCGCCCCCACCACCTTGGTTTCCTGGAATGTGGTCCCAGATGGTATCAGTTCAATGGCCAGAAGGATCCTGGCCCCATCCACTCCCAGGCAGTTAGGGGTTGGGGGGGATGAGAGCTTTCTCCCTCCCTCCTTCTCTCTCCCTCTGCCCATCATCCGCTCCCTGGGCCACTCCTCACTTCAGCTTCCAACAAGTAGACACACCGGGTGATGCTGTGAAGGATCATGCCCTTGGAGTACTCATCTTGTTTGTTTTCCAGTGAGTTGAGAAGCCTTCGAAGTTCTCCAGAGTCCTTTCCATGCCGCTCTCGCTCAATGGCTAGGCCTAAGCAGTGCCCACCCCACCCCCAATCCCAGGGCCCAGGATGAGTGAGGGATTGAAGAGTGACCAAGGAAAGGGGGACTGCACTTGGGATCTGAGCAAGGAAGGGGAAACCCTGACTTTTCTGGTAGAGGAAACTCCCCTTCAGTGTCTGCCCCAAAGTCTGCAGACAACATAGGTGAGAATTTAGGTGGAGAGGTTCCTGAGCAGTGGCTGATGCCAAATTTAATGCACTTTCCAGAAATCTCAGTAAAACTCAAACTGGGCACAGAGGGAGGGTGGCACATATTAGGTGGCCCCCAGTTTGGAGATCTACCAGGTCATGCTTTGAGATCTCCTTGGTGATTTGACTCTAGTCACTGGGGACCCCTGCCCAGCCCTTTCTATGATCACTTGTGCTTAGGGGGGCTGGAGGGCAGATACCAGCAAAGATTGGGGGTGGACTTGGAGGAGTCACTCTGGTCATCTCCCTGTGTAGGAGTTGCTTGTGTTTGGAGGTTGCCCTTGGGACAGAACCATCTCCCAGGAGCCCCAAGAACTCACGGGCAATGCAGACGGGTGACGATGTTGAGCAGGATGAATGACTGCTCATGCCAGCCTTGATGGCCTTGTAAAGCAGGTAGATGGCACCTGCCCCTGTGGCCAGACCCACCACACCCTTTCGGAGTCTAAAGTCCATGAGATCCATGCTTGCCAGCTCCCCCTCAGGTGGGGAGCTTGGACCACAGGCACCCCAGGCAGAGGCTTCCAGAATTGGAACCTCCAATAAGACCTAGAACTCAAGGAACCAAAATCAGAACCTGGAACTCAGGAAACAAAGGGAACTAGGGGAGGGTCTCCCTGAGTGGACAAGAAATCTTGGCATAGAGATGAGGGAAACCAAAGGGTCAGGGGGAAAGAAGTAGAGTCAACTAGGATCCAATGGACTAGATAGACCCATGGAAATCTTAAAGACACAACACACACTGACTCGCACCTGTATGACCTTGGCAAGTAATTTCCCTTTCCTGGACCTCAGTTTCCTTCTCTGTAAGATAAGGGATGTGGAGTAGATGATCTCTATCAGGGTCCTTCCCAGCTCCAGGTCCTGTTAATCAATCTCACTTTTAGAAATTGATCGGGCTTTGGTCGGGTCATTTCTTCCCATCCAATGCCATTAGAGGGCAGCAGAGTGCCATCGGCTCTTGGTTGTCCTCCTCCGCTACTCACACCCAGGAGATCCATCCGGATGTGGGGAGACAGAGTAAGGGGGTGACGCGGGGAGGGAGCCCTGGGGCCAGTCCTGGGTTCCTTCAGTTAGCCTTTCGGTTTTGTCCTTCCCTCCTCCCCTCCCTGGCCCGCCATTGTAGCACGGTGCAAGAAGAGGACCTCTCCCAGAGTGTTTAGGGAAGCAGAGGGAGAGACGACAGAGTTGGCTCGGGAGCACTGGGTAAAGTTTGGTCGCCAGTTTAAACTGGAGCGCGTCTTTCCCATTAGGATGGTAGGAGGCAGGAAACAAAAAGCTCTGAGCATCCCTAACCCGCCGACCAACAGAGGCTTCTGGGGATGGGTAGGGGACAGAGAGAACGTAAGATCAGAGATTTAGGGTTGGAAGGTCCCTTAGAAGTCATTTAGTCCAACCCTTTCAATTATAAAGGAAGACACTGAAGTCCAAAGGGGGCAAGCATAGTTATGATTTATAGAGGTTTACAAGAGCATCTAAGGGGCATGGGGATAGAGAGCCAGATCTGGAGTCAGAAAGACCTGAATTCAAATCCAATCTCAGCCATTTACTAGCTGTGTGATCCTGGGCAAGTCCCTTAACCCTGTTTGCCTCAGTTTCCTCATCTGTAAATGGACTGGAAAAAGAAATGACAAACCACTCCAGTATCTTTGCAAAATAAATAAATAAAACACCCAAATGGGGTCAAGAAAAGTCAGAGAATACTCAACACCAATAACAGGTTTGCAAAGGCCCTGCATATGTTATCCTCACACAGCACTGTGAGGTAGGTACTATTATTTTCCCCATTTTACAGATGAGAAAAACTGAGGTTAAGTGATTCGCCCAGGGTTAGACAATTAAGAAGCATCTGAAACTCAAACTGAGCTCTCCCCAATTCCAGGTCTA
The DNA here is from genome assembly GCA_023548195.1 of Bettongia penicillata ogilbyi. Taxonomy (NCBI): domain Eukaryota; kingdom Metazoa; phylum Chordata; class Mammalia; order Diprotodontia; family Potoroidae; genus Bettongia; species Bettongia penicillata. Next base: position 7,398,184 of record JAJHZJ010000131.1, read on the forward strand.
CCACTCTCTCCACTATAATACCAAGGTTCAGTGGCTTACCCAAGGTCAAACCAGTTGTTGGCAGTTATAAACCAGTGGGACAGACCACACTGACAGGCCTGAGTCAAGTAAGCCCCAGTCTTTCAGTAATAGTTCTCACGGCCATACAGTAAAGGATCAAAAAATTTCCAGGAGATTTCACTCTGTTACTTCCAATTCAACAAACATTTATTAAGTACATCCTATTGTATAAGACACATGTTAAATAGAGATTGCTTTGTTGTTTGGTCATTTCAATAGTGTCTGACTCTTCATGATGCCATTTGGGGTTTTCTTGGGCAGAGATTCTGGAGTGGTTTGCCATTTCCTTTTCCAGTTCATCTGGCAAATGAGGAAACTGAGGCAAACAGATGTAAGGGACTTGCCCAGAGTCACACTACTAGTAAGTGTCTGAGGTTGGATTTGAACTTGGGGGAGTTGAGTCTTCCTGCCTGCACTGAACCACCTAGCTGCTTCTAGACAGGAGATAGGAAATCATAATGAAAAAATCTCCCCTAACCTCAAGGAGCTCCTATTCTACCAGGGAGGAACAACATGGGATCATAAATCATAAACTGGCAGGGGACATTGGAAGCCATTTTGTCCAATCCCCTCATTACACAGATGAGAGAGAAGTGATCTATCCAAAGTCACACAGCCAGCAAGTGGGAACTGAATGCAAGTCCTCTATCACCAAGTCTAAAATACATTCCACTGTGCTATTCTACATGGGCACTTCAAAACAGATGCCTGTACAAAGATGAGGGCTTGAGGGAAGGGGCAGTAGCACTGGGGGATCAAGGAAGGTCCCCCACAGAAGACAGCACCTGAGCTGAGTCTTGAAGTAGGTTAGAGATTCTAGGGTGCTGAAGTGAAGAGGGAGGGCATTCCAGGCCAGGGGAACAGCCTGTGCAAAGTCATGGAGGGGGGAAATGGACTGCCAAGTTCAGGGAACAGAATGTAGGCCAATTTGGCTGGAACATAGCGTCCATGAAGGGGAATAATATGCAATAAGCCTGGAAAGGTAGGCTGGAGCCAGACTGTGAAGAGCTTTAAAGTCTTATGTGTTACAAGGGAGGCTCAGAGCTTCGGGTGGACAGTAACACACTGTTCCTGAAATTTTCAAATGCAGTCCAACTCTGTCTCCTCCACCCTACACCCCAATGTCCCTGTGATTCCCACATTCCCACCCACTTCTCCCCCCCCCCCACCCCCCCACCTCTTTTTTTTTTTTTTGCTAACCACTAGACAGAGACTCTGGGAAGTAGCCAGTGACAGAAAAGGGGCAAATGCCTGAGGCATTTATCAGCAATTACCCCCATAAACCCTACAGTTTCCACCCCCTCCACATTACCAGAGTGAAAGGAAGGATCTTCTTTTTTTAATCTATAAGCCCTTCAGGATATACTTATGGGACATCTTTCCCTCTTCATCTTCATTTTAACCAAACTTCATTTGTGTAATAGTTTCCATTTCAATATAATTAAATCACTTTCCCCATGACAGCCTTGGGAGGTAGGAAGTCAGTGTTATTATCCCCATTTTACAGAGGGGGAAACTGACACCTAGGCAGATGAAGTAATTTAGGCAAAGTCAGAAAGCAAGTTATCTGGGAGAGAGAGAGAGAGAGAGAGAGAGAGAGAGAGAGAGAGAGAGAGAGAGAGAGAGAGAGAGAGAGAGAGCTTAATAAACGCTTGTTGACAAATTAAATTGGAAGCAAGATAAGCACTCAGGCTCTCTAACCCCCAATCCAGCATTTTCAGTGTACCACTGTTGTATAAAGTTTGAATTTGTTGTGTGGTGGGAGTCCTCCCCCCCCCCTTCAGGTATGTCCCTGACTGGAAGACTTTACAGCATTCAGCTCCCAGAAGGCTCTTGGAGCCTTCTCTTCTCTGAACCTATCTATTTTTACTGGGTCATGTCCATGCCTCTGCTCAGAACTCATATACCTTTAACCTTGGGGAGCTTGGAAGAATCTTGAACGGTAGATTCTAAGGCAACTCAGACTGACAGAAAGTAACCACACAGCTCCTCAAATGAGGCTTCCATAAAGTCTAATTGGGTCTGTTTTCTTTTTAACAGAACAGCCCCACTAGACTATGACTCTCTTTGTCTATGACGTCCTTTTGTGTGTTCCTTGTTCCTTAACTCAAATCCAGTCTCCAGACCCCATACTTTCATAACTATGGCAGTTAGCTGTTCAATTCCCTTGATCAAAATCAGCAGATTTTGACAGATGGCAGGGAGAATTAACCAATTTACCGGTTGGGGTAGTGGAGTCAGAAGACGTGGGTTGCAATCCACCGCCAAAGCTTACTACTAAGGTATTCCCCTGTCAGTCTTTGAAAACTGCTTAATTTTACTAAAACTCAGGTTCATCTGTGGAACGGATATAATAATATACTCTTCTTCAGCCTTAGATATCAAAGGATCAGAGTTCTAAAGCTGAAAGGGACCTTGGACAGGTCTAATCCCCTCCATTTACAGATGAGGAAACTGAGAGTCGCCCAAAATGAAGAGCAATTAAGCAGCAGAACCGGATGAGCCGCTGGCATATGCCTTTCAACTCAACAACCTCCTTTCCCAGGGAACCCAGACTTTGAGGCCGGCCTTGTAGCTTTTTCTCCTTCCAAAGAAAGGAGGAGGCAGGATGGGGAAACCGGGAGGCGGCAGCTACGGACTGCGAGCCGCAGGGGACGGAGGAGTGAGCGCAGAGGTGGGGGAAGGAGCCTCCAGCGAGAGCAGAGCCGAGGGTGTGGTGTGGCCTGTGCAGAAGGGGCGGAGGGCGGGGGGCGGCCTCGGAGGGGCATCTCGGGGGCTCCGGGGCCTCCCGCCTTCCCCTCCCAGCCCCCTCCATCTCTCAGTCGCCGCCACCCCCCAGTCTCTGTCTACCTCCGCCTCCGCGCCCCCTCCTCCCTCCAGCGCTGTATCCGGCGACGGGCACAGGATGTTCTGTCTCTCTGTGCTCACCACCCCCCTCCCGCCCCCGCTCTCACACTTTCTCTTTCGTCCCCTCCGCCTTCCCCCCTTCACTGGATCCCATCCCCCTCGCCCAGTTCCCTTCACCTTGTTTAACTCCTTCCACTCTGCCCTCCATCCCCTCGGGAGGAAGGGATTCGGGGGCCTGGGGTGGGGAGTGGGCGAAAGGGAGCCAGGCGGGCAGGGCACCCCTCCCTACCACCCCCATCCGTACACACCCCACTCCCACTCCCAGTCGGCTAGGCTTTGAGGCCCGAAGAGGAAACTCGAGTGTCCCCAGTGCTAGGGCGTGTTCGGGGTGTGTCACCAGAGTTTGTAGCTCGTGCCTCAATTAGGGCTGGGGTTTGGAGCATGGTTTCTGTGGTTAGGGGCGCTTCGGGGACAGTTTGGTTCCAGTAAGTCTGCCGACCTGGAGAGGGGAGGTGGGGGTGGGTGGGACGGGGAAGGGTTCCCAAATCCAATCTCCCCCAGAATCCAACTCTACCCACCCCGTCACCTCAATTTTCATTGGTTCATTGGATTTAGACATAGTTGAGAATTTAGTAATTTCCATTTCAGGAAACTGAGGCCCATGGAAGGGGAAGTGGCTTCAGGAAGCAAAAATGATGGTATGTGTATTTCGGGTTACATACAGTTATCCTGACTACAAACATTTCCTCATTTCTTCTCACCGCACTCCTGTGAGACAGGTGCTTTAGGTTTTAATATTCCCATTTCACAGATGAGGAAACCAAGGCAATAAGCAATCACAACGGGTCTATCCCAGCGGAGACAGCAATTAAACCCAGGCTTTCTTCCTACAGCAGCTGTGGCCGGGTCATCCTACACCACAGTGTAATTAATAGGAAGGGGCCCTTAAGTAGGCCAGCCCAGGGAAGTACAGCAGACCACCCCCACCCCCAGTGTCTCAAGTGAATGACTGGGCTGGGGAGAGGCTGAAGTGAGGTGGGGAAAGGAACTTTCTTAGAAAGGGAGGATGGAGAAAGGTCCCACCCCTCCTTCTGACCTCACTGTTGTCACGGCAACCTCTAGAGGGTGGGGGTAGGGGACCTAGAGTGGAAAGTGGGAGGGAATCCAGTATAGATGAGAGGCTGAAAGTTCCAAACCAGAGGACACCTTTCTCCTGCACTTTTCTACTCCTTACTGCTGCGGGGATATTGAGGCAGGGACTGAGTGCCCGGAAGGTTGACGTGGGAATCATATTCCAGAAGTCCATGCCACGATTGTAAGGGATCAGATTACTGAGGAAGAAGTAAGCTTTTATTCGTTGTGCCCCTCCCTCTGTAACTCCTAGGCAAAGTTTTCTGTCCAAAAACAGAGATAGAGAACTGAGGGTAACTCCCACCAGGATCAGAGGCCAGCAGGAGCAGAGTTCAATATGGTCTTCAGAACTCAAGGTCATAGTGAGGGGGTCCGATTGGGTCCTGTCTGTCCTGCGATGGCTGGAGGAATAGAGGGTCAAGAGGCTGACTCACAAACTTGTTTTCCCTCCCAAGGCCCTTGGGAGGCCCATGTATACCAGTTAGGGTGGTGTGTTTCTCTCCGTCCAATGATGTACAGAAGGGGGTAATAGTTTTTCCCATCTATTAAAGATTGAACCCTAATAAGTTTTCATCTACCACTTGGTAGTCCAGCATTAGCGGTATCTGTGGAATGAGCACCTTCTTTGTCCTCAGCTCCTCAAAGAACTTATAGTCTAATGAGAAAATGAAATCCAGATAATGCTGTAATAAAATTCTGTCCAAGGAATCTAAAAACTGAACTGAGCTGTGATAGTTTACAATAATAGAAAGAAAAGAAAGAGCACCACATAGAAGCCAGGGAATCGATCCCTAAGCAGTGGCTCAGGATGGATCAGTCCTTACCTGATACATCTCCAAGCTGGTTTCTGCTCCTATTCCTCACCATTCCCCCCCACCACCACCACCACAGTAGGCTTCGATCCCTCCCCCCACCCCTACTTTGCTAGGATTCTCAATGGAGAGGATTATTGCTGGTGTCCTGTCACCCCAATGGAGGGGACTTGACTGCCCCCTCTTAGCTCAGACACTTCACTGTCAGCAGTTTTCCCTTACAAGGAGATGAAATCTGTTTCTCTGAAAATGTTACTCTTTGCTCCTCGCTCTGCCCTCTGGGGCAAGCAGATCTTCCACATGACAACCCTTCAAATATGGAAAGACAGTTCTCAGATCCCTTCCCTAAATCTCTTCTCCAGGCTATGCTTCATGAGTTTCTTCCACTGGTCCTCGAGCGCCTGGTTTCCAGTCCTCTCGGCATCCTGGTCATCCTGTTTTGGATATGGTCCAGTGTGTCTTTGTTTTTCCTAAATATGCCTCCCAGAACTGAACATAAGACTTCAGATGTGGTCTGACCAAAGTCGAGGACAGCAAGACTATCACCTCCCATGTTCAGAACACTCTGCCTCTCTCAACGCAGCCTGGGATCACATTAGATGTTTTTGGCTGCCACATCATATTGTTGACTCACGCTGAGCTTACAGTACTCCGACACCCCCAGATTTTTTCACATGAACTGCTGTCTAGCCATGCCTTCTTTATCCTGTACTTGTGCAGCTGGTTTTTTTAATCCAAGTGTAAGGGTAGATACGTATGTGTATGTGTGTTGCATAATGTGTGTATCTATATATCCATATATGTATATATTCATATATAGATACATGAATATGTATTTATGAATACACATACATGTATATCTATTAAATTTTATCCTCAGAATCATCCCATACTTATAGCCTGTCAGAAGCTTTTTAGATTCTTACTTTGCCATTCGTGTTAAACTATACTTCTTAGTTTTATGCCATCTATAGATCTGATTAAACATATCATCTGTGCCTTCACTTGAATCAATCAATCATTCAGTCAGTAAACATTTATGAAGTTCCAACTATATGCTAGGAGCTGTGCAAAGCACTTCAGATACAAAGAAAGACCAAATTTAAAAAAAAAAGTCCCTGTTCTCAAAGATCTCACAGTCTTAGTAAAAGAAATGACATGCAAATAACCATGTACAAGTAGAATATCAAATTGGAGATAATCAACAGAGGGAAGATAATAGTTTTAAAGGGGATCATGAAAGGCTTCTTGTAGATGGTGGGACTTCAGCTGAAACCTAAAGGAATTCAGGGAAACAAGGAAGTGAGCATAAGAAGTGGATTCCAGGCCTAGGGCCGGGCCGGGGGAGAGTTGGAACATTGTGTTCCAGGTACGTGATGAAGTCCGTATCACTGGGACACAGGGGTGCTGGGGTGCAAAGTGTAAGAAGACTCTGGAGGGCTTGAAAAACTGAACAGAGGGTTTTATATTTAATTCCTAGAGGAAATAATGAGGAGTTGATGAAATAGTGGAAGAGTTGGGTAATACGATGAGACTTGCACTTTAGGGATATCAGTTTGATCAAATAGAAGAAAGCCAAGCTTAGTTCCCTGGGGCTTTCCATCACAGACTCTCCAGACTGATATCCATCCATTAATAATTTCTCTTTTGGTCAGACTAGTTAGCTTATTCTGAATCTATTTCGCTGTACCCTCTATCCTCTTGCCCTGCTTCCCCCAAATTCTCCCTATGGATATCATAAGAGACTTTGATTAAGACTTTTGAGGCTTCTTGACCTTGATGGGAAACTTATGAATGAGTGAAGACCTGAGAGAAACAGTTTGTTATAGTAGAAAAAAACTGACCTAGCAGTAAAAGAGACTCAGTTTCTAGTCCTAGCCCTGCCACTAACTCATGTGATCCTCAGTCTCCTCTGCTATGGGGTGAGGGGGCCTTCTAGTTTTGTGATTCTGTGTTTGATTAGTTTCAGGGCATTTAAGTGTAACAACCCTGTGCTTTTCAGCTAACCCTCTTTCCTACTTCAAATAGCATCAAGATCTTTGTGTTAACGGATTAGAGAAGAAGAGACCTGAGAGTGGTGGTGAAAGTCATAGTGAAAGGTAGACATGGCTGTTCACTAGGACCAACTGTCAAATCAACTCCCCCGATCTGTGGTGGGTTAGATGTGACCAGACAAGGCCAGAGGATTCTGCTGATGACCAGTAAGTCAGATAGGGAAGCATTGGCTTTCCTGAGTTCTAGTTGTGAACTATCAACTGGATCCACACTCCTGTGACATGAAAAGATTCTGACCCCAGAGGACTTGCATTTATGACTGATGATGACTCATCCTAAGGGAAATGTGAATGGAACAAGGGGAAGTGTATGATTATACTCTTGCCTTCTCAAGGGAAGACTCACATCGTCCAGAACTCTTGAGTTCATATCTTAAGTCTAGGGGACTTCCAGGATCTAGGAGAATAGCAGGTTTGTAACTGTTTTATTATTATGCTTTATCTTATTATTATTTATATACTATTTACTTTCTTGAGTCTATGCTGAGCAAAAACACTGTAAGTAACCATTTCAGATATGTATTTATTTCCTTGGACAACTAATTCCATTATGCCAAGGTCACGTAACTAGTTCTCTTTGAAATATAGTATGGTCAAAAGGAGACAGGTTGGCCAGTGGCCAGGAACCTGAAATTAAATTCTAATTGTTAGGTCCTCAAATACACACAGCCCCAGATGACAAACGTCACTGCTCCCAAGAGAAATGACAGAACTGTAGATAAAAGGGGTTAGGGGGCTTTCCAATAACCACAAAGAACTTACTCAACTTACTTAACCACTTAGCACTTCTACTACAAAGAGGTATCTTGAATCTCCTCCACCTGCCTTTCAGACATCTTGAACGTCTGGTAATAATCTTAACCTCAACCTGTCCGTAACTGAGCTCAAAATGAAGTCAAAAAAAAGAAAAACCGAAGTTTTCTCCCAAAACACTACTCTCCTCCTACCTTCCCTACTCTTCCCAGTCCCTCGTGCTCCCCATCCTAGGAGTCATCCTCAACTTCTCACTATCTCTCACCCCTTCATATCCAATCTGTTGTCAAAGACTCAGTTTCACCTTTGCAACATCTCTGGAACACACCTCTAACACTGCCACCATTTTGGTGGCCTCATCACCTCCCTCCTGATACTTCTTTAATAGCCTACTGGTGGGTCTGCCTTCCTCAAGTCTCCCCCACCCTAATCCATTCAGCCACTAAATCAATTTTCTTAAAGCTCAGGTTTGACCAAGTCACCCCTACTACTCAATAAACTCCAATGACTCCCTATTGCCTCCAGTATCAAATACAAAGTGTTCTGCTTATCATTCAAACCTAGTCCCATCTTACCGTTCCATCCTTCTTATACCTTATTCCTTGACACATACTCTTTAATTCAAGTGCATTGGCTTCCTGGATGTTCCAAAAACACTTTCTCCATCTCTCAGCTCCAGGCATTTTTTCTGACTGTCCCCCATATCTGGAGTACTTTCCCTTCTCCATTTTGACTACTGACATTCCTGATTTCCTTTAAGTTCTAACTAAAATCCCATTTTCTACAAGCATCCTTCCCCAACTCCTCTTAATTCCAGCACCTTCCCTCTGTTAAATATATTTCCTATTTATCCTGTATTTAACTTGGTTGGTGTATGTTTATTTGCATGTTAGATTGTAAACAGCACTCAACACAATGCCTGGCATATAGTATTTTTGATTGATTCTTTGCTATGCACACTACAGGGGTAAGCATGTGATTCCCCACACCAAGTGGCTATCAGCACCAACAGGTGACTGAACAAACCACAGTAAGTCTGCTAAGAAACCGCCCAAAGGAACTGGCAAGAGAGTCAAGTTGGGAATTAGAGATTATCTTTGGGTTTCAGTTTCCTACTTTGTCAAAGGAAGGTTTTGGACTAGATGTTCTTTCAGCTAGAAAAAACAATGGAGTCAGAGAACCTGGGTTCAAATCCCAGTTCTGCCACTGGCTCTGTGAGAAATCATGAACAAATCATTCTCTGGGCTTCATCTGTAAAACTAGGACACAAGATTAGATTGTCTCTGAAGTTCCATGCAGCTCTGAATAAAATGATCCCACAATTCTAAATCTATGATAAGCATCTGTGATTTTGTGTACATGGAGGGTGGGTCAAAGGCAAACAAGGGAAAGAGAGTCACATATGCCTATGCCATGTATTCAGAACAGGATATAGCTCAAGTATAACCACTATTATTGCTGAGGGAGAGGAGGAGGAGGGGAAAGAGGAGGGGGAGGAGGAGGAGGAGAGGGACCACAGTATGAAGCCAATCTCAGAGGCCAGAGATGAGATAAAGCCCTACCATAGTCTCTGAGAATTGTCCTTCCTCCAGTCCCACCCTTTGAGGCCCACAAGCATGCCAGCACCTTTCCTGGAACTCAGCAGAGAAGGGAGCCCCTCCCTATCCAGCCTTGGCACCTCTCTGGGTACAGCATGTCCCCTGGGGCACCCTGCAGACACCCCAGCAGGCCTAGGTGTACCATAGGGCAGTTTCTTCCTCCTTATCCTTCTGTCAGCCCATGTGTGTCCTTGGCCTTGCCTTTGGCAGCTGAAAGACTTCTCTCTAGCAGCTAGCTTCTTTACCCCCTTGTTATGCTCAAAATGGTTCTGTCCTTCTGCCAGACCACAGAGAACTCCAGGGGCTGAGGGTGAGGGGAGGAGGGAAGTGGCAACATGAAAGTCCTCTGGGGTGTCACAACTCTTGGGCTCTTCGCTTGCCTTTGGAAGGGACCACGGACAAGTCAAAATGTAGATGTCTCTGCTCTTCCAAGTCCTCTCTATCTCTTTTTCCCCTCTAGGAGAATCCATAATCTGTGATCTGGGGAGGAAGAATCTCTAAAACAAGTGTAATCAGAAGACTGGGGGAATGGGGAGATAAAGGGGCCAGGTCTCCCTTATCGAGGATTTTTTTCCTTTTCTCAGGTCCAAATGAGTGCCCATTGAAAACAATCCTGCCCCACTCCTATCCCATTACTCAGAGAAACCCCTTTCTTATGCCCTATCTGTACCTCGTTCTCTTTTTCCAAATAAGAGGAACTGTGTGTCCTATCCTAGGTTCTGCCCACTCCCCAGCATTATCATCTCCACCCAAGCACAGCCCAGCTCTGACTGATGCAGATAGACCCAAATCTACGCTGACTCCCACCACTGTGTAGCCTTGGGTGGCCCAAAGCCTCCGATGGGCTGGTAAACAGGACTGGTGAGGAGTATGGGAGAAGAGGGTAAGGGGATGGTGGGGGCTGGGGACCACGGCCAGTACTTATGTGTTTTCCAGTCTGGGTGTGTGAACTTCTCCTTTCAGATAGGGAGTACTGTACATGCCTGAGGTGTCTGTAGGTACATACTATACTAGCACGAGAATTTGGGCGGGGGATGGGGGGGGCTGCCCTGGAGGCAGGGAGCCAGCCCCGGTGGGGAGGGAGGTGGGGGTTCGAGGGCGGACCTCCAGGGAGGTACCAGGCAATAGAGCCGATGAGGCTCCAGGGGGCCCAGGAACTTGCACCCATCAGCTCCGCCCGTAACTGCTGTGTGTATATTGGGTGTACGAGCTGAGCTGACCGCAGCCGGCAGGAGCGGTTTATCTGGTGAGCGAGCACACCCGCTTCCCCAGCTGCTGAGTCAGGCTGTTCTTGCACTCGCTCCCTGCTCGGTACATTGTGTTCCAGCCCTGGCTCCCTGGCCCCGAGCCCAGCTGCTCACATCAGCTTCTCACTTGTTTGTGTTCGCAGCTTGCACTGTGCCTGGCTCAGAGTACAGCCGCCCCCACGGCACTGTAGCCCTGAAGGGGGGAGTGAGGGGGGGAGTGGCAGGAGAGGAGTAGGGGAACAGAGGGTGGTGACAGGGGTGGGGGATGTGGAGAGGGGAGCCTGGGCACTCGGCCCACGAGGAAATTCTAACCCTGGCGGAGTAGTCCTGCCAGCCTTGTCTAAGGGCCAATTTGGGGAGGGGTAGATGAGAATTACAGGAGGTGCCCCACTTCTTTTCTCCTACCCATTTGACCTCAAGCTCTTGCCTCTCACTGGGAGATTCCCTTTCCCCCAATCCATCCCTACTCTCAGGTGGCAAGGAGCCCTTGGCATCATGGGGCCAAATGCCTGTTTCTATTAGATTAATACTGTTCGTAGGCTATGGGCAGAGCTTGGGGCAAGAACAGATGGGCCACAGACCAGTTGAGAGAAGGAGAGTCTGAGGACTTGAGTTCTAGGCCTGACTCCATTTGGCTATAATGCGCCTAATTATAGCCCATCTTCGTGACCATGGACCAGTCACTTTGCTTTTCAGGATCTCAGTTTCCTCACCTATAAAACATAAGAGTTGAGATAGACCTATGGTTCTTAACCATTTTTGTTTCATGGAGCTCTCGGATAGTCTAGTGAAACCTATGGACTCACTTTCAGAATAATTAAATATATTAAATAAAACACATAGGATTGCAAAGGAAACGAAATACACTGGAAAAACTATCAAATTCTTTAAAAAAGAAAGAAAAACAAGTTTACAGAGAGCAGTTAAGAGCCCCTACCTTAAATATCTTTAAGGTCCCTTCCAGCTCAATCTTTCCCTGATTCTACAAAGACTGCCTCCTTCCATCCATCCTCAACTCTCCCTGTGAATATTGGGAAGGGTATTTGGAGAGTTATGTTGGGGAAGGGAAGGCTGGGAGATCTTCAGTTTGAGACTGAAGAGACCTAGAATAATCGGATACAACAACACTGTAACTATCTCTGGGAAGTCAGATTGGGCAACAGTGGAGGGCTGAGTGATCATCTCAAGGCCTCTCATTTCTTTCCCTGCCATTCCTAAAATCCCCTTCAAAATTCTTGACTCATGGTCAATGTCTTCAGCCCAAATCCAAGTCATGGACTTCCTCCCTCTCTGCGGCACGGACAGAGGTTTGGAGAAGTGTCTGGCAGCTCAGATTCAGGCCCCCTAGAAGGATTTGGAAACACTCCCTTTCCCCTACCACTGGCCAGAAGAAAAGCTGGCAATTTTCATGGCTATAGAAAGGCTACTGTAAGTACAGCTATGCTAGAGTAGTCTCCACCTCTACACACACACCCAAATTACCCCACCCCCCCCTTGGCCTCCAGTTCAGATGGGCATTCCTAAAAACCCAGACATATCCATAGAGTGAGGCAGCACCAAATTTTTTCATCTTTCCCTGGGCTCTGGGCCAGAAAGCCTGGGGGTGGGGGGTGGGGGCAGAGGGAACGGTGTTGAACAAGAACTCAGTAATTAGGGGAAGAGTGCCCAGGACTTGGACTTCCTCACAGTTCATTTGCTCCGAACCAAGAAAATAAATCATCAAGTATCAATGAAGCACAAAACCACGTGCCCAACATTGCATTAGATACTGTGGGGATGCAGACTCAGGGTTCCTACCTTCAAGAAGCTCATGGTCTGTTGGAAGAGAGAGACAAAAATGTAAAAAGAAAAGGGTACCAGATTGGTTTATGGATGCAGGGAGGATGTAGGGAGAATGGTAAGAATAGGTTTCTGATAAAAGACTTTAGCCTAGGTCTTGAAAAATAAGATGGATTCAGCTTCCAGTGGTCAGCCACAGAAATCTCAGCTCTAACATCTTCCTGAGTGCCCCACCCTGCCTCCTGCACAACATTCTCAGTACACAGCACTGCCTTGTGTGCCTAGGTTACCTAAACCTAGGGGTTTTTTGTACTCTAAGGAACTTTAGAAATCATCTAGTTTGACCCCTTGATTTCACAGAAGAAGAAACTGATACTCCTAGAAAGGAAATAACTTGGCTAAGGTCACCCACAGCACACGGCAGAGGTAGAATTCAAACAAAAGATCAGTCACCCTTACTGTGGTATAAGTAAGTCACACTTACTCTGCCTCTGAGGACAGCGACCCTCATTTTTCTCCAGTTTGATCTGTGTTCCCAGCACCTTTCAGGGTACTATAGCTATATTAGGCTTTTTGGCATCATAGTATTTTAAGAAGGAAAGAAGAAAACAAGAACGTATTAAACACCTACCATGTTCCAGGCTCTGTGTTAAGCACTTTACAAATCTCATTTGATCCTCAAAACAACCCTGGGAGGTAGGTTGGTAGGTAGACTTTATATTATTATCTTCATTTTACAGTTGAGGAAATTGAGGCAGACAGTGGTTAAATGACTTGCCCAGGATCACACAGCTGGTAAGCATCTGAGACTATATTTGAGTCGAGGCCCAGTGGTCTATTCAGTTTAACTCTTTCTCAAATAGGAAGCCCCTCTGCATTATCCCTGCAAAGTGGTCATCAGTGTCTGCTCAGACACATCCAATAACTGAGAATAAAGGTAGTTTGGGACAGAGGATTGGCAGTTGAGAGAAACAGGAAAAAGCTTCATGTAGAAAGTAGTGTGTTAGCTTGAACCTCCCTAAAGGAAAGGATCCTAAGAATCAGAAGAAGGGTGACTGGTCTAAGACTTCTGTAAGAGGACAGGCAGTCCCAGGATGTGGGATAGCCAGTACAAAGGCTGTGCAAAGATGGCAGATGTATGAATGAGGAAGAGGCTGGGCTGGCAGATCATCACAGCCGCTCTAATTAATACATCTATTTGGAATTTCATTGGCCCTAGCTGATGTTTACTCACTTTCCCTTCCTCCGCGAACCATGAGTAGGCCTCCACTGCCTAGTTCATGGTTTGTCTCAATGCTGGAGCTCCATAGAGAACCCCAGGAGTCTGAATGTGCTAAGGGTGAACTGTGGGGGGTGGCGGTGAGAGAAGGAGAGAACATGTTCTCCAAGCTTGGAAAAAGAACAGCAGGACCTGCTTTGCCTGGGCCTGGAGTGGGGTGAGGGGAGGAGTCTCAGGTCATTCTAGCAAGAACCCTTGTTCACTGGCCACCCTGATCCAGTCCTCCCAACCCTGGAAAAGACTGGTACAGTTTGTTATGCTGGGGCCGGAATGTACTTTGTGTTTCATATGGCCCCTGTCCAGTACTGTGCCGGCCACTTTATATTTATCCTTTCCCAGCCCTAGACTCCATGGCATCCTGCTGTCAATCAGTCAAGCTTTCATCTGCCCACTATGGATCTGAGTCCTAGGCCCACGAAGGAGCAAGGATAGCCTTCCGATCCTCGTGGTTCTTCATTCTCCTCAGCAGCACAGTATAGGAGAAAGCTGCCAAAGTGGACACACCTCCTTATTCTCCCCCATCCCCCTACTCCCAAACTAGGAATCAGGCTACAAAAGAACAAAAGTTCATAGACTCTAATACCTTTTCTCACTTCGAACCCAGTATAGAACCAATCTCTGGGCCATCTAAGGATTACTCTGGGGCTTTGGGAGTGGAATCTCCAGCAAGATAGGGTGTTTGGACTTGGAATGAGGAAGACCTGAGTTTGAATTCTATCTCAGACTCACTACCTGGGTGACCCTAGACAAATCACTGAACCTCTCAGGCTCAGTTTCTTCATCTGTAAAATTAGGATGATAATAGCACCTATCTCAGAGAAGTGTTATAAAGATGAAATGGGATAATGTTACATAAAGTTCTATATAAATACAAATTTTAAAAAGCTACAACAACAATTACTACTACTTCTACTACTACTAGTACTATTACTACTGCTACTACTACTCATTGTTCTTTCTCTATGAATATAGTGTTTTATTTTGATTGTGATCTTTTGGCAGTTGGAAACTATTTATTTACAACTGAAGAAGCAGAGAATAGTGAGGGAAAATCTAGAAAATGTAGTATCACAGAGATCTGTAGGAAAGTGGCAAAAGATCGAAGCAGGGGGGTTGTCTTTAGTGCTGGGTCAGGAGACTTCTCCCATTAGACTCGAAGCTCCTTGGGGAAGGTATTGGTTTTGCTTTCTTTGTGTTACTAGCACTTAATCAATGCTTGTTGATTAAAGGATTGAGTCACTGACACCCAGGAGTGAGCTTCCTCTCTATGGTGAATAATGGCCCCACATCTGACTTCAAGGTGCTCCAGAGACTCAAGTCCCAACTACCTCTATCACCCCCAAAGTCCTATGTCCCTCGTTTTGCACTATCTCCTTCAAAGCCCAGCCTGGCCACCCAAACTGAATTTACCCAAAGTATAGTTATGACCATGGATATGGTCTCTTAGCTCATTTTCTAGCCCTTCTTAGGAGCCTGGGGACTTCCTTGAGCAACCCTAGACAATGAAGCCTGAGGCTCTATTTCAATCACCCTTGAAAAATGTGACTCAGAAGTCACTGTAACAGGGAAACTAGTTAAGATCTACCCATCCAAGAAGAGTCACATATTCATTCTGTTTGGAAGTCTTAAAATTGATTCAGTTACCTTTGTAATGATTTTTCAAATCATGACCCCAGGTGCTAGATCTACAAGTTTGTGGTTTCTCTTAACCAGGTCAACTTGATCCTCACAAATGGATGAATTCCTTCTCCTGCTTTTACTACCAACATCTGGGATTTAGAGACTACTTCATGTCCATTTTTCAGGCCCAAAAGACTACTTTTTCTTTTATTTCACCCCCCCCTCATCCTCTAATTTCTACTGGGCCTTTCCTCCAGGAATCATTTTTCCATATCAAGAGGAAGGGAAGGGAAGTAAACACCTGTTTGCCCATCTTTCCCTATCACGTCTTGAATGCATGAGGTCTAGAGCAATTGAGTGACCCATATTCACAATGTCAGTGGTGGAACTGGTACATTCAGGCTTTTTAAGTATTTGGACTGGGTTTGGCCTTTGATCTCATCCTAGATAGCTTAGATTCCTGTCTCCTCCTGCCCATTTCCTCCTTTCCTGTCTCCCCTCTCACCTCTCACCCAGAAACAAACTTGGCCTCCCTTGTGATATTGATCTAGGACTGTGATGCCAGAAATCTGATGTGTTTGGGTGGAGAGGCTAAGCCTGTTCACAGTGCCATGTCCTCAAGTTTATCAGCATCCTTCTAGAGTTACAGAGGCTTGCCTGTAATACTCAGGCTCACCAGGATGAAAGTAATAATGCTACTGAATATCCCTTACATTTATAGAACACTTTATATTTTTCTTTTTTTTCAGGATTAAAAATATATACATATATGTTGTTGAATTGTTTCAGTTGTGCCCAACTCTTTGTGACCTCATTTGGGGTTTTCATGGCAAAGATGCTAAAATGGTTTGCCATTTCCTTCTCCATCTCATTTTACACATGAGGAAACTGAGGCAAACAGGTTTAAGTGATCTGCCCAGGAGCACATCAAAGGTAAGTATCTGAGGCTGGATTTGAATTCATGAAGAGGAACCAGGCCCAGCACTCTATTCAATGGGCCACCTACCTGCCCTCATATGTGTATTTGTGTGTATGTATGTATATGTGTATATATACACATGTGTTTTATATATGCACATGCTATATATACATATATATACCTTTAATTTTTACATAACCTTCATTTCCAAATATACCCCTTTCTCCTTTCCTGCCCAAAGAGCTATGTCTTGTGATAGAGAATCAACAAGGAAGAAAGAGAAAAAAAACAATCCAGCAAAAGGAACTACTGTATCAACTGAATCTGACAGTATATACAGTGCTCTGCATTCATGGTCTACAAAGAGGAGAGGGATTGTCTCTTCTTCAGGGCCAAGCCTGGCCATTATAATTATGTAGCATTCCATTTTTATTTATTTTTTTTCATTCCTTCCATTTATGTTTCTGTAGTCATGTATACTATTTATCTGGTTCTGCTTATTTCACTGTATCAGTTCATATATCTTCCCAAACTTATCAGCATTCTTCATGTTCATTGTTTCTCATGGCAGTCACAGTAATATTCCATCACACAATGAGCATCTACGTTGTTTCTGTTTCTTTGCCACTACAAAAGTACTTTGTAGCTTTTCATACATATATCCATAATCTCACTGGATCCTCATAATATCCCTCTAGGTGGGGCAGATTCAAAGGATCACACATCTAGAGATGGAAGGGACCTCAGAGGTCATTTAGTCCAAACCTTCATCTTAAAAAAGAAAAAACTGAGGCCCAGAGAGGTTAAAAGTAATTTGTCCAAAACCATTTGGGTAGCAAGCATCAGAGGCAGGATTTGAATTCAGGACCTTTAATTTTAGAATAGGCATCTAGAGTGGATAAAATACTGGACCTGGAGTCAGGAAGACTTATTTTCCTGAGTTCAAATCTGGCCTCAGACACTTACTAGCTGTGTGACTTTGGGCAAGTCATTTAAACCTGTTTGCCTTAGTTTCCTCAACTGTAAAACGAGCTGGAGATGGAAATGGCAAACCAATCTAGTATCTTTAGTATAAAAACCCCAAAGGGGTCATGAAGAGTTAGTTACAGCTGAAAAAATGACTGAACAGTGACAAAAACTCTAGAGTAAATCTCCTTTCCTCTGGGTCATTCCTGCCTCCTACTCCTAGGAGTAAGCCTACACCAACTAATACTTAGCCAGCCCATGAGGATATGGCATATGGTCAGCAGATATCCTGTATTAGGCAAGACAGACTTAGATTTCGGTTTCCTTTCTTCTAAGTCTCTCCTTTTGTCCCCATTGAGATAAGGTTCCTTCCCTTCTTCCCTTCCCTCTTTCTTCTCAATACCCTATCTTCACTTCTCAGCTAGTCATATTTATGTATCAAGTTTCTCCCCTTACATTTTTCAGTCTTTTTTAATTTCTAGAAAAACTGCCAATTATTTTAATCAACCACTGTTAATAGTACCGCTATAAACTGGACCTGTGATTTCACTAATACAGAAAACTCCCAGGTAAGGTAGCAATGCAGTTAGAAACCTTCTCTCAATGTATTGTCTTAGAGGGTTGCCAAGGTCACTTAGAGCTGACATGATCCACAGAGTCAGTATGAGTCAAGAGACTCAGGTCTTCCAGGTTTTCAGTTTGGCTGTCTATGCCCTATGACATCAGGCCTCTCTAACTCTACCTACCATCCAACCTTAATAAAACTAACCCTGACAATTAACCTGTAGGGGACAATCCAAACCCCAAACTCCAGTTTCTGGCCCCAGGTACATCATGTTTGTCCCCAGTGTCTTACATTGGCCTCTGAAACTTGATCACTTTGATTATCAGGCTATAGAATGTATAAAAACAAGTCACTTCCTCCCACATGGGATTTCATATGTATGATAAAGGTGTTGAATAAAGTATATGCCCTTTTATTGCAAAATGGCTGAAAAATTATGGTATACGAATACCATGGATTAGTATTGTATAGTAAGAAATGGGGAATTTAGAGAAACCTGAGAAGATTTGCATGAACTAATGCAAACTGTTCTTAGGTAAAGCAGAACCAAGAGAATAATCTATACAATGACTACAACAGTGTGAATGAAAAGATTACCAAAAAGGAAGTAAAATTCTGAGTAATAGAAAAAAAAAAAGCTCCTAGAAAATATATAATGAAGCATATGTTCTTTGTGGCAGAGAAATGAGACACTACTGGGACAGAATGTTGTCTACATTGTCAGACAAGTTTTCTTTATCAGATGTGTCTACTCAATTGTTTTTCTTTTTCACAAGGAAAGGGGGGAGGGAGATTCAAATTAGGCTAATGTAAAGATCAAGAAAATAGACAAAATGATTTTTTAAAAAATAAAATAAGGGGGTTGGACCAGATGACTTCTAATGTCCCTTCAAGCTTTGTTCCTACTGGCAGGTGTACCAATCAGCAAATATTTATTGATCACCTACAATGTTCAGGGCACAATACAAGGTAGTATGGAGTATACAGGGCAGTAGGAGACAGAGTCCTGGCCTCCAAGGCACATATGGTGAAAATGGAAGAGTAAAAGTATACACATGAAAATACTATTAATGAAAATAATAAGCATAAACTTATGGTGATACCAGATTGTAAACTTACAAGATTGAGAGGTGGAAAAGACCTTAGATATTATCTAACTCAGTCCCTTCATTTTCTTTATATTTGCATGGAACTGTGATCTCATGAAGGTGGGTACTCTCTCCAATGATACAGATCACAATCTATTCATACTCTATACCCTGGATGACTTTCTCTAAATTCTCTTATAGATCCACCACATGGAGGTCCACCCAACTGAAGAACCACTGGGTATGTGTTCATCCTTCACTGCCAAAGAAGACCATGCCATCAGAGAAATAATGACATGACTTCCACTTGACTTTGTTTTGAGTGAGGGAGGGCTGTGCGGGTCACCTCACTTCTCCTCCGGAGCCATCTGGATCCAGTGACCAGATATTCATCAGGATGACTGGAGATGGCCCAGAATGAGGCAGTTGGGGTTAAGTGACTTGCCCAAGGTCACACAGCTAGTGAGTGTCAAGTGTCTGAGGTGAGATTTGAACTTAAGTTCTCCTGACTCCTGCACTGGTGCTCTATCCACTGCACCATCTAACTGCCCCAAAAGTAGTTTGCTATTTCCTTCTCTAGCTCATCTTACAAATGAGAAAACTGAGTCAGAGTTAAGTGATTTGCTCAAGTTCACATAGCTAGTAAGTATCTGAGGCTGGATTTGAACTCAGGTCTACCTGCCTCCAGATCCCCCAGTCCATTCACAGACCACTGAGTAAATTCGATATGGAGCACTACTGGGAAAACACGATCAAGAGTTCCACAAGATAAACAGGCATGGGTGAAATTTGAACTGAATCATTGTTTTGGTGAAAGTCATCCTATTCTCTTCACTTGCTTGGTACTCCCTGCCCCCACAAAAATAGATAATTTTTATCATATGAATTTTAAAAGTACTAGCAAAATCAAGGCAACTAGGACAAGAAAGGAAGGAGTTAATTGGAAAAGATATTTGTATCAAGTATCTCTAATAAGGGTCTGATATTTAAGATACGTATGTGTATGTGTATGTATATATACATACATATCTTCACATCTATGTATACATACATATATACAAACATATATGTATATACATGCACCCAAAGATAGACATATAAGATATGTAAAACTAAAAGCCATTCCCCAAAAGATGAGTGATCAAAAAGGATATAAACAGTTCTCAAAAGAATTACAAGCTATTAACTCAAAGAAAGATTGCTCTAAATCATGAATAATATGAAAAACCATATCTAAACAACTCTGAGGTTTCACATCACATTCAACAAGTTGGCAAAAGTGATAAAAGATAGGAATAGCTGATATTGGAGGGGTTATTGAAAGACAGGCATATTCATCTACTGTTGGCAGAGCTTAGTCTAACCATTATAGAAAACAATTTGGAATTCAGCGTCTGTCCAAGATAAATGCACAGACAGACGAACTATATGAATTATATATCCATCCCAGATGATGGGGAGAGAAACTGGATCTGTGATTTCATTGGCATAGGGAATTCCCAGGTAAGGAAACTCCATCTACCAAAACAGGTAGGCAAGGACCTTCTTTGCAATTTATAGTCTTACAATTCCAAAAGACTTATGATAGAAAACGTTGTCCACATCCAGAGAAAGGACTACGGAGTCTGAATGCAGATCAAAGCATACGATTTTCTCTCTCTCTCTCTTTTTTCCTTTTTCATAGTCTTTCCCTTTTGTTCTGATTCTTCTTCCACAACATGACTAATGTGGAAATATGTTTAATATGATTGCATATGTATGGCCTATATCAGATTGCATGCTGTCCTGGAGATGGGGAGTGGAGGGAGAAAAAAATGTGGAACTCAAAATCTTATAAAAGTAAATGTTAAAAACTGTCTTTACATGTAATTGGAAAAAAAAGGAAATACTATTAAGTGGGAAAAAAAGAGAAAGAAAATGCTATGTGCACCCAGAGAAAGAACTGATGGAGTTTAAACGCAAATTGAAAGCATATAATTTTCACTTTATTTTTTCATAGTTTTTCCCTTTTATTCTGTTTCTTCTTTCACAACATGACTAATATGGAAATATGTTTTACATGACTGCACATATATAACCTATTTCAAATTATGTACTATCTTAGAAAGGGGAAAATTTGGAACTCAAAATTGTATTTAAAAAATGTTAAAAATTGTTTTTACATGTGATTGGAAAAAATAAAATACTATTTAAAAGAAAAATAATTTTATAATCTTAGAGCACTTAGAGGATAAGTGACTTTCCAGGATCAGATAGCCAGTATTCGTCCCAGTCAGAACTTGAACCCAGGTCTTCCTGACTTTAAGGTCAGGCTTACTCCAGTAACTCAATGAGTATTTATTAAGTAACTACTTAAGTACCAACAAATATGCAAACTGATTCTCAACCCATATAATAGTTTAGGCCAAGGATGGGGAACATGAGGGCTCATGTAGGCCACATGTAGTGTTCTGGGTTCTTTGGGTGCGGCCTTTTGACTGAGTCCAAGTTTTACAGGACAAATATTTCTCTTTAGGTGATCTGTTCTGTGAAGTTTGGATTCAGTCAAAGGACTGCACTTGAGGACCTAGAGGGCCACATGTGGGTTTGAAGCAGAAAGTTCCCCATCCCTAGTCTAGACAATAGGTATTCTTCATTCGTTTAGCTTTCCAGCATACATAATGGAGGTTCAGAGAGGTGATATACCTAGGATCATACAGGTTTTATAGAACAGGTTCAAATTTTAGAAGCATACATTTGGAAGGAACCTTAAAAGTCATCTAATCCACACCCTTTATTTTACCAATGAGGAAAACAGAGATCCAGGAAACAGAGATTAAGTGACTTGTCCAAGCTTATACAGGTAGCCAATACTAGAGGTAGAAGTTGTACCTAGAGGTTCTGATTCTAAATTCATGGCTTCTTTCTTGCTCCAGATACTAGTGGTCTCATGATGGGGATGGCTACTTTAAGTGTGTTCTGACTGAAATACTTCTGATGGAGTTCTGAGCCTGACCTGGCCTGTCCACTACAGGCAATACCCGCCCTTTGGCCTCTTGAGAAAAGACATGTAACCAGAGACCTCTGTTGAATCTCCAAGTGGTAATGGATGTAGTCAGGATGAAGAGCTCAGTAGTTCATGAGCCCCCATTTTCCTGTTTCAACAATCAGGAATTATTATATAATGTCCATGATATCAGTCTGACCCTGCCCATGCTTCACCATGTTGTACTTACTCCCTTGGCCATTTTCTCAACTGTCACCTTGTCTCCCCACCTCCATCCTGCTTTCCAGTTCTAGAAGCATAATTAAATTAATACTCTCATTACTACTGGAAAGGGAACATCAATCAGCTGGCTCCATTCACCATCCATGCACCTTTCCAAACCAAAACTACTCCCTCCTACTTCCCTGTACATGTGGTCTCCTCATACTAGAATGGGTTCTCCTTGAGAGCAAGAATTGTAATCAATTTTGTATTTGTATCCACAGCTCTTAGCATAATGCTTAGTATGTAGCAAGTACTTAAGAGGATTGGAATTTAAGAATTCTTTGAAGGACTGATACAGCGTGGTTTTTTTTATCTATAAGGTAATGATGAAAAAATTTTATTTCAAAGCATAATTATGTTTGTAACTATTTGTATTTCAAGAGCATTTGCACAGATAGAATAAATTATAACAAAACTGCAAAAAAAACTTGCATCAAGTGATGCACCTGGTCCTTCTAGTATATTTTTTCTGTTTCTTTCTTCTTTTTTTCTTTCTTTTCTCCTTCCTTCCTCCCTCCTTCCCTTCTTCCCTTCCTTTGTTCCCCTTCTTCTTTCTTAGGGACATAGGGCATGTCCAGGGAAGACTAGTAACTCTGATGTGAGGGCTGCCAAGCCCTTTTCAGGGCTACTTTCCACCTTTGGTGTCCACCTAAGTCACCTAACTCTTAACTGCGACTCTTATCTCTGGCACACTGTGTCCACAGCTCAGCAAACAATTTCAGCAGACAGGCTAAACCAGGTTAAGAGTAACTGAGGGAGTCTTAAACTCTGAGTGAGTTAGTGGGGTGTCTACCCCAAGCATATGAAGACTTCCCCCAGTGGAATAGGCAGATGAGAACAATTTGTTCCAACAACCATGAAGGTTGCTGAAGTAGGTGTTGTGGAGTGCTTAGAGCTTGGTAAGACATTGAAGATGCCAAGGTTACCCACTACATCCTGAGCCATTGCCAGTCTTCTTGACTTTGTCTTGCCATTGAATTCCCATGACTCTGGAAGAGATAGTGAGGCTGATGACTTCAGGACACTATACCTCACCTAAAGTGAATTTATACTTGAATCAAAACATTACCTATACCATTTTACCATTTTTACCTACTTCAAAGTCCCATGGTGACAAGAAAGTGATGGAGTAGCAGGTGTGGATATACTGGGATTTATAGTCAAAACCCTGCACACGGGTGGCCCAGGCCATAGAGTCGTCTTCTTACTGGATTCAGCAGCCTGTTGGTGTCTGAGCCACATCCTGGTATGGGAAAGAGGCTAGAAAAGGTGCCCTAAAAATTATCTGTTTCACTCAACCCTCACATGCTTACTGCAGGCTAACAGGTTGGGATCCCACCCAGCTGTCGAAACACACACAAAAATGCACAAGAACTTTTACAAAGATGATTCCACTCATCATCATTATATGGAATGTGCGCACACTTATGGACAACATGAAATCCAGTAGAACTGAAAAATTAATAGCTCTTGTTGCTAGAGAACTCCACAAGTATGGCATCCAAAAAGTAGCACTGAGTGACACAAAACTGACAAATGAAGGCCACCTTACTCACAGATATCAGAGCTGGATACATGATTTTCTGGAGTGGCCACAGTGAAGGGGAGTGCCATGAAGCTGGCATAGGTTTTGCAATCAAAACTAATTTAGTCAACAAGTTTGTATGACTCCCAAAAGGAGTCAATAACAATGCTACTGTCACTTGCAGGAAAACACCACCACTGTCATCAGTGTGTATGTGTCCATGATGACAAACCCTGAGATCAAAGAAAAATGTTATGCAGACCTGGAAACCCTCATCAGCAGTGTGCCAGAAGAGAACAAGCTTATAATTCTGAGTGACTTTAATGCCAGAATAGACCTACAGACTAGCACATATGGGAAAGAGTTCTTGGGAGTAACAGGATCAGAAATAGCAATAGTAATGGTCACTTACTACTGTAAACTTGTGTATCTCATGACCTCATCACCAACACTGTCTTTCTTTTACCTAAATGCAATAAAACTTCATGGATGCACCCTCACAGCAAACATTGACATTTAATAGACTGTTATTGTAAGGAGAAGAGACAGACAGGATGTGAGAGTGATGAGGGCAATGTGTGATGTAGAGTGCTGGAATGATCATAGACTTCTTCTCTCTAAACTAAATATTCACATTCAACAAAAGCGGTGGCCCTAATATAAGATGATTAACCGATGGCCAAGAACTGGAAATCGAGGGAATGTCCATCAATTGGGGAATAGCTGAACAAGTTGTGGTATATGAATGTAATGGAATACTATTGTGCCATAAGAAATGACCAACAGACAGACTTCAGAAAAACCTGGAAAGACTTATATGAACTAATGCTGAGTGAAATGAGCAGAACCAGGAGAACATTATACACAGTAACAGCCACAGTGTTTGAGGACTGTTTCTGATAGACTTAGCTCTTCACAGCAATGCAAGGACCTAAAACAATTCCAAAGGACTCTTGAGGCAAAATGCCATCAACATCCAGAGAAAGAACTATGGAACTGGAACCCAGAATGTAGTAGACTATTTTCTCTTGTGTTAATGTTTTGTTTTGGTTTGGTTTGTTTTTTCTCATGGTTTCTCCCATTCGTTTTAATTCTTCTATGCAACAGGAGTAATGTGTTTAATGAAAATGTGTTTAATAAGGATGTATGTGTAGAACCCATATAAGATTAAATACCATGTTGGGGAGGGAAGGAGAGAAAGTTTAAAAGTAATTGTTAAAAAACATTGGTTAGTTAATTTTTTTTACAAAAGATGACTACCAGAAAACTTAATGTCAACAGATTAGAACACATCTCCAAGCATGAACAATTCCTTGCTAACTTGGAGGGAAAGCTGAGCTAACACTAAGTTGACAATAATGAAGCTGAAAAGGAGTGAGCAGCTTTCAGAGATTTGGCGTACAGCACTGCATTTGCTCATCATACTCTCAAACATCAAGACTGGTTCAGTGAAAAAGATGGGGAAATTCAGAAGCTGCTAAATGAAAAACGAGATCTCTGAAGGATTTATTTACTAGTAGATAGTTCATCTATAGCTAGAAAGCAGGGTTTAACTCCATCAAAAGTAAAATGTAAGCAAAGCTTAGAGAGATACAGGTTTCTTGGCTCAGTAAGAAGGCAGACAAAATTCAGTTTTATATTGATAGTAACAATCCAAAACACCTTTACAATGCCTTGAAGGCTATTTGTGGTCAAAGACCTATGGTGCATCTCAATTACTCAGTGCTGATGGAGCTACATTGCTTAATGATAAGGACACGTTACTGCAGAGATAGGCTGAATATTTCCATAGCATTCTCAACAATTAATAAATCATCAATTAAAGCTAAAACCAGGTTGAAGTCAGTCCCTTTCTAGCTGAACTTCCAACTGAAGAAGAGGTTTTGAATGTCATTAGGCTCCTTTCCTGTGGCAAATCATCTGATGCTGATTCTATTTGAGTTGAAATTTAGAAGGGGGTAGGGGTGGTGTCTCCTGCTCATATAAAAGCTGACTGAAATTATCCAGGTTATATGGCAAGAGGAGGTTAATCCCCCAGGAGTTCAAGGATTCCTCCCTTTTGCAGTTCTATAAAGGAAAACAAAATAGGTTATCCTATGACAATCATAAGGGGTCTTTCTCTTAGTCATTGCTGGCAAGATTCTTGCCAAAGTCCTCCTTAATGGGCTGATCCTTTACCTGGAAGATGGTTATCTACCTTAGAGACACATGGCTTCAGAAAGGACTGAGGAACAGTTCACATGTTGTCTGCTGCCTGACAATTCAAGGAAAAATGCCAGGAGGTCTATATGCAATGTACATAGATATGACCAAGGTCTTTGATACTGTCAGTCATGAAAGCTTGTGGAAAATTATGGCAAAATTTGGTTACCTGAAGAAGTTTATCAGTATTTTATGTCAATTTCATGGGGGCATACTTACATGCTTTCAGCAATGTAGTTAGATGCCTTCAATAAGGGTGAAAACAGCCACCACACTGACGGTAAATTATTTAACTTGAAAAAGCTACAAGCCAAGACTAAAGTAGTGGGAGAGTTGGTGCATGATTTTTTTGTTTGCAGATGATTGTGTACTCAACGTGGCCTCTGAGACTGAGATGTAGCAAAGTATGGACTGATTCTTTATCACTTGTGCTCATTTTGGCCTAATAATTAACACCAGGAAAACACGGTTCTCCACTGGCCAGTACCATACCCTCCAGACATGGAAACATTGGTTACAGCACATGGAGAAATTTTTAATGCTGTGGATAGGTTCATTTACCTTGGCAGTATATTTTCCAGGAGTGTATACTCTGTAAAATGATCTCTTAGGCAAATGTGCATTTGGTATGTATATTGACATGAACAATGTGGCCAGCTATATAGATGATGAGTTTAATGCATGCCTTGCCAGAACTAGCTCAGCATTAGAGAAATTCTGAAGGAAAGTGAGGGAGAGAAGAGGTATTAGACTGCCTACCAAATTGAAGGTCAAGAATCATTGGGCTGACCTCATTGTTGTATGCCTATAAAATCTGGACAATATACCAGCATTATGCCAGGAAATTAAATCACTTTCATTTAAATTGTCATAAGAAAATTCTGAAGATCACCTGGCAAGATAAGGTACAGGAACTGAGGTCCTTTCTTAGTCTAAACAGCTAAACCTTCAAACTGTAGTGCAAAGAGCACAACTTCAGTGGGTTGACCATATCTCTCCTCTCCCACACTTTCTTTCTGAGCCTTCCAAACACTGAGCTAGCTCTGGTAATGCATGCATCAACCTCATCATCTACATAGCTGGCCTCTATACATGCCAAATGTACATTTGCCTAAGAGATTATTTTACAGAGAACTCACAAAAAACAGATACTCACCTGGAGGTCAAAAGAAGCAATGCATGAATTCTCTCAAAGTCTCTCTTAAGAACTTTGGAATTGATTGCATGACATAGGAGACACTGGCACAAAGCCACTTAACATGCTGTGCCTGCATCAAAGAAAGTGTTGTGCTCTATAAGTGAAGCAGAATTGCAGTAGCTCAAAAGAAATATGGGATGTGCCAATTTAGAGCCATCACAACTCCACATGTTCACGTGGACTATTGTGCCCAACCTGTGGTAGAGTGTTCTGAATTCTTATTGTCTGATCAGCCAGTCAGACACATTGTACCTAGACTCCAGCATGGTGATGTCATTTTGGTCTTCAAGAATGAGGGACAACAAGCAATCCTTCTCCTCCTCTTCTTCCTTCTTCTTCCCTCTCCCTTTCCCTTCCTCCCTTCTCTCTTTCCTTCCTTCCTTCCTCCCTTTCTTCCTTCCTGTCAATAATGGAAAGAGCCCTAGACAGACTACATGTGTCACCAGAAGTAGTCAGGGTGTCAATTACCACTCGTGTTGTATAGGATAGCTATCCTATACTTTGGTATGCTGAATTACACATCTACAGCTCCAGGGCTCTATCTCCTTACCCCACTTGAACAGTTTTGTCTTTTTCTGTTTTTGTCCTTTTTCATCTCTGTATCTCTTGTCACCAGCATGGAGACTCGTCTGCGATAGGTGCTAGATCAATGTTCATTGGATTTAACCGACAGACTGGTTCAGGTTATAAGTTCAGAGGAGAGAGCACTCAGTGAGTTTGCTATAGTTAAATAGGCATCCTCCTTCCCCCATTCCTTCTTCTTTGTCCTTCCTCCCTCCCTCTAAATCATATTTACATTCCAAATTATTGTCCTTATATTTCCAATTTCCAGGGAAATTTCCCATCTGTCTTGCCTGCCTCTGCAAAGGAAGGACCTCACAATCCAGTTGAGGGAGATACACACTTAAAGAGGCAAATAACAATACATGGTTATGTATGGGAAACTGGTCCACAGAGAGAAGGGAGAGAGTTCTTTGTGGGCTGGAGTCCTCAGCGAAAGTTTCATAGAAGTAGGAAAACTCATGGAGGTGGACACTCCTTCCACCTCTCTCCCCCTTAGTTTGCTCTCGTCTGGAAGACACCCACCCCAGCTGCTAGAGCTTCCTGAATGGAACTCCTCCCACAACCCACATGGCCCTGAGACACACCCAAGACTGCCAGCTGCCCTATCTAGAGTGACAGGGGGAGAGACCCACCCACACTGTACTCTGGATTTCCATATATCCCATTCACTTCCTACCCCTAGTCCTCCTCCCTCCCCTTCCTCTCCTCCAATTGCTGAACTGCTTTTAGATTTAAAGAAAAACATCTGAGTTTCTGTCTTCCTCCTCCTTTCATTGTAGCTTCTGCAACTCGGTTGCTGCTTCTGTTACTGCTGTTGCTGCCTGGGGCTATTTTTAGCTGGGATGGAAGGGAGATACATTTCTTTTTAAATTTCACTGGGGACACCAGCCTCAAGAGCCAAGACTCAGCGAGAGGGGCAAGACCATAGACTATCCCCTCCTTCCTTCCCCACACACAGCCTGTCTCCCATATAGGGGAGCCAAGTTGATTTGTTTTCTGCCCTAGAAAGAATTTAATTTAGACCTCATTGATTAGAAGTTACCATTTCACCATCAATGGTTCCAGAATGAGACTCACCCCTAATCACTATGCCCTTGCTTTTCTAATATTAAATCTGTCCTTGGAGAAATGAAAGGTCTCTGTAAAACATGGAGGTGCTCAAACTGGGCTCACTTATTGTTGTATGGGGCCATGCAAAGAGCACTTCTCTCAGGAGGGAGAGGATCTGGATTCAGATTCTGATTAGTGTGAACTCTGGCAAATCACTCAGCTTCCCTGGACTTGAGTTCTTCCCTCAGCTTTTCCCCAGAGCTAACTCAGAGAATAAGACACTACTTGGATATCATCCTATTTCCTTAAGTAGAGAAGAGGGGTCACAGGAACAGAAGAAGCTGCTGGATTCACCTCCTCCTTCTGGACTGCTGCAAGTTTTGCCAAACTAGCTATGTACCTGTGAGCCCTCTCAGCTAGATTTACAGGTATGGGCAGGTGGTCAGGAGGCCTTGAACCTGCTTTGCAAGGAGGATTAGTATCTCTGGTGTGTGGGCCTACTGAGCCCTTTTCAGGGCTGCTCATCCACCTTTGGTATCTACTGGCACTCAACTCTTACCAATGGTTCCAAGAAACTGGCAAACACAGCCATCAACCAGAAGACAGGCTAAATCAGGTTGAGACCAAGAGGTTGGGGGGAGGGTCTGTTCCAAGCATACCCAGTGGAATGGGAAGATAAGAATAATTTGTTCCAATAGTCATGAAGGCAGCTGAAGCAGGTGCTATGGAGCTCTTAGAGCTTGGTTAGACATTGAAGATGCCGAGGTCATCCACTACATCCCAGACCATCAGTTATCTTGACTTTGTCTTGCCACTGGATTCCAGTGACTCTGGAAGAGAAAGTGAGGCTGATGACTTTGTGTGACTTTGCCTCACTTGAATGAAGTTCACACAGGAGTCAAGATATCACCCTGTGATGTCAATGGTTCTTTTCAAAACAAATGACAGACAACAACATACAGTTCAATTTAGTTAAATTCTACAAATGCTTATTCACTACCTACTGTGTGCAAGGAACTGTGCTAGAGTCTGCAGGTGAAATTATAAACAAATCACAGAATTATGAATTTAGAGATGGAAGGGACCTCAGAATTCTAAACTCCTCATTTTACAGATGAGGAAACTGAGGGAGGTCTCCCAAATAGGAAATATATAACAGAGGGAAGGCACTGGAGTAAGAAAAGTTGGAGAAGGCTTTCTGTTGCAGGTGGGATTGTAGGGGGGACTCAAAGGAAGTCAAAGAAGCTAAGTAGGTGATGAGGAGGGAGAGCATTCCTAGTACCAGGAACAGCCAGAGAAAATGCCTGCTGTGTCTTGTTTGGGGAACAGCCAAGAGCTCAGTGGCACTGAATTGAAAAGTTTGTGGTAGGGAATGATATGTATGAAGATTGAAAGGGTAGAAGGGACTTAAATTAGGAAGGGCTTAGAATGCCAAATAGAGCATTTTGTGTTTAATTCTGGAGGTAATAGGGAGCCACTGGAGTTTATTGAGACCTAGTAGGACCTGGTAGCACCATTCCTACACCTAGAACACTTGAAGCAGTATACTCAATACCTAAAAAAACCTAAACTACCCACCTACACATTTTCCATGTCCATTTCTACCCTCTATACTCCCCCACCTCCACCCTTCCTATACACTAATGCAGCTATGAGGTCTCTTCTTTGACCTCAAATCAAACCAGTTTTACCCTCACTCTCTCTAGTATTGGCCAGTCATAAGCAGAGAGGCAAAAGGAGAGAGTTGGAGGGGGTGGGGCAGGCAGGTGAACTGAGGACGCTGTCTCAACTACTGGCTTCCTGGCTCCTCAAGCTTTACGTCAAAGCTGGGCTTTTTGTATTAATTTCCTTTGCTAATGGCCCCACGGGAAGGAGAAAAGGCCCTGGAAGATCTGCTGGTAACTGGTCAGGCACTGTATATTCCCCCTTACTATAGCTAGCTGGCAGTCAGGAAGGGGTGGAGATATGCAGGGAGACTATAGGGTGGGGCAGGGGAAGGTAGGGGAACAGGATGGGGATTCCAGTGGCCCCATGGGGGAAAATGGTTTCTAAGGAATTACCAAGTTAGTGGAACCACTACATAAGTTCTCTTCTTTCCTGAATCTAAGTTGTCAACCCCCTACCACACCTTCCCCAGTAGCCACAAAGATCTCACTTCTCTGCCTCCATTCCTGGCACAGGGGAGGAAAGAGTAGAGGACATCATTCTCAAGTGGCCATGTGGCAAAAATTCTGTGGTGATACTAGAAATATTGGACAGCCAGACTGCTGAGAGAGCTAGTTCGACTCCTGGCTTGGGACAGCATAAAGGGATGGCTAAGATCAGTGATAAATGTGAGGTTGATGGGGCCATGTTCTTTGGCACACAGGACCAATGACCTGACCTACATGTTGGAAAAAGGCTCAACCTTAGGAGGCCTAATTCCAATCCCACCCTGTAGTGGGTGTAGTGATTGGTTCCCTAGGTCCTCAATTTCCCCACATCTCACAAATCTTCCCCTTTCCCATTCTCATGATTTTTTTTTCTGTCCTTCTACTTCTCCCTCTCCAACCTCAATCTAATAATAAATTATTAGAGCCAAGAGATTGGGAAGGGTTCTCGTGGATGTGGGGGTCTTCCCATATACCACATCCTAAATGGGTAGAATGAACCTAGAAGAGCTTTGAGAATGCCCAGGGCATGCATGTTTTGTTTTGTTTTATTTTGGTTTTTTTTGATTCCTTGGCTCAGAAGGGGAACTAAAGATGTTGTGTGCTTTAAAGGCAAAACTAGTTAGCAGTTTTAGCTTGTCAGTTTTCACATCTTTGCCTGGCTCAGTGGTTGTAACTGGAGAGAAAGGGTCTTTTTGCTAGTTGGGAAATTTCATTAACAAATCTTCCCACCCTCTCCAGTTCTCCCAATCATTTCTTTTCTGTCATTCTATCTGCCTCTCCCCCAAGACCTATGTAATAATAGATTATTAGAGCCAAGAGATGAGGAGTATTCTTTTGGGCATGGAGTGGGGAGACTACACGGTTCCCCCCAAAACATACTACTAGAGATTATCTTGTCTAACCCCTCATTTCATTTTTATTTTTAAAAAGGTTTATCACACTTTTTTGATATCACAATTTTCTCTACTCCCTATTACCACCATTAATTGATTAATTAAGAAAAAAAGTAACAGAGTCTGATAGCATATACAACATTCTACACCCACTGCCCTTACCGAGTCTCTATCGAAGTGAAGGAAGTATGTTGATTTTTTTTTTCTGGGACCAGAATTCAACCCTTTCATTTTACAAGTGAGAAAAGTCAGGCTCTAAGGAAAGAAATTACTTGCTCAAGGTCACAAAGAAAGTCAGTGATAAATCAGGGAAATCTAGGTCTCCTGATTCCTAGCATGTTTAGAACTATTTCTTACTTATTCATTCATTCATTCAGCTATTTTTTTTTACTCCTCAGCACAGGCCAGCTTGAGAATGTGGGTCACTGTGAACTTAAGCATTTTTTCTCCACTACTGACCCTTTCTGTGCTCTTCTGTAACTCATATTTTCTTTGTCCTTTCTAGTTTGTGTAATCTCGGATTGCACATAGCATGTACAAAGTTGCCCTGCCTGCCATGGCCATGGGTCCTGGCTTTGTGCTTGAATTGCTTAAGAGATCTGATCTTTTTCCATATAAGGGTTGTTTGAATCATTCCCTAGAGAAGCATGAGAGAAGAGGACTAGTCTCCTTTCCATCCACAAAAGAAATGCCAAGTTGTGACCACATGGCAAGTAGGAACAAGTGTTGGGCTATGCAAGCTGAGCTTAGGCTTTTTCAACTTTGATGTTGCTTTTTTTTCTGATCACAGGTTACTAAACACTGATCCTGAGGTGAACATGACCAGTCTTGGAGGCCACCCCATCAGTCTGGGAGATTAGAGATCCTGGGTCCATCAGTGGGAATTAACAGGAGGCAAGGAGAGTTTCTACATGGAAGAAGATGATCATTGATGATGGAATGAACTCAGATCTTAGCCTAGTTTGTAAGAAGATATCTACCTTTAGGTAATTGTTTAGACAGTGCAGAGCTGAGGTGAAATTAAAAAAAAAATTTAAGGGGAAAAAAGCTTATTTAGCAATTCCACTAAATGCTTCATGTTTCAGTGGTTTTAATTCTTGACCTCTTAGAAGAACATAAGTGTAGTCATTTGTTTGTCCTGTTGTGTCTGTCAGCCCCTAGTGCTGATACTACTATCAGAATGTCTGATCTATAGCAGAAAAATGGTTAAGGGATCCCAACATAAAAGGATACCACGGAAGAAATATATGACCAGAAAAAGAAACTGACAGTCATGAACTACTTATAGGAGAATCTGACAAGAGTTAGCCAGGTTGAGAGGATATGGATGAACTTTGATCATAGGATCATAGAATTAGATCTAGAAGGGAACTTAGAGATCATGTAGGACAACCCCATCTTTTTAACAGATGAGGAAATTAGGTCCCTAAGACTTGTCTAAGGTTACCCAGTAAGTGGCAAAGTCAGGATTCAAACCCAGGTCTTCAGCTTCCAAATCTAGTGCTGTTTTTATTGCACTATGATCTGCATCTTTGGAGGGACTACCCACATGGATGAGATCATAGATCTATTGAACTATCTAAGAATTCATTAATATTCTTGACATTTTCAACAATACTGACTTTAATTAGCATGAATCTTTTCCCTCAACTTGATTAACTCATCATCTTAATACTCTGCCTGAACTCTGATCATGTTCCTAACTTTAAATATTAACCAACAAGTATTTATATTGACCCTGGGCAAGTCGCTTAACCTTGTTTGCCTCAGTTTCCTCATGTGTAAAATGAGCTAGAGAAGGAAATGGCAAACTACTCCAGTATCTTTACCAAGAAAACCCCAAATGGGGTCATGAAGAGTCACACAACCAAAAATGATGAACAATGACAATATTAATTTGGGTACCACACTAATAGCTTATATTTAAATAATTTACCATTTAACAAGTGATTTCCTCCTAACAACCTTGTAAATGAGGTAATATAAATGTTACTATTCCCATTTTACAGATAAGGAACCTCAGAGAGGTGAAGTGACTTGTTCTTTGCTAGCAAATAGAATAAAAGCAAATGCGCAGGGTATGGTACAGACACTGTTTCAGCTCCACAGCCAGCTGCTTTCTTATGTCTTAAGTTTCTAGGCACATGAATTAAAGTCCTTGAGAGCAAGGCCATATGTCTTATACTTCTTTGTCATTCCACATCCTTTAACACCACAGCCTACAAATAGCAAGTAATCAAATAGTTAACTAATGGTTGTCACAAGAGGGGAAACAGCCAGCTGAGAGCTAGCCCCTATTTGGACAAAAATCTGCTCTCTTACAATGGAGGTGTCAAACATGCCACCAGCAAGCAACATGCTGCCAGCAAAACTCCTAGTGCACTCAAATCTGATTAAAATGTAATTCGGAAATATTTCATGAAATAAGTAAAAGTGCCGTAAAATGCAGGTAATGTTAATATATAATTTACTATCGATTTAGGTATGCGGTTTGATGGCCTTAGCTTCTACCTGAGTTTGATATCACTGCCTTACCACAAAGGAACACTTGTGTAGAGTATTATCTTGCAAAAGAAGAAATCTAGATTCTTGCCCCTTCTTTTTCAATAAATTGGTTGTGTTCTTGGGTAAGATCATAGCTCTAGAGATGGAAGGGACCTCAGCAGCCACCCAGGACAACCCTCTCATTTTACAGATGAAGCAGTTGAGGAAAGTTGTGACTTGTCCAAGGTGCTATAGGTAGTATCACAGGCAGAGTTTGAACCCTTCTTCCTTGAATCTATAATCAGTGCTCTTTCAATCCTGTAACCTTTAACCAGAAAAACTGAGTCTTTAAAGATTTTTGGGGGGGCCACTCAGTATTCTATTCTACTTTACTCCTTTTGTTGTTGTGGTAGTTTTCCCTTTCTATTTGCAGATCTCTAGAACTACCAGGTTCTTTCCTCCAACTTCCTTCAATGTATCAAAGAATTCATAATCTCATCTATGTGAGTATTTCTTCCATTTTTTACACCAAGCTAGAAAAGTTTGGTAGAGGGAAGATCCCTTTGCCAAGTTGAGTCTGTCATCTGATAATCAACGTACTTGAATATGGAGTGGCTTAGCATCCAGGGCCATCTCCAGTCATCCTGATCTATCTCCTGCCACTGGACCCAGATGACTCTGGAGGGGAAAGTGAGGCTGGTGACCTTGCACAGTTCTCCCTTACTTAAATCCACTTCACTTGCATGTCATGACATCACTTCCCTGATGTCATGGTTCTCTTTGACAAACAACAACAGTTACTAAGTGATGATATTTTTGTCCTTGAAAAAAATTATCTTACCCCATCAAAATCTTAATTCATATTTTTCATTTATACTACTGTGCAAATGACAGATAAAAACTATTTTTACTATATTCCCAAGGGGATATTTACATTTTAGTTGGTCCAAGAATAATTCCTTTAACTAAAAGGATGAAGATTTGAGGTAGAATTTCAAGCCTTAGGGGATAGGGGATGATTCTTTAAAGCATGGGTCCTTTATCGCACCACCTTTACTTAAACATGAAATTACACCTATCTTTAGCCACTTTTTCTTTTACTGAGGGACTCATTTCAGAGCCTAGAGAGGTGGTCTGTCTCCTTCTCTTTATATTTTTTTAATTCAATTTTTAAATTTCATTTTCAGTTCCAAATTCTCTCCCTCCCTTTTATTTCCCCTACTCATTGAAAAAGCAAGAAAAACAAAACCCATGTATATATACACATACATGGATAAGTATATTCAAGCAAAACAAATTTCCATACTAGCCATGTTCAAAAAAGAAAGAGAAGAAAATATACTTCAATCTGTACTCTGAGTCCACCAGTTTTCTCTCCAGAGATGGATACTATGTTTCATCACAAGTTCTTTGGAATTGTGGTTGATCATTGTGTTGATTAGAGTTGCTAAATCTTTCTTTCGGTTTATTATCTTCACAATATTGCTGTTAGTGTACAAGTTGAGCTCCTTGTTCTGCTCACTTTTCTTTGCATCAATTAATACAAGTCTTCCCAGATTTTTCTGAAACCATCCCCTTCATCATTTCCTATAGCACAATAGTATTCTATACATTTATATACCATAATTTGTTCAGTCATTCCCAAATTAATGAGCATCCTTTCAATTTCCATTTTTTTGCCACCACAAAAAGAGTTGCTATAAATTAGTTTTCTCTTTGAGGTATGGACCTAATAGTGGTAATAAAGGGTCAAAGTATGCATATTTTGATAGCTTTTTGGGCATGGTTTCAAATTACTTTCCATAATGGTTAGACCAGTTCACAGTTCTACCCATAGTGCATTGGAATATCACTTTTCCCACAGCCCCTCCAGCATTTATCATTTTATTTTTTGTCAACTTAGTTAGCTAAACTGATGAGTATGAGAGGGTATCTCAGAATTCTTTTATTATTTCTCCAATTATCAGTGATTTGAAACATTTTTTCACATCTATTGTTAGCTTGGATTTTTTCCTTTGAAAATGATCTATTTATATCCTTTGACCACTTATTTGTCATTAAGAACTGAATTTTGTTCTTCTAAATTTGACCCAGTTCCTTGTATATCTTAGAAATGAGACCTTTATCAGAGAAATTTACTGCAAATATTCCCCTCCCCTCAATTTCCTGCTTCTCTTGCAATTTTAATTACATTAGTTTCGTTTGCAAAAAAAAAACTTTTTAATTTTCTATATTCAAAATGATCAATTTTACCATCTCTTATGAACTTTCTATCTCTTGTTTGGTCATGAACTCTTCCCCTATCCATAGATCTGACAAGTAATTTCTTCCATACTCCTCTAATTTGCTTATGGTGTCACATTTATGTCTAAATCATGTTGTCATTTTGAGTTTGTCTTGGCATATAGTATAAAGTGTTGGTCTATACCTAGTTCCTGTCAGATTACTTTCCAATTTTCCTAACAATTATTGTCAAATAATCAGTTCTTATTGCAACAGATGTTATCTTTGGGTTTATCAAACACTAAGTTAATTTGCTCAGTTACTTCTGTATATTGTGTAACTGGGGTAGCCAGATGGTGTAGCGGATAGAACTTTGGACCTGGATTCAGGAAGATTTGAATTCAAATATGGCTTTAGACATTTACTTACTGGGTGACTATGACCAAGTCACTTAGCCTTACATACTTCAGTTTCCTCCTCTGTCAGATGAGCTAGAGAAGTAAATGGCAAACCACTCCAGGATCTTTGCCAAGAAAACCCCTAATGGGGTTATGAAGAGTAGGATACTATTGAAACAACTGAACAATAGATAATGTATAATTAATGGGTTCCATTGATCAACTCTGTTTGTTGTCCAGAACTAAACTGTTTTGATGATTCTGGCTTTAGAGTGTAGCTTGAAATCCCTTACTGTTAGATCCCCTTACTTCCCTTTTTTTAAAAAGGAATTTTGATTCCCTTGTTATTCTTGAACTTCTGCTTAATTTTATTAAGCATTAATTTTATTATTTTTTTCTATCTCTATAAAGTAATCCTTTGGTCGTTTGATGGGTATGGCACTGACTGAATAAATTAATTTAGGTAGTGTATTATTTTTGTTAACTTTCTTGGCCTACCCATGAACAACTATTATTTCTCCTATTACTTAGATCAGTCTTTACGTGAAGAATGTTTTGTAATTGAGTTCATATGTGCGTTCATCCTTTATTGCTAAAGAAGACTATGCCATCAGAAAAATGACATGACTTGCACTTGACTTTGTTTTGAGTGAGGGAAGGTTGTGCAGGTCACCAGCCTCACTTCTCCTCCAGTGTCATCTGAATCCAGTGACCAGATATTCATCAGGATGACTGGAGATGACCCAGGATGAGGCAATTGAGGTTAAGTGACTTGCCCAAGATCATACAATTGTGTTCATATTGTTCCTCTGTTTATGTCTTGTTTTTAATTCCAAAGTATTTTATGCTGTCCATAGTTATTCTGAATGGAATTTCTTTATATCTTTCTGTTGGATTTTGCTGGTAATATGCAAAACTGCTAATGATTTGTGTGTGTGCTTATTTTGCATCCTGCAACTTTGCTGAAGTTTTTAATTGTTTTGATTTTTTTAGTTAATTCTTTAGGATTCTCTAAGTTAAACCATCATATCATCTGCAAAAAAAGAAAAAAAATAATAGTTTTGTTTCCTCTTTGCCTCTGCTTATTCCTTCAATTTATTTTTCTTATTTTGGTGGTATAGCTATAATTTCTAGTATAGTATTGAATTGTAATGCCAATAATGGACAGACTCATTTTACTTCTGATCTTATTGGAAAGATGTCTAGCTTATCCTCACTACAAATAATTTTAGCTCTTGATTTTAGGTAAATAATACATATTAGTTTAAGAAAATCTCCCTTTATTCCTATGCTTTCTAGTATTTTTTTTAAAAAACAAGAGTGAGTGTTGTATTTTGTTGAAAGCCTTTTCTGTATGTACTGAGTCATATGACTTTTGTTATTATTATGGTTAATTATTGCATAATAATTATATGCATTTATATATACATATATAATTATATACAATAATTACATGCTATTATTATGGTTAATTTTTAAATATTGAATCAGCCTGGCATTCCTGGCATAAAGTCAGCCTAGTCAGTCTGTATGATCTTTGTGATATATTGCTGTAGTGTCCTTGCTAATATTTTGCTTAAATTTTTGCATTAATATTCGTTAAGGAAATTGGATTACAGTTGTCTTTCTCTGTTTTTATTCTCACTGATTTAGGTATCAAGGGCATATTGGTGTCATGGAAATCATTTGGTAGGCCCCCCTTTACCTATTTTGTCAAACTTTATGCAGTATTGGGTAGGTTATTTTTTAAATAGTTGGTAGAATTTGCTTGTAAATCCATCTGTTCCTGATGTTTTGCTTTTTTGTTCTGTTTTTAGTTCACTTATGGCTTGTCCAATTTCTTTTTCTAAAATAATGTTAGGTATTCTAGTTTCTGTTCTTTTAATCTGGGTGATTTATATTTTTCTAACTAGTCAAACATCTCATTTGGATTGTTAGTTTTGTTGGCATACAGTTGGGCAAAACAGCCCCTAATTATTACTTTTGTTTCTTCTTCATTGAGTGTGGATTTCATTTTCATTTTTGATACTGGTAATTGTTTTCTTACTTCCATTTTAAAAAATCAAATTACTTAATGGTTTATCTGTTTTATTAATTTATTAATATAAGCATATTAATAATATGTCATAAATAATAGATATATTAATATTTATCATAACCCTAGTTTTTAGTTCAATGGTTTTTTTAAATTTCATTTTGTTAACCTCTCCTTTGATTTTGAAGATTTCTATTTTGAAGTTTATTTGATAGTTTCTAATTTGTTGGCCTTCTAGGGCTTTTTTTTCTAATGATCAATTTATTTGATTTTCATTTCTTTTTGGAAAGAGTTGATGAAAGTGTTTACAGATATAAATTTGCCCTAAGTTATTTCTTTGGTTTCATCTCATAAATGTTGGTATGTTGTTTCATTATTGTAATTGCCTTTAATAAAATTTCTGAATGTTTCTATATTTTTTCTTTGACTTGCCCATTTTTTAGAATTGTTTCATAGTTTACAATTAGTTTTTCTTTTTTGCTTCAAAAGTCTTTTCTGTTTAAAATGTGTTTTTTGTGCACACAATATTCTTAGGTTCTGGTTCCTAATTCATTCTACTATCTTTTGTTTTATGGGTGAGTTTATTCCATTAATGTTCACAGTTATGATCATTAACTGTGTGTTTTCCTCTATTCTATTCTTATTTTTCTTCTTCTTTTCTCTGCCCTTTCTTTGAGAATTGTTTTTGCTTCTCAATAATGTCTTCCTCAAGCTACCCTTTGCCTGTTCCCTTAACTCTTTTACCTTCTATTTCCTTGTTGGATAAGAACTATTTCTATAACCAGTTCTGAGTGTGTTTATTATTCTCTCCCTTAACCAGTTCAGATGAGACTGAGGTTCAAGTGTTGCCTGATTTCCCCAACTCTCCATTTCTTGAAAATGCTCTTTGTGCACCCTATTTATGTGAGATAGTTTCCTCACTCTTCCTTTTCCTCTTCCCCTCTCCCAGTGTGTTCTTCTTTTTCATCATTTATATTCTTTGAGATCATGAATACCTATCAAAAGCATTCCCAGGCTCACGGACTAAATAGACTTCCTCTGTAACCTCTAATAATGATAGCGTTCTCAGAGGCTACATGTATCATCTTCCCATGGAAGAAATGTTTTAACTTTGTTTAGTCCCTTATGCTTGCTTATTCATGTCTATCTTTTGATACTTCTCTTGACTCCTGTATTTGTATGTCAAATTTTCTACTCAGCTATGGCCTTTTCATCAGGAATGCTTGGAAATCCTCTATTTCATTAATTGTCTATTGCCCACCTAACCCCCTCTAAGATTATCCTCAATTTTACTGGGTAGATTATTTTAGCTATAAGCTTACACCCTTTGCCTTCCAGTATATCATACTCCAAGTTCTCTACTCTTTTAAAGTACTGACTTCTAAATCTTTTGTGAGCTTAAATGTGACTCTGCCATACTTGAATGGTATTTTTTTCTGACTTCTTACAGAATTTTTTCCCTGTTAACTTGGAGCTCTGGATTTTGGCTATAATATTCCTGAGGGACAGCTAGGTGGTACAGTAGATAGAGCACCAGTGCAGGAGTCGAGGACCTGAGTTCAAATTTCACCTCAGACACTTGACACTCACTAGCTGTGTGACCTTGGGCAAGTCACTTAACCCCAATTGTCTCATCCTGGGTCATCTCCAGTCATCCTGATGAATATCTGGTCACTGAATTCAGATGGCTCTGGAGGAGAAGTGAGGCTGGTGACCTTGCACAACCCTCCCTCACTCAAAACAAAGTCAAGTGCAAGTCATGTCATTATTTCTCTGATGGCATGGTCTTCTTCAGCAATAAAGGATAGAAACACACACACACACACACACACACACACAAACACATATTTCTGAGAGTTTTTTCTTTTTTTTCCTCAGAAAGGTGGTGATCACTCAGAAGGTGATCAGAGGATTCTTTCAATTTCTATGTGGTTATAAGATATCTGGGAAGTTTTCTTTTGTGATTTCTTAAATTTTATGATGTCTAGCATCCTTTGTTTATGACTTTCAGGTAGTAAATTATTTTTAAATTATTTCTCTTTTGGTCTGTTTTCCAACTTAGTTATTTCTATGAGATATTTCACATTTCTTCTATTTTCAGTCTTTTGTCTTTATTTTATTATTTCTTGATGTGTCATGGAGTCATTAGCTTTTATGTAGCTAACTCTAATTTTCAAGGAGTTATTTTCTTGGATAAGATTTTCTACCTCCTTTTTTCTAAACTGTAGATTCTCTTTTCATGTATTTCTTCCCTAGCTTTCACTTCTTTTCCCAATTTTCCTCTACTATTCTCATTTGCTTTTTAAAATCAATTATTCACTTGACACAACAACAACCACAACAAACTCTCCCTTTAACTCTCTTAGGAATTCTTGTTCAACTTGTGGTCAAGCTGCATTTTTCTTTGAGCTTTAGAATCTACAATGTAGATGTCTTCAAATTATTCTCTTCTTTCATGTCTTGAGCCTCCCTGTTGCTATAAGAGCCTCTTTTCTTTCATTTGTAAGATGGAGATAATAATCAATGTGGTGAAGGCTGAGATCAAAAGAGTCTATCAAACTCAGGTGTTGCTCAGAAGAAGAAAAATCGAGGTGTCAGCTTTAGTTCATAGGCAGCGAAAAGAAAAAGAGCATGACATTGTGGCTCACCATAGCAAGTGGGTAAGAGATTGATGTTTGCAAGGCATTTCCTGTCCTAGAAAAATGTATTTATTCACTACTGAGAAATAAAAATATAATACTCTATATCAGACTTGTAGATAAGCAAACATTTACAACCCCACCCAGATTTCTTAGTAGTTCAGAGAGTATAAATTAAAGTAATTCTTTATTATTCTCCTAGTCAGAATTATTTGCCCCTGGCAAATGATGGGAATGATTTTTAAAAGTTTCATTAATGCCTTTTATTTCCTGGATGTGTGCTATCCTCTCCTATTTAACCTTTTCTTTTAATAAAGAAAAATTTAAAGAAAATTGACCCAGTCTGACAGCATAGGTAACATTCTGTGTACTACTCAATCATGGGGAAGGGAGTATATTTTATCATCTTTTCATCTAAGTAGTTATTTGCAAATCTGAATGATGTACACGTGTAATACTTTGTCCTGCAAAATTCCCAGGGTGCAAATTTGCTCAACAATATACATATCTAAAAAAATCACCACAGGTAGTTTCTGAACTAAGTCTTGTAAATAATACAATGCAATTCTCAGTACTCAGTTGAATGATAAAAATCCTGCAGGCTTCAATAATCCTGAGTGGCTCCATTACCTCTAGAGCCTTGAGACTTTCAAAAGCCTAAGCAGCTTCCAAGTAGTTGCAAATAATTGTAAGATATTTGTAGATTTAGTATCTGGCAGAATGGACTACTTAAATAGAGACTCATGGGTTTAGTTCTTTCCTGGAGACAGAGGGAGAGGCCAGGCAATCTTTTCATTTAGTTATAGCCCAGGCTAGGGTGGGGCTCTTCAGTATACTCAGGGACAAGCAATCAAAGAAAACATATGTAGTAAGAATGTATAGGTCACCTTACTCTCACACCAAGTATGATGGAAAGAAGAGGAATTTCCAACATTGTAGTGTACACAGCTAGGAAACAGCAGCAAGAGCAGAAGGCAGGACTTTCTGGTGTGCGTTAGACAAGGATCTCAGAATCTTTGAACTAGAAGGGATTTGGCAGATCCTTTTAATTTTACAAGTGAAGAACTTAAAACCTGAGGCAGTGATGTGGTACAATGGTTAGAGATCTAGACTTTGAGTCAAAAAAGAACTAAGTTCAAATCCTCTCTCAGACACTTAATAGCTGAGTGATCTTGAGTAAACCTCAGTCTCAGTTTCCTCATCTATAACATGAAGGGTAAGACCTGATGGCCTCTGTGGTCCTTTTCAGCTCTAAATCTATGATTCTATGGCCCAGAGATTCCAAATGATTTATCCAAGGTCATATGGCTAGGTAGTAACAGAATCAGAACCTGGGTCTACTGGTTCCTATCCTGTTGTTCTGAATAGATGCTTTATAAATGGTAGCTTCTGGCTGTAACAGGTAAGATGTGATGGGGGATAACAGCAAGAGGCTTTGCAAATAGCAGCTGTAGCTACAGATCAAAGAACAGCCTGACCATATGGGTAAAGGATTGCTCATCAGACATTGGTTTTCTCCAGCCATAATTACATGTCACTCCAGGGTTATGGACAATAGTGTGTAGCATAAATACATGTGTTCAGATGCTGCTGTGGGTGGTGCAGTAGTCAGGGTTATTGTCTACATATGCTGCCATTGAGCTTGGTCCTCTCTTTTTCACAGAATTCTCTCTTAGCAGAACTTCAGTTTGTGCCTGGAAGGTCAATTGTTATTGACTGCCTTGTAGCCCAGCCCTACCACCCACCATCCAAAGCCATTCAGTCTCAATTTCTGCCTACTAGCATAGCTTTTTACTTTTACTCATCGCTGGTTGCCCTCTAAATTCCATCGACCAAGCTTCAACATGTGAATGTGCAAATAAATATATCCTAAGATTTTCCAGCTGCTCCTTTGAACTCTTGGGGTCCTTCCATTCTATTGATTCTTAGAGTTGGAAAAGACTTTAGAGGTCAAGGACTCCAACCCCTTCCTCAAGAGGTAATCATTCAACCTCAGTTTCAATACCTTCAGAGGATAGAGAACCAATGCCAGGTGAGATTGACTGTCAGCTTATGGTTTGATAAAATATTTCTAATGACCTCATGTTGTCCTTAATAGTCCAAAAATGAACTCATCATTGACTGTTCCCTCCTATTCCAAACTTTCTCCTTATATTATACTGTTTTGTATACCTCCTACCCATGAGAGTATAAAGCAACTTAAGGTCAAGAATTGTTCTTGTTTGTCTTTATATTTCCTGTGCCTAGCACAGTGCCTGGAATATATTAATAAGTATTTGAGGAATTAAATGAAATTCTTAATTTCTCTGTTTCTGTCAGCAGTGCCACCTTTCTTTTTTTCCCCTAGTCATTGAGACTTGAAAGATGTGTCATTCTTGTCTTCCTCTCTCTCTTACTTTTCATCCAAGTGTTACCAAGTCCTCTCTGGTCTTTCTACAGATTACG
Organism: Bettongia penicillata ogilbyi; assembly: GCA_023548195.1. NCBI lineage: Eukaryota > Metazoa > Chordata > Mammalia > Diprotodontia > Potoroidae > Bettongia > Bettongia penicillata. The sequence continues at coordinate 7,441,961 of JAJHZJ010000131.1, forward strand.
TGTGCATCCTTCCCAATCTGTGCCCTCTTTTTCATTGACACCATCCTAGACCATGCCTTCTTTCTTCCTTTTTCAGACTCCTGGTTTTCTTTGCCTCTAGGTTTCCTCCACTGTAGTTCATACTGCACACCATTCATTAATTATTCATAAGATTTTGAGATGGAAGGGGCCTTAGAGGACATACAGCCAATGCCCCCACTTTATAGTTAAGTGAGGGTCCAGAAAGTTTGAAGCGATATTCCCAAGGTTACACAGGTAGCAAGTAGTAGAGGCAATATTTGAATTCAATTCTTCTGGTTCCAAATTTATACCACACTAGGTATAATGAGAATAACAGATTTGGACTCAGAGGATCCAATTTCAAATCTCACTTCTGCCACTTATACTTGAGTGACCTTGGATAAGTCATTTACCTTCAGAGTCTCCAGGTTCTGATCTGTAAAATACACTGAATTGGGTGGCTTCTAAAGTCCCTTCCAGCTCTAGACTCAGGATCATATGATTGATAATCCTGTATCTTTCCTCATCTTCCTTCCAGCGGCAACTCTGAGATTATCTAATGTGGACTTTAAAAATGGAAGGGTTCTTATAAAAATTGAGTGTACCACTGCCCAACACAGATATTGTTTTTATAACACCCCCAAGAAGTGGTTATGCAGACTTTATCTTGTATTATATTTACGTGTGCACATGTTTAGGATCCAAGCTCAAGATTCCTCCTTGACCTTTATTAGCATATTCTTATGATCTGCGTGACTCTGATATCATCAAACCTCAGTGACTCTCAGTGTCCTCATCTATAAAATGAGGGCAACAATGCTCACACTATCCTACCTACTTCCCAGATTGTCGTGACAAAAGCACTCTATTACTCAGAAATCTTCAAGAGTTGCCCATTGTCTATGGAATTAAATATAACCCCCAGTATTCGGCCTTTAAGACCACCCACAATCCATCTTTCCAGCCTTTTCAATACTCATTTTCATGTCCCCTACTCAAGAACAAAAGTGGCTACTACATCAGTCCCACCAATGAACTAATTCACTCAACTAGCATTTATTAAGTGCCCGACATTATATACTAGACTGTGCCGATGCTATGGATACAGAGACCGGACCGTCCCTACCCTCAAGGAAATTGTTTCTCAGTTTTCTCATCTGAAAATGAACAGGTTGGACTATATGACCTGTACGGTTCTCTGTAGCACTAAATTGATACTGTGATCAATATGTAGATACCAATATAGCAAAGGATATAGAAAGTAATTTGGGAATGGGGAGAACACCAGTAACAAGGGCAACAGGCCTCTTGTAGGAGGAGGAACCTGAGGAGAGTTGTGAAGGAAGCTTGGAAATCTCAGAAAGGAAGGTTAAGGAGAGAATCTATTCTAGGTACGGGGGTCAACCAAGGCAAAAACACATAGATTGATAGTCATTTTTACTGGACCATGGAGTATGTGAAGGGCACTAATGAGCGATAAACTTGGAAAATTAAGCTGGAACCAGGTTGTGAAGACTTTTAAATAAATGTCAAAGGTGCTTGCATTTTATCCTAAATGGAATAGGGAACCACTGGAGTTTCTTGAGCAGAGACTGAAAAGGTTACCTTTGTGTTTTAGGAATATCAGTTTGACAGCTAGGTGGAGGATGGATTGGAAACAAGAGAGTCTGGAGCTCCGTGAGTAATTTGCAAATAAATGCAATAGACTAGGTGAGAGGTGAATAAGGTGAACTAGGGGAGTGTCCACATCTGTTCCTTTGTTTGTGCCCAGCATCTTGGGCAGAATCCTTTTTAAACCTTATCTTCAGCTCAAATATGGTTTTCCTCCATAAATCCTTACCAAAATGTCCTTTGGTGGAAAAGTGAATAGACTGCCTGGCCGGGAGTAAGAAAGATTCATTTTTCTGAGTTTAAATTTGGCCTCAGACATTTATTAGCTTTGTGATCCTGGGCAAGTCACTTAACTCTGTTTGCCTGTTTGCTCATCTGTAAAATGAGCTGGAGAAGGAAATGGCAAACCACCCCAGTATCTGTGCCAAGAAAACCTCAAGTGGGGTAAAAGAGTTGAACAGAACTGAACAAAATAAGTTCAATAAACATTTATTAAGCCCATATTTCATTCTGGGCTTTGAGCACTGAAGATACCAAAAGACAGTCCTGCCCTTAAGGAGCTCACAATTTAATATAATTCTTTTACTTTCCTCATAAAGCCCTCAGTACATGCCTCTTTTATTAATTAATCACAATTCACTATTAGATTTTTTGATATAAATGTTGTTATATCTGCCCTGCTAAATTATAAACTCCTTTATTTGGCTGAGATGTAGTAGAATCCGTATAGGAGAATTAAGAGATTTAGTTTCTATTCCCAGCACTGCTAGACTATCTTATTCCAGCGTTGAACACTTAGTGCTGCTGCATACCCAGTCAGTTCTCAATGGTTTGTATACTGAACTGAAAACTTTTTCGCATTTTCAGCCTGTATCACGTCTTAGAAAGATCAGCTCCCCAAATTTACGATCCATTTTGTAAAGCAGGACTTCCTTTTAGTGACTACCCCGATCCCTTTCAAGCTTTTAATCTTTAGATGTGGGCATCTGAACAACTTCATGTGATTTTGTGAACTTTACTCTTGTGCTCTCTCAGTTCCTATCTTCCTACTCGGGAGAAACCTAATTCTTTCCTAATTCTAATGTGAAAGTTTTTGTGGCAGTTACTGAGAGGCAAAGTGGGAAGTTCCTGGAGAGCAAAGATCTTCCTGGTTTCTTACTTGAGTCCCTTCCAGGCTCGTACTCTCCCTTGCATGTGACAGCTGCTTAATAAATACTTGTTTGATTGACAGGCTGTGGTAGGAAAAAGCACCGATCTTTCCTAGGGTCCGAAGATAACGGCCTTGAGCTCCTGCTCTAACTTCGCTGCCATTTATTGTTTGACTTGGGTAAACAACTTAATATCGCTGAGCTTCAATTTCCCTACATGTAGACTAGGACTAATCCATTATCCTACTCACCTCACAGGATTGTTATGAGGAAGGAAGGCAGCCACCGCTAAAACATTTTTATACATGTGAACTGTATTTAATGGATATCAGACAGCTTATGAGAAAGGAAAGTTCCTGATCGTCTTTCGATAAGAAGGTACTTCCCTCTGGATTGAACACATCCACTTAACCAAATATGTACTAAGCCCCCACTGGCCTGGGTCCAGGAGGCTGAGGACTTCTCCGCCCTGAGCTGGGCATCTTTGACTTTCCAGGATGGGCTCCAGAACTTAGTATGTCCAGGCAGTCTGCTAGGAACGGAGCCACTCCTTTCAAGCCTAACGCACCCCTTCCATCTGCAGGGCAGCTCTCGTGGATCAGATCGAAGTGGGGTTGGCAGGGCTGTCCTAAAGGAGGAAGAGAAATCCTGCAATGACAGAGTAAGCGGTTTGGAGCAGAGTCCCCCCAGAAAGATTACCGGGTGGGTACGGGGGAGTCCGAGCGCTCTCCCCTCCTCCCTAGGCTCGTGGGGGTGGCGACGGAGTCCCGAACAGAGAAGACACGTGGGCCGCTGGGGCTTGGGCAAGGGGAGACTTCGGGGAGGGAGGGGGTGAGTACTAGTCCAGAGGGAGTGGAGGCGGTACCTCATTTGCATGGGCCGCGCGCGGGCGGCCAATCGGAAGAGGCGGGGCGGTGGCCCGCGCGCCTTTCAGAGGGAGACCGACAGTTTAGGGGGCCTATCGGAGGCCGGTCCTGCGGTCGGCGGGGGCGGGGAATCGCTCCGCGCCGCCCTGTGTGTGTGAGCGTGTGTATGTGTGTGCGTGCGTGTGAGTGTGGCGGGGGGAGAGTGGGTGGAGGAGGTGGGAGGGTTGGGGGACTCCTGCCGGCTCTTGGGCTCTGCCAGTCAACGGCGGCGGCGCACCGGCGCGCGGGCTAGCGGTTGGGTACGGGGGCGAGCGGGCTAGCGAGAAAGAGCGAGCGCTGCGGCAGGTAGCGCGACGGGGGCCGAGGCGGTGGGGATGGGGCCTGAGGGAGGAGGAGGGGGCAGCCGCGGCGGAGGCTGGGATCGGGATCAGGTCCGGGCACCCCCCTTATTCCCTTCCCCCTCCCACCCCCTCCCGCCTTTCCCCTGGTAGCCCCTGGGGAGGGAAGCGAGTTGTGTAGTGTGGGGCAGGGACGGTGAGGTGAGGTGAGCTGGGCGCGCCGCCTGGGAGCTCTTCCTACCTCGTGTGCGTGTATATGTATGTGTGTGTGTGTGTATATAGTGTATATATATGTATATACACCTCGTGTGTGTGTGTGTGAACGCGCGCGTGTCCTCCCTGCGCCTCCTGCCTCGGTGACCCTGGCGGGCTGGAGGAGCCAGGGACCCATCCCTCCCAGGGGACCCCTGACTGCCCAGCAGCTTGGGAAGCTTTCGGAGCGTGTCCTCCGCAGACCCCCATCCCTGCATCTCCCTGTCCGTAAGCTTTGCTCCCCGGCTTATCTCCCCAAAGGTGGTTATTTGGGGGGGAGGTGGAGAGAGAGTTTAACACACCAGGAGGGGATTCTCTTATCCTTTTCTTCTCACTGCTTCTTTCCCCTCCCTCTGCACCCCTATTTTTTCTCCCAAGAGAAGCAAATGACAGGTTGCTCTGGCCTTTTATTTTTTCTGCCTTCTAGTTTTTTCTCTCCTTCGGTTCCTGACGGATCACGATTCCAAGCGTGTCTTTCTTCTCTTCCACCCGTTGCAGGAATTTTCCTCATCTGGATGACCAATGTCCAGTGCTGTTGTCTGTTCAGTCAGAGACTGGGGGAAGGATCTTATGAGATCGGAACTCCAAGAGGTAACAGTGTGTGAAGTTCGAGTGTAAGAGTTTTTCTATTTTCCCGTAGCAGGAAAAGAAAAGCCCCACTTTTCCTGTTTAATTGCCCTCGAGAGACAAAGTTGGGAACTGTAGCTGGAAAGGAGAAGGATGTTGGTACTAGTTTACGAGTACAACTTTGGATGTCCTCACCTTCGTTGATTTTTTGGACTGTGTCAGTGTTCAAGACTAATTTTCTTGAAGTTACCCAGAGCTTTGGGCTATTACTTGTTAGTGCTGCATCTGGTCCTTGTCTGTCTTTTGTCTCCCGAGCCTTCCCAAGGATCTCTTTTGGTTTAGAATTTCCATAGAATGTGAGGTATACAGTGTAGCCTTTTTAATTATTATTTCACCTGTCTTGGAGTAAAATCTACCACCACCATGTTAAAGTTGGGTGGAAAAAACAGTGCTGTTTACTTGTTAAAATGATGTTGAAAAATACTGCACTGATGATTTTTAATGGTATGTAAGAGAAGTTTTCACTTTGTAATAGAAGAAATGTCATGACTACTCTGATTCTACCGTATTAAAGTAGTAGTTTAAAGATAGTTTTAATCCTCGAACAATATACCACTTAAAGATATTCTAATGTTAAAGAATTTGAAATATAATTGTACTAATAACCTAATTTTAATTTAATTTAATGACAATTTAGTCTTTTAGTACCCTGGGTGAAGTGTAGTATGATACAATTTTTGGAAAACCATACATAGAACTAAAAGTCGAGGTATTCTTAAGTGTAGGTTAAGATTCTGGTTCTGTCCTGTTCAAGTACATCTGATCAGGGAACATTTTAGCATAGAGATGAGAAAACATTTAGTTGGGAGGTCTCTTTAAGACTATAAAATAGCCTTTCTTAAGAGGATGGCAGTAACTAAATCATGTTATTACTTGAAGATTTACTTAAGGAGGAAATACTGTGGGAAATTACTTTGTGTTTGTGACAAGTTTTTGTGTATATTTTGTGATTGTAACATAATAGAAAGTAGTTAGCTTCTAGGTGAATTGTTTCACGTTTTTCAGCTGCACTTTGGATTTCTTTCTGAGTTTTGAGTTTTCATATTGTTCAGATTATTAGCATTGAAGTACCCCACCCCCCAATCTGAATAGCCTTCTTTGCTTCTTTGAGAAAAGACCTACAAGAAGAATTATTCTTTTGGTTGGCTTTCAAAAGGTAGTTCTTGAAATAATATATTATTTAGACTTTTTAAAAAACCTTTTGATTTGGATTATTACAAAGAAACCAGTGTAGTTGTTCAAGTGGTAAGGCACAGAAGGGAGTGGAGTTAAGGTAGGACAAAGTATCTAGGAAGTTATAGTATATCAATGAGAAACAAGTTACTGTTTCCATCTGCAGTCTGTTATTTTGTCATGTTCAGCAGTATAGTATATCATATGTATGCATGTATGTATGAAAAATTAAATTCATACGTGGAAATAGTAAGAGGTTAAAAATCTTTGACATGTTGTAGGGTGGATTTTGTTTAAATTACTTATCAAGAAGAACTGGATGTGTTCATATTTCTTAAAAAAAATGCCTTGTTTGATATAGTATATGTTCTTTATAGCGCAGCTATGAGTTTCAGTTTTAGAAAGGATACTTTTAAAAGTAGTTTTTAATTTTAATCTTTTTAAATTTAAGTTGTAACATGTCAAACATTTGAATGAGGATTTAATTTTTCCCCCTGAACTTAAAGTGGCCATTTAATAAAGTAATGAGATAGTTTTAATAGAGTATTTGAAGGATCCTTGTGGACAGTTATTACAAATAAATATACTTTTCCAAGTTTCTCTTATTTAAATACTAAGCTTCTCTGTTCTGATTCTGTTCTTCTACCTAGAAAAATCAGTCTTTAAAAAAAGCCTGAGAATATTTTTATTTGAATTTTTTCCTCTATCTTAGTTATACGTTAGGGATTAAAAAAATAATATACTATTTCAGACAGGTCAATATGAGAAACTCAAAATAATGTGGCTATATACTCACTGATTCATTCTTTGTTTCCTTTTCATTCGTTCATAGATGCTTTTTGATCTTTCTAAATAATCCATAAGGAACCTCTAGGAACCTCGTCAGATTGGGCCATTAATATTGTACATGACTCATTGTTTTCCATGTGTAAAACTTTTCTAAAGAGTTTATATCACTATATTATCATAGTACATTGCATAATTAGAATATAACCTTTATTTTGTGATACTTCAAGCTCCCACTTATTAAAACTACCATTATGTATACTTTAAAAATTTAAGCTTATTTTAATTTTAAAGGCCTATTTTAAAAAAAATGCAAATTTTAAAATCTAGTTTTAATTTTCTTGATTTTTTCCATCTTGTTAACACATTGTAGACAATTCTTAATCACATATCACATTCAAAATTAAGTGCAAATTGAATTATTTTTAACATCACATACTCTATATACGTTTAATAAATTAATTTCTTAGCCAGTATTCCTTTTGAACTTGTCTTTACTTTGTTATGAATTGTTATTGGTCTGGAATTTTCATTTCATCTATATAAGAACTCTTAAGGAAATTCCGTCAATCAGTGCAGATAGCTTTCTATTGGATAGTCTTAAGAAAGTTCTCTGTAGCACAGAGAGGTTAAGGGTCATACAGACAGTATATTTCAGAGGTGGCACTTGAGAACCCAGAACTTCTCAAATTGTATTACAATATGTTGCCTCTAAAGATAAAGGTATATGCTAGAAAATAAGAACTTCTATGGGAGATGCTAAGTAAAGGATAAAAATCAAATGATATTGTCTGCTAGATAACTTCTTAATAGCATGAATTATACCTTTCTTATTTATCTTTGCATCTCCAGGAACTTTGTTGGTGAATTAGAATAATATAATATAATTATAGTTTAGAGTTTGAAGGGACCATACTGGCCTAAATGACTAATGCCTAATCTCCTAATTTTGCCGATGGGGAAACTGAGGCCCACCCAGGTAGTTTAATTGCACCATACATGTTGAATGCTTACTATATGTCCCTTCAACATAAATTTCATCATTTCTAACTTACTTACTAAACTACTTAACATATAACAATACCTGTTAAATCATTTATCTAGGAAGTAATATTCAGAAATTGTATAAATTTTATAATCTAACTTATTGATAAATGAATTTTACATGTGTAATATTGCATATGTTTGGCTTTATTATGTTGTGATAAGTTTTTAGTGTATATCTAAATTGAATAGTATAAATCGCAGCAGGACAAAAATTCTTAAGTCTTGTGTTCAGTTGATTTGGTTATTCTCTATCTTAATTTCATGTCCTAAAGACATATCAATCCTGTGCTGAAATTATTTTTCCACACATCATATTTTTAAAAACATAAGGACAATTCAATTTTTTTATAGAGAGAAGTCATTTTGTGAATTATTATAACTATATATTTATAAGAACATAAAGTGCTAATGAGTCCTTTCCGCCATTTAAGGTCAATGTCATTTACAGATAGAACAATTTTTAAAATTTTCCAGAAGTGTAAGACCAGACCTGCCCAAATGATGTAGGCTATATAGTTTGTAGCATTGTAACTTGTCTTTTTGTTGTCAAGCCCCAGGGGATAGTCTACTTATTTAAATCAGTGTTTGATTTGATAAAATTCCAGTCCCACAGAAAAATTTAAACTGATTCTTCTAGTTGATTATAAAAGGATTTTGCTCAAACTGAATTGCAACTTATTTCATAATACATTTAGGCTTTTACTTTTCAGGGTTTTTTTTTAACTCAAATGCTATTCTTTTGTTGTGATTTGTGATTAGTTAGAATAAAAGCAATTGAGGGTGCAAATTTTTATTTCATAATTTTTTTCTTTTCAAAAAATGCCTAGCCTTTTGAAAACTTTTGATCAGTACATGGGACCACAAGGGGGAGTTTACATAACTGCAGATTTTATGTCTACTTTTCTATAATTGAGATAGAAGGGGGAAGAAAAGGTTTTAAAAATAGGAATAAAAATTAAATTCAGTATTTTAAGGCAAGTAGGCAGAAGATAGTGAAGAGTCAGAAATTGTTCTGACTCCTTTTGAGATGTTCATTTTTGTACTACCCTGATAATAACATTTTCTGATTATGTCTTATAATCTTTTGAAAAATAGCAAATAATAACAATTTGGAGTGAAATATGGAGTTATAAATAAGCAGTCACACATATGAAAGTTTGTTAAGGAACACAAAAATGTTTAGATTATGTTGAGGCCAAGAAAGCATAGCCATATTAAACACTTTCTGGTAATTGGTACTTTGCCTGGTGAGATAGACAAAAATGAAACAAGTTCCTGCCTTCAAGCTGCTTACATTCTTGGGAATATATACTTAAGAGTCTATGTAAGGCTTGTAGATAGTAATTACAAGGTGGTCTGGAGAGAATGTACTGGCAACTGGGGTGATGAGGAAGGACATCATGTAGGAGATGACAGCTGAGCTGAGTTTTAAAAAGCGCAAGGGCTTCTAAGAGGTGAGGAGAGGGTGCATTCTAGGAGTGCGGGACAGTTAGTGCAAAAGCATTTAGATAGGAGCTAGAATGTCATGTGTGAGGCTAGTCTGTCTGAATTGTAGAGTGGATGGACAGGAATTGTGTAGAGTGAGCTGGAAAAGTGGTTTGAAGCAGGGTTTTAAAGGGACTTTTAGTGCCAAATAGAGGAGTTTGCAATTCATAAGATAGAGAAAAGGCCACTCCCTTTTCCCTGGAAATGGTTAAAAACTGGATGGAATCTTCAGATTAATCTCTACTTCCAAAATTATGTATCTGTTTTTATTTATCCATCTGTGGAGATAGAAAACCAGTTAAGCTGTAAGCTTCAAATTATAAGGCAGACTTTAAAAACTGAAAATGTTTTTGCCTCAGATTTAGAAGTTGTATTACTGTTGGGAAGAGGGAGTCCTAAAGATTATAGGTTCTTTTATGATCAGGTATGTGCTGAGTGAGGATGGAATGTTCTTTTACGTATGTTAAATATTAACCAATAAAACGATTCCCATGTTTAACTTTCAAAACAAGACACAATAAAACAGTATTATATTTTAATATACAACATTGGCATGTAGCTTTTACTCCAGTTCAGAAAATCACCCATGCACTAGGATGGCAATAATTCATTGATAAATGTTGAAATTCTGCTTGGGGAGGCAGGAGGATATGCTGCAAAGGGACCTAGAATTGGGAGGAAAGAGAATTGGGCACCAGTTTCATTGTACCACTGACTGACTGTGAGGCCTGGGGCAGGTCACCCCGCCTCTCTGGGCCTGAGTCTGCTCATCTGTACAAGGAGAGGATTAGGCTAGCTAGTGGTGTTCAAGATCCATTCTGGCCCTCTTAACATATGATGCTATGGTCATGTGAACAGGACAGTTTGCTGAAGCAGATTTGGGGAAATTACCTGTAGAAAAAAATTGATTGTATGGAAACACCCTAGTGATTGCTGATGTTCCGTATCTAATATTATCTTTCCTAAGATTTTTTTTAAGTTCTTTATGAATAATGCCACTGTCATAAGGTTGAAAAATATTTTATCCATTTCTCAAGTGAAGAGGATATACTATAATGTTGATGAAAGATACATATGAGTTAAGAAGTAAGTCCCTGGGACAGCTGGTTGGTTCAGTGGATAGAGCACTTAACCTGGAATCAGAAGGATCAGAGTTTATATTAAATTAAAGAATTAAAGCCTCTTGCTAGCTGTGTGGCCCTGGGCAAGTCACTTAGCCCCAAATGCCTCCAAAAAAACAAACCAACCCTAAACCAAAACAAGTCCCTAAACAAGACTCTAAAATCTGTAACAAGAAAAGAATCATAGTCTTCTGTCATAAGCTAACCTGTCTCCCTGACTCTCTCTCCCTACCCCTTAGCTATTTGTAATTATGCCACTTTGCTCTGAAATTTGAGGAAATTTTTTTGGTTAGGAATATAATTGACCCAAGGCAGAACTGGCAGTTAAATTCTCTTTTTCTCTCTTTCAAATCCTAGTTATGTCATCTAGGGAATGAGATTGCTATCTGGCACCAGTTTTCCGGGAGTTGAAGATGATTATTTCTAATAAACAGTTATGCACCTTCAGTGTGTACTAAGTGCAGTACAGACATGAACAGTCCCTTCTGTAATGAATCTTCCAGACAAAAGAGATTATTAGATAAGTATGTCATTAATTGAATTTTCTGGGTAGTTGCTGTTTATCCTGCTTTGGTCAGAAAGGTTGGTATTTGTAAATTGCATTCGTTTAGGGCAGTGCTACACTAAAATTATGGCAGCCTACTTTTGATCAAGCATGAGAACAGAGGAATCTTATAGCTAGATATTTTAGATTATTTAGTTATAGTGAATTCACCCCATGGTCTCAAGTAGAGTAAATAAATTTAATTGTGCAACTTAAAAATTACAGTTATAATAGAAATAACTAATTAGAGGAGGGGTTAAATTTAATATTTTTCATATACAAGTTAACTTCTTGATATTCTTTACAACCCAGATAAAACAATCTGTTTAATTTTTCAGATTAATTTTGCACCTATCTCAGAAAAACTGACTTTTATTTATATACCACAATAAATTGAAGTATATTTGGTGAAATTATTGGGAGGACAATCATCCCTTATTAATCTATTTATTAATAATATATGATAAGATAGTAATAATATCTTATTAATCATGGCTACTTAGGAAATATTTTTTCTACCTATATTGATAGGAGAAGAATCATCACTAAGAAAAATAGATCTATAAAATTGCTTTATTAACAACTATGGTAATAAACCTACAGTTTTGGGATATGTTTCTTCAATACTTCAGTTCTTCAATAGGTATTGGTTCTGTGAACAACTTGGTAAGGAGTAAAATGACAGTTTGCATGCCAGTCAACATGGAAGAATAGATTGTTTTACTTAGAGACAGCAAATGTTTTGTTTTAAGGTAACTGAATCACTTTTTCCCTCATAAGATAATAACATTTACAGCTTGTATATAGAACTCCTAAAAGCATTGTGTAAGTGTGAACTGTTATTATTGCTTCATGAAAAACAAATTTTATGAAATCTAGTCAAATCCATTTGAAATATTTGTATTTATAATTATTTAGTTTAAGATGCAGACTTGACTGCAACAATGTATATTTTTATCTGTTTTAGTATGGGAAAATTAAATGACTTATACAGAGATTTAATTGAAACAACTCACTTTGGTAAATATTGGGCATTGCTACTAATTGTCTTCAACTTTTTCCTCTTAATTCATATCCTGGAAAAGAAAAACAAGGTTTTTTTTTTTGTTTTTTTTTTTGCTTACTTAATTTATAATGTATTACTGGAAAGAAGAAAATACTTGCAAAACTTAGAGAAAGAATAGTTGCCTTTAAAAACTGTTATTTTTCATTGAGACTGGGTGTTTAAAGTAACTTCCACCGATTTAGGATCATAGAATCATGTATTTATAGTTGGAAGGGACTTTAGAGATCACTGGATCTGGTCCCCTCAGGAAGCTCAGGGAAGTTGTGATGTTCCAGGGTCACTCCTCTAGTAAATGTCTAGGCAGTATTTGACCCCAGGTCTTCCTGACTTCCAAGTCCCTCACTATCCTACCATACCACATTGCATTTCACATTTATTTGTGCTTAGACTTCTACTGCAATGCTTCATGGTGGCATGGAAATGAGCCTTTTAAACCTTAAAAGGCTGTGCTATGAGAGTGTAAGCCCTAGAAGGTCCTACAAAACAAGAATAGCTTTGAATACTGTCTTCACATGTTTTTTGCCAGAGGACCAATATCTATAAGTTGAGAGAGGCTTTGTACAAGGTTGGCCACTTGATGATGACTTTTTTCAATCAAGTCATCGAATGAAGACTATTTAATAAAATATCTGTTGATTGGAGTACTTTGAAATATTGAAATAAATTTCCCTTAAGTTTCATCAGACAACAGCCAGCTTGTAAAAAAAAATCCTTTATGATATGAAGGTCTCTTCCCTTTGTGGAGTTGTATGCCCTCCTTGTAAAGGATCTGTAATGTCTCTTTTGATGTATTGATAATTTAGTAGATAAGTTTCTCATACTTGTTTGAAGAGAGAAAGTAATTTGCCTAAGGTCATATAGCTGTTAAGTGTCAGAAACTGGATTTGGGTTCTCATCTTTCTAATTCCAAGTCCAATACTGACCACTACTCCAGCTACCTCTATAATTTGCATATAACAGTAAATGTTTGTTTAATGTAATCATTGAAAAATAGGTGTTTAGCCCCATTTTGAAGGAGTGATTGAGGATGCTTATATCATAGCTACATGTTTGCCTTCCTAGCAATTAAAAGATTATCTCTGGTACCTTTCTTGTTTTTTAAGAAATAGATTTTTGCTTATATCTTCTTGTTTTTATATCATTTAAATTCCCCATGTGTCTCTTCTAAACTTTCCCAAAAAGCCTAAGGATATAGCAAAGGATTTTTTTAAAGAGGAAGAAAAAAGTCAGCAATACCAATAAACATTTTTAAAAAATCTGATGCTATATGAAAGTTCCATACTTTTCTCCTTCGGAGGAAACATTTAGTTTTGACTGTTGAGGTGGTTGTTCTTTTGACTTATTTTTTATTTTTATATATGTTGATTTTCTGGCTGTGCTTATTTTTCCAAGCTTGCATGAGTTCCTATCAGTCTTTGCATTGATCCTCTGTAGTCATCAGATTTGTCACTCCTACAGCACAGTTAGTATTTCATTACATTCACATGCCACAGTTTGTTTAGAAAGTTCCTAGGGGGTAGGCAGCTTTCCAGTCATTTGCTAGCACAGAAAGTGCTACTCTTGGTCTATCTAGATCATTTCCTTTTATCATTGCCTACCTTGAGTAGCAATCTACTTGAAGAGTAATCTCTTGAGTTAAAGGGTAAGGATATTTTAATCTCTTTGTTTGCATAATTCCAAATTGTTTTCTTGAATATCCCACTAATTCAAATCTCCTTCTCCAACAGTAGATTAGTATGCTTCCAACACTGACTATTCCTGCTTTTTGTCATTTTTGCTGATTTGCTGGGTATGAGGTAAAACCTCAGACTTGTTTTGATTTCTTTGTATCTTATTAGTGACCTGGAGCCTGCTTTTATATGACTTACTAATTTGTGATTCAGATTTTGATAACTGTGCATACATTCTGATTACTACTGGAGTGGCATTTTATCATGTATTTCTGTTGCTTTATATAGTTTGGATATCAAACCTATATCTACTATTTGATAGAAAGATTTTTTTACCCAATTGATCTCTTCTTCATTAATTTGTGCAAAAGCTTTTCAATTTCATATATTCAAAATTTTTATTTTATCTTTTGCTATTGTCTCTATTCCTTGTTTGACTAAGAAGTTATCCTCTACTCATAACTCAGAAAGACAGTTGATCTGATTTGATTATTTTCCAGGAAGTTTTTTTATGGCAAGATATTTAATATTTGGGTCACCAGTCCATTTTGAATTTATTGTGGAATGGTAAACGATTTGGTTTTTATTTTCTATGTACAGAGAATAATCTGTTCTAGTGTCTTCAATTGTCACTTCAGTGAAGAAGCTAAATCTATAGCTAGATTATTTGTATCTTTTGAATTTTAAGTCTCAATTTCCTAATTTTCCTGATATTTCTAAGCCAAATCTTGCTAACACCTGAAATTAAATGAATTTAAATATGTTATCTCTCTTCCCACTCCCATCCTCCAAAATTAAGATGGAACTTGATTCTTTTGGTCCTCATTTCTCTGTATCAGTGACACTATTCTTCTCCAGTTAGTCAGCTTTGAAAGCTTTGTCATCTTTTACTTTTCCCTCACCTCCCAGTCAATCCCCAATGGATTAGATATGGTGTTTATTTCTTATTTCTATTTTTAGTGCCATCAGTCCTCTTCACATCTTTACAACCAGAAGATATCCCCAGACTATCATCATATTTATGAACTTTTACCTGAGACAAAATTATGAAATCAAGATTCTTGTGGCATAGTGGAAAAAGCATTGGAGATATATAAAAAACTGATTCAAATTTGTAAGAACAAGAGTCATTCCCTAACAGATAAATGGTCAAAAGGCTACAGACAATTTTCAGAGGAAGAACTCCAGCTTATTAACATAGGGAAAAATACATCACAAATCACCTATAACTAGGGAAATGCAAATGAAAACTGCTCCAGTGTTCCATTTCACATCAGATTGGCAAAGATGACAGAAGAGGAAAATGAAGGTTGGAAAGGTAGCAGGGAAGTAGGTAGACCTACAAATCATTCTAGTCATTCCAGAAAGCAATTTGAAACTCTGTCCTCAAAGTGGCTAAACTATTTGTAAAAAATACCAACTTACTTGGTTTATGCCCCATAAAGATCAAAGAAAGGAAAAAAAGAAGCTACATATACCAAACGATCTATAGCAGCCCTTTTTAAAGAAAAATTTTAATTTTCCATTTTCAACATTCACTTTCATAAGATTTCTCATTCTAAAATTTTCTCACCTCCTCCCACACATCCCTCCCCAAGGTAGCATGCAATCTGATATAGGCTGTATGTATATGATCATAATAAAGATATTTCCACATTGATCATATTGTGAAAGAAGAATCAAAACAAAAGGGGAAAACTATAAGAAAGAAAACACAAACAACAATACTTCAATCTGCATTCTAATTCCATGGTTCTTTTTCTGGATGTGGATAGCATTTTCCATTATGAGTCTTTTAGAGTTGTTTAGATCATCGTATAGCTCAGAACAGCTAAGTCTAACAAAGTCGGTCATTGGACAATGTTGCTGTTACCTTGTACAACAATGGGATAAATTATCTGATATAAACAGGCCTGAAAGATTTTAAAGTGGCGAGGGAAATGGGGAAAGCGGAGAGGGAAGCACACGACCCTACTCTCATCGGAATTGGCTCAAAGAGGGAATAATATACACACTCAGTTGAATGTAGAAATCTATCTTACTATACAGGAAAGTAGAAAGAGAAGGGGATAGGAGAAGGGACATGGGAGAGATGATGGAAGGGAAGGCAATTTGGGGGAGGTAAAAGTCAGAAACAAAACATTTTTGAGAATGGACAAGATAACAAGAGAAAATAGGATAAACAGGAAGAAAATAGGATGGAGAGAAATACAAAGTTGATAATCATTACTGTGAAAAAAATTTTTACAGTGAGTTTCTCTGATAAAGACTTCATTTTTTAAACATAGAAAACTGAGTCAAAATTTGTAAACATAAGAGCCATTCCTCAACTGATAAATGGTTAAAGTATATGAACAGGCAACTTCAGTCAAAATAATCAGAGTTATCTATGGTCATATGAAAAAAATGCCCTAAATCACAATCATTGAGAGAAATGCAAATTAAAACAATTCTGAGCTACTACCTCATACCTGTCAGACTGGCAAATATGACAGAAAAGATAAATGACAAATGTTGGAGAGGATGGAAAAATTAAAACATTAATATACTATTGATGAAGTTGTAGACTGATTCAACCATTCTGGAGAGCAATTTGTAACTATACGCAAAGCACTATAAAAATATGCATACACATTCTCCAAGCAATACCACTACTACCTCCCAAAGAGATAGAAAACTAAAAGGAAAGTACCTACAATGTTTATAGCAGCTCTTTGGGTGGCAAAGAATTGGAAATTGTGAGGATGTCCATTAATTAGGGAATGGCTGAATGGGTTATTGTATGTGATTGTGATGGGATACTATTGTGCTTTAAGAAATAATGAGCAGGTCTCAGATTCAATCCAGCTGAGATTCAATCTGCCCCAGTTGTCAATACAAATATCACAAATGCTTAGGATCCTTAAGAGTTTGTCCAGTATGGAAAATCTTTAATAACCTTTACTTTTCTTTGGCTAAAAAAAGGACTTGGATTGAATTCATTAAGGTAGGACCAGGTATGTTGGTATTTTGGAGTCCCGAGCACCCCTAACCTAAACCCTACCACTCCCATGGGTAATCAGAAGCAAACACTTTTGAGGAGACAGTCAAAGGAGAGAATAGGGAGGGTGGGATAGGATGGAAAGAAATATAGTTAGTCTTTCATAACATGACTATTACGGAAGTGTTTTGCATGACTACACATGTATAACATATATCACATTGCTTGCCTTCTCAATGAGGATGGGTGAGGAGGGAGAAAGGGAGAGAATTTGGAACTCAAAGTATTAAAAAAAATGTTAAAAATTGTTTTTACATGCAACTGGGAAATAAGATACAAAGCAATAGGGTGTGGAAATCTAATTTACCTTATAGGAAAATAGAAGGGGAAAGGGAGAAGAGAAGGTGGAGGGGGGTGATACAAAGGACAACAGATTCGAGGAAAGGGAATAATCAGAATACATGCTTTCATGGGTTTGGGGGAGGGGAGAGATGGGGAGAAAATTTGGAACTCAGAATCTTGTGAAAGTGAATGTTGAAAACTAAATAAAATGGGGAAGGAAAAGAACAACAATAGCAACAGCAACAATGACAAGAAAACATAATCTTCCTAAAATACAAATCGTATCATTCCTCTGCTCAACATTCTTAGTGTTGGATTCAAAGCCTTTTGCAGTTTCATTCTAGCCTGCCTTATTGACCTTGCCTGACGCTGTTCTCCTTTAAGAAGCATGAGCTCCAGGGGAAAGCAGAAAAAGAAATGATGAGCAAGATGGTCTCAGAAAAACATGGACTTACCTGAACTGAGGCAAAGTGAAATGAGTAGAACCAAGGGAATATTATACACAGTAACAGCAACATTGTATCATAATCTACTATGAATAATTTATCTACTCTCAGCAATATAATGACCCATGACAATTCTGTAGGACTCATGATGAAACATGTTGTTCATCTCCAAGGAAAGAACTGGTAGAGCCTGAATGTAGAGCAAAGATAATTTTTTTCTTTATTTTCTCTTATTTTTCTTATTTGTTTTTTGGTCTGTTTTCTTTCACAGAATGACTCACATGGAAAAGTGTTGTGCATTTAGAGTATTTTATGTATAACCTACATCAGATTGCTTGCCTTCTCAATGAGTGGGGGGGAGGAGAAAGGGGAAAAAAATTTAGAATTCAAAATTTGGGGAAAAAAGGAATGTTAAAATTGTTTTTACATGTAATTGGGAAAAAATACTAAATAAGGAAAAATAGGGGGAGAGGGAGTACTGAAAAGATTAAATTGATTCTATATCATTTTTTAAAAGTTGATCATTTAAGTTAACTTATTTTGTCCTGTAACTGCCTAAGTTATGATTCTTTGTCTCTAAACTTAGTGAAAAGTTTAGCTGGCCTGTTAATCACTATTCTATTCTTGCCTCAAGTTCAGTTAATCACTATTCTATTCTTGCCTCAAGGAAATCTTTGGGTGATGCAACTAGACATCAGGGATTCTGTTCTAGTATCTATACACTACCAAACTATTCTTACAGGATTTCTGGTCCACCTTCTCTGACCCTGCAGATGAACTCAAACAATGAACATTGCTAGCCCCTCATTCCCAACTGACAACCAATTATATTGTTTCCTATGCCTCAGCTACATAACCAATCATGATACCCTCAACCCCATGGTATCCCCACACTTACCAGCAAATTTATTATTTCTTTACTTTGTTCTGTAGTACCCAAAATTTATAACCAAGGAGCTGTTCTGCTAGAGGTCTTTGGCTTAGAACGTGAGGCAACTATAAACCAACTCTATTGGTAGATTCAGGCCCCACTAATAAAGGGAAAGAAAGTTAATAAAGACTAACATAAGCCTGTCTCAAATTTTCAAGAAAATCCTAAGACTTCAGTAACACATGCAAAAAAAAATTCACTATGACCAAATTAAATTTATGCAAGAAATGGCTAAGCATCAGAAAAACAATGAACATTTAACCATTATTTTAAAATACCCAAAGACATATTTATTATATCAAAAGATCAGAAAAAGCACTGAAAAAAGCACATTCATTTTGCTAAAATAAAATAAAAAGCAAAAAATCCCTATATAGCGATATGGAAGAGTCATTTTTAATATGATAAAAGTACATGTCTAAAATAAAAAACTGACATTATTTGCAACAGAGAAACACCAAAGGCTTTTCCAATAAATTCAGGAATAAACCTAACATATTCCCTCTCCCCATTTTTATTCAAGGCTAGTTCTAGAAATGCCAATATCAGTAAGATAAGAAATAGATTAAAGTCATAAATATTGACAAAGGAGGAAAAAATCATCTGTAATAGCTGACAATATGACGATTTACTTAGAAAATCTCAGAAAATAATCAAAGAAACCAATCAGATAAAAACAAACTATCTTAAACAATAGTTTCAAAAACAGCAAGACAGAAAATAAATCCACAAAATCAAAAGCTTTGCTACACAACAATAACAAAACCCAAAAGAAAACAATAAAAAGGTAGATCACATTAAAAATTACTACAAAATGCATTCAATATTTGGGACTCAGTCTACTAAGATACATTTCAAGCTTTACGTGAATACAATTACAAAACATTTTTAAAACACGACATTCTTTGATATGGCTGGCCCACACATATACAAACACACACACATATGTGTATATATATATACACATATATATATATATAAATGAATGATAATGTTGCCTAAATTAAATTAAAGATTTAGTGCTGTACCAATCAAACTACCAAAGAGGCACTTTATAGAGCTAAGTATAACAATAACAAAATTCATCTGGAGAAAGAGATGGTCTAGAATCACAAGGAAAATAATGAAAGCAAGTAGTAATAAAGGCGAAATAACACTTCCTGAACTGAAATTATATCATAAAGCAATAATTATTGAAGTTATTTGGCATAAATTAATAATAATGATAGTATTTATAAAACACTTTACAAAATGCTTTACACATTATTTTGTGTAATCCTTACAACAGCCCTGTGAGGTTATTCAACCCTTTTAATAATGAGAAGACTGAGGCTGAGGGAGATTTAAGTGACTTCCTTAGACTCACAAAGCCAGTAAATATCTGAGGCAGGATTTGCCTTTGCTGACTCCCAAATCCAAAATCTTACCTACTGCACTACCTAGTTTAAAAAATAGAAAAATAGAAGAATTAAATATTTTTTTAAAAAAGAGATCCATAATACACACTAAACAAGGAAGAGTTGAAGAGTCAGAAACAACCATACTCAATAACCCAGTGTTCACGGGACATGAGAGTAGAAATTACTTGGGTAAGAATGCCCTATTTGACACAAAGTATTAGAAAAACTGGAAAGCAAGTGACTAAAGTTAGGTTAAGATACATACCTCCTACTCTGGAACTCAACTACCTCAAAATGGATGTGACCTGAATATAAAAAGGTCACATCTTTTTTAAAAATTAGAAGAAAATGAGATCAAATATCTTTCATAGTTATGGTTAAACTATTAACCAAACAAGGAATAGGGACAACCACAAAATAGGTAATCTTGATTACATGAAATTGAAAAGCTTTTGTGCTAACAAAATTGGTACAACTTGGAATAGAAGGAAAACTATTGACTGGAAAAAAGCTTTGCTTCAGATATATGTGATGAGGTTCTTAATCCAAGATGGATAAATAACCAATAGAAATACCAGATCAAGAGCCATTTCCCAATAAATAAGTCAGCATAAGACAAGAAAAAACAGTTTTCAAAAGAATTTCCAAAAATAAAATAGAAACTATGAACATATCACAGATGGCTCCAAGCCAGTAATGATAAGAGGAATGTAAATCAAAATAACTCTGGAGTTTGCCTGAAAAATATAGCAAGTTAACAAAGATGACAAAGGATATAAATAATTGATGTTGGAAGATTATGTAAAGAAAAGCACACTGATACGCTGTGGAATCTAACACTAACTCCATTTTGTTTGGTTCTTTCCATTTTGTGACTTTCTTCCATTTTATGAGCTGGTCCTTGCTTTGCTGTAAATCATATGATTATGGGGAAATTGAGATGTTGATATAATTCTGGGAAATTGGGGTAGTAGGTGCTGACCACAAGATGTTCCGTACATCTTGTGGTATGTTTTTATAATAACCACAGAATGTACCAGGATATTCTTGAAATAACCACAAGATTTATAAAACTTTGGCCAATCAAAAAGAGAGAATGCCCATATTACTCAAAATTGTGTAAGTTGATTGGTTCCTCATTATTGAGTACTGGAAAATACTGTTAACTGCTGAATAGTATCCTTCTACCTTCTGAGAAGATCTTGGACAGGACTAAGTCGTTACTGTAGCTAGCCTTGCTAATAAATTGACTTGCTCTGAAATTCAAATCTTTGTTTCCTCAGTTTCAACTGCAACAACATGGTGGGGCTGTGAATGAGTACCACCATTCTGGAAAGAAATTTTAAATTCTGGTTAAAAAACAAAGTGACTAAACATTCCTACCTTTGACCTATAGATCCTGCCATACCTATGACCCAAAGATGTCAAAGACAGAAAGAAGATCACGTATGCCAAAATATTCACAGCAACATTTTTTTGTGGTAGCAAAGAATTGTAGACAAAGTACAGACATTTCTCCCATTACACAAATTTGACTTTACATAAAGACTTCTAAAAGAAATGTGCTTTCGAAAAAACACTCGTTAACTTTACTGTATCGTGCTGTGCTCTGTCAGAAGCTTGCCCCCTAAAAAAACAGTTCTCTAAGTGAAAGCAGAAGAACAGGAGCTCAGAGATATGGACAAGGGAGTGACTTGCAACCTCCCATACCTGTGTATTTGTCTCATTGTGCCTCCTTGTTCTGTCCATCCACATTTGGGTACCATCATATCTGTTCCCAGACCTTGTGTATCTTCTTTCCTCTCCTGCCTGTGACCATATCCAATCTCCATGTGTCTGTCCTGCTGAGTTTTCTTCCTTTCAGTTCCAGTCCGCTCCCAACCTGGCCAAGTCCTATGCATCCCTTTTCCTGCTCTTGCTTTTCTGTCTACAGCTCCCAGGAGTCCTTGAACCATGTGTCAGCTTCTTCCCTCCATGCACACGTGGCCCTCTTCCTCTCTCCCTTCCATCCTTACGTCCATGGCAAATTTGCATTGCATGAAAAATAGCTGTAGGTAGAAGTCAGCTACACTTCTGTAAAACAAGAGCTGTCTATAGATGCCCATCAGCTAGGGAATAGCTAAACAAATTGCAGTACATGAATATAATAGAAAATTATTGTATTACAAAAAATTCAGAGCATAGGAAAATCTTTATATAATGATGCAAAGTAAAGTAAGCAGAACCAGGAAAACATATACAGTGATTACATGGAAATATACATGAAAATAAAAGTTTTAAAAAGACATACAGCTTATTGTTTCATAATTATAATGACCAAGCATGACCTCAGAGAAGAGTTGAGGAAATACGTTAAACATGGTTTTACTCAACTTTTTCCCCTTCTGTTTTATTCTTTGTTATAAGGGATGGTTCATTGGGCAAAGAAGGGGAGGAATACATTTGGAAATGAAAATTTTGTAAAAGCAAGTGATATCAATAAAAATACTTTGTAAATAGTGATTTCGCTAGAGAAATAGCCATAACTGCTATAAGAATTTGCCTTTAATAGTAATGTTAACTGTATTATTGTGACTTAGATTGCACTTTACTTTT
Source organism: Bettongia penicillata ogilbyi (assembly GCA_023548195.1). Classification (NCBI taxonomy): domain Eukaryota; kingdom Metazoa; phylum Chordata; class Mammalia; order Diprotodontia; family Potoroidae; genus Bettongia; species Bettongia penicillata. Next base: position 7,464,389 of record JAJHZJ010000131.1, read on the forward strand.
TAAAAGTTCTTTTATCAGATAATTATTTTGCTTTTCTCCTTCACTACGGTGCCATAATATTGATAGGGCAACTACAATCAAAGCTTTGTTATCCAGCCTCCTGGCACAGTGTCCAAAATTGGGCTAATTCTCAATGCCCAGGTAGTACTCTGTTTCCTCCCCATTTTTTTCTCCTAATATCTAGAAATAAATGAACGGGCAGCATAAAACACCATAATCTGCAAAATAACTTGAGAGCTGGAAAGCAAACTTTTCCCCAAGAACAGTAAATAACAACCCTCTAGCAGCTTTATACTTTCACATTGTCTGGCTACCAGGTTACTAGGTAGAAGAAAAGCCAACTTGTAAGGCTGATGAATTGGTAAAGGTCAAATAACATTGGTTTCTTTCTACTGCTATCAGTATGCTCAGTTTACAAATGGGGAAACCTTGCATCTTCCACATGGTACTTCAGTGAACCAGCAGTACCAAAAAAAACCCCAAAAAACCAAAAAACAGTTGGAAGGGTGGGGGCAAGTATACGGTCTGTAGCTTCCGAAAAAAGATTTCTCTATAGGAATTTATTTGTAAAAACAAACAAAGAAAACCTAGCCCATTTATCCCCTGGAGATTGGAGTTACTAACCTGGAAATTTGGGAACAGTAGATATGAGTTTGGAAAGGAAAACATGGACATTTAGAAGAAAATTAAAATAAAGTAATACTGATTTCACTGCCTCCAATAGGTTTTATTTTAGTTTTTGTTTTTCAGTCTTTTTTCAGTCATGTGTGACTCTGTGACTCAGTTTGGGATTTTCTTGGCAAAGATACTGTAGTGATTTGCTACTTCATTCTCCAGCTCATTTTATAGATGAGGAAACTAAAGCAGAATAGGGTGAAGTGACTTGCCCAGGGTCACACAGCTAGTATCTGAGGCCAGATTTGAATTCAGGAAGATGAGTCTTCTTGACTCCAGCCCCAGAAGTCTTATCCCTACTGGCACCACCTAGCTGACCAGTAATTTTGTTTATAGAAAATAATAATAATAACCCATGATCATCTCTTTGGAACACAACTAAATATGGCTTCCAAGTCAAGGAGGGTTATCATATCTAAATATCATATCAATGACTTAATGTACATGGATAACATCAAGTTATACAGTCCACTGAAATACAGCAAATGCCATATTCATCTCTTGGGAAATTTTTCTAATGCTATTAGATGTCATCTTCATTCAATAAAATTATTTTTTGAAAAGAATAAAATCATTAGTGCACACAATGGAAAAGTAGGCATTGAAAGTTTGAACTTGAATCTAGAGGCTGAATTGAACTAAATGAAAGAAGGTGATATATATATATATATATGTATATATATACACACACACATACATACATACATATATATGTATGATATAAGATATATATACACACATATGCATATATACATACATATATATATGTATGATATAAGATATATATATATATCTTGGTATTTCCCAGCCAAGACACTTTGAGCAAAGTGCTATCAAGAAGAAAGCTGTAGCTGTATATATCAAAACATTTAATGGCATCCTGAAGTCAAAGCTTAATGGAAAGAACCCATTCAGATGAATTAACACCTGAGCCATATCACTCTAAATATACATAGCAGAGTTGACAATAAATTTAGAAAACATCCAAACAGAAACCCTAGAATAGTAACAACATGCAGGGCCATCACTCCAGGACAGCTACAGAAAATCTAATAAATATTCATTAAACTCCTATTATATGTCAGACACTGCGCTTAGCATTAAGGATACAAAGAAAGCAAGCAATAGTCCCATCCCTCAAGAAGCTTACGATATAATGGGGGAGATACCATGGAAACAATTATGCACGTGTAATTTAATAATAGATTACAAAATATCCTCAAGAACTTAAATAATAGAGGGAAGGCACTTGCTAGATTAAAGATGGATTGGGAAAAGCTCTCTTTAGATGATGATTAATAGGTATTCTCAGAGTAAATGATAAAAAGTTTAAAAACTACTGGAGTACAGGAGTAGCTAAATGGTTCAATGGATACAGCACTAGCCTTTGACTCAAGAGGACTTGACTTTAAATCTGGTCTCAGACACTTACTAGTTGTGTGACCCTGGACAAGTAACTTAACCCTGAGTGCCCCCCTCCCCAAAAAAAGCCAACAAAAAACTATTCAACTACTTCTGGATCAAATACATATCCCTTCACAGAGCTATAGTAAAACCCTTCAAAAACTATATGCCACTTGGTCTGTCAAATGTAACTGGAAGGTGTTACCTCTGAATAGAAACCGTAATATGGCTAATAACCAAGAACAAAATAAAAAAGACCTCCATAGATACAATCTACATGAACTTAACAATATACCAACTAAGAGGTGCCAAGAAATAGTTGCATCATGCAGATAAGTTTAAAAAACAGAGCAGTTAATACAAAATGCGAAGTTTAGCATTTCAAGACCTTTCAAATCTAGCCACCTCCTACCTTTTCAGTCACCTTACACCTTACTGCCTAAAATGTATTCTTCAATCCAGTGACACTGGCCTCCTGGCTGTTCCACAAATAAAACAGTCCATTTCTTTACTCTGGGTATTTTTTTTTCACTAGTTGCCCCCCATGCCAGAACACTCTCCCACACTCTGTCTGGTTTCCTTTAAATTCCAACTAAAATCACAGCTTCTACACAAAGCTTTCTCCAATCTTAATTCCAATTCCACCTGTTAATTATCTTCTGTTTATCCTGTATATAACTTGCTTCACATATATTTATTTGCATGTTGTCTCCCCCGTTAAATTGTTAGGTTTCTCAGAAGTAGGGAACTTTCGTTTGCCTCTTTTTGTATTCTCAGTGCCTGTTACATGATTACTGATTGATTAATAGCCATTTAGGACCAGGTTGTTAGTAACAGAAATTATATGCGGGTTATCTACCAGGTTTTCTGATCAATGCAGATAATAAGTCAGTACAGATAATAAAAGGAATAGAAACTGCAACATTTCACATCAAGTTGCAAAAATTTCACACCTACCAATTATTTAGAAAGACACCATCAGTTGATGAGAGTTATGCACCTGTATCATAGTTTGTGATCCTTCATAACTAATAGATGATAAATTTCCTAATTACAAATACAAACCACAAAATATCTTCAAGAACTTTAAAAAGTTGTATGAGAACTAGATATAGCAAAATCACAAACTGTTGCCAATAATCACTTAGATAATAGTGATCTATAAAAATTTAAGAATACTTTAATAAGTATTACCATACCAAATATTCATAATTTCCAAGCTACATAAAATAACCTGCTCTAAAATAGAGACCAAATGGAAGAAATCAAAACCATGTGGAAACAGGATAAAAAACATTTTCCCCATTGTCCTCTGGAATTGATTACTGCATTGTCCTCTTGATTATTGTATTGATCAGATTTCTCTAGTCTTTCAAGGTTGTTTTTCTGTATGAAGGTGTAATTATTGTATAAATTTTTCTGCTCACTTCACTTTGTATCAGTTCACATAGGTCTTCCCAGGTTTCTCTGAAACTATCCATTTCATCATTTGTTACGATAATATTGTTGTATTATGTTTATATATCATCATTTGTTGAGGCATTCCCTGATAGATAACCCCTCTAGTTTCCAGTTCTTTACTACTACAAAAAGAGCTGCTAAATTAAAACAACTCTGAAGTGCCACATCATACCTATCAGATTGGCTAACATGATAAAACAGGAAAATGATAAGTATTGGAGAAGATGTGGAAAAATTGGAACATTAATGTATTATTGGTGGAATTGTGAACTGATTCAACCATTCTGGGGAGCAATTTGGAACTTTGCCCAAAGAGCTATAAAACTGTGCAATACCTTTTGACCCAGCAATACCATTTCTAGGTCTGTATCCCAAAGAGATCATGAAAAAGGAGAAAGGACCCACATGTACAAAACTATTTATAGCAGCTCTTTTTGTGGTGGCCAAGAATTGGACATTGAGGGGACAGCCACCAATTGAGGAATGGCTGAACAAATTGTGATATATAAATGTAATGGAATAGTATTGTTCCATAAGGAATGGTGAGTAGATAGACTTCAGAGAAACTTGGAAAGACTTGCACAAACTGATGCTCAGTGAAGTGAGAACGTTGTACATAGTAACAGCAACATTGTGCAATGACTGACTTTGTTAGACTTGAGCTATGTCTAAGACAACTCCAAAAGACTGATGATGGAAAATGCCCCTTTCCCCTTCTCCCAACGCATTCTTCTTTCTCATCCCTTAATTTTATTTTTCTTAGATAATCATAGCATTATCTTCAACTCACTTCTCTGCTTTCTGTCTATATATACTCCTAAGTGTATTAATAATGAGAAAGTTTTTAGGAGTTATAAATATCATTTCCCCATATAGGAATATAAATAATTCAACCTCATTGAATCCCTCATATCTTTCCTGTTTGCCTTTTTATGCTTCTTTTGCATCTTGTATTTGAAAGTCAGATTTTCTATTCTGCTCTTGTCTTTTCATTAGGAATGTTTAAAAGTTCTCTGTTTCATTGAATGCCAATTTTTCCCCTTGAAGGATTATATACAGTCTCACTGGGTAGGTGATTCTTGGTTGTAATCCTAGCTCTTTTGCCCTCCAGAATATCATATTCCAAGTCCTCCAATCCTTTAATGTAGAAGCTGCTAAATCTTGTGTTATCCTAACTAACTCCATGATATTTAAATTGATTTTTTTTTGACTGCTTGTGGTATTTTCTCCTTGATCTGGGAGGCCTGGAATTTCTCTGTCATATTCCTGGGAATTTTCATTTTGTTTTCTGAAAACTCTGGGTGGTTTCTTTCAATTTCTATATTACTTTTAGGTTTTAGACTATCAGGACAGTTTTCATTGATATTTTCTTGAAAAATGATGGCTAGGTCCCTTTTTATTATAACTTTTAGGTAGTCCAACAATTCTTAAATTACCTCTCTTGGATCTATTTTCCAGGTTAGTTTTTCAAATTAAATATTTCACGTTTTCTTCTATTTTTTCATTCTTTTGATTTTGCTTGATTGTTTCTTGATTTTAATAACGTCATTAGCCTCCACTTGCCCAATTCTAATTTTTAAGGAATTATTTTCTTCAGTGAGCTTTTGTATCTCCTTTTCTGTTTGGCCAGTTCTACTTTTTGAAGAATTCTTCTCTTCAGTGAGTTTTTGTATTATCTTTTTTCCATTTGGCCAATTCAACTTTCTAAGGCATTCTTCTCTTCATTGATTTTTGTGCCTCTTTTACCATTTGGACTCTTTTTTTTTTTTCTGAGATGTTATTTTCTTTAATATTTTTTGTGCCTCCTTTCCCAAACTGTTGACTTTTTTTCTATGATTTCTTGAATCACTCTCATTTCTCTTCCCAGTTTTTCCTCTGCTTCTCTTGATTTTTAAAATTCTTTTAAAGCTTTTCCATGGCCTGAGACCAATTCGTATTTTTATTGGAGGCTTTGAAGGCAGAAATTTAGACTTTGTTATCTTCTTTTGAATGTGTATTTTGTTCTTCCTTGTCACCATAGTAACTTTCTATGGTCAGAACTTTTTCTGTTTGTTCATTTTCCATCCTATTTCTTGACTTTTAACTCTATACTAATGTGGGGCTCTGCTTCCCAAGTGGAGAGGGTACTGTCCCAAGCTTCAGACTTTTTGTGCAGTTGTGTTCAGAGGTAATTCTGGGAACCTGTAAGTTTTTAGTTCTTCCAAGGTGGTATTTAGGGAGAAGTGTGTTTACTACTCTCCTGTACTGTGCATTGGTTTGTGAACAACTGATCACAAGCACTCTTTTCAACCCTGGAACTGTAACCAGTGTCCCTGCTTCCCTACACAGCAAGCTTTGCTGGCTTGTTTTCCTCCTTGCAATGGGATTAAGACCCAGGACTGTGACCCAGATACAAACATATGCAATGCAACATAGTTCTGACCCTGGTACCAGCAAAGGGAACCCTGTAAATTTCCTTTTGATTCACTCACCAATTGCCTTACCATGTGTAGACTGAGAGGTCTGGGAACCACTATTGCTGCCACTGATTCAGTTGCTCTGAGTCCTGCTCCTGGTTTATTGGGTCTTGATGTGCAGTTTTCTATACTGCTGTCTCACCCCAGTACAACAGACCTTTCCTGCTGACCTTCTAAGTTGTCTTAGGGAGCTGAAAATTATTTCCCTCCATCTTTTTGTGGATTCTGCCACTCTAGAATTTGTTTAGAATCATCATTTAAAGGGATTTGGAGGGATTTGGGGGAGAACTCAGGTGAGTCCCTGCATTTACTCCTGCATCTTGGATCTGCCCTTCCCTTTATTTTTTAATATACATTTAGAGAGATATTTTTCATCTGAGGCCTGCTTTATCTATTTTCTAGAAATCTTGATTTTTCTAATTCTTATTTTCTTTTACATTAATGTCAATTATTTGCTTTTCTGATTATTGATTGTTCATTCTTGATTATTGATTATTTGAGATGACACTGTTAAGTTTCCATTTAAAATGCTCTAAATCACTATTGATTAGAGAAATGCAAATCAAAACAACTCTGAGGTACCATATCACACCTATATGATTACCTAACATGACAAAACAAGAAAATGATAAATGTTGGAAAAGATGTGGGGACACTAGTACATTGTTGATGGAGTTGTGAACTGATCCAGCCATTCTGGAGAGCAATTTGGAACTATGTCCAAAGGGCTATAAAATTGTGCAATACCTTTTGATCCAGCAAAACCACTTCAAGAGATCATAAAAAAGGAGAAAGGACCCACATACACAAAAATATTTATAGCAGCTCTTTTTGTGGTGGCCAAGAATTAGAAGTTGAGTGGTTGTCCATTAATTGGGGAATGGCTGAACAAATTGTGATATATAAATGTAATGGAATACTATCATTCCATAAGAAATGACTTGAGAAAGAACTGGAAAGACTGGAAAGAACTGAGGTTGAGTGAAATGAGCAGAACCAGGAGAACACTACACACAGTAACAGCAACATTGTGCAATGACTAACTTTAATAGGCTTACCTCTTCTCAGCAGTGCAAGGATCTAAGACAACTCCAAAAGACTCATGATGGAAAATGCCATCTACATCCAGAGAAAGAACTTTGTATTCTGAATGCAGATCAGAGCAGACTATCTAATCTCTTTTTTGTTTGTTTATTTCTTCTCTCTCGTGGTTTCTCCTATTGGTTCTGAATCTTCTTTACAACATGACTAATGTGAAAATATATTTAATATGAATGTATATGTAGATCCTATATCAGATTACACACCATCTTGGCAGAAAATTGAGAACTCAAAATCTTATAGAAGTGAATGTTGAAAACTAAAAATAAATAATTTAGAAAATTAAAAAGTTTCCTTTTAGATATGTATAATTTACTTGTGTTACTTTTACTTGAGTTAACTTGAATATATCTCACTCTCCTTCAGTCCCCCTCTACTAAAAACAAACCCATAAAAAGTAGGTTTGTAGGTTGGGTTCAAGTTTTGCTCAAAATTATGTTTTATTTTGCTTCCTCTAATATTTTTGTTATGAAGGACAATTCAGTGTATCTTCTAGCAGTGGATTTTTTTGTCATAACCTTTAAACACTTATTAACAGGTTCAACATTCTATGTGGTTTTTGTGCTTGTGCATGCTAAGTCGATGAGGTTCTTTGGTGCCTGCCTGTGTCTATATTGGTTATATGTTATTATCTATAAAGGACATATTTAGTATTTCTGCTTTTTTACATTTAGTTCTAATGTCTCTGAGACTTAGCATATAATCTATTTTTGAGTATCTTGAATATGAATGCAAAAATCTTAAATAAAATACTAGCTAGGAGACTATAACAATATGTCACAAAGATTGTACATTGTGACTGTCACTGGTAATTTGCCTTTGAATAACCTTAGAGGTGAAAGACTTATGGCATCTCCTGAATAGAAACATTATGAAATATACATATTTTGTGCACCATAAGATACCTTTTCTTTTTTAAAAAAATTTTTTATTACATGGTAAGTTCTAAACTTTCTCTCTGCCTTCACACCTTACAGTCAAGAAGGCTTGTTGACACATTACTTTACTTTTCGTGGTCCCAGTTTTTTTTTGTTTGTAAAATTAAAGGCATTGTACCAGATGATCACTGCCAGCATTTGTATTCTGTGAATAAAGCACCATTATCCTTTTCATCATCACAGTTCTCTAGGTTTGTAACTTTAGAGTTAGATTTGATTCCTTGCTCTCTTTTGTCCTTCATTATATCCTGTTTATATCATTGTGGGAAAAAGAATGCTTTTTGTAGTCAGGGGTCATGGATTCTAATTCCTGCTCTGCTGAATACTAGCTATGTCCCTTTAACCTCTCTGGGCTTCAGTTTTCTCAACTGTAAAGTTAGGGTAACATCCTCTCAACTCCTCTGAGATAAAATGAGATTGTGCATATTAAGTGCTTTGTAAACACTAGTACAGAATATAAATGTGAATTTCTATTTCTGGGATCACTACTGTCTCTCTTCAGTAAACATTCATTAAGGACCTATTATGAGCAGGGCACCATGCTAGAGGAAAGGAAAATGGTCCTTTCAAGAAGCTTGGATTCCACTTGAGCTGTTGTGCATCCTTTGTTCTCAGAGAGGACCAGTGACATCACTTGGGAAACATGACAGACATAGAGAATGTGAGGTAACTTGAAGAGAAAGGTATTCCTTTGAAGGAAAATCTAATCCTTGAAGGAGGCTAAGGATCCTAAGAGACTGAGCTGAGGAGGAAGTGCATTCCAGGCATGAGGGACAGACTGTTCTAAGGAACAGAGATGAGATGGAATGTTGACTTCTAAGGAACAGCCAGTAGGCCAGTTTGGCTGGAACATAAAGTCCTTAAAGGCAATAATGTGAAGTAGGAAAGGTGGGTTAGAGCCAGATTGTGGTGGGTCTTAAAAGAGACTATATTTTATTCTAGAGATTTTTAAGAAGTCCCTAAAGGTTTTTTGAGCAGGGAACTGGGATGTTTTGACCTATGCTTTAGGAATATTATTTTGGCAGCTTTGTGGAGGGCAGATTGGAGAGAGGGAAGAATGAAAACAGGAAAACTAATTGAGACTAGTATAATAGTCTAGATGTAAAGATTTGGGGGCCCTGAGCTAAGATAATGACTGTTAAGAGAGATTTTAGTATGAGTGGCAAGACTTGGCAACTGATTAATATGGGGAAGAGACTAGTGGAGGGAAGGATCAATTATGGGAATGACTCAAAGGATGATAATAGAAATGGGGGAAGATTGGAGGAGAGATGAGTTTAGGGAAGAAGTGAATTCAGTTTAGAAATTCATTTGAGGTGTTAATGTGCCGTCTAGGTAAAAGGTTCAACAAGCATTTGGAAATCTAAATCTGAAGTGGAAATGGGAGACATCTGAAGAGAGATGTTACTGTGAGCTTATAAGGAAAACATCAGTTTCCCTAGGGGGAGAGATGGTAGAGAGAAAGCGAGCAGAGGGCTCAGGAAAGAGCCTGGAAGTTTATACATTGGGAAGAAAATAGAGGATGATCAAGAGAGGTAGACTGAGAAGGAGAAATAGGAGAGAACAATGTAAAGCAAGTCTAGGGAGGACAGTATTGATGATGATGAGGAGACCACCAACATATGGTCAGAAGAAGAAGCCTGGATGGGATTTAGCAGTTAAGAGATGATTGGTAACTATGGAAGCTAATCTTTTATGTTTTACTATCTCACACTTTTGCTTTATTCTGTGTCCCATAATTTTTTATCTTTATGCTATCTATATTTTCCTTTTACATCATCTTCTAAAAACTATTATTTTTAATTTTAAAGGTAATCACATCAAAAAATGAATTTGCATTGTAAGGAATAAAATAATCCATGACACCTTTAATGCTTTATTATTTTATCTGTACCCCCTTTACCTACACATTTTGATATTCTACCTTTGTCTTTTTTGTTTTTTAAAAAGTGTACTTATAGTCCATGTTTATATGTATTATAAAGATGTATAAAATACTATTTGCCCAAATGTGTTTCTAATATTAGACTTCCTATTATCTTGGCACATATTTGAAAGTTTTCCTTTCCATTCTCATTCTATGGAATTTAAATCTCTCATGTGGGTTATTTTTTTTCTTTGAAGATCTAGTTACTCTTCTCTGTCAAATTAGTTAACTATAATAAATTTGTTTTTTTTAATCTTTAAGTGATTCTTTACCAAAAAAAATCAATCTTTTTATTCTCAATTTGTTTAATTTAGGGTTTTCAATTTTGTTCCTTCTGAAATTGATTATTTTTTCAAATTAGAAATAATTTTTAAGGTAAGTTTGTAGATAAGGAAAACATTGAGACTTTTTTAAAAGGGGGAAATAAAACTTTAGAGTTTGAGTGGTCCCTTATACATGGATAAATTGGATTAACAGATTACTTAATGGGTATATGGGTGAGATTGTTTAGATCATTGGTGATTATTGTTATATGTTTCCATTATTTGTACATAGACTTCAACTGTTGTTCTCTCAGGGTTTTTGTATGTAATGGTTATATCACAGTAGTATTACTTACATACTACATTAGTAATAATAAATAGTAATATGGTTAATTAAGCAGTGAAGTGTAGGTGTATTTAACTCAATTACTGCATTCATGTTGATTATTGTCAAAAGTAGAAATACCATGATATGTCTGTTTTTGCATTACTCTAGAGCTGTGTCCACTGTTGAATGGGAAACTGAAAGCTAAAAGTTCAGGAAATGTATTTCAGCTGTGGGGGGAAATAAACTTATGTATCTCTCTCTCTCTTTCTCTCTCCCTCTCTCCCCACCTCTCTCCACACACATACATACACACATGTGTATTTATAGATTACATCTATATATGTGTACATGTACTCATGCATATATGCACACATATACACATACTTTATATGATAGTAAATCCTACAATCTATGAACTTTGAAAACTTCAAATTTTGGATGCAGTCAGGAAATTAAAAGGTTAAGGATTCTTATAGTTAACATTTATTTTTCAGATGCTTAAATATGATACCTTAATAGATTCAGTATGTGCAATGTAGGCCAGGAAAATTGAGCAATAGTTTAAAAAAATGCTGCATATTACTGTATGCGCTTCAATATGCCCTGCTTTCAAGAAATAAAACAGCTGGCATGTAAGCTAAGTTGCCCAAAGATTTTATCTTATTTTCATAAAGTTATTAAATTGAATATAAATTATATAGGCCAACCTCCTACTGAGTGTAAGAATTTCTTCTATAACATCCTTGGCTGGTGGTCATTTAATCTCTTCTTGAATATTTCCAGTGATGGTGAGCTCACTACTTAAAAGGCAACCTATTCCATTGATAGGCAGCTGTAATTGTTAAGAGTTCTTCCTTATATGGAGCTAAAAATCTGCTTCTTTATAACATCCACCCTTTGATTCTTTCTTTATGGTTGAAGTTAGGAAGGAATGGTAGGGAAGTAGAGAAAAATTAAATGTTTTTCTCCTGGTTTTCTCAAGGTCCTAATGGCATTTTAAATTATTCTCTTGTAAAACATAAAGGTTAATTTTTCTAATTCTTAAAATTTTTTTTGTTTTAGTAAATGTGATATTATACAGGCCTAGCTAGACATATGGGTTTCAACACTTTTTATGCTTAGTTTTTTTTACAATTTATAATTGATATAAGTTTAAAATCCTTATTTAAATGTTTTGTAAACATTTTAAGTTTATATCAAATGAGATACTGTGTAAAGAGCTTTGCAAACCCATAAAGCACTATATAAATGCTAGCGATATACCATCTACATAGAATACTTGAAATTCAGTACTTAATAGGATTATTGCACATAAGATGGTGAATCTTCAAGGGCTGGAGATAACATCTAGACCTATGACTTTATTTATATAAGCAGTTGTTTGGTAGGAAAACTCCCCTTACCAAGGAAAACTGTATTTTTTCAGCAACTTTAAGTCTCAAAGAGTAAACTGTAGTAGTGGTATAATATTCCTGCATGTGGAACAGCAGAACTTGAGAGCTGCTAGAACTAGATTAAAATATTAAGTGGGAAATGTTTAGTAATAAATAAAAATATAATAAAATATCATGTTAATGTGTCATATTCTAAGTCATATTCTTAGCAGCATGCCAAGATTCATTTCAGTTTGAATCTGACACTATGGACCTATAGCATGGAGGGGTGAACCTAAAAGTGGATAATATTTCTTTTCCATGGGAAAATGACTTGTAAGAACGTCTGTTTTCTTTAATGGCAGCTAGATGCAATTAACTGCTGCCAGTAGAGCTCTTCATCTGTCTTTGGGGTTTGATGAGCAGTAACGAGGACCCAGACTTGGAAGATGAAGCCGTGGCGTTATAAAGTCTATTAAATCGTCTGTAGGGTAGGAAAATGGAGGTCAAGCTCATTGACTTGGAGCTGTAAGCTTTACAGTTATATCTCCCATGTCCCCTATGAAATTGTCTGAACTACTAATCCTTGATAATTAAATACATTCATTATAGGGAGCCGCCAAGATGCTCCCACAACTCCTGTTAGTTTTAGAGAATTGTCTGAAACTAAATGACTTAGTCATGGTTCTACAACTAGTATGTATGTGTTAGAGTCGGACTGGAAACCAGGTCTCCCTGACTCTAAGGCTAATTCTCTATCTGCTATGCTGGAAGTTAACTGAATATGTTTAATTATGTGTGAATAATTGAAAATAATCAGTAATTTTCAGGCAATGTGAGATAGTAGAATGCTGGACTTGGAATCACAAAGATTTGGGTTCAAATCCTACCAATAACAATAGCTCTTTATCCATAGCCAAATCATTTAATAGTATAACTCTCTAAGACTTTTGACATCTACCTTAGTGAAGTGAATTTCCATACTGGGAATTCCCTGCACTATAGAAATCATAGGTTCTACCTGGGTGGATTTACTGTTTGTTCAGCCTGTTTTTCTTCTGATATCCTCCCCTCCACATATACTTTTGTTTTGAAGAAATGTTCACAATTTGAAATTAATATACCTATTGATAACTTAACAGGACTTCAAAAATATTAACTTAAGGAAATTGTTCCTCTTTGTTTGAAGTAAATTACCTGAAATGAAATAGAGGAGGATACTGGAAGGTATGTTATAACATCTCCTTCCTTTGTGCTACTTCTTATCTGTTCTTCCAATGTTGTCTCATTTTTCAAGACACACAGCATGCTTTGTTTTTGCAAACTTAGATCCTAAATCTTACATCCAGTGCTTACTACAGTACTTATTACATAGTAGGCACTTCATAACTGTTTATTGAGTGACTGAAAAGACTAAGTCAATACACCAGTGACAGTGACTGTGTTGTAGGTTATTGTTCTGGTAGTGAGTAGGATCAGAGATGGGAGTAAAGGAAAGGAAATAAGCTGTTGCTGTTGATAAGTGTGAAGTGTCCAGAGAAAGAACAGCAGAGTCTGAATGCAGATCAAAACATACTGTTTGCTCTCTCTCTCTCTCTCTCTCTCTCTCTTTCTCTCTCTCTCTTTGGTTTTGTTTTGTTTCTTCTCATCCCATTGGTCCTAATTCTTTAAAACATGACTAATGTGAAAATATGTTTAATATGAATGTATAAGTACAGCCTATATCAGATTGCATGCTGCCTTGGGGAAGGAGGAGGGGAAGGAGAGAGAGAAAATTTAAAACTCAGAAGCTTCTGGAACTGAATGTTGAAAACTAAAAATAAATAAATATATATTTTTTAAAAAGTGTGAAGTGATGGAAGCATCTATTGGGATGATGGCTCTAACTCTTGCCCTTATTCTTTATTGATATCTTTTGGTTTTTATGTCATTTATTTCCAAACATAGTCTTCTCTCCAAATTCAGCAAGGCATCCTTTGTAACAAAGATTTAAAAAGAAAGGGGAACAAAGCAGTTCAGCAAAATCAGCCAGAGCATGAGTTGTGCCTTACAGTATATATAATATTCCATACCAGTGGAATTCGGAGGAGTTAGGTGAGTCCGTTCAGCTTTTACCTGGGGCAGAGCTTGATCGTTAGAAAAAACTGTATTCTTTCATGTTTTTGTTGTAGCTATGCTTTACAGTTACATTGTCATCTGTATTGTTTTACTGGTTCTACTTTGCATCAGTTCACATCAATTAGAGCTAGGAGGAACCTTAGAAAATATCTAGTCTAGCCCCCTCATTTTATAGATGTGGAAACTGAGGTACAGTGTCGCATAGGTAGTAAGTGGAAGAACTGGAATTTGAATCTAGATTCTCCTGATTGCAACATTCTCCAATCTCCAGCATTCTTTCCATGGTACTATTGTATATGATCTTTCTGTACTTACATGGATATTTCATATCCCTCATTTCTTGTGGCATGGTAATTATCCATTGCATTTATGTAGTCAAATTTATTTAACCATTTCCAAATTGATCAGCCTCTACTTGTTTCCAGGTATTTTTGATCAATCAGTAAACATTTATCAAGCTCCTACTATGTGATAAGCTAGGAGCCTCTAAGTAGCACAGTAGATATAGGGTGCAAGCCCTCTCAGGAGGATCTGGGTTCAAATCCAGCCTCAGACACTTGCTGTGTAACCCTGGGCAAGTCACTTAACCCTGTTTGCTTCAGTTTCCTCATTTGTAAAATGAGCTAGATTAGGAAATGGCAAACCGAATTTCAGTATCTTTGCCATGAAAACACCAAATAGGGTCGTGAAGAGTGGGACACGATTAATGGACTAAACAACATTAAATGTGATAAGCGCTGTACTAAGTAAGCACTAGGGAATGCAAAGACTCAAATGAAACAACTTCTCAGGGAACTTGCATTCTACTGAATATGCGAACACAAGTGATTATTGACATTATTAGTGGATGAGCCAGAGTAATGAGCATTTGTAGTTAGAAGAGTAAGGAAGAGGTGTGGCCTTTTATTAAGGGGACTTGTTCTGTGAAGTTTGGATTCAGTCAAAGGGTTGCACTTGAGGACATAGAGGGCCACATGTGGCCTTGAGACCACAGATTCCCCACCCCTGAACCAGACTGTAGTATACAAAGAAAGAGCCAAGGACAAGCAAATAAATAAATAAAGCTTAGAAAGTAACTATGGGACAGCTAGTGTAGAGGCATAGAAATGGAATGGCGTGTAGCACTAGGATGGACACTGACTCTCTTTCTCCTCACCCCCAATTGCCCATGTTATTTGCTGCCCTTTTCTCTTTGGTGTTTTACTTATTAATTCCTTTTTCCGCCTTTTCTCTGGTTATTTAATTCCTCCCCTCAGTTAATCAAATAGATTCCCCTTTCCTGTCCTGTTCAGCTAGTCCTATTCGTGAGTTTTTAAAGTTTTAGTTTTTGTGCCTCTTTCCAGAGAGAATTTTTCTTCACTGTTCATCCTTTTTGTCTCTTTGATACCCTCGTTCTCTGGTTCATGGTCCCAACAATTATCTAGTCCCTTTCTATTCTCTGTGTTCCTCATGAAATCAAGTCTCTTGAATTATACATTCTGGGTTATTTCCTAGTCAGTTTCTGCTCCTGATTTGTAGGGCTTGCTACGTGGATTTTCCTTTTCCATTATATCTCACTCTTTCCTGCAGGTGTAGCAACAATGTGCCACCTGGTAAAGACTCCTCCCCTCCTCTACTTCCCTGATTATACAGTTCATCAATGATCTATACCTTCCCAGTAGTTACTCTCTTTCTCCATTTGCCTCAAAATCTCCTTCTTGGATCCATTTTCTTAATATCCCAGGTGCCAGCTGATCTCAGGAATTCTTGCTCCTCTTTTCCTGACGTAGGCTGAGTGAGCAAAACTCAGCGTAAGATCCCCGGTTCCCTTCATAGAACATCTCTTCATCTGTAGGAGCACTATCAGTGGAAACCTCTCCTACCACTAACATGAGGCCTCCCTCATCCCACCTTTTTCAATCTTTCCCTCCTGAAAGTTGGGCTCTTACTCAGAGACCACAGAGATCACTTCTGGTTATTTTTAGCCCTTGACTTAACCTAGTTATACCACACTCTTCTTTATCTTCCTACTCCCCTCCCCTTTCATCTACCTTCCTATTTTGTAATGTAGTACTACAAAAAACAGCTTGTTTGTGTGCCAAAACATGGTTCTGTCCATAATGCCCCTGATTTCTGGCGTGCCCTGTCTTATGTGTACATTTAGAAAGAAGTCTCTTCCTGGTTTCCCTGTCGACGCTGTGTTGCTATTGCATTCTTGGCTGCTATATTTGTTCACCCCTTTGACATTTCTGTTGTCTCACTTGTCCAAGAAGCTAGTCAATCACTTAAGTTCTGTTTTTCTTTCTAAGAATGTTTGAAATGCCTTTTATTATTAAATCTTATTTTATTTCATTTATGATTAAGCTCAGATTCACAGGGTAGGTTACCCTGAACTATTGCTCTTTAGAACATATTATTCAATACCCTCTTACATTTTTGGTGAGTGCAAAGTAGTCATGTGTTATTTGAATGGCCTTTCCTTTGTATTTAAAGGTCATTCTCCTGGTCACCTATAAAACTTGTATTTTTTAAAATTGAATTGTCAAATTTTATAAATTTTTTTTGGACTTTGCAGACTTCAATTTTTTCCCCTTCTAGAGATAATTTATTAATTCTTTCAATTGATATTTCACTCTCTGTGATCAGACATTCTGGGAAGTTTTCTTATATTGCTTGTATGATGACATTCAGTTTTTTTTTGTTTTTTACTTTTATGTTCTTCTGGAAGACTTAAAATGCGTAGGTTGTCTCTCCTGGATAGAGAACATACTTTCTTTTTACATTAGTGCTTTTTGCTTCTCTTCTTTTAGATTTTCCTTCACTTCTGTATATTTGTATTCCTGGTCCATTGCTACATCTTTTTTGTTTCTTTTGTGAGATTTGCCACTGCAGATTCCAGTTCTTCTATTCTGGCCATTGTTTTTGCTATGCAAGCTATAAATTCTGCTCTCATAATAATTCTCAATTTCCATTTTGAACCACTTAGGAATAATTTGTTGGGTTTCTATATTCTCATATTCCACGGAATTTTCTGTCTCATCTAGTATTGGATTGTTTTCCTTTACCATTCCTCACATAGGACACTCTATTCTATCTTCTTGCCTTTGCATGGACTTCCTCCAATGCCTGTAATGCTCTCCCTTCTCACCTTTGTCTCTGAATCCTGATTACCTTAAAGACCTCAGCTCATACTGCACCTTCTGCATGAGGCCTTTCTAGTTTTCCACTAATGTTTTCTCCCCCTCAGTTTTACTTTGTATCTGTTTTATATATATGTGCTTGTTATCTCCTCTGTTAACAGATAAGTTTCTTGATGGAAGGAGCTATTTTGCTTTCTCTCTTTATATCTCCAATGCCTGATACATAGATGCTTAATAAAAGATTGTTGATTGGCCTGTTGATAATGTGTTTATAGGCTTAAGACATTTCTTACTGATCTTTTTCTTTTATATCACTGAATATAGTTTCAAATACAAATGTCTTGCTTAAAACAAACCTGACTGGAAAAAAAACACACAAAAACACAAACTTGACTGGGAAAACACATAAAGTGATCACAAAAGTGATAATTTAATTTACAAAAGGCTTTGGTGATAGTGATCAATTTACCATATCTTTTCGGAAATGTAAGAATTCATCTGCATTTTCAGATTTCTTGAGTTGCAAGCCTTTCCCCTACTTGCAAGGGATGGCATCTTGTTTTTATTTAATCCCTAGAGTGGCGAAGATATGGAAAAAGAAACATGGCTGGAGTTCAGCTTCAGCACTCCTTCTGTATGTTGTATTCCTTGGCAGACTTAAGTAAATAGGAAGAAGAATTCAGGAGCAAGTGGTGAGCAAGTGGTGCGGGCAATTGTTGTCAAGTAACAATGTAAGGCTCCCTACTCAAAAATAACTTTTCCATACATTCCATTGAGTAGAGAATAATTTATTTGGGCTAAGAGTTCTTTAAAAATGCACTTGTGTCTATTTGTGCATTAATATTTATTAGAGTAATCAGATTATTAGGGAGACAGGTAGTATAACATGAAAAGGATCTGCATACAAATCCTTCCTCTGAGACTTACTGTGTAACCTTTGCCAAGTTAATTAACCTCCCTGATCCTCTAAAAGGATCCCTGATCCTGTAAAATGGACTATTGGACTAGATGGCATGGAAAGCCCCTTCTAGACCTAGATCTATGATCTTGTGATCATTTCTAGATGGCTTCTGAAATTCCTTCCAGCATTTTATCTATAATCTTAAAATCTTGTCATCTAGTATCAAGCTGTAAAAGTTTTGAAAGGAACCACATGAAATAAAAAATTGATTTGGAACTAGAAAGCAGACCAGTGTCAAGCTGTGGAAAACTGAAGTATCCTGGGAGGGACTGGAGTGTCTGGGGAATTTGGGAGAAGGAGGTAGAAGGTAAAATAGACGCACAAAAAACACTAGAAAGTTGAAGTGCTAAGTTATTTTTTACCTTGAGCAGTAGCGTGATACCTATCGTTGGCAAGAAGTTAAAGATGTAAAAACTAAGTCAGGAGGGTCCAAATTTCAGTTTCTTCAAAACCTAAACTGATGTGTCTTCATCTAATCCCTGACTTTTTTCCAATGAATAAAAAAGAAAAAGGAGCCATTGTATTTTTCCCCCTTCACATTATTATAATAGCTACACTTTTGTAAATCTATTGTGTAAATCAAGTATGATAGTTATGCCAGGTACTCTTCCATAAACACTGTCCTCCTTGTCCTTTCTTTTATTGACATTGTATATGGCATTGACCTTCTTGAAACTTTCTCCTTCTTTGATTGTGGTATGTTTATACCCTCTGGCTGTCCTACGTCTAACCTCTCTTCTGTCTTTGTTGGCTTTTATTTTTCTTCCACCCTGTGGTTCTTGGCTGTTGTGCTTTTCTCTGTATACTTCCTCGTTGAGGTGATTCACTCTCAAGGTTTCAACTGTAAGCAAAAATGACATTGATTTTTAAGTCTGCATCTCTAGCTCTCATCTTGCATTCATGGGCTATTCTTTTTTCTCCTAGCCATCTTGGAAGATGACTCCCAGTTGTTGTCTTCCCATTAATTCATACTGTGAATTTTTTTCTTAAGATGATATTGAAAACATCAGTTTACTAAAGTGCTTTTATAGCTTTTGTGTTTTATTCACTAAGAGCCAGTGTCTATTAATTTTCCCTCATACCCAGCTTCCTTTCACCATTTGTTCAAATTTCACATAACCTAGGTATGAAACATTGTCATCTTTGATAGTTCTTTTGCTTCTCTTTCTAACCCCTGCCTCTGTGGAAGATACCACTGTTCTTAAGAGTCACCCAGGTTTGTGGCCTTTGAGTCAACAACTCCCTCTCATCCTTGTCCTCTTCCACTCAGTTGCCAAATTTTGTCAGTTTGTCCTCTACAACATCTCTTGCGTCCATCCCTTTCCCTTCTTGCAGGGCCACCATTTTAGTATGGAGTTTCATTAGTTTTCCTCTGGATGACTGAAATAGTTTCCCTGTTTACAGTCTCTCCCTTTTCCAATCTGTCTTCCACGCAGCTACCAAAGTGGTATTCTAAAGTATAGTTCTGACCATTTTACTTCTCTGTTCAAGATACTGCAGCATCTTCTGATTGCCTCCTGGACCAAATACAAACTTCTCTGTTTGGCATGTAAAGCCCTTCACACTGTTACTTTTTTTTTTCTTTTTGCTAAGCCTACTTTTCCATGCTTAGTCCACATTACTCCCTTTCATGAATTCTACATTCTAGCCAACCTGCCCTATTTACTGTTGCTTGTCTGAAAGATTTTATCTCCTGTTTTTTGTGCCTTTGCAGAGACTGTTGCCCATTTCTGGAATACATTCCTTGTTTACATCTGCATCTTAAAATCCTTAGATCCCTTTAGATGCCATCTCCTAGGTGAAACTCCTACTGATCTCTCCAGCTATTAGTATTTGCAGTTGTTTCACACTTACCTTATGTGTGCTTTATATTTACTTAAATGTTGTTTTCCTTCATAAAATTTTAGGTCCTTGAGAACAGAGTGTATTTCTTTTTCGTCTTTGTATCCCTAGTGTCCAGTACAGTTCCTAGCACATAGAAGGCACTTCAAAAATCTTTCCATTCAGCTCTTCTCCATTTCTGTAATCACCTTTCTGGTTTAGGCCATCTTACCAGTATCTGATTTTTACAGCATCTCCCTCTTTCCTGGTGAGTATCCCTACTTTAATTCTTTTTCCACCTTAGCTACTTTTGCCCACATATGCCAGTTCAAACTTGTAAAAGCACTGCTTTGGTCATATGCTCTCCTGGTAGTCCAAACAAGTTGTTATGGGTAAAACTTCTGAAAGGTGCTCACTGCATTGATTACAAAATGTCAAATCACCAGTATGCAGGATTTAGCAAACCGCCGCAGAATTTCCTGAGTTCAAGCTATTAGAGACTGAAATGGCAAAATGGATGGATGAGTAGTATGGCAAAATCTTTATAATTCAAGTGTACAACAAATAATTTGCATGCCAGAATTTTTAGCCTTATCTCTTTTAGCAAAGATTAGGTTTTTAAAAAAAATTCAGTGTTTTATTTTCAGGGCTTCCTTTTGGAGTTGGAGATGGGAGGTAAGGGAAATAGCTGTATTGTTTGCTTTTCTTCTGTTAAATTTTCTTTCTAAGGAACCCAGTCTAATAAATGGACAGAATTGTGTTTGGGGGCAGGATAGGATTTCTAATGTAAGTGAATTGATATTTATGTTTTAGCACCTAGACAAACAACCCCTTTATTTCCTTTGCTCTTCTCCCTTTTTCTGTTTTGACTGGTCCTATTCCATCTCATTTTTCACCTCTTTCTCCTATGGAGCAGCTTACACCTGTCTTGGGAATTGGTGTGAAAGTTTTAAAGTATAAGGATCCAACATCCATATAGTTGCTATGAACTTAGGGTTAATATTGGTACTGGTATAGAGATTAGGGAACCCAAAACCCCTCACCAGGAACTACTTTTTGACAGCTGGTTAATTGAGAAAGGAGGAAAAACTTTAATGCCACGTGTTGAATCTTTGTTGTCCCTCATTTTGCTGTTGTTTATAGACTATAACCCTTTATAATCTTAGGATTGTATCTGAGTTTTGTCTTCTCCAGCATTAGTAGCATAGTCTCCATAAATGCTATTGTTGTAAGTTGTAAGTACTCTTTCACTGCTTAAGCAAATTATGCAAGAAATTTTTTTCTTAGCTTAAAGGTGTTGAAAGGTTCAGTTTAATGAAGTATCTTTATAACTTTTGTACATCATATCATTCATTGAAGGGAGGTAGTTGCAGGTGGATTAGAGATGTTACAAAAGACTTGCCAATTTAAAGTAATGTCTTGCTAGTGACTGAGAATTTTTTTGATGGTTCTGCTGAGGTCAAAGATGACACGATGCATTTGACAATTGAATAATTCCAAGGAATGTAAAGGGGGAAAGTTTTCTGAATGTCAAAGTGGTTCTGCTATACTTCAATAACTCCTTTTAAAATGGGTAATCTTGTAATTTTCATAAATTTCTCCTCATAAGATTTAATAAAGCATAACTCACACAGGCTGAAGGACAAGCTGAATCTTTCATGTAGTTATACAGTTCTTGTAAATAAGGTATAATACTAATGAATAAGTCCTTTTTTAAAAAAAAATGAGGTTGATTCAGAGTTAAGTTTTGGTTTAATCAGGTCTTAGGAACATTAAACTTTGAAATTGCTTTGTAAACCTCAAGACCATTTAAAAATATGAGTTATTTGAAAATTTTTATCTAGAGTGATGCTTTTTATTTCAGTAAAGTAATGAATATAATTTTTGTGCTACTGTATTGTATTGTATTGTTCCTAGGACTGTAGTAAATGTGGGTTGGAATCTCTTAACTTCCCAAAATTTTAAAGTAGTCTACTTAGCAAAACTGGAAGAATAACAGGAGTATCCACTTGAATTTTCATTACTTAATCAACATACAAGAACTTAATTGCATTATGCCCTATAGAGAGAGCATAGAGTCATACCTTAAAATCACTCACTGAAGTTAAGCTGAATAAATTTGTATATTTATCAGAAATAAGACTAGTGGTTTTCTATTCTATTAATCAGTTTACAATGATATCTGTATTAATTCCATCCACTAGAATGTGTTTCTGGAAGCCAAGTTTCTATATAGTGAAGTAAAATACGATTAGAAAAATCACTTGAAGTTTGGACAAAAAATCATGTTAATTCTTTTGGCCACAGCAACTCATGAAGACAGTACCTTAAAGTGTAGTGGGAGTGTAATCCTTATCTTTGGAAGGAGCACCCATCAAATCACATGTCCTTTAAGAACTGATACAGGCTTAGGGAAAAAAATTCTAAGTTCTTATAAATCAAGTAGAACAGGGGTGAATTGCAAGTGTTTCCTATACTACAAAAATAACTTGATCTACCACAGCAGAGGGTAAACTAGTCTTATGGGACAAAATTATATACTCTCTTCTTTCTGGGATCTTTATCCTGCTCCCTCCCAGGTACCAGATGCTCTATTTTACTGTTCTTCAGCTTCCCTCTCAGTCAAAGAAAGCATCTGTTGTTTGACATTTATAGGATTGGTTAATTAGCTGATTACAGAATTTAAAATAATGTGGCACTATTAGGAATCTAATATAGTTTTCAGAGTGAAACGAGTTTATTAATTTGTTGTTTAACCAAATATTTATGTTTTAAATCTGTTAGCTGTAGTTGTGGAATGAAAGGTTTTATGTTTATAAAATAAATTCATACATCAGCAAAGTCCTACTTAAAGGTAAACCTGATGTCATTTCAGTGTGACTGGATATGAGGCAAAAAGGAGACTCCTGCTCTGTCTGGAGGAGCTAGTTGTTGCTGATACATGTCCTTGGTTGCTAGTGGGGTCAAAGAAGTTGGTTGGTTGGTTGTTGTCCTTAGTGTTCAAAGAGGACCAAAATGTTAGGGTCAAGGTACAGAGTATTGGACCATGGCTGTTCAGACTTGGAATGTTTTACACAGGTTGGGCACAAATAGTCCATAGGGATATTTGGAGTGATGTCTCTAAATTTGCGTGTCTCGTGTTTCTTTTGAGCTGCTGCAATTTTTCTTTGCTGATGGAGCATAGCACCTTCTTTCATGCAGGTAAGTAGTGGTGAACAGTCCTGTGCCAGTGTCTCCCATGTCTCATAATTGATCCCAATGTTCTTCAGAGAGACCTTGAGAGTGTTCTTATATGTTTCTTGTGATCTCCTTGTGAAGGCTTGCCTTGTGTGAGTTTTCCATAAAATGATCTTTAAATCAAATGTACATTTGGCATTCAAACAATGTAGCCAGTCCATTGGAGTTGTGTTAAGACAAAGGGGTACATACACATACACACACACACACAATCTTACAAGAATACTGATAATGGCTTATATCCTATTAGAACAATCATAGTAATTAAACTTTTTAAAGACATAATTAGTGATCTTTAAAGAGTACTTTGTTAGATTTTATCAAAGAATTTGCTACTGTGATTAATAGATCAGTGGAATTATATTCTGGCAGTTCTGGAAATTGATGTTCCTATGATCCTGAGACAATGAAAGTTCTTGAAGTAGATTCTGAATCATCAGAGGAAGAGGGTAAATTATTTTTGGTAGAGTTGTAAGAGAATATGATGGAATGAAAAGCCCACTGAGTCCTAACCCTGCTAATACCGTATGTACTATGTGGGCAACTATTTCACCTTTTTGGACATCAGTTACTGTGTCTCTAAAATGAAGAAGTAGGAGAGTTCTCAGGCCCCTTAGAACACTAAATCTTGTCATCTTCAATATGTTATTTCTAAAATGAATTGTTTGAAAGATGATCTTGCAACTTGAAATATATGTTTTGTATAGAATTAAGTTACAAATAATATTTTTATTAACTAGTAAATTTGATTTACCAGATACTTCATTTCTCTTGTACTACTGAATAACTTACACTGTACATATGTAAGTTTCATGAGAATTAAGTTATTAAAATAATACATTTTCAGACAGAGTAGAAGCATGGACCTACTTGAGCTCTTCCCCCAAAGTCCTTAAAATACCTGTAAAATTGACTAAACCAATTCTAGATCAGAAGAACCCACAAAATGACAGAGTGAAACAGATTTGCAGGCCAAGACAATCTAGAATGCTGACATGAAGGGTCTATTGCACTGGGCTGAGAGCAGATTGCAGCCCAGCATGGGCTAAGCAGGCACAGATGCAACTGGAGCAGGCTTCAGGGTGCTGAATCATGGGCAGCTGCTGTGGTTTTCAGGTTCCTCAATCTACAAACACCAAAGGTCAGTGAGAAAGCCCTTTCACCTGTGTGAGAGGGGCCTATGGTCCTGCCCTGGCCCCAGCCCCAGCCGCAGCCCCAGCCCCAGGGCACTTGCAGCCACTGCCACAGCAGCTGCTTCTGGAGCTCTCCTCCTATAGGCAGTGGGGGAATTGAGTAGCTGTTCTGGGTCTCAGTCCTTAGTGGTGGCCCTGGGGTAAAGAGTAGTGCTGGTGAGGCAGAGCTGGTGGCAGCTGTGGAGAGTGAATCCTACTCACAGTTCCAGGGCAGAAAAGAGTGCTTGTGGTTGCTCACAGACCAGAGCACAAGCCAGGAGAGGAGTAAACACTTCTTCCTTGACTATGACACTTTGGAGGAACTGAAAACTTACAGGTCCCTAGAGATAGCTTGGAGAACAGCTGCACAAAACCTCTGAAGCTTGGGGTAGTATACCCTCCACTGGACAAAAGGCTCAAAAGTCAAATAATTGTCTGAGAAAATGCCCCAAAAGGGGAAAAAATAAGATTAGAGAAGGTTACTTTCTTGGTGAAAAGGTATTTTCTTCAATCCTTTTGGATAAGGAAGATCAATGCATACAACCAGAGAAAGACCAAAGCTTACAACCAGAGGAAGACAGCAAGGTCAAGACTCCTTTATCCTACAAAGCCTCCAAAAAATATGAAATAGTCTCAGGCCCTGAAAGAGCTCAAAAAGGATTTTGAAAATCAAGTAAGAGAGGTGGAGGAAAAATTGGGAAGAGAAATAAGACTGATGCAAGAAAATCATGAAAAACAAGTCAACAGCTTGCTAAAGGAGACCCCAAAAATGCTGAAGAAAATAACACCTTTAAAAATAGACTAACACAAATGACAAAAGAAGTCTAAAAAGCCAATGAGGAGAAGGATGCCTTAAAAAGCAGAATTGTCCAAATGAGAAAGGAAGTCCACAAACTCACGGAAGAAAATAGTTCTTTAAAAATTAGAATGAAGCAGATGGAAGCTTTATGAGAAGTCAAGAAAGTATAAAACAAAACCAAAAGAATGAAAAAAATAGATGACAATATGAAATATTTGATTGGAAAAAAATTGACCTTGAAAATAGATCCAGGAGAGATAATTTTAAAATTATTTGTCTGCCTGAGAGCTATGATAAAAAAAAAAAGAGCCTAGACATCATCATTCAAGAAATTATCAAGGAAAACTGTCCTGATATTCTAGAATCAGAGGGTAAAATAGAAATGGAAAGAATTCACTGATCACCTCCTTAAAGAGACCCTGAAAGGAAAACTCCTAGGAACATTTTAGCCAAGTTCCAGAGTTCCCAGGTCAAGGAGAAAATACGATAAGCAACCAGAAAGAAACAATTCAAGTATTGTGAAAATACAATCATGATAACGCAGGATTTAGCAGTTTCTACACTAAGGGATCAGAGGGCTTGGAATATGATATTCCAGAGGTCAAAGGTGGTAGTATTAAAACCAAGTATCACCTATTCAGCAGAACTGAGTATAATAATTAATTCAGGGGAAAAAATGGAATTTCAATGAAATAGAGGACTTCCAAGCATTCTTGTTGAAAAGACCAGAGCTGAATAGAAAATCTGACCTTCAAATACAAGAATCAAAAGAAACATGAAAAGGTAAACAGGAAAGAGAAGCCATAAGCAACTCATTAAAGTTGAACTGTTTACATTCCTACATGGAAAGATGATATTTGTAATTCATGAGACATTTTTCAGTATTAGGGTAGTTAGGGGAAGATAAGCATTTTATATGTATGTATGTACGTGTGTATGTAGGTGTATATGGGAATGTATGTATGTGTATATTATTTATGTGTATGTATATGTGTAGGTATGTTTATGGTGTATGTGTATACACACACCCACACACACAGGTGGCACAAGGCGAGATGAATATGATGGGAGAATAACTAAAAAATAAAATTTCCTGTTGAGTGGAATATAGTAGGAGTAAAAGAAAGGGAGAGGTAGAATGTAGCAAATCATTTCACATAAAAGAGGCAAGAAAAAGCTTTTACAATGGAGGGGAAGAGGGGAGAGATGAAAGAGAATAAGTAAACTTTACTCTCATGAAGTTTGGGTTAAGGAGGG
Organism: Bettongia penicillata ogilbyi; assembly: GCA_023548195.1. NCBI lineage: Eukaryota > Metazoa > Chordata > Mammalia > Diprotodontia > Potoroidae > Bettongia > Bettongia penicillata. The sequence continues at coordinate 7,490,799 of JAJHZJ010000131.1, forward strand.
AATAACATACACTCAATTAGGTATGGAAATCTGTTTTACCCTGCAGGAGGACAGGGGGTGATGGCATAAGAGAGGGAAGATAATAAAAGGGACAGCAGATTGGGGGAAGGGATAATCAGAATTCTGCAAGCACTATTGTGGTAGAACAGGTCAAGGGAGAATGGAATAAATGTAAGGCACAACAGGACAGAGGGTAATGTGGTTAGTATTTTGCAATATAACTATTTATGGAAGTGTTTTGCATGGCTATACATGTAAGACCTGTATTGAATTGCTTACTCTCTCATGAGAGTCAGTGGTAAGGGAGGAAGGGAGAGAACATGGAACTCAGAGCTTTAAAAATGAATGTTAAAAATTGTTTTTGCATGCAGCTTGGAAAGAAGATGTAGGCAATGGGGTATAGAAATCTATTTTGCCCTATAGAAAAATAGAGGGGAGGAGGATGGAAAAAGGGGAGGTGATGGAATGGAGGACAGACTGGAGGAAGGGGTGGATGGGGTACATGCTGTCCTGGGGTGGAGGGTGGGGAGAGGTGGGGAGAAAATTTGGAATTCATATTCTTGTGGAAGTTAATGCTGAAAACTGAAAAATAATATATATACATATTTTAAAGTAATATCTTTTCATGTTAACTTTGCCAGCATATTTTTTTAAATGATTTGGTTATTTTGTTTATTCAATACTTGAGTAATCTTTGCTTTAATCCTGATATCAACATGGATCAAATCTCCTCAGAAATTTAGTAAAATCATCTTCTATGAGTTGTGTTGGTTAAAAGAAAATTAATCACTATTTGGTCAACTTTATGATTATTAAGCTACACTGAACCTGACTAGATTTGTCTTCAGATGACAGATATAGTCTATTGTCACTCTTCAACAGAGTTAAAAATTTGGTAGGTGCTGACAAAGATTACACTTTGTAGGTTCACCTTTTGCATACTCAAGAGTCATTTCTGTGCCGTTGTGAAGCACTGGAGTATGACTTCATTTGTCAAAGTTAAATGAAACTTATCAATTTATAAATGGGTCATATTTTAAAAATTAATTGGTATATCAGAATTTGAAAATGTGTGTTCTTGTAGAAGCAATGTTTTAAATAGTGTTCTTAGGTTATGTTCTTAGGATAGCCCACGAAATCTATTCAACTCAGCTGAACTTGCAATGAAAAAAATAGTAGAAAAAAGTATTGTAATATTAGCAATTAAAGAAAAAATTGTTGACTCATTCAATAAACATGTAAATTAGAGCAAAATTAAGTGATAGAAGATATTTGTTTAGATCTCGGAATGTTTTGGATGTTTATATTTTTAATATGATTGTATTGATTATTTTCCTAAGGTTGAACCATTCTTGCATTCTGGTATCAATCCTATTATAAATGATTTCTTGGATAAATTGCTTTAGTTTGTTTGATAGGTTTTTGCTTAACATTTTAGAGTCAGTATTCATTAATGATATTGCCAATAGTCTTCTTTCCATGTTCTATCTTTCTCTAGTTTAGCTATTGTGACCATATTTTTCTTATGAAAGGATTCTGGCAAAGTGTTTTCTTCCTCCATTTTTAAGAATAATTTTTGGAGTATGGGTGCCAGTTGTTTAAAAGTTTGATATAATTCTCCAGAGAATACATCAAGACTGGGTATTTTTTTCCCCTTTGGTAATGAGTTTACAGATAGTCATATTTCTTTTTCTGAGGTTGAGTTATTTAAAATCTCTATCTGGTCTTTTGGTAACTTGGGTATTTTTGCATTTTTGAAAGCATTCCTAAATTTCTTAAAGTAAATTTAAAATCAACATAAATGTTTTTGATTGTGAACATATAACTATGTATAAACATATAAACGATATATTCTGATTATTGTTTTTTATTTCTTCTGATCTTATTCTAATTTTACCTTACTCATTTGCTATTTTATTGGTTTGATTTTCTACTCTCTTTTTATTAATCAGATTACCTAATAGATTATCAGTTTTGTTAATTTTTTCAAATGAGCTTTTAGTTTATCATTTCCATGGTTTTTTGCTTCCAATTTATTTATTTCCCCTCTAATTTTTGATATCTCCTATTTTGTGCTTGTTTTAGTTTTTTTTTATTTATTGGCTTTCTAATTTTAAAAAAATGCACATTCAGTTAATTCTCTCTTTTTCTATTTTGCTGATGCATGTTTGTAGAGATAGTTTTTTCTTCTGAGGACTGCTTTAACTTCATCCTAGAAATTTTGGTAATATGTCATATCATTTTCTTTTACATAGTTATTGCTATGATTTGTTCCTTGACTCACTCGTTTTTTAGGATTTAATTTTTAAGTATCTATTTTGGTCTGTCTTTTGTTTGTGGGCCCTGAACCAATGAATATTTTTATTGCATTATGATTTGTAAATGATGCACTTACTGTTTCTTACTTTTTAACCTTGGTTTGCAGTATCTCTGTGACATAGTACATGGTCAATTTTTGTAGAAGTTCCATGTGATAATAAGAAATATGCTTAATCTTTTGTTCTACCTTTTACAAGATGCCTTAAGTCATTTAACTAATTTTTCTAGCCATTTATTCAGTTCCATATTTTCTCATTTATTTATATTTATGTTAGACTAATCACGAACAGAGAGGGATATTGAAATCTTCTTTTGGCATTGTGCTTCTGTTTATGTCTTTCTGTAGTTCAGATAATGTTTCCTTTATGAATTTAGATGCAAAGGCATTTGGAGTATATAAGTTTATTACTGATGTTGGTTTGTTGTCTGACTTCTTTCAGCATAACATAGTTACATTATGCCTTTTTATTTTTTGAATATTTATTTTTGCTTTGTCAGATAGCACAATTGTGATTCTGGCTTTTTTATATTCACTTGATGCATAGTAATTTTTTATTCCTTCATTTTTGCATCTGCACATTTTTGTTTTTTAAATGTGTTTCATATAAACAACAGATTGTAGAGTTTTATTTTCTTACCCAATCTGTCACTCTTTCATTTTATTGGATTGTTTAGTCCATTCACATTTTAAGTTATGAGAATTAGGTTTGTATTCTCTTCCCTCTAATGGTGAAATTTTTTTCAAGTTATAATTTTTCCCCCTCTTCTTCTGTAAACACAGTATTATGTTCCTTCTATTACTTTCCTTAATTTTTTTGAAGGTGGTCCTATTCCCACTGGTTCTCTTCTCCTCCTCCATCACCTCTTCTCATTTGTTACCCCTTTCCTTTTGAGATTTTGCTTATTAGTTCCTTTTTCTCTCTTGCTTTTATTTAACTATATAATTCTTCCCCTTCTCACTTCCATTTTCCCTTCTCAGTCAAGTAGATCCCTCCCTTCTCTCTTCTGCTTCAACTAGTCCTTTCATTAGTTTTCAAAATTTCATTTTTTCACCCCATTTCAGAGAGCAATTCTCTCATTCTTTTCATTATATCTTCCCTTTCTGTTTACTTTGGACCCTGATTTTCTGGTTCATGATGCTTATTTATTATTATTAAACCCTGTAATTATATAATTAATAATTATCTAGCCTTTCTCCATTCTCTATATTCTTCATACAATCAAAACTTCCAAGATATCCACTCTAAGCTCTCCCCTCTAGGCAGTCTCTGCTTTGGCCTCATGCATTCCTCTTTTCCATTGTGGCTTATCCCCAAAACAATACCAGTTCTTGCAAGTGTCAGAGAGGACTGCCCCATGTAGTTGTCCCCTCTTCCTCATCATATTCTTGATTATGCTGCCCATCACTAAACTACGTCCTCCCTGGTTACCTTTTCCCCCACATTTTCCTCAATACCTCCTCCCTATTTCCATTTTTTCCCACTCTTTTAGTTGCCACTTGCCCCCAGGAATTTGAATTTCCATCCTTCTAAGGTAGGACAAGTGGACTTTTTAAGCACCAACTCCCCTAGACCACACTTAGTGCAAGGTCCCGAAGTATTTATCAGTGGAACCCTTCCCAATACTAAAATGAAGTCTCCATTCCCCGCTTTTTAATCCTTTCCTCCTCTTCCTTACTCCTCTGTAGACTTTTCTCTTACTAAGAGCACAGGGGTCACTTTCCCTTCAGTGTTAACCCTGAATTTGATCCTGATACCTCATACATTCATCTCTGTCCCCTTTCCTGTACCCTCCCATTTTATGTAGTCCCACCAAAAAATACACAATTTCCCTGTAGATACCGTATCTTGCCTGTTTCTGTACATCGTGCTTCAGGCCTGTCTCTTTGTTATTTCCACCAGACTTCTGGCTGTCTCTGTCCTTGGCTGCTGCATTTGTTATTCTCCTTGTATTTCTCTTGTCTGGGATGTTTGAGAAGTAAATAATCTCTTCAATTCCAGTTTTCTTTCAAGAATGTTTTAACACCTCTTTATTACTGAACATCCATCTTTTTCATTTATGGTTAAATTCATATTTGGAAAGTAAGTTATGCTGGGCTGCATCCTGAACTCCTCTCTTCTTTGCAAGATATTATTTGATTCCCTCCTGCATTTTCTGGTGGGTACTGAATAGTCCTATGTTATTCAAATATACTTTCCTTTGTATTTGAAAGTCTTTCTCTGAATCACTTGCAGAACTTGTTTCTGAGTTGAATTGTTAAATTTAAGTACTGTTTGGAGTTTGCAGCCTTGGTATTTTTTTCCCTTCTGCAGATAACCTATGAATTCTTTCAATTGATATTTCATTTTCTGAGTTCAAAATTTCTAGGAAATCTCTTCTATCTTGCATTATGGTGTTAAAGTTTTTTACCCTGCCATGTTTTTCTGGGAGAAATAGGATCCTTATGTTTTCTTCACATAGCCTATCTTCAAGAGCAAGATGCTTTACTTGCAGCTGGTAATAGCATCAGAATTTAAAAAACAGCATGGAAATGTGAGAAGTTTATATCATATGATTGATTGTGAGGCATAAAACAAATGGTAGAGTAAAAAGTGTCCTTTCCCATAATTGACAATTTTTCATTCCTAAGATTACAAAGAAAAACAAAAAACATTCTGGGATACATAGACCTCGTGAAATAGTAAATATTAGTGCACTCTTTTTGTTCAATCTTTATTAGAGTTGAGGTGGTCAGCAATACTTGGAAAGGGCTTTCTTAGGTAGGTTGAGTTCTGCTGGTTCACTGGAAATTCTTAATGTAAAAGTTATCTCCAGGGTGGAAGTTGTGTAGTGAAGAGTTCAAAGGTCCAGTCTGTACTGCAGTTCCTATGTAGTGAAATTCCTTCAATCTCTTTTGCAGTTCCTGTATGTATAAAAACAACAGACATAACTCCTCCCAACAATGACGTATAGACTGAGGAAAAAGGTTTTGTTTTTATGGGAGGGTGACCAAACAGCATTTCAAAAGGAGAGAGATATAATTCCCCTCTTAGTCTGTTTTGCAGATAAAACAAAGCAAAGGGAAATATATCAGACCACTTTAAGTGGTAAGAATATAATTTACCAATATAAGTTTAAAGTTCTTTGTTCATATGCTCAACCTGACTGAACTCTGGGAATTGATAAAGAATATGAAACCTAGGAGTTATCCCAAGACAAGAATAAATTTGAGGGAGTATTGTAACAGTGAAATGAGACACTCCTGCCCCCAATGTGAATCTGTATGTACTGGTAGACCATACCCGGGCACAATATCTTTAAGAAAGATTTTAACAACGAAGTTAGATGTAGCTTTAGAATCAGGAAATGTCTCAACCCAAAGAGTGAGCTGGTCTACAATAACAAGACAAACTTTTTATAGTGGCCAGCTTGGACATACCTATAAAAACTATTTGCAGATGTTCAAATGGAGTATAAGTCAAAGGGAGTCCACTGAAAGCAATGTTTTGGAAGGTATGTTACTTAAATGACTGACAAGTGGGACAGACAGCACAAATACAATCTGCAACCCATGCCCATTATATTGTTTCAGCCATTCCTTGAGTACCAAAATGGTCCCCTATATGAGATATTCATATCTAGATAAAGCTCTTGTGGAGGAGTGGCTTATGTTTGTAGTCACCCAGACTGCAGAGATCTGTTTTGCCTTAAACTGTGATTTTCACTTCTCAGTGCTGGAGTCATGTCTTCATCAGTATTAGAACAGAGTACGCAGAAGAACAGAAGAGCATGTAGGGAGGTCCTTCTAATATGGCTAACTTTGCTATAGCATTAGCTCTACCATTACCCTGTGAAACAGTGTTGCGTTACCAGTATGAACTGAACAGTGAACAACGACTAGAGTTTGGGATAACTGAAGAACAAACAGAATATCTTTAATGAAGTCAGCATTATCAATGACCTTGCTGGAGGAGGCGAGAAACCACAGCATTCTGACAACATAACGGACTCTGAACATATAACAGATGGTGAACTAGAAGGCTTGAGTGAGAGTAACCAGCTCAGCATATTGAATGTGAGGCTCCCCAGACAGTGTCATGGTCCAAGACTCCACTGCTGCACCAGTATGTTGGACACCAAAAAACAAAGAAAAATGTGTCAATGTGGAAGATGTGGTCTGAGTTCTGAAAGGGAAATATCAGCAAGGTCACTGAGGAGCTATTTGGCCATGTCTATGACAGAAAAATAGTCATGCAAAGACTCTACAGAGACAGGTAGATCAGGAAGCAATTTGCAGGATTAAGGGCTGCAGAAACAACTTTCCTTCCTAACAAAGTGACCTCGCATTTGGTGAATCTTCGGTCAGAAAAATCTGAAAAGAGGCTTGACTTGATGGGAATATTGAACTACTAGAGGGGCCCCAAACACCAGGTCACATGCTTTTTCCACCAAAAGGGCAATGGCAGCAACTTCTTGCAAACAAGGTTGAGCTCCTGTGGCAGCTGAGTCAGGCTGGGCAAAATAGTATGCCACAGGGCGAGGAGAGGTCCAAACATTTGAGGCAGGACACCAGAAGTAACCTCCCTTGTGTTCCTGTACAAAAAGAGAAAAAGACTGCAATCTGAAGTACCAGCACTGGAGTACAGCAAGGCAGTAAGATATTATGGTTCAGTGTGTAGGAACTCTGGAATTTGGTCTTTGGTTAGAGAGACTCAAGGCTTAGTAATCTCACCAAAGGAAGACAATATTGTTGTTGACAATATCTAGCTGCTCCCAAAATAACATGCAATTGTCTTTTAGACATAGGAACAGACAGTTGTTGAAGAGCCCGTACGCACATCAGGGAAACAGATTGAATGCCAGCAGACAAAACGAAGCTAAGATCCTCCACCTGGGGAAGCCGTCAGTGGATCCTTTGCTTTGGAGACTTTGCGGCCTCTTTGATGAGGCTAAAAAAGATGATAGGTGTCATCTTGGCAGATTTCAATACTGAGGAGGTGAGCAGGAGATCATCAATGTGCTGGACCAGGGAGAAGCCTTTAAAAGTAATAAAAGCTAAGTCATACTGCAAAATGAGAGAACAGGGTAAGGCAGAGGAGTCCACGACCATTGTAAATTCATCAAGATGAGGCCAAGCAGGTACCAAGGGTCTGGATGAATAGGGATACTAAAGAAAGCTGAACACAAATCCATCACTGTAAAACAGGTAGCATCATAAGGAATCAAAGACAATAGTGGATTTGAAACTGCTAGATGTTTAGATATAGCGTAAGCACTAATGGCATGTAAATCCTGCACAAAGCAATAAGCAAGTTTACTATCAGGGTCTCATTTAGGGTGTTGGGTTTTTTAACAAGTAAAATAAGAGTTTTACAAGGGTATTCACATGAAACAGTTTATCTGGTCTCTAAGAAAGCCAGCAATGGTGAAAGACTTTCAATAGCTTCCTCCTTACTGGGGAGCAGATGATGATGGCCTTCTTTGGTTTTAATGGTGATGGAAATAGCAGATTTTAATATCTCTACATCTGAGGGTGAGACAGCCCATAGACAGTCAGGAATGTCAGATGGAATATCCGGCCCATCCTTGGTGGTTTCTTGGGCATTTTGAACGAAAATGGGAAACAAGAAGAGGGCGTCCTCAGGGAGGCATAATGCAATGGCTCCATCAGGGAAGCATGAAATAATGACTTTCAGTTTGTTTACAGAGAAGATCTTAGCCTAACAGATTCTTAAGAGATTTAAGTATAAATAGAAAAAATGTTTCACTGTCAGAGTACCAGTAGTTAAGTCAGAGTATCTCAATAACATACAAGGTCCCCAGTTTGGGGATATCTTGGAGCTTATTGGAGATTCCAGTTAGACTCTGGCTTTCTTGTCAAAACTAAACTAGATACTCTAGTATCTAATAAGCAATCATAATATGTGTCTCTAACTTTTAAAAGTAACTTACGGTGTATCAGTGCAAGGAGCGGCAAAAAACTAGGATAGCTGGAGCAAGGACATCTGGATTAGGAAAAACAAAATTTCCTTCAGAATTTATAGGGTTCTGCCCTGCTTATAGATATTTCTTGGGTCCTCCCGGGGTTCCCCTTATTCTTAAAGTTCCTCTTCTTTCTGTTTTCTTCAGTGAGATGTCCTTTTTGTGAGAATAAAAACATTTATGCTTTCCTGAAACTACCTGATACTACTCACTCAAAGTGAGAATAGTCAGTATTTTTGGTTTATATTTTACCTCTTCTTTGTTTCTTCCTTCATATACATATTGAGTGATGCTTCTAAACTTGCCTGTGCCTTTTGAATGCCATCCAGGACAGCACTTATCAAAATACTAGTTTCTTTCTGGTTGGGATTAGTTAACAAAGGCAGAATTAATCACCCAAGCATCTCATGGATTGAGTGGATCTAACCCTACATACCACTTAGCACCTTTATACCACTTATCATAAAAATGCTTAGGAGTTTCATTTTTCTCTTAAAATTTCTTGAAATGTGTTGCAATTTTCAAGGTGGAAGGCACATGGAAGGATTCCCTAGTTTGTAAAAGCTGGTGTAATTGGCTGGGTTGTTAGGGTTCCACCATGAGTCTTTATAAAGGCCAATTGGGAAGACCCTTCTGGCCTAGCAGGAATAGTGCCAACTTGGGTATGTCTATTTATATCCTCTGTGATGGCACTTCTTTCCCCAGGGGAGAGCAAGATTTCTATTAAGGCAATCATATCTCTACAGGTAGAGTTATAATCTCTAAATATGGCTTGAAATTAGATTTTAATAGACTCAGGATCTTCATCAAACTTAGGAATATTTCTCCTCCATATGGAGGGTTCAAAGGCCTAAAAGATTAAGAGTCTCAAAGATATCATATTTCCTGGGTGGGTTACATCCTGTATATATCTTTCTTGGAGAGGAAGGACATCCACAGTTGGTCCCTCATTTTCAGAAGAAGGTGTGGGGAGAGAAGTTAAAGAGGGAGAAGGCAGAGTAGCACAAATAAAGAGTTGGCTATTTAAGAAGTGGAAGGCATGACCCTTTTAGACAGTGTCCCAGCAAAACCAAGAGTTCATTTCATAGGAGTGGGGTTGTTCAGTCTCAACTTCTTTAATATACAATAATCAAAATGCTCATTTTAGACCAAATTTCCCACAATTTAATAATGTACATTTTTGGTCATTCCTGGTTAAACTGGGAGCTTCCCTGGGTCACAAAATATGAGAAATTTTTTCGGGGGGGGGCCCTTCATTATACTTCTACTGCATCCCCTTATTTGTTTAAGGGACTTCTCTAATAATGTATGAATTTACCTTGGAGCAGAAAAATTGAGATTGAGGTCCAGGGAGAGTCTGACCTCCAAAGCAGTCCAACACAGAGAAGTGCCTCAGTAAGAAATTGATCTGAGCTTTCTGAGTTCTTCTAAGAGGTTGTCTGTGGGGCGGGGGTGGTTCCCTCTCTTGAACTCCTGGCTGGTTTGCCAGCTGCGAAACTGATGAAGACTGAGGAAGTGAAATCCAAACAAATTGATTTATTAGCAAGGTTAGCAGTTGCACAACATATCAGATCCAGGGCCCCTCAGTAGACACAAGGACACCAAATGACAGATAACAAAGCTTTTTTATAATTAATAATGAGGAACAAATTAAGTTACACCATCTTGAAAAACAAGGGTGTTTCTTCTTTCTGATTGGCAAAAGCATGACAGAATCGAGGGGTACTAACCACAAGTTGTCCTAGAACATTTTGTGGTTAGTACTATCTGATTTCCTTGAAATCATATGAACACAACTTTGACAGAATTATAGAATTTTTAAGTCACAAAATGGATACTGTTCACAATATGGAGTTGGTTTGGTTCCTTCACAGCTGAATTAACTTGTTCTCTGATACTTCCATGCAACCTTATTTTCCATCTCTTTGCTTTTGTATTGGCTGTCCTACCTGCCAGGAATGCTCTTCCTTCTTAGTTCTACCTTACATAGAGTTCCTCTTTTCCTGTAAGACAGTTTAAGCACAATCTTTTGTGTGAAGCCTTTCCTGATTCTCCCAACTATTAGTGTTTTCCATCCTACTTTGTATTTTAATTACTTAGTATATATTTATTCACTTTATATATATTGTATATGTACTATGTGTACTTAATATATGAACTTTCTTCTCCTTCATTAGAATGTAAAATACATGCTAATATGGATCGTTTTCTTCTTTGTACTCGGATCTTCAGCTGCTTGCATATAGTAGACAATATATTCTTGCTCATTGATTGATTAAAATGATAGATGGACAGTACAGAAACTGTCACTTCTGTTTGACAAAAAAAAAGAAACTAAAGCTCAGAGATAATTGAACAATTACTTGCTTAAGATAATACAGCCAATAATTTGAAGAACCAAGACTTAAACCTGGGCGTCTTGACTCCCAATTCAGTGTCCTTTGTATTTCACCAACATAGTACAATGAAAATAATGATGATGGTGATAATTAGTATATATAGAGCACTTTAAGGTTTGTAAAGTGTTTTGTAGAGATCTCATTTTATCCTTCCAACAACTCTGAGGAGTAGATGCTGTTATCCCCATTTTACAGATGAGGAAACTGAAGCAGAACTTAATTGACTTGCCTACAGTCACATAGCTAATAAATGTCAGTGGCCAGATTTGAATTCAGGTCTTTCTTACTCTATGTCCAACAATATATCCATTGTGCCAATAAGATATTAGGAATTGAATTTGAAGATTCCATAGTTAGTAGAAGGAAAATAGGAATCTCATATGAAAATCCTGAAGGCCACATATGTATTTCCCCAGAAAGTAACAAACTATACCAAATAGCTTGGCTCTTTCTAATCTTTCCAAACCCATTTTGAATCCATTTGTACTTCTTTCCACTGTCACCTTGGGTATTCCCAATCCTTAACAGCAATTCTGCAATCTAGAGGATGGTTTCACAAAAGAATCAGACACACTAGTAACACATAAACGAATAGTATATTGCCTGTTATGGCATTAAGATTTTTCTGAAAAGGTTTACAGATATGTAATTTCAAATGTAGTTAAATTAATGTGAGAATTCTGATTCTAACATGAAGTTGATATATCCAAAAATGTTAAGCAAATAGGATTATTTCCCTTGGAGAAATTACTATTGTTTCTTATTATTCAGAGTGTATAAAATGACTTTTTCATGTTTATTATATTTGTTCTCACATGAAGTCCTTTATTTTCACAATTACATATATATATATATATATATATATATATATATATATATATATATATATATATATATATATATATATATATGTATAAAAGAGACTTTCTATGAAGTCCCCCTCTCATTTTGTGCATTAAAGACTGTTGAGTTGGGTTTTAGGAACTCTGAGTTAGAAATTGATGTAAACCTCATTTCCCTGAAATTCAGTATATTTTCTGGATCTTTTAAAGCACTGTGTGTACTGTGTTCTTTTGGCTTAAAAAATTTCACGTTCATGTGTAGAGCAGTTTTTGATCACATTAATGTACTGTCTACATTTAATCATCATTGTATTCTTTGCCACTGAAACCTTCATCTGTTATTCTTTAAGTTTCAAAACAATTCTTCAGTAAATGATTTAGAAGATATAACTACACTTATTGTAGTATCTGATAATGGGAAAGTACAAACCATTCTGTCAGACTTTTTTGTGATAGGGCGTGAGGGATTTGCAAAAATGGCTCATACATTTTGTTGGTTCCTTGTGGTTAATCAGAACTTCAAGAGCATTTTCATGGCAAGGTACCATGGAAGTTGAAAAGACAAACCAAGAGGGATGTGCAGAAAGGCATACTACCCGTTCCTTGAAGTAGGGAAGACAAAATAGAAAGTTATTTACTCCTAAAAGGAATCAGAGCTAGAGAAAGGAGAAAATAAATATCTCACAGCAACTGCCTTTTGGGCACTGTCTAGATAAAACTATGAAAAATAAAAGAATATGAAGAATAGTGTCTTGAGATACATGGCTCTGGTGGTCTCCGAAAATGCTGTTTTTCAAAAAACATTAACAATAACTTTCAGGAATGTAGTCTGGGAGGTCTGAATCAAGAGAACACTTATCTTAAGAGATAAATTAAGAACTTCATGGGAGGCAATGCAGAAGTCTGAGACAGGGAGTGGCTTTGGGACAAGCAACAGCTGTGGAAGCAGAGCTCAGGAGTTACTTGGTTTTGGGTGGAGAAGAGGTAGTTCCGCAGTATGACTGTAGAAGTAAAACTAACAGTTGATTGACAACAAGAGGAAATAGAGTCTATTCTAGTGACAGCTGAGGAGGCAAGTCATTGCCTGGTAAACTGCTGAAAAAAACAACTAAAGGTAGTCCTCTCCCCAGTCTTTGGATTGTGATTTGTTCCCTTTTCCCTGCTGAAGCAGAAGTCTGTGGGGGACAAAAACCTTTTTTTTTTTACTGGTTTATGAGAGTTTAAAAATAATTTTATTGCATGAGTTTTCTTGTTAGGTTTTGTTAGTATGGTTCAATTAAATGTTTCATCTTCTTTTTTGGTGACTTGCTTGCTTTTTTAGTAGAATTTATGCTGGAAGGGGCCTTGAACATATCCCCTTTTTTCACATTGAACCCACAGGTAGTTAGGGAGGCAATCCCTAGTTTAGAGTAGGATAACTTGATGCATTAAAACTTTTAACGTGTAGAATTGTATTTGAATCAATCAGTGGGGAGGGCAGTGAGGAAGAATTTATAAAACAACATGTAGGAATTGGAAGACTTGAATTTTTGCCCTAACTCTGCTGGTCTTCTATTACTTGGCTTTAGCTAAGTAAACTGTAAATGCAATTTGGACTAGATGATCTTCTAATATGATTTTTGGCTTTAAGGTTCTATTATTCTATATTTTATGTTCATTTATTAGGGGATAAATCATTTTATGGTTTCTGAAGTCTCAAACTTGAGGAATTTTCAGATTGGACTAGTACATCATGTGTCAGGTGATGGCACTTAATTGGCACAGTATAATATCATTGCCTACTAGATGGGATGGAAATATAAACACAGAACCAGAAGGGAGGGAGAATCATTGGAACTGTGTAAAAGTGAAATTTGGTTAATATTCTTAGGCATGAAAGACATCCTTATCCATGCAAGGTAAATGGGAAGTTGATGTCACAGTATAGAAAATAGTTTCTAAATTACTACCATAATGAAATGAACTATGTACTTTAACCCTTAACATTGTGGAGTTGGTCATATTTTTATCTTCTTCTAAAGAAGTTAAAACTAATTCTCTTGATTTTTTTTAGTATAATTTTATTTTTTATAATGGACAGTGAAAAAATAGGACTTGCTTTACAAAATTTTTCTTCATGAACAACTTTTTAGTTCTACATCTTTTTTCCATAAGGAAAAAGGATACCTATATTCATCTAAATGTATGTTCAAGTAATTAGAATAACAATACTGTTAGAGGTGGGAGTCATAGTAATCATTTGGACAAACTACCTCATTTTATAGATGAGAACATCAAGACTCAAAGAGGGGAAGTAATTTGTTCATTGTCACACAGTTGATGGCAGAACCAGGTCTTAACTTCCAGTTTAATATTCCTCTTACTACATCAGATTCCCTTTGCATAGAGAATGCGGTAGAACCATTAAAAAGTTACATTTAATCAGCTTTACCATAAAAATAAATTTATATGTTTAATCAAAAGTTTAAAATAATTAACTTTATAATCAATTTCCATTCTAACTTTGATACTTGATAATATCTCATTGATGTAGAATTTAGGTACACTTTCAAGACCCTGTAAGCTCCTTAAGGGCTAGGACTGTTTCATTTTTGTCTTTTATCCCTAGCACCTAGCTCAGTACCTAGCACACAAGAGGCACTTAATAAATACTTCTTGAATGATAATGGTCCCTTAACTTTGGTTGTGTTGTACTAATAATGATTATTGTATTTGGATGGTTTTGTCGCCTTTCAGTGTTGAATTTAGTAACTTTATTGTTGTACAAATCTGGCTCTATTTTATTAACTTTGTATCAGTTCTTACAAGTGATATTTTCCCAAATTCTTGATAGTTCCCATTCCTCACTATAAAGTTAATTACATTCATATGCTGTAATTTCTTCAGTCAGTCTCAATTTTGATCATATATGTTGCTCCTGCAAATAATATTGCTCCAAACATTGTTCATTTTCTTTTAGAGAATAACCTTCTTGGAATATAGTTTCAGGAACTGAATCTCAAGTCAGAGGATATGAACAACTTAGTAATGTGAATAATTCTAGTTGTTCAAAACTAAATAAAAATAAGAAATAATAAAAAAAATCAGTAACCTAGTGTTGAATAACTGCAAGAGGAAATTTACTATGGGGAAGATATACTACTTGTTAAAACTGTAAAGCAATTAGGCAGCGTCTTAAACTATACACTATGATAATCTACAAGTGCATATGTAATCTGAACATAAAAAATATCAAGTAAAAAAAGAGGAAATTAAGATGACAACCTTTCACAAATATGGATTGGAAGCTTTTTAGAATTATTGATAACTTTTGTCTTGAGATTATCTTAATTTATTTTCTAACACTTCTCTCCACCCAAAGAAGCATTCCTTCTAACAAATAAAAAGAAGGAAGGAAGGAAGGAAGGAAGGAGGAGGGAAGGAAGGAAGGAAGAATTAAGGAAAATTAAATGACATCAAATCCAGTCAGATTGGATAGGTAGTGTTCTGTATCTATAGTTTCCCACCTTTTCAAAGCAGGGAGGAGTGTACATTTTTATGTCTCTTCTTCAAGTTAATATTATGCAGTATCAAGTTAACAAGGATTTATTAGTTGCTTACTATATGCCAGGGCCCTGTGCTGAGAATACAAATATAAGCAAAAAGAAGGATAGTCAGTGAGCTTACATTCTAATGAGAAAGATACCTACAAGTAGCTGAAAAACTAGGGAAAATGGTGGTGGGTGGGAGAAGGTACCTGTGTGGGGTCATGGTAGATAAAAAAGTCTAGAGAGTCAGGAGTAGAGCCCAGAGAGCAAGGAGGGAGTAAACATAGCTGACCTCAGCACTTTCTTTCAAAATGGAGGTTGCAGAAGGAACTGAACAGTAAGGGGAAAGTACCACAAGGAGGAGGGATCTTCCAGGGTGAAGGAAGTAATTGGGTCATGATGGAGAAAGAATTTTGTGTAGTGAGGAGCAGAGCCCAGAGAGGAACGAAGGAATGTTTACCTTCAATTTTCTTTTTTTTTTTATTTATATTGTTTTAGTCACTAGGTATATTACTTTTCTGCTTCTGCTTACTTTGTACTAGTTCATATAAGTTTTCCCAAACCTCCTGTTTTCTTCATATTCACTGTTTCTTATGCCACAGTAATACATCACATTAATGTACTACAATATTTAACCATGTATCAGTCGACATCTACTTTGTTTTATTCTTTGCTACTACAAAAGATGCTACTATCAATATTCTTGGTGTATTTTGGATCTTTCCTTGACTTCCTTTGTGTGCCTAGCATTTAAATTTCTGGATCAAATCACTTTCTTAGCACAATTTCAAATTGCTTTCCAGAATGGTTGAATCAAATTCACAGCTCCACTAGCAATGTATGTGTGTTTGTTTTTCTGCAGTTCCTCCAACATTGACTCTTTTTGTCATATTTGCCAGTTTCAGGGATGTGAGGTCAAGTTTAGAGTTATTTTTACTTACATTTCTCTTATTAGTTATTTGAGCATTCATTGTTAATAATTTGGTTTGTGATTTTCTTACTCAGCATTTGGTTTCAGTAGCAGTCAACCAATCTGTTAGTATTTATTAAACTCTTACTATGTTCTAGGCAATGTGCTAAGTGCCAGATATAAAAAGAAAAAGTGAGAACAGTCACTGCACTTGAGAAACTTACATTCTAATAGGGAAGACAATGTGTACATATGTATATACAAGATATAGACCAGATAGAAGGTAAATTTTGAGGGGGTGGCATTAGTTGCTGGGGAACTATCTTAGTCTCACAGAGGAGGTTTGGAGAAACGTTTTCTTTCTCTTTTTTTGGAAATAGTTTTTGTTTGCTCAGAGTTAATTTTTTCCTTAAGTATTTGATAGAATTTGTTTGTAAATACATCTGGACCAAGGATTCTCTTTTGAGTTATTAGTATTTAGTAAATGTATTTACCTTTCTTAAATTTCTTTTTTTCAATGCATTTCAAAAACTGACCAGCTCTGATTTTCTCAAATAGTGTTTGGAAGTCATCAACTCTGGTAAAAGTTCTTTTTTATTTTTCCCTTCTGGAAGTTTATATTCAACTTTGTGAAGAAATAATTCTTGTGTGAAGGTCAATTTTCAGAATATTCTAATTCTTCTTTTATTTTCTCCCTATTGGTTCTTTGTGATTCGGACTGAAATTCTTGGAATGTGATCTCTCTTCATTTGGCTGCTTCAAGTATTATCTTTTTGTTTATGGAGCTTGACAATAACATTTCTGCAGAAGTTAAATCTGAACTTCCTCTCTTATTATATGATCATAGATTAAGAGCTAGGAAGAGATCTCAGAGTTCATTTTCAAGTCTTCTCATTTTACAGAGGTAGAAATTAAGGCCCACAGAGACTGTGATATCTGACTCTAAATCCAGTATTGATTCTACTACTTTATACTTATTTTTTAGAGAGCATTTATTTTATTCCCTAGTAAATCTTTGTATCTTGAAGGTAAAACTAAACTCTGGGGAAAAAGTGATGGAAGTAAATATAAATACAAGAGCATTGAAGGGCGGATATAAACAGCATGAAAAACTTTAATCAAGTGTTAACTTATCAAAGGGAAATTTTCAGCTACTTTTTAGTTAAAGAAAGTAAAAGTGGAGAGCAATAATAGCTCAAGATCAAAAAAGATAGAACCTTCTAATATATTCATATTTAATTAGATGTAACAGTAGAAACAAGATTAATGTAATGCAAACTTCCACAACAACATGCTGCACACATTTGTTTTCCAAGTTCTTTCTTCTGTCCTCCCCATGCTGCCCAATTATTTGCCTTCTCTTTGATTCAGTCTTTGTTGCAGGACTGATAAGTCTTGAGTGCTGGTGGTAAAACAAGGCAGCTAAGATCTGCCTTATCATCAATTAAATAGCTTGCTGATGTCATATAGGATGGAAGATTCATTTTTTTCTGATGCTTTTCATATATTTTACAAATCTGTTCCATTCACTGATTGATAGTAAGTTCTTCCTTCTGGTCTGTTGGTAGACTTTACCATAGTAATTTTTTAAAACTTTTATGTATTTACACACTGTAGACACATATAGATATAGATATATATTTAGTCTGCAAAATCTGCCTCTTCTCCCTCTCACCACAAACCACCCCCCACATACACATTGAGCATGAAAGAAAAATAAAGCCTCTGTTATAAACTTAGATAATCAAGCATAACAAATTTTTGCATTGACCATGTCTCATCCTGCACTCTATCAGAAGATAGGTAGCATGTTAAATCATTAGACCTCTAGAAGCACGTGCCCTAGCATAAGGATGTAGAGCGTCATCTTGATCTCTGCTGTTGCCAGTTGTTACAGCCATTCCACATGAGCTGTAGACTAACACCTTTCTACTATTTGACACTTTCAACTTGCCTTTTAAACTTTTTACCTAGTTGCAATCTGTGCATATATGTTATCATGTTATAAATGCTTTGTATTATTTCAATAAACCTTGCTCTGTTTTTGCAATACTATTCATGTTTATTCTTTATGTCTGCGTAGGAGATGGGCCTGGACCTGGGATTTTTTTCAGCATAGGGAACTTTTGGATGAGTAAACTCAAACATAAAAGTACAGATTAATATCTTTACTGTAATTTTATAGTTTTAGAGAGTTGCATAGAGCACTGGGAGATTAGTTGACTTGCCTAAAGCCACAGAGCCAGAATGTTTCAGAAGTAGAACTTAAATACGTTTTGACTGGCTCTCAGTCCCACTCTTCAAGCACTATACCATTATATTATCAGACTGGGGTCTCCCTGGCCATTCTCCAGCCTTTGAGCAATTAGGTGGGTTTCAGTTTATTTATGTATGTATATACACATATACTTATATAGAATATAAACATCTACATACAGATAGATATTTTTTATCTTTTTAATTTTTCCTTGAAATAAGATGTCAGTAGTAGAATTATTGTGTCAGGCTGTATGGCCATCTTTATGGCTTTTGTTGCAACATGCAAAAGTTGTCTCCCAGAGGATTTCAAGTTTTCATTGCCATCAGCAGTTGATGAGTGTAACTTCTTTACAACCTATCTGCTTTAGGCTTTGTTTTCATTTTTTGTATTCTAATGGGTAAGAGATCAAAATTTGTATTTCTTTAATTATTCATGCAGATTGAATTTTTTTCTATATGTTTGCAATATTTGTTATTTGTATTGCCTCTCTGGTAAATTACTCATTCACATTTTTTGACTTGTTCAGAGAGTATCTAGTCCCCGTTGAATGAATGTTTGCTCAGGAGAAACTGATCCCTATAACATTCTAATTAGGAATCATTTTATCAGATGAATAGTCATCTTAGAAGTCAAGGAGGGAACTTTATTTGAATATATAAATAAGTTTGATTGCAATATATAATAATGGCAGAGCAGTAAAATAATCATGGTGGCAGAAGTTGGGTACAGATCAGACCAAATGGTTTGAGTAAGCAGATATGGGATACTGAAAACAAATGGTCAGCACTCAATTTATACTTTACTATTTCATCTTTTCTCTTCAGATCTTCCACATTTGGGGGCCCTAAGGGTTCAGCTTCTACTCCTCCCGCCAGATTCATTGGTTAGGTTCAGGAAGTCCTAGATGGTTAGGTATCTATGTGGTGGGAGTGACTTCAGACAACATTGCCTCTCTCCCATTAAGCGCATAGAATTGACACACATTTCCATTTCCTTAATGCTACTCTCAATGGCTCTGGGGGATAGCCAGGATTTCTAATACTTAGCCAATCATGAAAGTAAGGTTGTAAGTCAGAGCAATCACATTGTGTTCAAATTTGCAGATTGCTCTAATTTACAGATACAATAAGAGGGGAAAAATAGATTCAAGTTTTGGCTGTCTTTTCTGCTTCTTAAAAATTGCCATATTTGCCAATGAATTAAATAATTATTAACAGCCACTTAGAGTATTGGACCTGGATTCAGGAAGACCTGAGATTAGAGCTGACCACAGACACTGACTAGCTGTGTGACTCTAGGCAAGTCACGGACTTGTGTGTCTCAGTTTTCCCAACTGTAAAATAAAAAAGATAGTTAACAGCACCTCTCTGCCAGGGTTGTAGTAAGGATCAAATGAGATAATGTTTGTCAAATGCTTAGCATAGTGCCTGGTACGTAGTATGCCCTGTATAAATGCTTGTCTTTCTCCCTCTCTCCCTCTTTTTCTTCCTTCTTTGTTTGTGCTTTAACATATATTTATCTCATCTGCTTGTAAGGACAACTTTCTGAAGTAGGTAGTTCAGGGTATTCTGGGGATACAAAGAAAGGAAAACTGTGGTACTCACCTAAAGGAAGAGACAACATGCAAACAATTATGTATACAATACATATGCATAAAACATACATATGAATATGTGTATTTGTGTACATATGTGTATGCATGTGCATGTGCACATAAACACGCAGAACAATGAGAGCTAATCCCAGGGGGAAGGCACTGACAGTTGAGGGAGAGTGAGAAAGGTCTCTGGCAGAAGGTAGGATTTAAATGGAGCATTGAAGGAAGCCAGTGAAGCTAGAAAGAAGAGCATGGCAAGTATGAGGGACGGCAGGCAAACAAGCGCTCACACAGAGATGGAGTGTCTCATTGGGAGATGAG
The DNA here is from genome assembly GCA_023548195.1 of Bettongia penicillata ogilbyi. Taxonomy (NCBI): domain Eukaryota; kingdom Metazoa; phylum Chordata; class Mammalia; order Diprotodontia; family Potoroidae; genus Bettongia; species Bettongia penicillata. The sequence continues at coordinate 7,510,935 of JAJHZJ010000131.1, forward strand.
GAACAGTAAGAAGGCCAGTGGTTCCGGGGTAAAATGTAAGAAGCCTGAAAAGATAGGGAGGAGGCAGATTGTAAAAGGATTTAAAACCAGAGGATATTTAATCCTAGAGGTATAAGATGCCACTGGAGTTTGTTGAATGGGGGAATTGATATGGTTAGGCCTGTGCTTTAGGGAAATTGCTTTTCATAGTTAAGTAGAGAATACACTGGAAGTGGGAAAAGAGGCTTGCCAGGGAGACTAGCCTGCAGACTAGAATAGCTAAGTATGAGATAAGAGCCTGCAACAGACTGAAAGCTGTAGGAGTTGAAAGAGTGGGATTATATATCAAAAATATTAGCAACAAGATTGAGCAATGGATTGACTTTATGAAGTGAGTACAAGAGAAAAGTTCAAGGATAACACCAAGATTCTGAGTCTGGGTGACTGGGAGAATATTTGTGCACTCGTCAGTAATTGAGAAGATGGTGAAAGAGGTGCTTTGGGAGAAGAGGAACATAATGAGTTCTGTTTTGTACATGTTAAGTTCAAGAAGCCTTTGGAATATCCAGTCCAAATGTCCAGTAGGCCATCAGTGGAGGTCAGGAGAGGGGTAGATTTAACAATCATCTGAACAGAGATGTAAATTGAATTCAAGTGGTTTAATCTCTTTTTTACAGGTGAGGAAATAAAGGCTTAGAGGTTGTAACTTGCAAGTAACTACTGGCAGAATCATACAGATCTTCTGACTTCAAGGAACAAAAGTCTGATGTAAATATTCCATAATGAAAATGAGAACAACAGTATAAATAACAATACATAGGAAAATAATGATACTGATTTTTAAAAAGACCTGAGGTTTTTTCAATTGGCAAATTAGTGTGAAGAAAAACTTCCAGAGAACAGTTGATGAAATTGGAGGGACATCTTATTTTTCTGGTGTTTGTTGACCATTAGTTTGGAGAATTTGTACTTGTCTGGCATTTAGTATAACAGAACTGTGTGTTCCCTTTCTGTTCTTGGGGTAGCAAAATTTTTTGTTTTCTGTGACATCTTAGCTCAGAAAGCTTTATTGTAGGATTAATATCCATAGCTACATATTGACCTTAAGTCCAGAATAAACCTTAGAGTAGGAGAAAAAAGAGGAAAACTTCCCTACAGATGGTGATTTTTTTTCTGTATGAATTGTAGGTGTTTACATTGTTTTATTTGTCTTTGCTTCATTCATGCTTTTTAAACACTAGAACAAGAATACTCGTTGCTTTTACAAAAATCTAGCAGTCCTGAGTAGCATAAATTAGTATTGGGGTGGGGGAAAGAATTATTCTGCATTTATTGAACTTGATTTATTTTTCATTTTAGTTTTTCATTTTTTCAGGAGTTATGTTTTTTTAAAGCAGAATTATATTTTCTTTAATGTTTGTAAGTTCTGCTAATCACTTTTGGCCCATGTATTTATATTTATCAAAAAAACAGAAGATTCATAAGTCCTATGAAAGCTATCAGTTGTAATTTTTATTTTTTGCACGTTAGTTTTCCCATGGAAGATATTTAAAAGTTACTTACATAGTCTTAATACATAATATCATATGTTATAAGTTCAGCACTTTCTCTGGGCTATTTCCTCCACTTGTACGCACATTCATAGGTCCCCAGAGGGTATCTCCTGCTCTTAGGCACAAGTGATAACCTGTGGGTAAGCTCCAACCAGGCTCTGTTTTTCCCATTAACAATTAGTCATCTGTAACACCGTATACCCTTTGACTCAGCAATACCACTACTAGTATCCCAGAGAGTACTGTATCCCAGAGAGATCAAAGAAAAAAGAAAAGATACTATATGTACAAAAATATCTATAGCAATGATGAGGATACAAATGGTCCCCTAAGGGTAAAGAGTTGCTTTTCCAGTACTTTGTGAAGCCCCTAGTTTATTTTGTAACATGAAGGTGCCCTAAAGTCCTTTCCCCTTCATCTTGAACCTATACCAAAAGAATTGCTTTTGTGTCCCTTATCCTGTGTTCTCTAGGTCCTTTAATATTTAACCTGTGTCCTCCTGCTCTGTCCTTAAATCCTTAAACCATGAAGAATTCCCTTTGTCTCCCTCATCCTATGTCATCCTGTTCTGTCTTTAATCTTTAATCTCCATAAAAACTTCTAAAACTACATTACCATTCTGAGACCTCTATGTAAGCATAACTTCTCCGAATATCAAGGGTCTTACTTAGCTTTCTTGCTAAGAGACCCATACTGCTTTTGCATCAATAAAGCTCCCAATGGCTACAGAGAAGGTCTAAGTGAATTTTTTCACACCTGAACCAGCTCTATCAACTCTAAACCTCATCAGCAGCTCTTTTTGTTATGGCAAAGAATTAGAAATTGAAGGGATGCCCTTCAATTGGAGAATGGCTGAACATGTCATGGTATATTATTGTGATAATGTATGAAAAGACAAGCAGGATGGTTTCAGAGAAATCTAGGAAGACTTATATAAACTGTTGCAAAGTGAACCGAGCAAAGACAGGAGATTATTGTACACAGTAACAGCAATATTATATGTTGACCAACTGTGAATAATTTAGTTAATCTTATCAATACAGTGATCCAAGATAGTTTCAGTGAACTTATGATGAAAAATTCTTTCCACTTCCAGAGAAAGAACTGACAGAGTCTGAATGCAGATCAAAACATACTTTTTTTACTTTTTTATTTTGGTCTGTGTTCTCTTTTGTAACATGGCTAATATGAAAATATATTTTACATGAATGTGCATGTATAATCCATACCAAGGTGCTGGCATTCTCAAGGAGGAGGGAGGGGATGGAGAGAATTTAGAACTCAAAAATTTTAAAAATGAGTGTTAAAAATTGTTTTTACATGTGATTGAGGAAAAAAAATCACTCTTTAAAATTTTTAAAAACTAGCCAGTAGACTAAATGCCTAATTTATTAAAATAGCATACTAAGGACAATTACAAAACATTCCCTACCAAAATCTGGGATGGATTCTTTTTTTTTTTTTAATTTTTTTTATTTATTTAATTTTTTACATTCATTTTCACAAATTTTTGGGTTCCAAATTTTCTCCCCTTTTATCCCCTTCTCCCACCCCAATACCTCAAGCAATCTAATTTTCCCTATCTCCAATCTGCCCTCTCTTCTGTCATCCCTCCCTTCTCTTGTCTCCATCTTCTCTTTTCTCCTGTAGGGCCAGATGACTTTCTATTCCTCATTAACTGTATGTCTTCTTTCCTACTTGCAACAACAATACTAAACAGTTGTTCCTAAAACTTTGAGTTCCAAATTCTCCCCATCCCTCCCTCCCCACCCATTCCTTTTGGGACGACAGGCAATTCAATATAGGCCATATCTGTGTAGTTTTGCAAATGACCTCCCTGATAGTCGTGTTGTGTAAGACTAACTGGATTACCATCCCTCCTAACCTGCCCCTCATTGTTTCTCTTCTGTCTTTTGATCCTGTCCCTCCCCAAGTGTTGACTTCAAATTGCTCCCTCCTCCCTTTGCCCTCCCTTCCATCATCCCCCCCCTTGCAATATCTCCTCCTCCCCCACTTTCTTATACTGTAAGATAGGTTTTCATACCAAAATGAGTGTGCATTTCACTCCTTCGTTTAGTCAAATGTGATGAGGGTAAACTTCTTGGTTTTTTTTGTTTTTTTTTTTTCTCAGCTCTCCTCTTTTTCCCTCCACTAAGAAAAACTCCTACCTGCCTCTTAAATGACATATAGTTACCCCCTTCCATTTCCCCCTCTTTCCTCCCACTACATTTCTCTCTCACCATTTACCTTAATTTCTTTTAAGGTATGGTCCCATCCTATTCAGTTCAATCTGTGCTCTCTATCTCTGTATGTGTGTGCATGTGTGTATGTGTGTGCATGCATGTACATGTGTATGTGTGGTCCCACCAACTACCCAGATACTGAAAAGTTTTAAGAGTTAGAAATATTGTCTTTCCCTGTATGAATGTAAACAGTTCACTTCTGGTAAGTCCCTTAAGACTTCTCTTTGCTGTTTCCTTTTTCATGCTTCTTCTCATTCCTGTGTTTGAAAGTCAGATTTTCTTTTCAGCTCTGGTCTTTTCATCAAGAATGATTGAAAGTCCTCTGTTTCATTGAAAGACCATATTTTCCCTTGAAGTATTATACTCAGTTTAGCTGGGTAGGTGATTCTTGGTTTGAGTCCTAGTTCCTTTGACTTCTGGAATATCCTATTCCATGCTCTTCAATCCCTTAATGTTGAAGCTGCTAGATCTTGGGTTATCCTGATTGTATTTCCACAGTACTGGAATTGTTTCTTTCTAGCTGCTTGCAAGATTTTTTCCTTGAGCTGGGAGTTCTGGAATTTGGCCACAATGTTCCTCGGAGTTTCTCTTTTTGGATCTCTTTCAGGTGGTGATCGATGGATTCTTTCAATACTTATTTTGCCCTCTGGTTCTAGAATGTCAGGGCAGTTTTCCTTGATAATTTCATGGAAGATGATGTCTAGGCTCTTTTTTTGATCATGACCTTGGATCATGGATCTATTTTCCAGGTCAGTTGTTTTTCCCATGAGATATTTCACATTCTCTTCCATTTTTTCATTCTTTTGGTTTTGTTTGGTGATTTCTTGGTTTCTCATAAAGTCATTAGATTCCATCTGTTCCATTCTAATTTTGAGAGAACTATTAAATTCAGTGAGCTTTTGAGCCTCTTTTTCCATTTGGCTCATTCTGCTTTTGAAAGCATTCTTCTCCTCATTGGCTTTTTGAACCTCCTTTGCCAATTGAGTGAGCCTATTTTTCAAGGTGTTAATTTCCTCAGCATTTTTTTGGGTCTCCTTTACCAAGGTATTGACCCGTTTTTCATACTTTTCTTGCATCTCTGTCATTTCCCTTCCCAGTTTTTCCTCCACCTGTCTAACTTGCTTTTCAAAATCCTTTTTGAGCTCTTCCAAGGCCTGAGCACACCCACCACCCCCCTGGGGTGTCTGGGGTACTGAGGCCCCGCCCTCCACGTCTTTCCCTGATGGCAAGGATACGTCCTCGTCATCAGATCCGAAGGTCGGGATCATTTGCATTTGTTGGAAAAAACTCTCTAACGTCTTATTTTTCTTCCCTTTTCTAGGCATTTTCCCAGCCAGTTACTTGACTTCTGAGATTCCTTTCCACCCCTGCCTGGATCCGCCCAGCTAGTGCTTGGCCTCTGAGATTTAAATGTGCTTTCCGCGACAAGCTTTAGTTCTGGCGCTGGGGTGGAGGCAGGGCCACCTCCCAGGCTCAGTTCCCTCAGGGACTTTATGTAGAGACTTTCAGGAATGGAGCGGGTGGGGGCGGGGTGGGGGTCCCCACCTCCCAGGCTCAGTTCCCTCAGGGGCTTTATGGAGAGGCCTTCAGTAATAGAGCGGGGTGGGGGCAGGGCCATCTCCCAGGCTCAGCTCCCTCAGGTTTTATGCAGAAACCTTCCGTAATGAAGATCCTGCCTGCTGCTGGGGGATTCCTGAGTCCCAGGCCGCTGCCGCCTCAGCCGCCGCCCACACCTCTGCCTCCGCCGCTTCCTGCCCCTGTCTCTGCCGCTGCTTCCTCCCGAGGGGGCCCGAGTCACGGAGATGCTCCCCTCCTCCAGCCCGGCCTTCTCTCTCACTGACCTGTAGCTTCTGTGGGCGGAGGGACTTTCCCAGCTGCCGGAGCTTCCGTCTCTGAAGCCTGCTCGGATCAGCTTCTCTGGGGCCGTGGCCAGGGCAGCGCTGGGGGTGGGGTCCACTTTCCGGGGTGCGACGGACCCTGGGGACGGGTCTCCAGGGCTCCCTGGAACGGAAATCTCTTCCACTCCGTTTCTGCACACCTTGTATTGACCCAGAAGTTATGGGGGTCTCTTTTTACATTAATTCTATGGGCTTTGGTTTTGGAGCTTGTAAACGTGCGTCCTTCTACTCCGCCATCTTGGCTCCGCCCCCCATGGGATGGATTCTTACACAAATTCATTCACGGAAGAGTGACCTCAAATTTAGAGTGCTGTGTTAAGTGAGAAACATGTAAGATAAATGCATGGCAAAGACAGCTCACAAACCCTGTGAATTTCTTTATTTCTTTGTAATGTCCTCACTTAGCTTCCCTTGGGTGTATGATAGAGATGATAATGGATTGTTCATCTGGGTTGCCAGGGTCTGTTCATCTCTGTAGTTCAACTCTGTGTTGCTGAGGCTACCTTTCTCTTAGTCATGGATTTAGTGAGTCTGTAGAAAGCTTACACATCTTCTGCCAGGCATCCCATTCCATGAAGCTTCTTCTTCCTTTGAATAACTTTTTGTTTCTGAGTAAGTTCCTGCTAGACACCATGGGAAAAGAGAAAGAAATCTTCACCTTCAGAGATCTCCACAAATCACTCGTCCTGAGCCAGAACTCCTTCAAACTTTCTAGGACTTAGCTATTTCCAAGTTCATGACTAATTTGTTTGCTAAACCAATCATCTTATTACCTCCAACTCAGAGAAGTATTCATACTTTTAAAAAGAATTTCCAGGTGTTAACATTACATATTATTATTTCATTACTTCTGTTAGCAACTCTTTGCTTTCTATGACTACATCAACTGAATTGGTAGGAGGAAGAGATCATATCTATTCTCCCACATATATGAGTGTATAGATGTACACATGTATTTACACACACATATATGTATATGTATGTATATATGTGGAGGTGATTATTTAAATTACAAAAAGATTCTTGACTTTATTCATTCTGGGTTCCTTTAAATAGGAAGTCGTCATGGTGAGTAAAACAACATTGCTATGTTTGGAAGTTCCTTTCTGCAAGCATCTGGCTTCTAAATCTGAAAATCTACATCATTTGTTTAACAAAATCTAGTTTACATACAACTTTAGAAAACCATATTTGTGATATAAATGAGTTTCATTAATATTTTATTTGACTTCTGAGATTCCTCTCCACCCCCACCTAGATCTGCCCAGCTAGTGCTTGGGGTCTGAGATTCAAATGCTGCTTCCCAGCCTCAGGGCTTTCCATGGCGGGCGGGATTGCTATTCAATGTGAACTTAAGTTCTGGTGCTTGGGTTGGGGCAGGGCCGCCTCCCAAGCTCAGTTCCCTCAGGGGGTTTATGCAGAGACCTTCGATAATGGCCCTGAGCTCCTGCCCACTCCGGGAGCCTCTGGTTGTTGCTGCCTCTGCCACTGCCTCTGCCGCTGCCTCCTGAGGGGACTTGAGTCACGGAGACACCCCACTCCCCTTTCGGCCAGCCCAGAAGTCTCTCTCACTGACCTGTAGCGCCTGTTTGTGGAGGGACCTTCGCAGCCACTGGAGGTTCCATCCCTGAAGCCTGCTTCGATCTGCTCCTCTGGGGCCGCATGGCCAGGGCAGCGCGGGGTGGGCTCCGCACCCGGTGCGCAACAGACCCCTGGCGACGGCTTTCCAGGGCTCTCTGGAATGGAAATCTCTTCCACTGTATTTCTGCGGAGCTTGCAGTGCTCCAGAATTTGTGGGGAGTTCTTTTTACAGGAAATTTATGGGCCGTGGATTCGGAGCTAGCATATGTGAGTCTTTCTACTCTGCCATCTTGGCTCCTCCCCCAGTATCTTTCCTTTAAGAAAATTCATCTTGGAAATAGTGCCACTAAAATTTTTCATTTAGGTATTTGTTTTTTAAAAATTAAATGCTGTTACTTGGACAGATTATGACAAAGCAAACAATTACAAGCTGCTCTCTGACACATAAACCCACTTAAAAACCTAATAGTACCCATTTGTGAATACTGTATATGGCTAAGGGAACAAAAAATCCAAATTAGAGGTGACTCAGAGAACAATAGAGACATCAAGGGAATACACTGCAGCGTGTCACCCATGCAAGCAGTGGCAGAAAAGAAAATGTGTCATCTGCAAATTACATGAGTTGTTCAAGGAGGACAAGCACCTCTAGTGGGAGGGCTGCCCATCCGCCTTTAGTGTCCACCTTTAACTTCACTCTCACCTGTAGCTCCAAGAAACTGTAGCATGCACAGTGGCCACACCCCATAGACTGGCTCAGCAGATGGACTAAACAAGGCTGAGGGTCACGGATGGGCTTCGAGCGTGTTGGTGAGTTAGGAGATGCCTGCCTCAAACATGGTAAGACTGGTGGATTAGGTGTTCTGACAGCCATGAAAGCAGCTGAATCGGGCACTGTGAGGTGTTTAGAGCTTGGTCAGACATCAGAGACCCCAGAAACCCACTGCATCCCAGGCCATCTCAGGTCATCTTGACTTTTTGTCCTGTGACTAGACTTCGATGCCGCTGGAAGACAGAGTAAGTCTGACAACTTTGCAAGTCCATCTCACTGAAATTCAATTCATCCATGAGTCAAGGCGTCACCTGTAATGTCACTGGTCCTCTTCAAAAAGGAAAGAAAAATAATAACCAGAAACTGTAAAACTTAAACAGTCCTTGTCCTTAAAGAACTTATATTTTAGCTTATATTAATTAGAAAAGGTAAGTCTACTAGTCATGTTGTGAGACTGAGGTATAAAAGATTAAACAGAATGTTAAGCTACCTAGAGGAAGGCTGCCAGTATATTATAGTACATCCAATACACTTCTACCAAAGTAATTTTCCTTAAGTGCCGATGTGACCACTTGGTCATTTTTCTATTAAGAAATGACAATCTTTTATTTATGTCAATTCCCGATAGACTTTGGGTGCCAGATGTTAATTAGACATGCTTTATGTAATGACTTTCCTCCAGCCTGTCACAGATCTTATTAGTTGCATTGCTCTTGTTTGTACAAAACCTTTTAAATTTTATATGATGAAAATTTTGTCTTTATTCCATTTGTTTTATAAATTAATTTGTTTGTTTCCGGTTTTCAACAAACACTTCCATAAGCCTTAAATTTTCTCCCCTTCCCTCCCCGAGATGGCATGCAGTCTTATATGGGTTCTACACATATGTTCTTATTAAACACATTTTCACATTAGTCATGTTGCATAGAAGAATTAAAAAGAATGGGAGAAACTATGAGAGAAATAAAACCAAAACAAAACATAATACAAGAGAAAATAGTCTGCTTCATTCTACATTTCGATTCCATAGTTCTTTCTCTGGATATGGATGGCATTTTGCCTCAAGAGTCCTTTGAGAATGTTTTAAGTTTTTGCATTACTGTGAAGGCCTAAGTCTATCAAAAACAGTCATCATACACTGTGGTTATTACTGTGTACAATGTCCTCCTGGTTCCGCTCCTTTCACTTAGCATCAGTTCATATAAGTCCTTCCAGGCCTCTCTGAAGTCTTCCTGTTCATCATTTCCTGTAGCACAATAGTATTCCATTATATTCATATACCAGAATTTGTTCATCCATTCCCCAGTTGATGGGCATCCCCTCAATTTCCAGTTCTTGGCCACCACGAAGAGTCCTGCTATAAATATTTTTGTGCATGTGGAACCTTTTCCCATTTTTATGATCTCTTTGGGATATAGTCCTAGAAGCGATATTGCTGGGTCAAAGAGTATGCACATTTTTGTAGCCTTTTGGGCATAACTCTAAAATCCTCTCCACAATGGTTGGATCAACTTGCAGCTCCATCAACGATGAATTAGTGTTCCAACTCTCCCACATCTTTTCCGACATTTATCATCTTCCTGTTTCATCATGTTGGTCAGTCTGGTAGGTGTGGTATGGTATCTCCGAGTTGTTTTGATTTGCATCTCTCTAATCAATAGTGATTTGGAGCATTTTTTTATATCACTATAGATAGCTTTAATTTTTTCCTTTGAAAACTGCCTGTTCATATCCTTTGACCATTTTATCAATTAGGGAATGACTTGTATTCTTGTACATTTGACTCAGTTCTCTATATATTTTAGAAATGAGGCCTTTATCACAGGTATCAGTTGAAAAAATTCTTTCCCAGTTTTCTACTTCCCCCCTAATTTTGGTTGCATTGGGTTTGTGCAAACATTTTTCAATTCACTGTAACCAAAATTATTCATTTTGCACTTTATAATGTTCTCTATCTCTTGTTTGGCCATAAGTTATTTCCTTCTCCCTAAATCTGACAAATACACTATTCCTTGCTCCCGTAATTTGTTTTATAGTATCAGCCTTTATACCTAGATCATGTATCTATTTGGACTTCATTCTTGTGTATGGTATCAGGCATTGGTCTATGCCTAGTTTCTGCTACACTGTTATCCAGTTTTCCCAGCAGTTTTTGTCAAACAGTGAGTTCTTATCCCAAAATTTTGTCTTTTATAATATATTTTCTTCCTTGGCTGATTACAAATTCTTTCCATGTCCACAATTCTGAGAAATAAAACCTTCAGTTACCTTTTATTAAATGGTTGAACTTTTCTTATTCAGATATTTTATTCATTTTGATTTTATTATGGTATATATTGTAAGATGTTCTGAACCCATTTTCTGCCAAACCACTATCCATTTTTCTGTGGAAGACTTGTAAAATAGAGTTTCTTCACCTATGCTTAAAAATAGAATCCCTTCACCTATAGTTTATGTTCAGGTGTTTACTGTATGCTAGGTTGTTATAAACATTTGCTTCAAGATTTTGTTTATTTAATCCATTTATAATTAGTGTCTTAACTGTAATATAGGACATTTTCTATTTTTTCACTATTTCTCTTGACTTGTTCTTCTATATTAATTTTATTATAATTTTGTCTAACTTTGTTTTAAAAAAATCTCCTTGGAAACTTGATATGTAGCATTAAATCTTTAGAATAATTTGATTAGTACTATAACTTTCAATAGTTTGACATTGTCTTGCTATGATTTATTTCTCTTATTTAGGTCCTCCTTCATTTTTGTAAAAATTATTGTTAGTTGCATTTATATAAATCCTGTCTTAGCAAGCAGACTTGTAGTTAATTAATGCATTTAATTATTATTTTAAATAGTATTTCTTTTTCTATTTTCATGTTTTTTCTTGGGAAGGGGTAATATACAAAATTGTTGATGACTTTTGGAATTTATTTTGTATTGTTTTGAAACTTGTCTAGATCAATATTTGTTTTATTTTCTAGAGTTTCCAAGGAAATTGTTATAGTCTACAAATGATAACTTCTATATTCCTTTTACCCAAGCTAATTTCTGTAATTTCTTTTTTTTTATACTTATTGTAGCAACTTGCATTTCTGACATGTCAATTGATTATGATGATATTCTCAAACTTGCTTTTCCCTCATTCTTATTGGGGATATTTCTAGTTTTTCCAACATAATTATTTTTGAAATAATGTTAGCTCTGGGTTTTAGGCAAATCCTTTTGATAACATTAAGAAAAGACCCTTCTTTTTTAATGAGCCTTCTTTTCCCATTCATTTTGGCATATTTAAGATATACAAGTGCTGAGTTTTGTTAAATACCTTTTTATGTAATATGATTTTTATTTCTGTTGTTAATATTATTAAGCTCAATATTTCCTGCTGTTGAATTCTTGCATCCTGGTATAACTCCAGTGAGATTATGATGAGTATATTTTTGGATATTTTTGCTAAAATCTCTTTGCCCAGTATTTCATTTAACATTTTCTCACCAGTATCTATTAATATTGTTTTGTTATCTTTTTCTGCATTATCCCTCCCTGGTCTGGATGTCAAGACATGCCACAAAAGGAGTTTGGTAGATTTATTCTCCATTTTTGATTAATTTAGTCTGTGTAGGTTAGAATGATTAATTCACCTTTTTTCAATTGATTAAAATTTTGATTTCCTTTTATAATTTTAAAAAAGTGTCTTTAACATTTCTGCATCAAAGTCAGCATGGTTCAGTGGGTAGAGAATCTAATATTGGAGGCAGATTCAAATTCTGTCTCTAATGTATGCTGGCTATATAACCCTGGGAAAATCATTTGCACTCTTAAGTTCTCTAGACAAATCTTAAAGATTAAATTGTCAAGAAGGTGTCATCCTTCACTGGTAGAGGGAGTTTTATCATCCGAGAATTCTTTTACCTATGAAATTTCAGATCTAGTCCAAGTCCCTATTCCTTTATGAGTAAATAACATAGGAATTATTTATTTTTTAAATGTTTGATAGAATTCACTTACAGATCCATTTGGACAAAGAATTTTTTCTTTGAGAGCCCCTTTATTACTTCATTAGTTTCTCCTTCTGAAGCTAAAGTATTTATATTCTCAACTTTGGTTTGCTGGTAAAATTTGGATATTATATGTCTGTATCTATTCACTCTTTTCATTTATGTTTTCAGTTTTGTTGACATAAAATTCAGGTTATTGATAATTGTTTTTCACTCCTTTCGTTGTGAATTTTTTACCCTTTGGGGGTTATTTTATATTCTTCTTAATTTGTAATATTAGGGTAATTATTTGTTGATTTTGATTCCCCTTGAAAAAAAAACAACTGTTGTTTGTAGTCAGCTATTATGAAGGAGTCTACATATTTTTTCTTATTTATCTTTTTGTTAAAATTGAGACTGAAAATACCACAACTGTCTTCTTCTTTGGTCCAGAATATACAGCGGTGCATTTCTGGGTTTTTCCCTAGTCCCGATACTCCCCATATTTCTGTTGAAAAGGTATCTGAACATTCTTCTCCCATGAAACTTATGAAAGCTGGAGTAAATATTGTAGTCCAAAAATTTTTTTAATGCTTTTCCTTTCCTTACCTCCCTTTCTTTGAATTCCTTACTCCTTTAACATTGCTATTTTCTCTTTTTTTAATGAACCACAAACAAGATGAGAGTTTTTAAAAGTAATAGATTTGTCTGGTCTAAGAAACTTATAAACATTGATTTTTATTTTTGGTCTTTTCTTGCTGCATGTATTCATTTATTTCTCCTGTTTCTTTTGTTGGAGTTTGCTTGTCAAAGGTCCCATTCCCTTTGGTTTCTTCTGAAAGAACAACTCAAATTACTCACTTTTGCTAAAAGTACATATTTCATTGATTATTAAGTTCAATTTTAAGAGGATATTTTATTTTGGGATGCAAATTGTCTCATTTTCTTTTGTATAAATCCTTTATAAAACAAGAAAAAATAGTCCAAATTGTTCAATATGATCAAAAAGATTACCTGTAACATTTGTATTTAATATTGAAATTCTGAAACTTTATCATGATATTTCTTGATAAATGTGGGGTTTCTTCATTGGCCTTTTATAAATTCCATTAATCTGTATTTTGCCTTCTGTTTCAAATGCTTCCAAGGAATGTCTTGCAGTATAATATTCAAACTTTCCAGAAATTTTCCTTTTCCAAAAACCCTGTTAATCTATCTTTTCATATTCTTTAAGGTCAGTTGTCTTGCGCTGTATAGTTTTCATGTATTCTTCCAATCTTGTTCATCCTTAAATTTTATTCTCTCAATTTCTCCTCCACTTCTATGCTTTAAAATTCCAAATCTGTAATCTTTTTTTCAGAAGATCTGTCTTCAAGAAATTGCCTCTCTTTTCCTCTAAATTCCTATTCTTTGACTGTTTTGTTTGTTCTTGTAGAGCTCTAATTTTTTAACTAATTTCCATTCTTATTTTTTCATTTTATTTCCTTATTGTACTTTAGAATTGTTTTATGTTCTTGTGTTCATTCCCTTTCAGTTATCATTAGAGATTTTCAGATCATTTTCTTTAATTATAGCATTTATTATTTGTGTTTGGCCTTTTTTTATTAGTTCACTTATCTCTTTTAAAAAAAAAATCAGCTTTCTACTCATTGTTCTGGGAGGTTTTTCCTCTGATAAATTCTTTCCTATCTCCTCTTTGCTTTTCTAAAAAAAAATGTATTTCTTTTTATCTTGAGATGATTGAGAGGTGCTATCCTTAGATACTACCTTTCATGTAGCCATCTTTCCAGAAGTCCTTCCTGGGAAAATTCTAGAACTTGTTATTTAATAGATGGTGTGTAACTATCCAGAAAACAATGTGTGGTAATAACCCATGTGCTAATCAACTTGATTTTATCAAGGATAAGTTAATGCCAGACTAATCTTATTTTATGTTTTGACATGGTTACTAGATTTATATGTGGGCAAGTACTATAGATATAGTTTGCCTAAACCTTAGCTAAACATTTGATAAAATCTATCATGTTGTCCTTGTAGTAAGATTGAGTGATAAACTCTAGACAATAGGTCAACTCAGATTTGTTTGGATGATCAGTCCCAAAGAATAGCAAATAATGCCTTGTGGATGTTAACTTGGACGAAAATCTCTAGTGAAAAGCCTTGCATATAGGTAGGCATTTCATAAATATTTGTTGAATTCTATTATGTATACCTTAGATGTGTCCTTGGCCTTAAGCCTGTTGAATTTTTAATTAACTACAGTTTGGACAGGATGATCTGAGGTATGTTTAATTATGTGAGTAAATGCTGGTCTCAGTGAAGAAATGTCAGATATTAGCTAGGAAAAAGAGGTGAAATGGGTCCATACTTCATAATTGCTTCTGAGCTAAACAATTTTTTTCTAGCTCATAATGCAAATTTTTTTCTTAGTAGGGATTCTCCTCATAAAAGACAATGACTACTGACGAGGCTACCAAGAATGATGGAGAGAATCCAGCAGTTGCTCTTGCTGAACAAGGAGAGGACATTACTCCCAAAAAAGACAGAGGTGTCCTAAAGGTAAGTCCCTAATGAATAATGTTAGGGAAATATGCTTTATTCAGTATCTGAATATGTTTTCCTTAACCATTTTTGCTTGTGAGGACAGAGTGTTCATGGGAGAAGGGAGACATCAGGAAATGTCTATAGTGTTTTAATATAGAAAAGCATCAGTGAATTTTTTAAAATTACCTAATCACATTTCATATTTTTCTCTACCCCAAAAATAAAATTTAAGTTTTTTCTTGGTAAACAAGAGCCATTCCCCAGTTTTGAAAATTATATAAGTTTACTAAAATTATAAAAAAGGAAAGTTTCCAGCAAAATTTATTTTAAAAAAAGTAAAAGAAATTTAGCAAAGTTCAAAATGAGTGAACTTCAATATTAACACATGTGGTATTCCTGTGTGAAGTGAGTTCTAGATACTCAATCAAATAATAAACTTGCATTTGAACTTAACTCTCCCATACTGCCCCATATTTAATATTATCTGCCATTTTACAATACTTTGTAATTTAAAGGTGCATGTACATCATCCCATTTGAAGCTCATAGTAACCCTATGTTGTAGACATTATCTTGATAAGGAAACTGAGTGGGTATAAGAGACTTTTTAAGGTTACATGTTTAAAATCTTCTAGTAGCGATGAAGTTGCATCTAGAACAGTTTTTTTTTTTTACCTAGTTAATGTTTTGCCCATTACCCCACTGTTGTGTCCAGTCATTTTACATAATTGGATTAATTTTCTTATCTATTTTGCTGATAGAGAATTAACTGTACCTCATTTAGAACCACTAGGTTAACTAATTTGGTTATCTTCTTGTTTTCAAATGGAGCAAATGGAGATCTTTGTGAATGGGTTTTGTCCAGTTTTATTAATTTCTTAACTCTCTTCCCATATTTGTAGGTATTACTATTAACTTCTTGTACAAAAACAAGTTTTGGAGATTGTTAAGAGCTGTATGTGGTGGCAAATGCTGAATGCCTTAGATTTTTGTCATGATATTATCTTCCCAAAACAGAACTAATGAAATGATGTTGTGGGCCCCTAAAGCTTTCTCAAGGTTTGAAGTTTCATTCCTAGGAATTCTTACTTATTACCCTACTGCTTCCTAGTCAGTCATTCTGTAGAGCAGTGATTTCAAATTCAAATAGAAACAGGGCCACTAAACTGTACATGAGGATCCCTGCTGGTTGCATATTGACTTAAAAAAACATGTATTAACATTATCTATAATGGATTATATTTTTTATTTATTTGTTAAATATTTCCCAATTATATTTTAATTTGATTTGACCTCCACTTGGAAGTATTTGATATACTTCTGCTATAGATAACTAGGCACAAGATCATTTGGCCATAAACTTAGAGGTTCAGATACTTCCAGCATAACACTTAACTGACATTCAATATCTAAGATTAGAGCAAACTTTTCCATCTGAATTGTAGATCTGTGAACATGATGAGTAGAATATCTGGGCTGGAAAGATTAATATGGTGAAACTTGTTTTCTCTAAAAGCTCTGAAGTGATTGTAAAGATTCTTTCCTTCCAGAATCTCAAAGATCTTGAACTGTTCATGTTTCAGAAAAAAATAATTTAAGATAAATTTACAGACAGTTCTACTTCCCAGAAAAGATAGAAGTGTTCATCTTTGTTTTTGTTCAATTGTTTTTCAGTCATATCTGATTGTGATCCCATTTGGGGTTTTCTTAGCAAAGATACTGGAGTAGTTTGCCATTTCCTTTATCTGGTTCATTTTACAGATGAGGAAACTGAGGCAAACAAGGTGACATGACTTTCCCATGGTCACCCAGCTAGGAAATATCTTCCTGACTTCAGGCCTGGTGCTATATCCACCTTGCCACCTAGAATATTTAGTTTTGCATTCATGATTGACAGAAGAAACTATACCACCAACACAGCTAGAATCTATTTTGTTTTCCCAGAACTGACCCAACACATTAACAGTCTCCTCTGCCAAATACAAAACAAATAAATATTATGGATTTTATGATTGCTAATATTTTTCAGTGTCCTTTTGGCATTTCCTTTACTAGAAAACAAGTTGATCAGTATACTGTGCAGTTGTTAGACTTTTGTACACGTGTGTATTATTCAAATAATATGAAGTATACCAGGAAGTAGTACTTTTTGAAATTTTAAACCTACTGGGAGAATCTGCAAGTGAGAAGCTGCTGTATTTGGCTGGTGGAGGATGTAAAGAGAAGTATGTGGTGAGGCTTTGTTTTAGGCGTTTCTTGGATGTCCTTGAACGTTTTACTTTGTGGCTCAAATTGTATAGGAACCAATTCCCTAGTCTTTTGATTTGGGGAGATTTTATTTTAAGAAGGGAGGAAATGAGCCCAGTAGAGCTTGAAAGATTGATGACTCTTCTTTGAGATAAACAGTACAACCTGAAAAGAGCTTAAACTGCAACATAAGGCATTTAAATTGACTATAAGGAAGCATTTCTTGACAGCAAGGATTACTGAGCAAGGTTGTGGTAAAAGCTGTTATAAATAGGACAGATACTCATGTCTAAGGTGGTTTAACTATAATTTTGCCCAAAGGATGAAAAAAAGGACTGGGTTCCTTTTCTTTCTGACCCTTATTTAATGATGGGGAGTAGAAACATACTTCTTATTTCTTGATATCTGTCTTTTCTAGATTGTCAAAAGAGTGGGAAATAATGAGGAAATGCCGATGATTGGAGACAAGGTTTATGTCCATTACAAAGGAAAATTGTCCAATGGAAAAAAGTTTGATTCCAGTCATGATAGAAATGAACCATTTGTCTTCAGTCTTGGCAAAGGTAAGAGGGCGTTCCTCTGAGTCATAGATACACTTGTTAAATTTGTTACTGATAATTTGGATAGGAGGAGGAACAGAGAGAGATTAACCTTATTAAGGCAGATTTTAGAATCTTAGGCATGGTGATTATTGTTTTCTCTTCAGATGCCTTTAATGTAATCAGTTGATTAATTGTCATTTTTTTTTCTGACAAGAAAAGGGAAAAATACAGGTAGTAAATTTATCCCTGTATAGCTAATAGATGCTAGTGTTTGTGTTCTATTGTTATTTTGGTTCCTTCTTTGTGTAGGCTGAACAAGTTGTTCTTGCCCCCAGGGAAAGTTCGCTGAACTGTTTTCCCTATTGGATGTGGTGGGGGACAAAAGGAAATTCCCATAACCACCGTCATTTCATAGTTGAGTTTCATTATTGCCCCTTCCTTCGAAGTACCTGGAATTCTCAATTTAAGGACTTTGGCCCAAGCATAAGAATAGCTAAACACCAGTCTGAGGACTGAGATCATTGTCCCCCACCTGAGGAAGAAAATGCTTAATGAAAAAGTGATCAGTTGAAACCATCCCTGAGCCTCCATTTACACTGGCACCAGGATGTAACTTCTGGTAACTTCTTCCATCTCCAAGCCTACTCTTCCCTTCTAATTGCCTTTGATGGGCCCTTTCTATATCCGGTGCTTTTGTTGTCTTCTGTTTGTAAGAGTGGGAGCTTCATAATTAAATTAGTATTTCTTGTGAGATTAATCTTTTTCATTGTATTCTTGTGCCTGAATGACTTGGCAGCCTAGGAAGAACGAAATGGAAATGCTGATTGTTTATTTAATAGATTACAGTTTTTTTTCTGAAAAAAATTTCCAAAAATAATAATATATTCAGTTTCTCTCTACTTAACAACAACCATGGTCCAATTTATATCTTGTTTCATTTGGGTTCTTAAAGCATAGATGTGTCTCTTCATTGATAGAACCATAAAGTCTCTTATTCTTTGCATTCCTTTTCTCCAATATCTTCTTCCCATGAAATTTGCCTCTTCAGGGAGTTAAGCATAATTACAGTGGGATCATAGCTTTGGAGGCAGGAGTGGCCTTAGTGGTCATCTTGTTCAACCCTTTTACTTTGCAGCTGAGGAAACTGAGGATCAACAAGGAGGGGTGACTCAACCAAAGTGATGCAGGGTAGGAAGCGTCAGAGCCAGAATTGGAAGCTAAGTCCTCTGACTCCAAGTGCAGAACTTTTTCTACTATAAGAATTCCTGTCATAGCCGATGTCTTAACAAGTAAACTATGCTAATTCTATTTTCTTTCTTTCCTTTCCACATTTCTCAGAAAATTCCATACTTACTATTAAAGATAATCCCTTAATTTAACTTCTCTAAAGATTTGAACAAAGGGAATTATTTTTCTGAGTAGTTCTTTTTAAAAAGTGCTAACTATAGGAGAAAGGAAATATTTAACTAAAGTTTTACGTTATAGTGGAAAGAATTCTGCTTGAGACTTCAGACTTGGGTTTTCATTCAAGCTTTGTCACTTATCTACATGTGTAACCTTGGGGAAATCACCTCACTCCTTTGGGCTTTATTTTGCTTATCTGTAAAATGGAAGATTTCCTAAGATCTGTTCTAGCTCTAAACTTCTATGAACCTTTCTCTAATCTCTTTTAAAGACAAGAATGAAAGTGTACAAAGAAGCAAACCTTCTTTTCCTCTTCCCAATAAACAGACCTATATATCACTTACAAACTCAAATATCCTCAGGCATTGCTAGTATGATAATGTGGGGTCCCAGTATACCTCAGATGAGCTTCATCACCATTGACTACCTACCAGAAGATATATTTCCATGACCACAGCAACATGTATCTGATTAAAAAGAAATTTAGACTATGCCATAATTTAACACACAGATTTGTGTTGCATTAAAACTTTCACCAGATCCCATCAACCTCATTAGTTTTTGTCCTTAATCTCTCTTCCCTTTCTCCGTCCCTGAAGCCTGCTTGGATCTGCTCCTCTCGGGGCGCGCAGGCAGGGCTGGGCTCCACTGTCCGGTGCGTGACGGACCTTTGGTGGCGGTTTTTCAGGGCTCTCTGGAACGGAAATCTCCTCCACTGCGTTGCTGCACAGCTTCCACTGCTCCAGAATTTGTGGGAAGTTCTTTTTACAGGAAATTTATGGGCTGTGGATTCGGAGTTAGCATATGTGAGTCTTTCTACTCTTCCATCTTGGCTCCTCCCCCCTCTCTTCCCTTTCTCAGCTAAATTCCTTGAAGAATTTGTCTATGCCAGCTACTTCCACTTCCCTCATTTTCTTCTTAATTGTATACAGTCTAGTTTCTGTTCTTATCATCTAATTGATACCGTTCTCCAAAGTCAGTAGTGATCTCCTAATTGTGGAACCTAATGACCTGTTTTCCAAATCATTATCCTTCAGTAATTGACACTATCTCTTCCTGGATGGTCTTACATTCTTTGATACTCCTTTGTCTTTGTTCTCCTCTTACCTATCCAGCCACACTTCAGTCTCCTTTTCTCATTCATCATCCATGTCATATCCCCCCAACTGTTTTAATTAACTTAGTCTTGATACTGCAATTAACCAGTTAAAATCCACAATGTCCCCTAAGCTCTGTTCAGCCTCTCTTTTCTTTCTACATTCTTCTCACCTGGTGACCTCAGCAGTCATCATCTCCATGCATATACTCAGCTATAGTCTGTTTCTTATCCTCTAGTTCCTACATCAGCAGTGGCCTAATTGGACATTTCAAACTAGATTTCCTGGAAACATCTCAAAGTCAGGCTATGACAGAGCTCATCACCCCTTTCCCAAACCCATCCTTTTTCCGAATTTCCTTATTATAGTCAAGAATGCTACCATCTTTTTAGTCACCTGAGTTCTCAACCTTGTTACCATTGCATGCCAACTCTTTCTCTTCCTTCCACTCTGTCCTCTGGAATTCCTATTCCATAATTTGCAAATTTTCCTGTTTTCTGAACCTTTGTCTCATTCCTTTCATCAACTTCCACTGGCAGAGACCTAGCTTTCACCAAATGTTCTTCTATCTTTCACTGTCCTTTCTAGCACTGGTTGTACCTTTTCCCATAATCTCCATCACACTTATCCTAAAAGGGAGAGTTGGGATACTACTTAATCCTTCCTACCACTTCCAGACTTTCTAGGTGCCTCCATCACTCAGGAACTGTTCTTCCTTTGAAGTTCATTCTGTTGACATCTTTTGTCCTATTTAAGTCATGGTGGCTCTTATCTACTTCCCCCTTAGTTACCCTCTTTTCTTTCGTAAGGAGTTCAATACTAGGTTCATTGTCTTTCTTTTCTTCCCAATTCCTGCCCTCATTTTTGGAGACTTCCATATTTCTATTGATATTCTATCAAACCCTCTAGCCTCCAAGATCTCAATCTTCTCAGATCCCATGACCTGCTCTTCCACTCCAGCTCATTTCTGTGAAGGGTGGTCAAAAGGTCACACTTTGGATCTCAACATTACCTGAAGTGATTAAAAAAACAAAAAACTCTGACATTCTTCTCTCTAACCATAACTCCCTACCATTCCATCTCTCCCTATACTTTGTCATCATTGTTCAGTCACTTCAGTCTTGTCTGACTCTTTGTAATCCTATTTGAGGTTTTCTTGGCAAAGTTGAAGAAGTTTGCCATTTCTTTCTCTAGTTCATTTTACAGATGAGAAGACTGAGGAAAACAGGGTGAAGTGACTTGCCTGTGGTCGCACAGCTATGAAGTGTCAAGGCTGGATTTGAACTCAGAAAGATCCACTAAGTCAGCTGGCTGCACTCTACCTTACCCCCTAAATCTATTCTTTCTTCTCATTGATATCTCCAGTACCTCTACCCATCAGTACTTCTTAGACCATTATGGCTGCTATTTTTCCCCCCTTAGTCTTGACATTGTAGTCAACCAGTTCACATCCACAATGTCCTCTATTTTCAAATCTTTTGTTCCTTTGCCTTGTTGCTGCTTATTCCTTGCCAAGCTTCACAACCCAAACTCTTTATTATTCTACCATCTACCAGTTCTGTTTCTACTCACCTGCTGCTAAATGGAACTGGGAGAAGTCACACACCAAAGCTGATCCACTATATATTCGTTACCTTGCTATAGCAGGGCAATCCTTTCATTCCTCACTAATTGATTCCGTCTCCCCAGAGAACTTTTACAAACCTCTTCATATCTCCTCAAGCCTCCCATACCTCCCCTATTCCATGTTTTTAGCCAACATTACTTCCTTATTTTTCCTCTCCTTTTCCTCTCAAAATCTCTTGTCATTACCCTCAGTTTTCTCCTTTTACAGTTCCTATATTTATGCCCTTGATCTCTTCCCCTTCTCTCTTTTCTAGCAGATATACTTCTCAGGTGTCTTCTCTTTCTCATATTCAGTCTCCCCCATCTGATGTTCCTTTCTTTTATAATTTCAAATATGCTGAAGTCCACCTCATTTTTATTTCTGATTTCATTGCTAGGCTTTCATGACACTACTTTCTCTGAGTTCTCTTCTTCCTTTTCTGACTAATCCTTCTCAATCTTATTTATGTGTTTATCATTCATATCACAACCCCTAATTATGATGTGTACCCACAAGGTTCTGTTCTGGGAACTCTTCTTTCCTTTTTCCCTATCAGAAACCTCATCAGCTCTCATGGATTTAATTATCATTTCTGAGCAGATGATTCACAAATCTATATATCCAGCATGAATCACTCCCAAGATTTAGGCTTATGTCAGCAAATGCCTCTTGGACTTTTCAGACTGGAAATACTATAAGAATCTTAAACTCAGCATATCCTAAAAAAATTTCATTATCTTTCCCCCTAAAACCACTCTTATAAACTTCTCTATTGAAAAGAAATTTAGGTTGAGGTGGGAAAATGGGAGTGTTCTAGGATGGACAGGATTCCAGATCCCCTGAATATACTCCATTAGGGGTTAGATATACACCAATCTACTAGGAGAGGACATGAGAATCCACAGAGGAAACCTCCTCAGAGTCCTGCAACATGAATAGCAAGCTGGGGTACCTTCTATGCAAAGCAGAGAGGGCAAGGGTAAAATGCAGTTCCTGGAACCTTTGGAGCGATTGCAGTACTCACTGCTTGAGCTTGGCAACACCCAAACCCAGTCTGAACCTTTCCTGAGACACATGGATGCAGAAGGGTGACTTTGTGGTGTTTTGGGCAGTTCAGTACAGCTTTTCCTGCATTGACCATATAGTGGGAGAGCCTAATGCCCAAGTTTATGCCTGACACTGACTTGAGAGGGAGTAGTTATAAGGTACTTTGTGTGATGTAGCACAACAGTCTAAGGCCTAAGATGAGGCAAACTTAGACCCAACAGTTTCTAGTCTCAAAAAAAAAGTAATCTCTTGAGTATTGAAAGGTAAAATCCCAAAGCTGAGAAAGGCCTTAAATAAAATACAGTCCAAACCTTCCCTGAAACTTGTGGCTAGATCCCTGAAACAGAAGTGGGGATGGGGCTCCTACACTCAACTTCCATTTCTAGAGTTTGACCCAAATGCTGGCCACCTCCTGATCTCTCCTCTTAAGGAAACCAAAGAAACTCCAAATGCCAGAAAGAAATACTTGGTTTGAAAGACTTCCAAGGGTAAGTTTTTAAGCCTTGAAGAAGACAGTGATTCCACAAAAAGTCCAGCTAAAGCCTTGGAACTTCAGGAATACCTAAAGAAAATGAAACAAGAGATGAAGCAGGGAAAAACTAGAAAGTTTTTATGGTAAGTATGTTAAGGAAATTTGGCACTTTGGAACAGGTGGTAAAAAACTTCACTCACGAACTGAATTGAAAAGTTGAATAGACCAGAGGGAAAATAACTGAATAAGACAACCAAGATTATCAAAAGAAAACCAAAAGACTGAAGAAATCTAAAAAATATAATATTAAAGACAATTGACCTAGAAACTCAGGTCAAGGAGAAAAATAATATAAGAATTACCCAACTTTCTGAAAACTATGATCTGGGGAAAAAGTAGTTCAGGAAACTATGAGTGAAAACTGCTGAGAGATCCTTGGGAGAACCAGAGAGCTGACTGAAAATAGAAAGACTCTACCTGTCACCTCCAGAAAAAACTACAAACTTGAAAACTCCCAGGAATAGCATAGCCAAAATCCAGAGCCTCCAGCTCAAAGCAAAAATTGTACACAGCAAAAAAGGAGTTCAAATGCGAAAGAGTCACAATAAGGATTACATAAGACTTGACAGTTTCCATTATAAAAGAGAGAACTTGGAATATAATATAATCCCAAAAGGCAAAAGGGAAAGGTTTACAACCCAAAATATTGTTGTCGTTGTTGTGCTCATCTTTCGTTGCCAAAGAAGACCGTGCCATCAGAGAAATGATGACATGACTTGCACTTGACTTTGTTTTGAGTGAGGGGGCACTGTGCAGGTCACCCGCCTCACTTCTCCTCCAGAGCCATCTGAATTCAGTGACCAGATATTCCTCAGGATGACTGGAGATGGCTCAAGATGCAATAGGAGACCTTGGCCCCTATAGGCCAAGTCCTATTCAGGCACTCACTCACAGTGAGGTAATGCCCATTCATTGAATAGGCCTGTTTAAGAAGTGGTCTCATTAAAGACGCCTTTTAATGAGGCAGAGAAAAAGAAAGACATCAGATGGGAGGGAAACAGCAACAGTTTCTATTGATAATGACTCTGGGGAAGGGGAAGGGGAAGGGAAGGAATCTAGCCAGTAAATCCCAAGTTAACTGGGCATCTTCTGGCCATTCAAATTTACCTTCCTTTAGAGAGGAGAAGGAAGGGGAGGGGGAGACAGACAGGAGAGGAGGAGCCGAGTTACTGAGCTAGCTCAAAGGAAATGACAATAGTGAGACAACCCAAACTTAAGAGATACAGCTAAAGCAGTTGAGGGGAAAATTTATATCTCTAAACATTTTTATCAACAAACGAGAGAGAACAAACAACAAACTGGGCGTACAGACCGTCTTTAAAAACCCTCAAACAATCACACATCAGGAATCCCCAATTAAATTACAAAATAGAAATTATGAAGATTAAAGAAAAAACCAGTAAAAATATAGAGCAAAAATCCATTGAATTGAGAAATAAAAGTAGAAACTTTTTTTTTAATTAACCTGATTTTAAAACGGTAGGGAAAACTGAGTTGTTTATAACAAAAATGATAACTGAAGAAGAAATGAAGGAAATTATCAGAATGTTTTTTCAGTTACATGCTAGCCAACTGACAACTCAGAGGAAATAGGTGAATGTTTACAAAGAATATAAAATACCCAGATTACAAAGTAAGAAAAGGACTATTTAAACTTAATATCAGAAAAATAAAGTGAACAAGCCATTAATCAGCTTCTGGGGAAGGGGGCTCCAGGACTAGATAAATCTGCGTTGATCTGTTAGCTTTCAAAGAGAAATGAATTCTGTTACTAATATTTTCAATAATGAGAGAAGTCACCCTCCCACTGTCTTTCAACAATACAGACATGATCTTGGTGCCTAAACTAGGGAGAGACAGAGAAGGACAGCTAACAGGCCAATATCCCTAATGAATATTGCACAGAAATAAGTAAATAAAATATTAACATGTAGGTGCCAACATTTTAAAAAGATTATCCATCGTGATGACCAGGTTGAGTTTACATCAAGTAATGAAGAATTAGTTCAACATAGGAGTAGAAAATATAATAAACTATATTAATGTAAATAATAAAAATCATACTAATACATCCACACATTTTTATTATGAATTCTAGAAATCACAGGAATAATATAATAAATAGTACTTTTTTTAATTCAGTAGCAAATCTTGTATGAAATGAAGAAAAAATTAGGGTCCTTTCCACTAAGATCAGGAGTAAAATAAGAATTTACATTTTATCCCCACAACATATATATAGTGCTAGAAATACTAATAATACTAATACTGATACTACTACTAATACTAATACTAATACTACTAATACTAATATAGTGCTAGAAATACTAATAATACTAATACTAATACTACTACTAATACTAATACTACTAATACTAATACTAATAATAGCAACAAAGAAAAAATAAATTGAAAAAACAAGCCTATGCAAAGAGGAAACAAAACTATTATTTTTTGCAGATGATATGATGGTGTAGAACCCTAAAGAATCAACCAAAAATTAATTGAAATAATAAATGCAACGGTTTCAAGGCATAAGATAAAACCACATAAATTATCAGTATTCATATATACAGCATAGCTAACAAAATGCTTACAGGAAGTGCTTAAAAGAGAAATTATATTTGAAATAGGTATAGAAACTATAAAATATTTGGGAGTCTATCTAGTAAGATTCACTCAGAGCCTATATGAATCAAAGTATAAAGTGTTCTTTACAGAAATCTAAATTATTGGAGAAATATTAATCGCTTGTGGATAGAATGAGTTAATGTAATAAAACTATAATACAAATTGAATTGATTCTTTCAGTACTGTTTAAATCAGACACCTAAAGGAATATCATATGGACACGGAAGAAATAATGACAGTTCATATGGAGGAACAAAAAGTTACGTTTGAGATAACTAGACGTAATAGTAAGAGGGGAAAAACGTGGAGAGGAAGGGGATTTTTCGATGCCAGATCGTAAATAATAAAGAAGTAATCATGAAATGATTCAGTACTCTTGGGGGGAGGGTAGAGGAGAGGGAGAGAGAGGTGTCAGTCAGTGGAACATAGTAGATATACAGCACAGAGAAGATAACAGATTCAGCACCATAGTTTTTGATAAATCCAAAGACTACAGTTTTTGAGGGAAGGACTTAGTATTTGACAAAAAACTACTGGGAAAACTGGATATAGTCTGGGAGAAATTAAGTTTAGAATAACAATATACTTAGTTAATCAGAGTTCTAAAGTCTTTCTCTTCTGCTGTAATTACTGTATAAATTGTTCTCCTGATTCTCTTCTTGCTTTATATTAGTTCAATGATTCAATAATATTCTATTATATTTTTATACCACAATTTGGTGATTCCCAATTTAAGGATACCCTCTTAGTTTCCATTTTTTGGCTACCAAAAAAAAAAATAAAAACTCTACTATTTTTGTACATGTAGGTCTCTTTTTTCTTTCTTTGATTTTTTTTTTTTTTGAGAGGGCATTATATAGCCTTAAGTATATGATATTCCCCTTCCCCCACTTTTCAGTTTAGCCAATAAGACCAGTTTCACATAAGACACTCTGTCTCCTCCATTCTTTGTACGTTTGATCAGGATGTCTTCTATTCCTGAAATGTATTCCTCCCTTCCATCTCTTAGAATTCCTAGCTTCCAGTTTCCTACATTAAAAAACCTTCTCTTGTTATTCCTTCCTTCCTTCCTTCCTTCCTTCCTTCCTTCCTTCCTTCCTTCCTTCCTTCCTTCCTTCCTTCCTTCCTTCCTCCCTCCCTCCCTCCCTCCCTCCCTCCCTTCCTTCCTTCCTTCCTTCGTCCTTGTCTTTCTCCTTTCCTTGCCTCCACTTAAGCACTGCCTTTGGCATGATTTTCCCCTTGCCCCTCAACCACCAAATACCTCTACCCTAAAAGTACCTTTAATTTATTTAGTATTCTGAGACTACCACCTCTATCTGGAGGTGAGTAGCATGTTTCATCATGAGTCCTTTGGAATTGTGTTTGGTCATTGTGTTCATCACAATTCCAAAGGCTTTCAAAGTTGTTTGAAAGGGCATACCTTGGAGATATCGCAGATTCAATTTCAGACCACTGCAATAAAGCCAGTATCTCAGGAAAGTAATTTACAAGAACTTTTTGGTTTTCCAGTACATATCATGTGGGTCAGAGATCACCGACTCAATGAAAATCAGAGACTTTTCAAGGTAGAAGCAAAGCAGCAAGATTTTATTACGATCTCGAGAGAAAGGGCGTCTCCTGATAAGTAATCAGGACAGTGAGGCCTGTAGAAGGCGAGAACAAAGATTAAATAGTCCTAACGTGGAAATCCCCCACCCTCCCTGCTGGTTGTTACTCCCATTGGCTGGGAGGCAGGCTCACAATCTAAATGCTGCAATTTACTTTAGAAATAAGGAGCAAGAAAGTAGTAGACCAACCAATGTAAAGTTAATACAACGCTCATAACCTTATTTGGCATGTGGTATGCTGAGGTGGCACTCCAAGCGGGGTTAAGTTTCAAGTTTCTTCACATAATTTCTGAGACATAGAAACTTAGGCCTAACTACCTGCTAGAAATCTATTGTCAAGTACTGAGAAGTCTTCACTGACTCTTTTTCACTCAATATGAAAGTTATATTTATGCTGTATTGTATAGTATATAGTCTATTACATGTGCAATAGTATTATATCTAAAAATAATGTACATGCCTCAATTTTAAAATACTTTATTGCTAAATAAAATACTAGCCATTATCTGAGCCTTCGGCGCATCATAATCTTTTTGCTGGTGGAGGCTCTTGCCTTCATGTTGAGAGTTGCTTTGCTCACTATCAGGGTAGTTGTTAACAGCTGGAGTTTGGGGTGGCTGTGGGAACTTCTTAAAATAAGACAAAAATGAAGTTTGCCACATTAGTTGACTCTTCCTTTCACTTAACACTTAGAGGACATTGTAGAATTACTAATTGGCCTAATTTCAATATTGTTGTGTCTCAGGGAAGTGGGAAGCCAGAGGAGAGAGGGAAAGAAAGAGACAGGGAATGGCCCAAAGGTGGAAAAGTCAGAACGGATGCAACATTAATCAATAGATTAAGTTTGCCATCTTACATGGATCTGTTCATGGCACCCTAAAGCAATTAGAGTAGTAATGTCAAAAATCACTCTCCCAAAGATCACCATAACTGATATAATAATAATAAAGTTTGAAATATGTGAGAATAACCAAAACATGACACACAGACATGATTGGACCCTGTGCTGTTCTTCCTTCCTTCCATCCTTCCACATAAAATATCACACCTTTACCTACGGGTACTCTTCACAAAGGGAATGTAAATTTTAATCTCTAAGGCTATTTTTTTCTCTCAAAGACCAGCCTTAACCCCAAATCACCCTCGTTGTCACTGATAAGCCAACAATGAGTCCCAGGTCAAACCCTACTTAGTCATTGTTTGGGTCCTGATTGAACCCAATTGCTATCATAAATAGTAATTGTTTCCATTTTGGCCAAACCCTGAGAGGCTTCCCCTCCCAGATCATTTTTTTAAGAGGTCATTCTTTGCTTCATTTCTTATTAAGCCTTAATTACCAAAAACTGAGATCTATTAAAAACCTTTTCTTGAAAAGACCTTGAAAAAGACCAAGGTCCTTAACTACATCCTGGGCCATCTCCAGTTGTCCTGATCTGTATCTAGCCCCTGGACCCAGATGGCTCTGGAGGAAAAAGTGAGGCTGGTGAGTTTGCACAGCTCTTCCTCACTTAAATTCAATTCACTTACATGTCATGGCATCACTTCCTGGACATCATGGTCCTCTATGAGAATGAAGGACAAAACAGCAAGCAAGTAATTTGTAAAAAACACAGTATCTTCCAAGTGCAGTAAAACAATGTATGCCCCTGTTGTTGTCTCTGTATAAACTTCTCCTGGTTCTTCTCACCTCACTTTGCATCAGTTCAAACAAGTCTTCCCAGGTTTCTCTGAAACTATCCTCTTCACTTCTTATAGCTGTCTCATGATAGCATCACAATTACATACCATAATTTGTTCAGCTAGTCTTCAATTGGCGAGCATCCCCTTCATTTCATTGTGCTTGCCACCTCCAAAAGAGCTGCTACAAATATTTTTATGCATCCTTAGAGTTGGCTTGCTTATGATTAGTCCTCCTTTAATGTATCCTCTCTTTTCCTCTCCTTTCTTTCTTGTCGTTTGATCCTGCTTCCCTTTTGAGTGAAATGTAATTTTGTACCCAGCTGTATTTTTCCCTTCTTTGACCAGTCTAAATTAGAGTGAGGTTCAAGTTTCACCTGCTTTCTTGACCCCTTCCTCTTTGTTTATAAGATTTCTATGTACTTATCCTAACTGTGCACAGAGATAAGTTTCCCCATTCTTCCTCCCCCTTTCCCTCTAGTGTATTTCTTTTCCCTTCCCTTTCCATTTTTCTTTTAAGATCATCAAGTTATAACAGAACCATTCCCAGGCTTTTTTTCTAATATAAATGACACCTATAACACCTGAAGATAAAATTCTGAGAATACTCGTGTATAATCTTCCCATATTAGAATGTAAACAGTTCATCTTTGTTAAGTCCCTTATGATTGCTCATTTTTGTCTTTTCGTGTTTCTCTTGACTCTTACGTTTACATTTCAGAGTTTCTATGCTTGGAAGTCTTCTATTTCATTAAAGATTGATTCCTCCCCCTTCTAGGATTATATTATTTTTTTTTCCCGAGTGAGTTGTTGGTAGTAAGCCATCCTTTGTCTTATGAATATTTGTGTTCTGGGCTTCCCATTTCTTCATAGTGATGACTCCTAAATCTTAGGAACTGGATTGTGGCTCCTCAGTACTCGAATTCTGTTTGCAGTAATTTTTCTTTGATATAAAAACTCTGGATTTTGGCCATGATGTTTTTTATTTTGGAATTTCTTTCAGGAAGTAATCAGTAGATTCTTTCCATTCTCATTTAACCTTCTGGTTCTAAGAGTTTTGGTCAGCTGGTTATTATTATGATTTTTTGAAATATACGTCTAAGCTCCTTTTCCCCCTTTCAGTGATGGCTTTCAGGTAGTTTGATGGTTTCTTAAATTATACCTCCTTAATTTGTTTTCTAGGTCAGGTTGTTTTTGCAATGGGATACCTTTCTATTTCCTTCTATTCTTTCAGTCTTTCACCTTGGTTTTAATGTTTTTTGCTATGGTTTGGAACAGTTTTCTTCCATTTGGTTTAGTCTGATTTTGGGGAATGTTTTGCTTAGTTGAGGTTTTGTATCTCTTGTGCCAAACTGTTTGTTCCTTTTCCAGTTCTTTTCTTATACAGCTCCCATTTATTTTCCAATTTTTTTTCCTCCATTGCTCTCATTTCATTTTTAAAGATATTTTTTAAAAAATTTGTAAACTCTTGCTTTATCTTTTCTAGAAATTCTACTTGAACTTATTTTTCTTTGAAAACTTTAGTTGTAGATGTTTTGTAGACATTCTTTTCTTCTGGGTTTGTGTCTTGTTTATCCCTCTTACCACAGCAGTTTTTTATGTTTTGACTCTTCCTTCATTTAGCCATTCTTCTAGCCTACTTCCTGACCTTGGACTTGATGTTCGGGCTGGCTCTGTGTACTTCTAGAGGGAACATTTTGCTGGTTCTGCTGATGCTTTATTGGGGTATTGAGTATTGCCTTATTAGAGGATCCAAGTGGACAGCTCAGACCTGCAGATTTTCTGTGTGGCTGCCATATTCTGATCCAAGACTGATTGCTGTCTTCCTGCTTTGAGCTTTGGAAATTTTTTATTTTAGTTTGGGTCTTTGGGCTTCCCCTCTTTGGAATTTCAATAGACTGCTGCTAGATTTAGGCAGTGTCAGCCATCTGGAAAGACCTTTTGATTGAGGGTGACAGAATTGCAGGTTCCTCTATGTTTTTACATTCCTTCCCTAGTTCTTTTGCTGTTAAACTTCAGGCTGTGCTAGAAGCTTCAGTTGAGACCCCTACTCTCCTTTGATCCTGAGGTCAAAGCCACTTGTAGCTGCTTGCTTCTAAACTTGTTCCTGGCCCAGTGTTCAACCTAAAGTGTGATTCCTTGTCCTTCAATATCATCCTCAGTCTGCCCTGGACTTGTGACTAGATAGTAAACGAGAGCTGCCGGATCACTGTTATTCATGTGCCTTACCCAAATCTAGGTCATTCTGTGGGACTTAGGGCCTTTCCCTGCCCTGATGTACACCTCCTCCCTGTACCTGACACAGCAAATCCTGGGGACTCAGTCCCCATTATCCACAGATCTCTCATAATAGGAAATATCCCTATTATGTCGTTAGCTGAAAAAATGACTGGCTGTGATGTTTTTCTTAGATTTTCAGATAAGGTAGAGGGCTTGTGGGGATCTCAGCCATAGTCCTTTCTGCTACTCCACCATCTTGCCCCTGTCTTTCTCCATAATGCCTTTTAAAAAGAAAAGAAAATATGATATAATATAGCATTGGACTTGGAGTCAGAAGATATGGGTTTAACTAAAAGTTAAAGTTACCTGAGCAACAATAGACTTCAGTTCCCTCATCTGTAAAATGATCAACTTGTTCTGCCTGATAGGAGGATCTTTCTAGCTTTAAAATGTATAAATCTTTCTACACTTTTCATCAAATATTTGAATTCTTGCTTTGTGTTATTGGATCTAAGGTACTCATTTATGTTGTTTCTTGCCATATTTTGTCTCTCTATTTAGCTCGCCACATCTTTATTTAATTAAATTCAACTAGCATTTATTGAGGATTTACCATATACAAGGTACTGTGATAAATATTGGAAATACCAAGACAAAACGTGAACAATACCTGTCCCCATGGTCCTAATGTTTTAGTGAAGGGTAGAGAATCAGGAACATACAACATCTATGCAAGTTGAATACAAATAATTATATTCCCCATAGTGCCTCAATCAAGTTTTGTGTTTTCAGTCCTTAATCAGCAAATATTTATTGAAGATCAGTTTTTTTGTCTGTTACATTGGTGGATAAAATGAGTCTACAAGATATAAAGTCATGAAGTAATCTGATAAGCAACATATGGTGGTAGTGGTTGTTTTTTTGTTTCAGTCATGTCTAACTCTTTGTGACCCCTTTTAGGGTTTTCTTGGCGAAGATACTGGAGTGGTATGCCATTTCTTTCTCCTGCTCATTATACAGATGAGGAAATGAGGCAAACAGGGTGAAGTGACTTGCCCAGCCAGGGTCACATAGTAAGTGGCTAAGGCCAGATTTGAATTCAGATCTTCCTGACTCTAGGCCCAGCATTGTATCCACTGTGTCAGATCATTATTCGGTACACAGTAGGCATTCAGATACTTCGTAAATTAATAAAATGTAATATTTTACTGAACATATAAGCAGAAAGTAACCAGGTCCTGATTATTTTCAAGTGTCTCAATATTGTACCTTCGCTGCCACAAATCTTGCTTTCAGATTTATTGATAATTGTTAAGAACAACTCTGCTTCTTTTCAGCAGAAAGTCAGCACAATGTTAGTTTCAGGGGATAGGAATTATACCTGCTCATAGGCCCCATTCATTTTTTTTCTTCTACAAAGGTCCCACTTTTATGTCTTAAATGTCGAGGTGACTTTTTCGTTCTCCCTGTCCATGTCATAAAACATAAGTTTTGTCAAGTGCTACTGAACTGAAGTGGCTTCAAGTGTAGCCAGGAAGCAAAGTATTTATTTCTTCTGTGAGGACCAGTCTGACTAATTTGGCCAGGTTTGTCATGAGATTGGCCACATGGTGATGAATTTTTCACACCAGCAGTTCTTAAACACCATGCTTCAGCTCACAGAGTAGTTGTGTTATATGTCAATACAAGGCATACTCACAGTGGCACAAGCTCAGATCCTTGAAGTATTGAAGTTTTGGAGAAAAGACATCTTTTCATTTCATCCTGAGAGCTTTCACTTGTGCGTTATTTTCATCCAAATATAGCTCCCTCTACTCCCTTCTTGAAAGAGCTCTCCCTAAGAACCAAGAAAAAAAGAAAGAAGGAGAACCAGCTTAGCGGAGCAGTTTGTGTGCAGTGTCCCACACCCATCGTCAGCCTTCAACCAAGGGGATTCTTGATAGAAACTGTTCGATCCTCGGCGTAACTCAGCAAAGGAACTGAGCCAGTCAGAGGCTGGTATCTATGCATTTTGACGCTCATGCTCCCAGCTTTTACCTCATAGATAGAGAAACGCTTTGAAACCAAAGCACTTAACCTCCCTTCCTCTAGAGAAACTTGAAAATGAAATCCGAAAGACTATCAAGGGGGCTGTAGGGAGGAATTTCAAAGAAGATAGAACAGGAAACTGGACCATTTCCCAGTTCTCCTGAATCGAGACTTCATGGTATAGTTCCATCTATTTATTTTGAAGCAAATTCCAAGAATATCAGTCAGACCCATATTCCAACATAAACCAAAAATACATTCCAAAAGCCAAAGAGAAATGATTTATGCTGATTGTATTCACTCATATAAGTGTTCTCATTCTTCTCCAAGCTGGTATTTTATCATGGAAGGTAGATAGATAGATGATAGATAGATGATAGAGTGAGTGAGTGAGTGAACAAGCGATCATGTTTCAGGTACTGTACTAAGTGCTGGAGATAAAAATTCAAGCAAATAATACCTGCTCTCAAAAAGCATGCATTCTAATGAAGGAAAACAAAATATAAAAGGGTGCTGAAAAGGTGGAAGAAGGTCCAAAAAGAAGGAGTACCTTGGCAGTGGCAAAATCTGGGTAATAATAATTAAAGAAGTGTGAATAGAACTTGGCCTTTTTCCTTGATTCCAAGTTCTTTGATCAGGTCTTTCTTGGCTTTCCTGATGGTGATGACATGTAGGGTAAGAATTATGTGCCTGGAACATTGAGAAGTTAAGCAGTTTACTCAGGGTCACACAATACATACTTGCTAGAGGCAGGATGTGACCCTAGGTCTTGCTGACTCTTAAAGCTGGCTTTTTGTCCACTGTGCAATGCAACTTCTCATCTATATATTATTCTTATATCTGTATAAGAAAGTCAACATATGGGTTGTTATTCTCTTGGTTGCCTTTTTTTGGTATTAAAATGGCATAACATTTCACACACACACACACACACACACACACACACACACACACACACACACACACACACCCTCTGTTTGGTATCTTTCCTTCTTTCAGGTACCCTAGTGAACTGTTACCTTGGTGTCATTGCAGTTGTGTCACAGCATAGATCACCTTTAGGTGCACAAAATTTAATCTAATAATTTAAAAGTTGAATTTCCTACCAGTTATCCTTTCTACCTTCTCTGTAAGCTCATCAGGGTTTATTGGGTTAGAATCAAAGTATGGTTACTCACATTCTTCGGTGGTGCAGAGAGTTTGGTATAGGTTTGCAGATCTATCCTGTCCTTCTTCTGTTTGTCATCCTCACTTCATCTGTTAAGTGTCCTCAGGATAATTTTGCTTAATTGGGTCTCTTGTCAAGCTTTCATTGAGTTGACTTTTGCCCTGTAATGCTTCTCTCTGTTTTATGAGGTGATGCTACTTATAATCTTCCACTAGCTCTTTGGATAGAGGTTGTTTCATTCTTTCTGTTTTGTATCCCTAGCCTCTAGTGCAGTGCCTGGAACATAGGAGGTACTTAATAGATACTTACTGATTAATTGATCCTTCTGCATAAAATATCCATATAAAATGGTGTGGCTGCCTTCAGCTAGGATGAAAATGGCATTAAAACTCTTCCTCCTCCTTCTTCTCCTCTTCTTTCTCACCATCACCACCTTATCTTCCTCCTGCTCCTGCTGCTGCTGCTGCTTCTCCCCTATTCCCTTGGAGTGGACCATCCTGGTGCCTCTTTTGTGAAGTGGCAATTGAGGAGACGAAAAGCCAAAAGAAGGAGTCAAGACTAAAAATGACTACATTAAGTTGAAGGTGGCAGGGCAAGATGGTTTGGCAGTGCAATGTAAGATTAAGAGGCACACATCACTTAGTAAACTAATGAAAGCCTATTGCGAACACCAGAGTTTGTCAATGAGACAGATCAGATTCCTATTTGATCAGCAACCAATCAATGAAACAGACCTACCTGCATCATTGGAAATGGAAGATGAAGATATAATTGATCCATTTCAGCAGCAGATAGAAGGCACTTACTAAAAAAAGAATCTACAACTCTACTCCAGAACTGTGTTCCCAAGAAAAACAATACATTCGCAATTAGAAAACCAAAATTTGGTTCATCCACATCCTGACTACAGCAGTATAGTTTTCTCCCTTCTTTGATTCCCTTCCCCCATTCCTTATAAAGCAACTGGTGTATGTGCACAGGCATAATATGTATTTTTTTAATTAAATGAATGATGGTCTGTTTTGATCAACATCAAATGGAAATGGAAAGGAAAAAAAACGAACTGGTTCTGTGAAAATATCCCTTTGCTCCATTACGGGCATGCT
The DNA here is from genome assembly GCA_023548195.1 of Bettongia penicillata ogilbyi. Classification (NCBI taxonomy): domain Eukaryota; kingdom Metazoa; phylum Chordata; class Mammalia; order Diprotodontia; family Potoroidae; genus Bettongia; species Bettongia penicillata. Next base: position 7,546,390 of record JAJHZJ010000131.1, read on the forward strand.
CATTCAACTTTTATCTTTATATTCCAGTAAGTTATTTTGCTCTCACTGTTTAACAACAACAACAACAAAAAAAACACAAAAAAATCCTTGCATACCTTGTTTGATTGGATAACATCAGTGTTTTTCTTTTATCATTGTAAAACCAAGGACGATTTTATAACTTTTTTGTGCTTAGTTGTTACATGTAGGTCAATCTCTGTCTCTCAGTAGGAATAAACTACTATAAAGAAATTGATCCTAGATGGTTTTCCCTTCAAGTCAAACAGCTTGTTGCTTAAATAAACTTCTTGTTTATAATTTTAAAAAATGACACTAAAGTTAGCTACCACACCAATGGAAAATTATTTAAGTTGGAAAGGCTACAAGCCAAGACTCAAGTGGAGGAAGGATTGGTGTGCGATTTTTTTGTTCACAGATGACTATGTGTACTCAGTGTAACCTCTGAGACTGAGATGTAAGAAAGTATGGATCAGTTTTCTTCCTTTTTGCTAATTTTGGCCTGACAATTAATATAAGAAGAAAACAGAGGTTCTTCTCCAGCCAGCACTGTACCATCTGTATGTGGAACCATCAACGAGTGGAGAAATTTTGAATGCTGTTCACTTACTTTGGCAGTATACTTTCCAGGGATGTACACATAAATGATGAGGTTTATTCACACATTGCCAGAACTAACTCAGCATTTGGAAGGCTCTGAAAGAAAGGGTGAGAAGGAAAAGGTATTAGGCTGTCTACCAAACTGAGCTGTTGTACTGACCTCATTGTTGCATGCCTGTGAAACCAGAACAGTCTACCAGTACCATACCAGAAAATAGAACCACTTCCAGTTGAATTTTCTTCAGAAGATTCTGAAGATCACCTGGTAAGACAAGATACCAGACACCAGAGGCCCATTCTTGACCTGAACTGCCAAGCATTCGTACTCTACTGCAGGGCGTACAGCTCCAATGGGCTGACCACATTTTTCAAATGCCAAACATATGTTTGCCTAAAAAACTGATTTTACAGAGACCTCACATGAGACAAGTGTTCACATGGAGGCCAAAAGAAGATATGTTTAAAAAAAAAAAGGTGGGGGAGATACAAAAACACTCTCAAGGTCTCACTAAAAAACTTAAGAATTTTTGTGAGACAGGAGAGACACTATCATAGGACAGTTGAGCATGGAATACCCATGTCAAAGAAGGCAATTAAAAAGCAAAATAGAAATGCTGTAGCTCAAAACAAACATGAAGTGTGCAAACTTAGTAACATCTCCACTTCAAATGTTCACATGAACTATTGGTGCCTAATCTGTGTTCATTCACCCTGATATTGTTATGTGATTTTGGTCTTCTTTAAGTACAGAGGACAACAACAAATAAACAATTTATGCTCCTAATCTATTGTTTTCTTTAGTGAGATTTGTTACTGTGGATTCAAATTTTTATGTTCTACTGATTATTTCTGCTAAGCATGCCATAAATTCGCTTTCACAATTCTTATTTCTTTTTTAAAGCATTCTGAAACATCCTGATGTGGTTTGATGATTTCTTCTGTGGAAATCCACAAAATCTTCTGACTTATTAGGTGCTGATTTTCCTTTGTCTTGCAACATTCATTCAAAGAAATCTGGATTCATTCAGCTAATTTGGAGGCCATATTGCCTTCTATTATTAATACCTTCTCTGTTGCTTATGCTCAAGATTTTTTAATTGAATTTTATTCCTCCTGAGGTCCTTGGTAATTTACATTTTTCTCTTATTATTTTCTCCTATTGCTCACTTTCTGACTCTTTCTCCTTTTATGGTAGTTACCCCTGACTGTATATCGAAACTGTGTCATCTTCTTGCCACATTGGAGAATTCATGTTTCATCAGGCTCTGTCTCAGACCTAAATAATTTCTTAGGGGACAACAGAACTGGTCTCAGCTAGATGCTGGGCTTTTCCTCAGACTTAGTGGAGCTTCCTATAGCTACACAGGCTCATGATCTACCCCAGTTTCCTCTTCTTCAGAGTTTTCTTGCAGTACAGAATTCTGCCAAGCTGCAGGCCTAGCCAGAACAAGTTTCTGCTTTTTGGTTTTCTGTGGCACAAGGGAAAGGGGATGGGGAGAATCAAAAGCGATGTAGCCCTGTCAGAGCACCATGGCTGGTTGGGGATTAGATATTGGCTTTCCTGATGTTAATTCATGAGTTTTTACCTCCTGATAGTTCTTTATGTTTTAGACCATGGAGATAACTGAAAATATTTTAGCTCTTATATAAAATTCATATTTCAGAGAAGTTTGAGAAGTTGTTAGTAGTGGAGAAGGTGTCTAATCTGCCATCTTGTTGGTTACATGACCCAGCAGAGAATATACTGATTAAAACAACATAAATGAAGTTGAACTTTTAGTAAATGAAAAAAACATGAAAGTCCTGGACAACAAATGATGAAATATTATCTCTCTCTCGGCAGAGAAGTAGATGACTACCAAATAGAAAGAGTATTATACATCATCAGATCTGGTTTGATCAATAGTTTTTCTTTGTTGCAAGGAAGAGTTTATTGTTAGGGGGAAGAAGTTTAGATGACTTTGATGTAAAAACAAAAGGAATCAAAAATGTTTGTTTTTAAAGTGAAAGTGGGCTGCATACAGCTAAGGGCCATTTTGTAATTTTTCTTTATTTCATAGATTGCCATTATCAAAGAATTCATCACCTTGTGGCCATTCAGTAATGAGTCTTTTTGTACTTAGCTAGACTGATTTTTTGGAAACAGACTCAATCTTTTTTCAGAACCATACTTAAAATCTTTTTAGTATAATAGAACCTACCAGCACTTATACTATATTGGCTATAGACTTCAAAAATCAGACATTACCTCTAATTAATAATGATACAGTATAGGACTTTGCATGGATCCTACATGAATTGATTATTGGTTGCATTCATATCACCCGTAACTGTTTTGTTCATCCCTAATGATTTGTCTTTGCTCATGGTGTTCTAATCTACTTGGAATATTGTTCAGCTTCCTATCAATCCATGTCTATTGATTTCCTTTAAAACACTCCTTCCAAACAACACTAAAAAGAATCGACAAAACTTAATACAAATCCAGTGGACCCTACAAATGCTATCAAAGCCGAGGCACAGATCATTTTTTTTTTTTAACAAACAGTAAGTTCTCAAAGTAGAAAATGAAATCAGTTGTACTATTAGAAGTATTACCATTGAAATTCTGCAATTAGTATTGTATATACTTTGCATACACTTAGATGTACATGTATTGTTTCGCTTCATAGAATGTAAGTTCCTTGAGAGCAAGGAGTTTCCTTTTTGTCTTTGTATCCCAGTGCCTACCGCAGTGCCTGACATGTATTAGACACTTAAATGCTTATTGATTGACATTAAGTTTACATAATTGTTCTTGGGAAAATATACTTTGTTTTGTATTGTTTGGGCAATGGAAAGTTTCTGTTGTATCCAAACAAAATATATCCCTGAAAACCTTTTATAGATTTTTTTAAACTTGTCACTTCAACAAGAAGTTATTCTCAGAGTTTACTTACCCCACATTTGATTACTCCTCAACTTTGTATTGCACAGAACTTAAATGAAATTGTACTCTGTATGTATAACTTTGTTACTTTCTCTGTTATAGATTTGACTTTTGTTTTTTCTTTTTTAGGTTTTTAAGCTCTATTTAGGAGAGTTTCTCTTTTCAACTACTTTTATATTTTCTGTCCCTCCCAACTCTTAACCTCCTCCTTTCACACTATAATATTTTTTTATACACTATGGGTACTAATTGCTAAATTGAGTAAATGAAAGGTATGTTTATTGAATTCAATAAATAATTATTTGAATACAAGACACTATGGTGCATAAAAAGAAAAATAAAACCTGGTCCCTACCCATTGAGCCACAAGGTACAATGTAGAAGAAAGACAGCTCAGAAAAAAGAAATCACAATTTTTATGAATAAATTGTATTCATCTGAAGAAACAGCATAAGATTTTATATGAAATAGCTATAGCTGTTAGACAGACAATATCACACTGGATAAAGCAGACCTCACTCAGCATCATGAAAAAGGTTTGAGTCCTGCTTCTGATAAACCATCAGATCTCTTGACCTCTGAGAGCCCCAGCCAACTAAAAGTTTAAGTTATATAGAAGAGGTCAATTTGTATTGATAGAAAATTCCTCTTTGGGAGCTTTCTATACTGGTGAAATACCAAACCAAGTAAAATAAACACTAAAAAACCATAATTATGAAACTGTAACTTCAGTTCTTTTCCAGTGATTGAAAAATGGTCTGAACCTGGTCTAGATCAGAGTGCAACAAAACTGTATTCTTACTGCACATATTGTTTGCCACTGATGAGCAGTGATCCTCATTAGCAGCCTGAATTTTATAAATTTACTTGAGACTGAGTGAGATGCCCCAAGGCAGCTAGCAATAGGTATAGGGATTTGAGTCTCTACTTTTATCTTTCTTTATCCAAGAATGTATCTGATCTTTTCATTTTGTGGGTAGCTTACAGAAAAACTTATAGTCATGTTTTGTCCTCCTCACACTGACCTCTACTATAAGTAATTTTCACTGACAGTGAATACCACAGTCTTATTATGGGATGCTTGCTATGGGAATATGTACTTGGTGTTCCGAGAACTGAAGAATATCTTACTAAGTAAAAGAATATAGCTTTCAATAGCCTTTTCTTTTCTTTTAGGTCAGGTTATCAAGGCATGGGACATTGGAGTTGCTACCATGAAGAAGGGAGAGATCTGCCACTTACTGTGTAAACCAGAATATGCATACGGCTCTGCTGGCAGCATCCCCAAAATTCCCTCGAATGCAACTCTCTTTTTCGAGGCAAGTATACACTATGTTGCTGTGTCAGCATCTGCCTTGCTTCAGTGCTGGCTTTGAAGCAATAGGCAGTGGGAAAAAGCTAGGCTTGCTGTTCAGATCAAATCCAACTTATTTATTTTGGAGCGTGGATTCTTGAATTGATTCCCACAAACCTAAGGGGTGTGTGCCAGTGCTTTCTTAGAAATGTGTATCTGGCACGGAAAGGTTATTCCCAAACAAAAACAAAAGATACCAGACCTAGAATCAGGGATTTTAGTTAGTTGTAAGCAAAGAGCAGACTCCCAATTGACTGGGAGGCCAAATGAAAGAAATATGTTTTGCTGTGTCATAATGATATTTTAAAATGTCAATGCGAATTCAAAAAATATTTTCACATTATAAAAATTCATTCATGTAACAGACCTAATAATCTGAATATACATATATATATATATATAAATCCCCATGCATAACAACACCTAACCAAAAATTAAGCATAAATAGCTGAATAACTCCTATCAGAAGAAATTTTTTTCTTGTAATTTTGTATAGTTTTATAGAAAATGTATATTTACATTAAAAATAGCCACAGGATTTTGGAAAGGAGCTAAAAATATGTAGACTAAAAATGATAAAACAGTTGAGTAAGGACCCCCATTCAACAAAAACTGTTGGCAAAACTGGAAAAAAAGTTTTACAGAAAGTAATTTTAGACTAACATCTTACCATCTATTATAATAAGTTCCAAAAAGATAGGCAACCTAAATATATAATATCCCTCTCACTTCTCCTCCATTTTGAGCCTTGTAACAAAGTGTACAAAAGAAAGGGGGAAAGCATCTTAGCAAAACCAACCAACACCTTAACTATGTATGACATTATATGCAATAATCCATACTTCCCATCTCTGCAAGGAAGGGAAGGAGAAGAATTTTCTTAACTTTTTTCCATGCCAAGCTTGGCCATTATAATTATATGGCATTCAGGGTTTTTTTTTTTTAACTTTTTCCATTTATATGTTTTTTTTTTCTGTTTACTTCTCTGCATGAATTCATGTTTTCCAATATTTCTCTGAATTCTTCAGAGTTATTATTTCTTACAGAACAGTAATATTTCATTTATATTTATGTATCTCAGTTGGTCTCACTATTCTCCTATCTATGGACATCAACTTTGCTTTAAATTTTTTACTACAACTGAAATTGTGGCTGTGAATCTTTGTGTATATGAAAGCTTTCTGTCCTTGACCTCCTGTGATACCTAGCAGTGGGTCAAAAGGTACGAACTTTTTAATCACTTTTTTAAAAAAGTAATTTTTAACTTAAATACAAAGAGACATAGAAAACATTTCCATGTGCACAGCACAACACAGAAAGAGGATTTACTATGAACCATGAATCTCTATTTCACACTGTTTACTTCTCTTGAAAAACTATGTTATAAATACTACACATTGTTGTCAAAGCTACCCTGCCTTTTTGTGCTTCCGAGTTTTCTTTTGTTTTCTGCTGTCCACTTTTTACTTTTTTTCCCCTTCCTCCCCACCCCACACTAGAGAAGGCCACCATTAGACACAAATATTTATATGAATGTGTGTGTATACAGCCATACTATACATACTTCTGCTTATCAGTTCTTTCTCTAGAGGTGGATAGCATCTTCCTTCATGGGTCTTTTGTAGTTGATCTGAGTATTTTCTGTACCCAAAATATAACTTAGTTGTTCACAGTTCTGTATGTATTCTCTTGGTTCTTCTCATTTCTCTCTTCATTATTTCATTCAAGTCTTTCTATATTTTTCTAAAATCAACCAGCTCATCATTTCTTATAGCACAGTAGTATTCCATCATAATCATTTGCCACAACTTGTTTAGGCATTCCCCAATTGACGAGCATTCCCTCAATTTCCATTAATCACTCTCTTAGCAAAATTTCAAGTTATTTTCCAGAATGGTTAGATCAATTCACACTTTGGTGAACGCTGTATTAGTAGATCTTATTCCATGAACACTGTATTGGTATATGGTCCCTCCAGGATTCAGTCAAGTCAAGTTAATCACAATTTATTAAGTGCCTACTCTGTGCCAGACACTGAGCTAAGCTTTATTTTCCAGGAAAACAGTCCCTTGCTCTCAAAGACCTTACAATCTACTGAGAGAGACAGCATACAAACAATTATGTACAAGCAAGTAATACAAGATAAATTGGAACTAAATAACAGAGAGAAGAGCCCAGAATGAAAAGGGATCAGAAAAGGCTTTTTGCGGAAGATGAGATTTGAACTGAGATTTGAAAGAAGCCAGAAAGTGGAGATGAGGAAGGAGAGAATTCCAGGCATGAGGGAAACATTCAGTGAAAATGCACAGGCTCAAGAGATAGAGTGTTTTATGTGAGGAACAGCAAAGAGGTCAGTGTCATTGGGTTGCGCAGTTCATGGGGACTGGTAAAATAAGATGTAAGAAGACTGGAAAAGTGGAAAGGATCCAGATGACGAAGGGGTTAAAAACCAAACAGGGGATTTATATTTGTTCGTAGAAGTGATAGAGAGTGACTGGAGTTTACTAAATGAGGAAAGGAGAGAGGAAGCTGTGGTTTAGCATGGTCACACCTATACTTTAGGAAGATCAATTTTATCTTTTTTGAACTGAGTGGTGAATAGAGTGGGGAGAGAACTGTGGCAGGGAGACCCACCAACAGGCTGTTACAGTAGTCTAGGTGTAAGATAATGATGGCCTGCCCCTCAGAATGGTGACATTGTCAGAAGAGAGAAGGGGACATATACAAGCTATGTTTTGAATTCACAGGATCTGGTAATATTTTACATAGGAGAGAGGGAAAAGTTGAGGATAATTCCTATGTTGCAAGCCTGGGTGACTGGGAAAATAATGGTGACCTCAAGAGTAACAGGGAAGTTTGGAAAGGGGAAGTATTTGAGGGAGGAGGGGAGATGATTTTTGAACATGTTTAGTTTAAGATATCTATGGGATATCCAGTTCAAGATGTCTGTATAGTTAGTTGGAGAGACAGGAGGCTGTCAGGCAGGAGAGAGGTTTTGCCTGGATAAATAGATTTGAGAATCATCTTCATAGAGATGGTAATTAAATCCTTGGGAGCTGATAGGATCCCCAAGTGAAATACTGGAGGAGAAGAGAAAGTTCAATCCAGATTCTTTTGTTAGGACATATCTTGGAGGGTCACTCACAGTTCATGGGCTTGAACTGAATAAAGATTCATCAACGGAGAAAAAAGAGTAATCAGACAGGAGAAGAACCTGGAGACAATGATGTCATAAAAACCTAGAGAAAGAAAAATATCAAGGAGAAGAAGCTGATAGTGTTAAAGGTTGCAAAGAGGTCAAGAAGGATATGGACTGAGAAAAGGCCATTAGAATTGGCATTTAAGATTTGAAGAGAGCAGGTTCAACAGTTTTTACCATTTTTGCCAGCTTATTGGGTGGGATTTGAAAGCTCAGAATTCTTTTGATTTGGCTTACATTTCTTATTAGTGGTCTGGATTAATTTTTTTTAATACTTTTTAATTCTTTTGAGAAGAGTTTGGTCCTGTCTTCTTACCAGTTATAGGGGGAGAATTCCTAAACAAGGGGTAGAATATAAAATTATAAATTCTAAAATTTTGATGTTTATAAAATTAAATTATAAAATTTTATAAATTTTAGAATTTTGCTCAGACAAATCAGTGTACCTAGAATAAAAAGTAGACTAATGAATAATAAAAAATCTTTACAGTAAATATCACAGATAAAGATATGAGGCGCAGGATAGATAGGGAATGGATAGAAATATATGTGACTAAAAGCCATTTCTCAAAAGATAGTGAACAAGAAAAGCATAGACAACTTTCAGAAAAAGAAATAAAATTATCAACAACTATAAGGAAGAATGTTTCAAATCCCTAGTAATACAAATTAAAATAACTTTGAGGTTTCACCTTATGGTCATCAGGTTGGAAAATATGACAAAAGAAAAAAATGATAAATGTTGTGGAGGGGTCTATTAAAAGACAGGAATATTCCTATTGGTGAAGCTATGAATTGTTCCTCCCCTTTTATAAAACATTTTGGAATTACTCTAGAAAAGTCACTCTTTGACTCAATGATACCAGTACTGGGCACATACCATAAGGAGATCAAAGATAGAAAGGTATTATATATACAAAAATAGAACAGCACTTTTGTGGATGCAAAAAATTAGAAAAGTAGTGGATGTTCTTCAGTTGGAGTACAGCTGAATAAATTGGAAGAATGTGAATATGATATAATATTGTCGTAAGAAATGATGAATATGAAGAATTCAGACAAACTTGTGACTTGTATAACTGATAAATAGTTAAATAGCCAGAACCAAGAGAACATCTGTGTAATGTCCACAATAATGTAAAAGAAAACAATGTTGGAAAACATAAGGATTCTAGGCTGAATAAATTGTGGTTTATGAATTCAGTGGAGTATTAGTATTGCATAGGAAATGACAACAGTGATCATTTCAGAGAATCCTGGGTAGTGTAAAATTATATAAAGTGAAGTGAGCAGAATCAGGAGAACAATTGATACAAGAACAACAACATGATAAAGAAAAGCAACTTTAAAAGACATGAATTTTGATCAATTAAATGACCAGCTATGTCTACAAAGGACCTGTGATGGAGTATGTTACCCACCTCACAGTGAGGAAGGAGAAACACATTTTTGTATATAGCCATGCTGTGCATTTGTTTTTCTTGATTATGCATATTTGCTACAAAAGGTCTCTCCCCCATCTCTTCTTTTAATGGCAAGAAAGATTAATGGGAAGGGCGAGTTAGCTAGAGTGACAAAACAGCGGCAGCAGTACCTAGTGAAACTTCTCCTAATGCACAAAAAAAAAAAAAAAGGAATTCCAGAAGAAAGCACAGGCAATAAAGTCATTTGCAAAGTAATGTATGGAATTTATTATGTACTCTTTTTAAAAAGTGAATGATATGAAGTGCAGTTTCATGGTTTCATGTAGTGTTTTTTGTGTTCTATGTGTATAGAAGTCTTTTTTTGATATTTAAGTTCACAATAAACATTAATTTTTAAAAAGAACAGCAAAACTGTGATCAATACTGTGACTAACTTTGGCTAGATGATTTATGGTAAAAAGGTATTTGACTAGATGTAACACGGTTATTGTCATATCTGTTGGCTTATTTATATTTCATTATTATAAAGAAGAGGGGATGAATATGGAAGGAGTCCAGAAAGAGTCATTTGGAAGTGACAGTAATGCAAAAAAAAGTTCCAAAACACTTTTTTTTAAAAAGAAAGTTGTTGAGAACAACAGCTACCTGACTATTGAGTGGAAGGGGGTGGGTGGTTTAGGAAGAGATTAAAATAGTTTTGTGCCAGCACTTCATAGTTCTGGCATTTTGCCCACAAGGCAGTTTTCATAGCATTTCCTGTTAGTCTTTGTATTGCGGCCACACAGGATGTAGTCTTAGACGTTATCATTGCATTAAAGTTCTTTCCAGGTATTGGAATGTGTGGTGTTTTGTTTTTTCTATTCTTCTAATAAATAAACGAGATGTCTATATAAATTTACAGTCATATCAAGTGGATAGTTTTCATTTTGCTAACTAAAGTGTGAGCTTGATTTCCTTGCCTTCTCCCTGTGTCACCGTTGACTTTGTTCTTTTTTTAACCAAATCCCCTTTTTTCTTTCTAGATTGAACTACTTGATTTCAAAGGAGAAGATTTATTTGAAGATGGAGGTATTATCCGCAGAATCAAGCAGAAAGGAGAAGGTTACTCAAATCCAAATGAAGGTGCAACAGTAGAAAGTAAGTCTACAGATTAGGAAAGGTAATTCAGAGTCAGATAGGGTAGAGTGTCCTTTGAATACTGGATTCAAGAGTCTATAGTTTATTCTGTAGGTCCTGGGGAACCCCTGAACATTTTTAAGTCTCAAAGAATTATATTTTCAGAATGACGTATTAAGAATATTAATCAATGTAAATGATGTATTGGAAAGAGGAAAATTCAGGAGTGATTGAGGAAGGACTTAGACTGGATGTATGGGTAAGAAAAAGAAGAGCAATATATGTATGGCCCTGTGATTACAAACCTGGGGGACTTAAGAAGATAGTGGTGGCATCACCAGGAATTGGGACTCTATGAACCAGGACAGGCCCTAGGAAAAAGATAAGCAATGCAACTTTGAACAAAATAGAAATGAAAGCCAGGAGACATCTAGGCAAAGGAATAAGACCAGTAATGTAAAGTAGAGGACAGGAGCTCTGAAGGACAGAAGTACATTTGGCTGCATACCACACATTTTGGTGTGTTAAATCTCACTGTTGTCGTTTTCTGGGATGAAATTATTGATTGTTTCTTTGTTCTTTGACTCTCCTTAGGATTAGGTTAGTTTCTAATTAATTTTTAATCTATCTTTCCATGGCCCTTTATTGAATATAATTTTATTGCATGATGATATGAAAGATATGGATTTATTATTTCTGCTTTTCTGTATCTGGCTGTAAAGTGTTTATGCCCTAATACATGGTCAATGTTTGTGTAGGTGCCAGTGAGAAAAAGTATATTTCTTTCTATTCCCATTCAGTTTTCTCCAGAGGTCTATCAAAGATAACTTTTTAGAATTCCATTCACTTTCCTAACTCTTTATTGTTTATTTTGTGGTTAAATTTATATAGTTCTGAGAGGGGAATGTTGAGGTCCTCCACCAGGATAGTTTTATTCTCTATTTCCTCCTGTAATTTATTTAACTTCTTTAAAAATTTGGATGTATGCCATTTAATGCATATATGTTTGTGTTGATATTATTTCCTTGTCTATGGTACCTTTTAGCAAGATGTAGTTTCTTTCCTTATATTTTTTAATTAGAACTATTTTTGCTTTTTCTTTGTCTGAGATCCTGATTGCTATTCCTGCCTTTATTTAAATTTCAGCTGAAGCATAATTGACTCTGTTCCAGCCCCTTACCTTTACTCTGTGTGTGTCTCCTGCTTCAAATGTATTTCTTGTAAACATTATAATATAGGTTTCTGGTTTTTGATCCACTTTCCTATTCACTTCCATTTTATTGAAGAGTTAATCCCATTCACATTCACAGTTAGGATAACTGTCTATTTCTCTCCATCCTATTTTTCACCAGTTTATCCTTCTTTCTCTCACTCCTTTCACCCTATCTCTCCTCATTGATGCTTTGCTTCTGACCACCATCTCTCCTAATCTGCCCTCCCTTCTATCAGTTTCCCCACCCTTCTCTTGTCCCCCTTCCTTCCTACTTCCCTAAGATTACTGTGCTTAACTGAGTATGTATGTTATCTCCTCTTTGAGCTAGTTCTGATGGAAGTAAGGTTCAAGTGCTACTTGCTACAACCCCCCCATCTTCACCTCCACTTTAATAGCTCTTTCATATGAGATAATTTACCCCATTCTACCTCTACTTTGCCCTTTTTCCCTCTTTCTCACTCTTTGATTATATATTTTTGATATCCTATCATACTCAATTCATACCTATGCCCTCTATGTATACTCCTTCTAACTGCCCTTAGTGATAAAATTCTTAAGAGTTACAAGTATCATCTCCCCGTGTAGGAATATAAACAATTTAACCTATCCTTTGTGTTTTCTCTTTCCTGCTTACCTTGTTATTCTCCTGAGTCTTTTATTTGAAAATCAAATATTCTGTTCAACTCTGGTCTTTTCATCAGAGATATTTTAATATTTCATTCAATATCCATTTTTCCCCCAGAGGAATTATTCTCAGTTTCACTAGATAGGTGATTCTTGGCTGTAACCGTGCTGTCCAGAATATCATATTTTAAGTCCTCTGACCTTCTAAATCCTGTGTAATCCTCACTGTGGCTCCACAATATTTGAATTGTTTCTTTCTGGTTGCTTCCAGTATTTTCTCCTTGATCTGGGACCTCTTGGATTTGACTATAATATTCCTGGGACTTTTTATTTTGGGATCTCTTTCAGGTAGTGATTGGTGAATTCTTTCCTTTTCTATTTTGCCCTCTGGTTCTAGGATATCAGAGCAGTTTTCCTTGATAATTTCTTGAAATATGATGTTTAGGCTATTGATCATAGCTTTCAGGTAGGCCCAGTAATTCTTAAATTCTCTCTCCTCAATCTATTTTCTGGATCATTAGCTTTTTCAATGAGATATTTCACATTCTTTTCTATTTTTTCATTCTTTTGATTTAGTTTTATTGTTTCTGATGTCTTATGGAGTCATTCACTTCCACTTGTCCAATTCTAATTGTTAATAAATTATTTTCTTCAAGTGAGCTTTTGTACCTCCTTTTCCATTTGACCCATTCTATTTTTTAAGGAGCTGTTTTCTTCGGTGAATTTTTGTACATTTTCCCCCCCATTTTTGTGCCTTTACTCATTTTTTCATGATTCTCTTGCATCACTCTCATTTCTTTTTCAATTTTTTTCTACCTCTCCTACTTGACTTTTTAAAAAAATTTTTTAACATTTTAATTTGAGGCTTTACATATAGCCATTTTGATATTGTCCTCCTCTGAGTCTGTGTTTTGATTTTCCCTGTTGTATAATAGTAACTTTCCAGTCAGGTTCTTTGTTTGGCTTTTTTCTTCATTTCTCCAGACTATTACTTGACTTAGGTTTATGTTAAAGTTGGACTCTGCTCTTGGGGAGGAGGAAGCACTGTCCTCAAGCTTCAGGTTTTTCATGCTACTATTGTCTGGAGAAAGTTTTCAGTTCTTCCAAGGTGGTATGATCTAAGGAGAGATGTGGTCACTGCTCTCCTGGCCTGTCTTGTGGTCTGTGAGAAACCACAAGTACTTTTTCCTACCCTGGATCTGTGACCAGAATCCCTACTCCCCTGTGACCACATGTTTTATTGTCCTAGTGCTCCTCCTAACTCAGGGACTGTGACCTGAGTCTATGATCCATATCCCTGTTTGGGCAATGCAATAGAGTCTTGTATCCAATGTCAGTAAAGTGTGCCCTGTAATCTCTTTCTCACCACTTATCTAGCCCCCTTAACATCTCTGAGCCAAAAGTTCCAGAAGTTGCTGCTGCTGATTCAGTTGCTCCCAAGGTCTTTGCTGACTTACTGTGGTGGGACCTTGCTATTGGCTTGTTTCGGGGTACAAGACTTCACTGCTGACTTGCTGGGGTACACCCTTCTGCTGGCTTGCCCAGTACACCTGAGTTCACTCCACTCTCACCTCAATGAGATAGACCTTTCTTGTCAACCTTCTAAGTTGTCTCAGGCTGGAAAATTATTTTACTGAAACCTTTTGTTGATTCTGCTATTCCAAAATTCATTTTGAGGTATTATGTTAAATTTGTTTGGAGGGTAATTTGGGAGCACTTAGGCAAGTTCCTGCCTTATTTTGCCACCTTGGCTCCACCTCTGGAAATATATTTGGAAATCATTTCAATAGAAGTAATAGATAATTCCCTGGGAATGAAATAGATCACTAAATGAGACAAGGAAAGGAAAGAAGAAAGAATTGAGACAAGACTTTTAGAATTAAGAAAGAATTAAGGACAGAATTTTAGGGCATACCCATATTGAAGGCAGAGGAGGAGCCAGGAAAAGAGAAAAGAACACACAGAAAGGAAGATAATCAGAACTATACAAGTGCAGTGTCACAGTGGAAAGGAAATGGTGGTTCATAGTGTAAGAGGCTATAGAAATCAAAAAAGAAGATATTAGAAAAAAGACCATTGGATTTAACAATTAAAGATATTGACCTTGAAGAGAGCATAGAGACAAGAGCAGAGAAGAGGAGAGGGGAGGGGAGAGGGAAGAAGGAGAGAGGCCTAGACTAGTTAGGTAGCTTATCCAACATCTATCTCTATCCAGGAAGGATAGAGAGAAAATGATAATTCAAGGGATTGATATTCAGAGATCATGGGAACTTGTTTTTTTAAATTTAGGAATCTTTAGCAAATTTGCAGGCTGAAGGCAAGGAGCTGAGCATGACAGTGGGAAATCAAACAGTCAATAATAATTTATTTATTTGTGGTGCACTGGAAATAAAAAATAAAAAGCAAAACAGCCCCTGCTCTCAAGAAGCTATCATTCTAATGGAGGAGACAACATGCATGTAGAGGTATATATAAATCAGACACAAAACAGATACAAGGAAACTGTGGAGTAAAGGAAGACAATACCAGTTTGGAGACCCAGGAAAGGCCATATGGAGAAAGTGACCTTTAAGACTGTGTCTTGAAGGAACTTCCAAGTTTCCAACAGGTAGAGAATGGACATAGATGGAACAGGTAATGCAGAGGCGCAAGATGAGTGATGGGAAGTAGCGTCACAGAAGAAATAAAAGGATAAAGCCACACAGTTCCTTCTGTTATCAAGGTCTCATAGATATGGTAAAACCTTTACACAAATAAATAGAATATGTTATATATATGTACACAGTATAAAGTACCATGACAGATTTCTCCATGAAATCTTCCCTAAATCTCCTGTCTACCTCTCAAAGTCAGAAGTAATTGGCATTTGAAGAGGCAGAATTTCTACTGGCCAAGACTGATGGATAGGGGGAGAGGTTAGGGAATGAAAAGGACACCTCAAATACATAGGTGGACAAAGACAGGACAGATGACTTGAAAAACAGTGAACGACCCAGAATTTCTATGCATACAAAATGAAGTAATACAGAGAATTCTGAAAAAAAATTAAGTTAAAGCTAGATTGTGGAGAGTCTTGGATTTTGGACTTGATTAAATATTACATGATTAATTATTGGTCTTTGAATAGGAGAGTAACACACAAGTAGTTTAGGACAGATTGAAGTAGAGAGGGAATGAAGACAGATGAATTTGAACACTACTAAAAATTGTGCAGGTCATGTTATAAGGAACTTCTCTAGGGTGATGGCAATGGAATTGGAAGGGTACAACTACTAGAGAATACCATAAGGTAGAAAAAGTAAGTTTTTAATCCAGGCATATGAATGGTACTACAAAGAAGGCAAATAAAACAAGGCTGGGAGAATTTAGAAAGGGGGGACATTACTCTCTTGTTTTTATTTTTGATGTAGTAATCAGGAGAAGCCAGTGTGAGTTTAGCAATCCAGTATTTGAGGGTTCAGTTCATCAACAAATATATACTAAATACCTACAAAACACTATTCTATGTGTTAGCACAATGCATAAAATTTCTGTGTGAAAGGAGGTTACATTCTAATGGGAGAAACAAGATTTAGGAAATAAAAATTAATGTGAGAGAAAATCATCCAGTGGAGATCCAGGTCTTAGGACCAGTAGATGGAAGGAATGTGACTGAAAGATGTCCAAGGTCAAGGTAGTTTGTTCACTCTGCAACAAGAATTTCAGGTGGCACAGTAGAAAGTGCAGGCAGAGGTGGACCTTGACATGGGTGGGGTAGGATTGAGGAGGATGAGGTTGAGAGAACAGGAGAGAGGGTTTGGGGATAGTTTGCTTCTATGTGGCTGATAATTGATTAATATAGGGATAACAATACAGGTAATAATGGGTAGCAGAAGAAAAATAAAACACAATTTGCAGCCTCTTAGAGATGTTTAATAGCAAAAAGCCTGGGGTTTAGGGCATTAATTTCTCTCACTTGCTTCTACTGTGAGGTGAGGGGAGTGGTCTGTGCTGAACCTGGGTTCCCCTACCCCAGGGTTGGGTCAGCTCCTACCTACTGCTGCTCCTTCCCCTAGTGGCTAAGGAAAAGGCAGGATTGGGCAGTAGTGCTAATGCAGTCATGGCTCCTCTCCCCCGAAGCTGACAGAGGCTGCTGGAGACCAGGTCAGGATAAAAGTGTACTTTTATCAGTGAGGAAGTATTGCTCTTAAATCCTCAACACAGATTAGATCACTTGATAAAGAAGGTAGAAGCTTGGATAATCTTAAGAGGAAATTATGTAGTAAAAGGAAATGTCAACAAAATCCTATTTTTGTAGTTTGGTTGAGAACTAAGCTTCTCAGGAAGATAAATGGATTTTTAAAGGAAAACATAAATTAATGATTTACTCAAAGTATTTTATTTTAAAATACATTTTGTTTTAAAAGTGGGAGAAAATGGATATGTGGAAAAGTGGAGCAGAACAGAAGGTGATACTTTTCACAGCTATGGTTAGGAGAAGAATTCTTTTTTTAATTTTATATTTAAATTTAATTTTTATTTTCATTCCATATTCTCTCTCTCCTACCATCCCCTCCTCCACCCTTTGAGAAGGCTAGAAATATGATACCCGTTATATAGTCATGCAAAACATATTCCCACATTAGCCATGTCTCTCTCCCACTCTCCGATAAAGGCAAGAAAAGTAAAGAAAAGAAAAAAATGTTCTTTAATCCATACTCTTGAATTCATCAGTTCTCTGTCTGGAGGTCTGGGGAACGTTTCAGGTCAGGAGTCTTTTCAAGTTGTATTCGATTCTCCTATTGACTGGAATTATTAAGTCTGTCATGGTTGATTTTCTTCATAATATTGCTGTTACTGTGAGATTGTTCTTCTCACTTACCTCATATCAGTTCATAAAGGTCTTCCCAAGTTTTTCTGAAACCATCCCCTTCATCATTCCTTATAGCACAACATTATTCCATCACAATTGTATTCCACAACATATTCAACCGTTCCCTGATTGATGGACATCCCCTCAGTTTCCAATTTTTTTCTACCACAAAAGGAGCTGCTGTAATATTTTTGTGCATTGGAGTTCTTTTCATTTTTCTTTGATCTCCTTGGTATATAGACCTAGTTATGGTATGGCTAAGTCAAAGAATATGCAATTTTCTATTCTTTTGGAAATAGTTTCAAATTGTTCTCCAGAACAGTTGGATCAGTTCATAACTCCACCAGCAATGCATTAGTGTCCCAATTTTTCCACATCCGCTCTTACGTTTGTCGTTTTCCTCTTTTTGTCATATTAGCCAGTCTGATAGGTGTGAGGTGGTACCTCAGAGTTGTTTCAGTTTGCGTTTCTCTAATCAGTAGTGATTTAGAGCATTTTTTCATATGGCTATAGATAGCTGTGTTTTTTCTTCTGAAAACTGCTTGTTCTTATCCTTTGATCACTTGTTAACTGGGAAATGGTTCTTATTTTTAATAATTGAGCAGAGTTCCAAATTGTCCAGAGAGAAGAATTCTTAACCAAAGAAGAAATAGAGGTGATCATTAAAAAAAAAATGGCAATTTTAACCACATAAAATTTAAAAGCTTTTGCACAAACAAAATCATTGCAGGTAGAATAAGAAAAGAATTGGTTAAAAAAAACCCTTTGTATCAAACATTATTTCAAATATTTTAAAACATGGATTTAGAACTTTAGGTATCATGTAGTCCAACCTTTATGTTTCATACATAAAAAAACTGAGGCCCGCAGAGGTGAAGTGATCTGCCCAAGGTAACAGTGGGTAATAATAAGTGGCAGATCTAGAGTTTGGCCACAAGTGTCCTGACTCCAGATTCTTTGTTCTGACTGTCCTATCCTGCCTCTCTCATAAAAGCTACTATCACATGCGTGTGCGTGCGTGCACGTATGTGTGTGTGATTGACACTTCCACATAGTTAAGTGATTAAAGTAGATGAACAAAGGATTTACTAAAGACTTGAAAATACCCAACAACCATATTTTTAAAAATGCTACAAATCGTTACCAAAGGACAAACAAGTTAAAAAATTGAGGTTGTATCTCACATCCAGGAAGTTGAAAAATATGATAAAAAAAATTGATGTTGGAGAAGTTGTGGGAAAACTGGCATATTAATATATTGTTGATGGGACTGTGACTTGGCCCAACTACTCTATAAAACAATTTGGAATTATATGGAAAAAAGTCACTGAACTATTTGTACCTATTAATCTAGTGGTACTACCAATGGCAAATATTCCAAGAAGGTCAAAGGCAAAAATAAAGTTATAACATATGTGTATGTATGTATGTATATATATATATCAGATTATTATTCACAGCATTACTTTTTATAGTAGCAAAAAAAAAAATCTGGGAATGGATATGTTCCCAACAACTGAAGAGTATTTGAACAAATTGTGCTACATGAACAAGTTTACCATAAGAAACAGAGGAATTCAGAATAGTTTGGGGAAGATTTTTGTGAACTGATGCAAACTGAAGAAAGTATAACCAGGAGAACAGGCTACACAAAGAATGAAAAATGAATAAAGATTGAAAAACATTTATTAAAACCCTTTCTATGTATCAAGCATTGAGCATGCGCTAATTACAATAATATAAATTATAGCAGCACTGAAAGTCAGATGAATTCTATTTTACTATAATTACCGGTCTTCATCTAAGTTGATGAAACACACTTCCCTTCTTTCTGTAGATAGATGAGGGGGACTATGCTTGTGAAATATGGCATGTGCTGTCAGATGTAGTTGCTATGTCAACTGATTTTGCCAAACCTTTTCTTTGCTACGATGGGGGTGGGGGGGAGGGATCAGGGAAGCAGTGTTGGGGAAGGGAAGAGATTTGTAATATGAGAAATGGCTATCATAAAAACAAAAGCAGCACAAAAAAAACCTCTTTAAAATATGGAAGATAGGAAACACCAGGCATCTTCAGTGGTGGATTAAGACCCTGTGGGGCCTTCTAGGCATCAAGCCTTTTTTTAAAGGCAGGTGTAGATCACAAGAGGATATAATTATATAGCTTGTAAATTATGTTTAAATCATGAAAACCTTTTCTATTAAAAAACTCTTTAAATTGGAAAACATTAGGAGTTGTTTTAAGATTGAAATATTAAAATAAATTTGTTTTATTTTTAATACAAAAGAGACTTGTAAAAGAGAAATTGAATTTTTAAAACTATGTTTGTAAATTGAATATAAGAATTTGAGAAAAGCAGTAAGTGAATGAGATAACATATGAGAAAATTATGATTTTCTCCTAAAAAGCACAAGAATAGTGGTCCCATATTGGCTGTAAAACCATAAGAAAGCAGAACAGAACAAAGCGAACAGGTTTTTTGGTTTGTTTTAAATAAAGACTGTAGTATGTAAAATAATTGTTTTACTAAGCTATGACAGATCATATGTACATTTAATTGAATTTATTTGCCATCAAGTGATTGTTAAAAACATACAAAACTATAAAATCATGATTTAGATGTTTATAATTAGTTTACATTTTCCACATCAATATTAATCTCAGAAAAGATTTTTAAATTCTATAACTATTTCTTTATTACCTTTTGGATTTCTTCTGAATATCATAATTTTCTATACTCACAATAATAAGTTACAAAGTTCATTAAAATTAAGCCAAAATCATTTGTTATTGGGGTACCAAGAAGAGAAGTTAAAATGTAAATCAGTCTAAAAAGAAGTGCCAGAAACAAAACCTCAAATCAAGAGGTTATTCAGATCCCAAGAAGTGAGTATTCTGATCCTAGGTCAATAAATGAGTCCAGGGATTGATACACAAGGAATTTTCCCAAGGGATGTTATGGTAAAAACATCAATTTCATTTCTTGCTGTAGCCAGGATTATCATCCCTCCTCTCTGCTGCTTAGAGGCCTATCAAAACATACTATACTATACAGGCTAGCTGTTGTGAGCAAACCAAGAGGCAGTTGTTGGTACAGTGGGTAGAGCTCTGGGTCTGGAGTCAGGAAAACCTGAATTCAAAAGTGGTTTCAGACACTCATTGGCTGTGTGATGCTGGGCAGGTCACTTAACCTGTGCCTCAGTTTCTTCAACTGTGAAATGGGGATAACCCACCCAGTGTTTTTGTGAGGATCATCAAATGAGATGATGTTTATAAAAAAAGGACTTAGCACAGGGATTGGCACAGAGTGTGTGTGTGTAAAAATAAATGTGTATTTCCTTCTCCCTTCCCATCATTTGAAACCTGTGCAGTCAAATTTCTAAGAGCAACAGGCAAAGTGCATCACTTCTATGAGTGTTTAGGCATTCTCTATAGGCAATCCACATCTGATTATATTCCTTTTGCCATATGTCTATTACTCAAGATATACATAAACCTAATAGAAGTTGACTAAAGGATTTCTAAAATAGCCTTTATTTCTGTATTTTCATTTTATGTAACTAACATTTCCCCTTAAAATTACACAGAAATATTCACCTTGTCCTAAAGCCTGTGCTAGCATGGTGTTTTTGTCATTATGTAAATAACTGGGGGGAAGATTTATTTTTAATCAAGGAGAACCTCCAATTTTAAATATAAATAGAATTTAAATTATTTTAGTGAAACTTTTTTAGGACCCTGCATTGTTGCTGCAGGATGGATATCTTTTAGAATATACATAAAGGAAACGGCAGGAGTTAACTTAAATTTTTTTAATATCTACATGATTATAAATATTTTTATACACAGAGAACTTTTCCCATTTTATCTCTTATGGATATATATTGTATAGTTGGATGAAAGAGCATGTAGTGTTTAGTAACTTGTGTATAAATTGCAAAATGTTTACCAGAAAGGTTGTATATTTTCACAGATTCACCAATGATGTATGAATATGCCTGCTTTCCCTCAGTCCTCAACATTTGTAGTTTTCCTTTTTTGTCATCTTTGCTACTTTGGTGGACTGAAAATGGAATCTTAGAAGTTCTTAATTTGCATTTTCTGATTAGTAATGATTAAGATAACTTTTTCATATGGCCATATGCCATATGAAATGCCATTTTCCATTTTTCATTTTTCCTTTGAGGAATGCCTGTTTAAGTCTTAGACAATTTATCAACTGGAGAATAACTCTTATTCTTATAAATCTGTATCTGTTTCTTATATATCCTGAAAGTGCTATCTGTATTAGAGAAACTTGTTGCAAAGATTTTTCCCAGTTAATTGTTTTCTTTTTAACCTTGGCTTTACTGAATTTGTTTATGCAATTTTTTTTTAAATTATATAATCAGAATTATCCATTTTATCTTCTCTGATCCTCTTTATTCCTTGTTTGGTCATGAATTTTTCTCCTGTCAATCTGATGGGTAATTTTTTCCTTTTTTTCTCTTACTTGCTTATGTTGTGACCTTTTATACCTATGGCATGTACCTATTTAGAACTAATCTTTATTTAAGATGTGGTATTGTACAAGTAAGTTTGAGGTAATTTCTAATTTCTTCCATATTGTTGACAAGGTTTCCTAGCAGTTTTTGTCAAATAGTGATTCCTTATATCATGAGCTAGTCTAAGTATAAAAATATTTGTAGCAGCTTTATTTGTGATGGCAAAAAACTTGAAAGTAAGGGAATACTCATTGAAGAATGGTTGGATAAATTTGATATATGAATACTACTTTGCAGAAATAAGGAATTGGGTGATTTTAAAGACATGAAAACTATGAACTAACATGTAATGAAGTGAGCAGAACCAAAACAACTTATAACAACGCTATGAAAAATAAACAACTTTGAAAGCTGTGAGAACTATGATTACTACAACGACCATTCATGAATCCAAGGGATATATGCTATCCAAAGAGCTGATGGGTGCTGAATGAGCTAGATAGATATTTTTCTATAGACATTGAGATAATGTGTCTTGTTTGAATATGCATATTTGTTCCGAGGAATTTGTTTTTCTTTTCTTTTTTCAGTGGGGTGTGGTGTAGGAGGGAAAGGAAATAGATTTTGGTTAATTTATTAAAAATAGAATTGAGTAGCTATAAATGTTGCAAGCTTTTTCAGATGAGATCACTGTGATTCCTTTTTTTTGTTAAACGATTTCTCACTATGTGTGTAAAATCTGTAAATATTTGTAATGTAAAAACAAAATAATAAAATACGTTCTTTCCAGTAAAAAAAAAAGTATGTGATTAAAGTGTAAGCTTATTCTTCTTATCACAGTTTTTCATAGTATCTTAGGATTGGAAAAAATCATTTTTTCCAGGACTCTTCTTTACCTGTTCTTGAAAGAGAGTCATCTAATATCTTCTTAGTTTTTACAAAAACAAATTACATGCCCTTCATAATAATAGAACTCATGTGACATACTACTAATAAAAGACAACATAGTATAATAGACAGATACTTGTCTCGAAGTCAGGAATACCCGGACCCAAGTCCCACAACTGATACAGTTGCTAGTTGTTAATCTTGTAGTGGTCTAGGCCAGAGGTGTCAAACCCACGGTGAGCAACACTCCGGAATTGGAAAATATTTAATAAAATACACAAAATAGAAATAACATTACATTTAAAAACTAAGTCAAGTAGTGACTCACAGGAATCTTTTGGTACTGTTTAGTGGCCCCAACTTCTATTTGAGGTTGACACCACTGCTTTAGGCAACTCTAGGCAATGGTTGTAGAGAGGGCGCTGGTGACTCTGGTGTTGGAAGGTGCCCCCTCACCTGAGAGTTCCCTATGCCAATGAAATCACAGATTCAGCCCTTACCCCTATTCCTTTACATTTTTGCAAAGTGCTTTCCTCACAGCAACTCTCTTAGTTGACTAGTATAAATACTATTCCCATTTTATGAATGGGAAAAGAAACATTAAGAGAGTATGCAACTTATCATAAAGCTTACCATAAAGCTAATATGTGTCAGTTAAGAATCCAATACAATGTTCTACTTATTGTGCCACAATAACACCCTTCTTTTGCATCTTTCCTTCTCTTCTGTCTTGTTCTAAAGAGAGAAAAAAAAGAACAAGCCACAGGCTAGTGTATGCACAATATTCTGTTATGTAGCTCATCTCTAGACATTTTAATCCCAGTTTCTAGAGCCTTACCTCAGAAGGCCTGTTTTCTCATCCTTTAATCATTTTCCTCTTTCACCCTGAATTTCCTCCAAATCCTGTGAATATTATACTAAACTAAACACAATCCTTCTAATGAAAGTTTGGCTAGTGCTAGATACAGAGAAGGAATACCCTCTTCTTAGCATCATGCTCACTTTTTTAATGGTTTAATTTTTTTTTTTTACCACCTAAAACAAATTAACCTCTTTCTTGTTACACTTGCAAAGACATTGTTTCCCCATATCTTGCTATGCAATCTGTTTTTCCTCTCTTCGATGAATTAATAGAAATAAACATAAACATAGGACCTGTGATTAAGGAAGTCCTAGATGAGGAGGCTACTTCAATCAATTCATGAGACCATTTTTCAGCAGCTTACAATATAAGACCATTTCTTAGATTACTGAGGGATTAAATAGTTCACATAAACCATGTCAGGGTTAAACAGATGTTCTGGCTTCAAGGTCAGATCTCTATCCCATCCTCTGATTTGTCAAGATCACTTTGAATTCTGATTTTGTTTTTCAAAGTTCTCTTCATCTACCCTACTCTCATCTTATATTTATTTTTTCTCTCCACCTTTGTTGGAGGTACCAGTTTTTTCTTCTAGCTCAAGAGTTCTTAACCTAGGATTCAGGAACTTTTTGATAACTATCTCAATATAATTGGTTTCCTTTGTAATGTTATATACTTTATGCACTTAGGAACAATTTTCTGAGAAAAGGTCTGTCCACAGGCTTCACCAGATTGCCAAAGGGGTTTAGTACACAAAAAAATGGTTAAGAACTCCTGTGCATTCAAACAGATGTGGAGGCAGTGGTGTTAATTTATACCTTTGAAGAATTTATACCACCTATTCAGGACAAAGGACAAAAGCCACTCTTTTGACTAGTTTGATTCAGTGACAAATGCATTTACAGAGTTATCCTTCATAAAGGGAATTGGAAAGGTATTGATTTAGATAATGCAGAGTAGGTTGGGGCATAGAGAGGAGGGAACAGTTTAGGATGGCTTGATTTATTTACCCCCATGCCTGGTGGGAGCAATTTGAATTCTGATCAATAATGCCTGCCATGTACCCTCTGTTGCTTTATAGAAATTCTCTGTTTGCTCTTATTATTGTTACTGGTTATTGGTTCTTGTTCTTTCAGAGAAGTGACAAACATTACATGTCTTCCTGTCTCTTAAGTACAATAGCAAGAAGCCTTGTTAAGTATGAAATAGAGGCAAAAAAAAAACATATTTGGCATAAATAAGACAGTATGGCAAACCCTGCCTGAGTGGGAATAGCCTATGATGACCTAGTAATCTCAGGCCAGATAACCAATCTAGTGTCCAACAGCAAAGCCATTTTATAACATTCCTATTCAAGTCCCTGTCACTTGGGAATGAATGCAAAGATACTGGACATCACCACAATACTTAGAAAGGGAAAAATAGATACTTACCAGAACTAATGTACATCTTGAGTGGGTTTTTTTTTTGAGTTGTGGAGCCCCTTTCATAGTCTTTGTTCCTAAAGAAGCTGTACAGTATTTGGATTCTTGCATTCCAACCTTTGTTACTGCCCCTCCTTTCCTTCCCTCCCCCAAACCCTTCATTTTAATAGAAGTACAAATTGCTGTCTGCACATCCAATTCTTGTGCCAGCCACATTCAGTACAGGGTGTTCTGTGCTCTTTGAAACCAAATTGCTTTAGGCAGTGAGAGAACAATAAGTCAGTACTCCAATTTAAGTGATGTTTGGTAGGCAAACTGAATTTATTTGATAGTTACTCTTGCATTATCCATACAGAATCAAATAATTCGGGTCACTTTGAATTTGTGGGGGTTTGGAAATTGCTGGAAGAAGACTTCTTTTCTTTAAGATGTAGTTATATCATATAGCCTATATTGAACTGTTTGCCTTCTCAGTGAGGATGGGTGGGGAGGGAGGAAGAAAGAGAAGTTGGAACTCAAAGTTTTAGGAACAAATGTTGAGAATTGTTTTTGAGTACAACTGGGAAATAAGAAATACAGGTAATAGGGTATAGAAATTTATCTTGCCCTACAAGATAAGAGAGAAGATGGGGATAAGGGAGGGTTGTTAGAAGGGAGGGCACATTGGTGGGAGGGGCAATCAGAATGCAAGGCATTTTGGGGTGGGGGGAGGGGAGAGATGGGGAGAAAATTTGGAACTTAAAATTTTGTGGAAATGAATGTTAAAAATTTTAAATAAATAAAGAGATATAGTTATATATCTCATATATAATATTTTATATATACTATATCTTATATAACATATATTTTATAGAAAATATATAAGATAGTAGTTTGGAGTAGAATTTAAATGTGAGGGATATGGGAAATGAAACTTGCTTTTTTGAAAAAGAAAATATGTGAGTACCTGTTCTCTACTTAAGAAAAATAACTTTGAAGCTCCATGTTCTATGTTTTTATTTTCTCTGGGTATATCATGAATTATTCTCTCCCATAAGTCAAGTTGGTCAAGTTTAATATCAGATCTTAAGTACCACAGAGCCTGAGTTCATAGTGATTCATGATGATTATTATTAAATATTTATTAAAATAAGTATTCAGACTAGAAGAAATGTCAAAAGTGAATAACCATTTGTTCTCTGAAGCCAGAGTTCCTGTAGTTCTTCTGGTAGCATTTGTGAGGATGGAAATCTTGAACAAGACTAGCCAGGAATACCTCTCCTATTTTTCTGGGATCCTTTGACAATAGGCAGTCTCTGATGGTGGTGATGAGCATTTGTACATCAGTGTTGTAAGGTCAGAAAGCACTTAACATTGTGATATCCTTTGCTGTTCTAGATCCAGAGAATCAGAGGGTCAGAGCCTGGCCAAGCACTTTGAAGCAGACAGGCAAACTGTGCTACTTGCCTAATACAACTAGTAAATGGCTAAGGTGCAATGTTAAGTCCAATTCTTTTATTATCTGCACTGTATTGCCTTCCCCACTCTAGCTTTGACATTACAGACACTCTCAATGCTCAGTTTAAAAAAAAATCATTGATGCATTTTTGTTTTTATGTCATAGTCATTTATATCACAGTCAATTCCTCCTTCCTCTGAGATTGAAACTTTCTTTATTAGGAAAGAAAAAAATTAAGCATAAACAATTAATATAGTATTTACACAATGAATTAACATATACAGCGTTCTGTCCTAATAGTCCTCCATCTCTGTTTCATCATTGCTTTTTTTAGTTACTGAGTCTGGTTTCTTTTTAGTGATCTCTCCACTTAGATTATTGTAGCATTGTGCATAGTCTTGTAGTTCTGGGTTTGTTTTTTTTAACTCTAAATCAGTTCATACAGATCTTTCCATGTTTCTTTAATTTCCAAGGGGGCAGAGCCAAGATAGCAGAGTAGAAGGACAGACCTGTAGAAGCTCCCCTCCATAGCCCATAAAATATCTGTAAAAAAAAAAAAATGACTCTAAACAAATTTTAAAGCAGCAGAAGCCACAAAACAACAGAGTGAAAGAGATTTCTAGCTCAAGACAGCCTGAAAGCCTGACAAGAAAGGTCTATCGCACCAGGTGCAGTACAGAGCACAGCCTGGCCTTGACCACAGCACAGCAGGGTCAGTACCAGAACAGGCTTCAAGGACGGAATCCCGGGCAACAGCTGCAGTTCCCAGATTGCTCAGCCCACAAAGGCCAAAGACAGCTTCAGAGGTCAGTGAGAAAGTTCTTTTGCCTGTGTGAGAAGGGAACAGTTTCTGGCCCAACAAGCAGCAGCAACTGCAGCAGCAGTGTCCATTTTTGGATCCCACAGCCTAAAGACCGTGGGGAACTTGAGCAGCTGATTTGGATCTCAGCTCTGAGTGGCTCTCCTGGGTTGAAGAAGAGTACTGGCATAGTGGAGCTGTAGGTGGTTGTGGAGAGGGAATTGTACTCACACTTTCTGGGCAGAACAGAGTGCTTGGGGCTGCTCACAGACAAGAGTGCAGGCCAGGAGTGGAGTAAACTCTGCTGCCTTGATTATGCCACCTTGGAGGAACTGAGAACTTACAGGTCCCCAGAGTATACCCTCCTCTTGTAAAAAGACTCAAAAGTCAAGTAATTGACTGGGAAATGTCCCAAAAAAGGAAAAAATATTAGACTATAGAAGGACACTTTCTTGGTGAACAGGTGTTTTCTTCCATCCTTTCGGATGAGGAAGAACAATGCAAACCATCAGAGGAAGACTTAGAAGTCAAGGCTTCTGCATCCAAAACATCCAAAATAAATATGCAGTGGTCTTAGGCCATGGAAGAGCTCAAAAACGATTTTGAAAATCGAGTAAGAGAGGTGGAGAAAAAATTGGGAAGAAAAATGAGAGTGATGCAAGAAAACCATGAAAAGCAAGTCAACAGCTTGCTAAAGGAGACTCAAAAAATGCTGAAGAAAATAACACCTTTAAAAATAGGCTAACTCAATTTACAAAAGAGGTCCAAAAGGCCAATGAGGAGAAGAATGCTTTAAAGAATTAGCCAAATGGAAAAGGAGGCTGTAAAGCTCACTGAAGAAAATTGTTCTTTAAAAATCAGAATGGAGCAGCTGGAAGCTAATGACTTTAAGAGAAACCAAGAAATTACAGAACAAAACCAAAAGAATGAAAAAACAGAAGATAACTTGAAATATCTTATTGGAAAATATATCCAGGAGAGACAAGTTAAAAATTATGGGACTACCTGAAAGCCATGATCATAAAAGAGCCTAAACATCATCTTTCATGAAATTATTAAGGAAAACTGCCCTGATATTCTAGAACTAGAGGATAAAATAAATATTGAAAGAATCTATCTATCACCTCCTGAAAGAGGTCCCAAAAGAGAAACTCCTAAGAATATTGTAGCCAAATTCCAGAGTTCCCAGGTCAAGGAGAAAATCTTGCAAGCAGCTAGAAAGTAACAATTCCAGTATTGTCGAAATAAAATCAGGATAACACAAAATCTAGCAGCTTCAACATTAAGGGATTGAAGAGCATGGAATAGGATATTCCAGAAGTCAAAGGAACTAGGACTAAAACCAAGAATCACCTACCCAGCAAAACTGAGTATAATACTTCAGGGGAAAATATGGTCTTTCACTGAAACAGAGGACTTTCAAGCATTCTTGATGAAAAGACCAGAGCTGAAAAGAAAATTTGACTTTCAAACACAAGAATGAAGAGAAGCATGAAAAAGTAAACAGCAAAGAGAAGTCATAAGGGACTTACTAAAGTTGAACTGCTTACATTCCTACATGGAAAGACAATATTTGTAACTCTTGAAACTTTCCAGTATCTGGGTAGTTGGTGGAATTACACACACACACACACACACACACACACACACACACACACACACACATACACACACAGAGATAGCACAGATTGAACTGAATAGGATGGGATCATATCTTTAAAAAATGAAATTAAGCAGTGAGAGAGAAATATATTGGGAGGAGAAAGGGAGAAATGGAATGGGGCAAATTCTCTCTCATGAAAGAGGCAAGAAAAAGCTTTTTCAATGGAGGGGAAAAGGGGGGAGGTAAGAGGGGAAAAAATGAATCTTACTCTCATCACATTTGACTTAAGGAGGGAATAACATGCACACTCAATTTGGTATGAAAATCTTACACTACAGAAAAGTAGGGGAGAAGGGGATAAGTGGGATAGGGGAGGATGATAGAAGGGAGGGCAAATGGGAGGAGGGAGTAATTAGAAGCAAACACTTTAGGGGAAGCACAAGATCAAAATAGAGAATAGAATAAATGGGGGCAGGATAGGGTGGAGGGAAATATAGCTAGTCTTATACAACATGACTATTATGGAAGTCTTGCAAAACTACACATATATAGCCTCTATTGAATTGCTTGCCTTCTCAATGGGGATGGTTGGGGAGGGAGGAAGGGAGAGAAGTTGGAATTCAAAATTTTAGGAACGAAGGTTGAGAATTGTTTTTGCGTGCAACTAGGAAATAAGAAATACAGGTGATGGAGTATAAAAATCTATCTTTACCTACAAGAAAAGAGAGAGGAGGATAAGTGAAGGGAGGGGTGTAATAGAAGGCAGATTGGGGGAAGGGGTAATGAGAATGCACAGTGTTTTGGAGTGGGGGGAGGAGAGAGATGGGGAGAAAATTTGGAACTCATAATTTTTTGGAAATAAATGTTGAAAACTAAAAATAAATAAACATAAAAAGAAATTCAGTATTTCCTACATCACAATAATACTACATTATATTGAGAGTGACATGGATAGATATTGTCATGGAAGCACTGAACATGAGCTTGGACAGATTTCAGGAGATAGTGGAGGACAGGAGGGCCCCAGACATGCTGTGGTCCAAGGGTTCTTGAAGAGTGAGACGTGACTAAACAACAACAATATTGTTATACCACAGTTTGCTCAGCTATTCAATGGGTACCAGTTCTTTTCTCTTTTATGGCTTTTTTTATTCCTTGCGCATAAATGTTTGCTGACTGACTGCTAGCTAACTAGCATTAAGAAGGCTGCATTGAGTATTTTTGTGAGTCTGCTATGACACAGCATTATGCATTCCTAAAAATCACCATGCCATGATATGCAATAAAAACCTCAGTGCTGATGGAAAAAATGAGGCTAGGAACACAACACTCAAATACATCATCATTTTAAAAAGATAGGAACTTTATAAAAATGGTGTAGCAGTTTTATAATTGTTAAATGACTAAGAAAACTACAGTAAATAGTGATTGTGTCTATGGTCTTGCAGTGTTATTCTGTCTGGCCTAAGTTTCTGCAGGACTAGATTCACAAAGGTGCACACTGTTAGAATATTACACATTTTCCAGACAAATATTATAGCAGAATTGACTATATTACACTTCTGTTAATGCCTTTGACTTTGTTGGGCTATATGCCTAGTATAGATATTTTTAAATTCATTGTCCTAGATAGACATTTCAATTTAATTATTATAACCTTAAAAGAGTAATTCAGGTCCGTGTCACAAATTCCAGATCTGTCTTTTTGATGTCTATTTATATAAGCCTTTATCAGTTTTTTACTTTTTCATTTTAAGAAGCTATGAACACTAGATTAAGTTCTGACAATTAATTGAGAGAAATTAATCACAAAGGGATTTTTAAAATTTTTCTAAGTTATGCCTGTAGCAATGACTTCATTAGTGTCTGAGTTAAAAGTAGCTTTATTTTGTTTATTTCAGAGAATTTTGCTAATCGTCCATCAATAAGCATTTATTAAGGACCTACTGTGTGTCTGACACTATGCTAAGTGCTAAGGATACAAAGAAAGGGAAAAGAAAAGTTCCCACGCTCAAAGGGTTTGTTTTAATGCAAGAGACAGCTTGCAAACAACTGTGTAGAAACAAGATACAAACAGAATAAATTGGAAATAATCAATAAAGGGAAGACACTAGAATTAAGGAGGTTCAAGAAAAACTTCTTGTAGAAAGTGGAATTTGCACTGAGAGTTTGCACTGAGACCCCCACCTTAATAAACTTGAGAAATGGAAACCAGGAGATAGAGATGAGAGGGAGCATTGCAGGCATTGTAGACAGACAGGGAAGTGCTGGGGCTGTGAGACAGAGGGTCTTGTTTGAAGAACAGCAGGCAGATTGGTGTCCCTGTATCACAGAGTGTGGTGGGGAGGTAGCAGGCGGGGGGTGCAGGGCAAACCATCAAGGGTTTTGGAGGCCAAAGAGAGGGTCTAATATTTGACCTTGAAGGTGATAGGGAGCCACTGGAGTTTATCTTATAAGATGACATGGGCAGACGTGCTTTAGGAAAAATCTCTTTTGGCAGCCAAGGGGAAAAATAGAAATGGGGAAAGACTTGTGACAGGGAGATAAACGAATTTGCAATAGTACAGGTATGAAGTGATAAGGGCCTAATGAGGGTAGTGATGGTGCCAGGGGAGAGAAAAGATCATATTTGGGAGATGTTATAAAGATAAAAATCAGCAGATCTTGGCAACAGATTGAATATGAGGAGTGAGAGAGAGAGAGGAGTCAAGGATGACACCTAGCTGCAAGCTTTGGTGACTGAGAAGATGGGGATGTCCTCAATAGTAATAGGGAAGTTAGAAAGAGAGGAAGGTTTGGGGCAAAAGATAATGAGTTCCATTTTGGACATGTTGAAGTTAAGATGTCTATGGAAAATCCAGTTTTAGATGTCCAGTATGCAGTTGGAGATGGAAGACTGAAGGGCTGCAGAGAGGCTGGATCAGTAGATTTGAGAATCATCAGTACAAAGATAATAATTGAATCTATTAGCGTTAGTGAGATCACCAAGTGAAATAGTGTAAAGAGAGAAGAGAAGAGAGCCTAGGACAGATCCTATGGGACTTCACCTAGGGTTAGTGGGCATGACCTGTATGAAAATCCATCAAAGAAGACCGAGAAGCAGTGGTCCTATTGGTAGGAGATGAGCCAGGAAGGAGCAGCCCCATGGAAACCTAGAAAGTAGTGGGTGTCAAGAAGATGATGGACAATATCAAAGAGATTTTTTGTAGGGAAAAAAAAACTTTGAAGAGAGCAGTTGAAGGAGTGAATCACTTTAGAGTACAACATTAGGGGGTTTGGTTGAGGAAGGTGGGAATAAGGGAGTGGGCAAGGGAAGATGAACAGGTTTTGTATGAAGACAGCGGGATGTTCAGGATTATGGGATGGGAAGGATATGACTGGGGGGAAGTTAGTTAATGTTTGCCGAATGGGTTCAGGAAGATTTTCACTGTAAGGATTTGTCCTTAGAGGATTAGAGAAGGAGCTGAAGGAATTGTGTTTCTCTCCTTTCCTAGCAAGCAGGCCAGACTGGGAGGCAGCTAGAGGGAGCAGGAAGAAATGGCATCTCTCAGTCAGAGATATCACCCAGGAAGGGTCCCCTGCAGGTGGAAGGAGACCAGCCAAAGAGACTAACACTGGATAGAATAGTGTCTCTCTGATTCCCTTCTTCCAGGATAGGCCAAGTCAGGAGACGTGCATGCTATGGAATGGAATCTTTAAATCCCTTGTTGGTAAGAAAGCGTCAGGTCACCAGCAGACCTCTCTGCTCCCCCTTCAGACATGGAAAGATCCTCTGCATGCAGGAAGAGACTAAGTTGCTAGACGAATACATGATTGTATGAAAATATTCTACCTTATTTTTAAAAATTTTTCCTTTCTATTAGCATTTGTTTGTAGCTAATATCTTTACTGAATAAATGGATGGCTTATAATATTTAGAGAACATATCTATGTGTATATGTATATACAATATGATTGTATAATTTTATATATACACATATAATTTTTGAT
The DNA here is from genome assembly GCA_023548195.1 of Bettongia penicillata ogilbyi. NCBI lineage: Eukaryota > Metazoa > Chordata > Mammalia > Diprotodontia > Potoroidae > Bettongia > Bettongia penicillata. Next base: position 7,579,186 of record JAJHZJ010000131.1, read on the forward strand.
GCCTCAGTTTCCTCATCTATCAAATTTTGCATCAACAATACTGGCAAAAAGGCAGAGCATGTAAGATTCAGGGTCCAGAGGTAACAAGAATTATGGTTCCCCCTGAAAAAGTCTCAGGATAGGAAGGAGAAGCTGCATTCAGTGACCAGCAGCCAGTGCAGTGCCAGTCAGCATGGTGCTACAGGCCTCAAACCAAGACACTCCTGATCCCAGGGATTCTGAGTTCCCTAGCAGTCTGTCCTGAGATTCCAAAGCAAGAGCCCTGAAGACAGTGTTCCCAACCTCAAAATTCATGGAAGGCTAACTCTAGGAGGCAGAGGAAAGTACCAGAACCCAGGGTAAAACTAAACAAGACTGACTACTGCACCCAAAAGCCCAGCAGGATTTGGAGCCTGACCCTGACACAAAGCCCCAGTTCAGGAGAGATGAGGAAGTTAAAGAAAACATTGACCATTATCAAAATTATTGCAATTCTAGGGATCACCCAAAAGAAAGACTGAATAACTCTAAAACACATGTAAGCAGAAACTCAAAGGAAAAAAAATAAATTTTCCACAAGGACTACATGAAAGAAGAAATGAAGGAAGAGATAAAGACCTGGAAGGAGAATATTTAACTTAGAAGAGGGAGTAGTAAACCTTATCCAAGAAATGAACTCTCTAAAAACTAGAATAAACCAAACGGAAATCACTGACTTTAGGAGACAGAAAAAACATTAAACCACAATCAAGATTGAAAAAATAAAAGAAAATGTGAGGTATTTAATTTCAAAATGAACTGGCCTGGAAAACAGGTTGAGGTTTAATTTAAGAATAACTGAACTCTCTGAAAATCATTTTTAAAAAGATTTGTGCAGGATATTTTTATCACAAATAAAAACTGCCCAGATCTATTAAAACCAGAGGACAAAACAAAGATAGAAAGAATCTACTGATTATCTCCTGAAAGGGATGCCAGAAATGTTGTAGCCCAAAATCAATAGCTCCCAAATCAAAGAAAAATTATTACAAATATCCAGAAAGAAGCAGTTCAAGTACCAAGGAACTCTAGTAAGGATGATGACAAGACCTGCAGCTACTACTAGAAATTAAAGGAGATTTAGGATATAATATTCCAAAAGGCAGACAAGACAGTCTTACCACCAAGAAATGACTCACACTGCAAAGCTAAGTGTAGTCTTATAGGATTAAAAAATACACTTTTAAATGGGATAGAGGACTTTCAACCTTTCTTAATGAAGACCAGAGTTGAGTAAGAACTTTGAAATGCAAAGCCAAGAAAAACCTAAAAACATAAATTTATTTGAGCAATTGGAAGGAGCTATATGATGATGTAATGACAGCATTCTAATGGGGGAGAAGAAACAGTATCCCTTCAGAACCTTAACATCTTCAAAGACTGTTGGGGGAGCTAAATAAGAAAAACAGAGGTCTTAAGAGTAGATTGGTTTTATTCAAGGGTTTGAAGAAGAAAAAGAAAAAGAGAGGGTAGGAGGGGAAGAGAAGTACACTAGAATAAAGAGGAAGGAAAGGGGTTGGAATTTGCTGTTTTCTCACATAAGAAGCAGGATAAGGAGTACACACATGGAGGAAAGGCTGGGGGAAGTGGACTTGGGATTAACCTTAACTGTTAAATGAAGTGGTCAAAGAAGGGTTAAACATAGAGATACACTCATAATTTGGTGTAGGAATACATCAAAATCAGAAGAGAAACAAATGGGCATAGAAGAAAGGGGGATTAAAAGGGAAGATAAAATGAGGAGACAAATAGTCACTGAAACAAAATTTCTGATCCTGAAACAGGGATTTGTAATGACCCAGAAACTAAGAGGGGGGTCTTATATTGCTCCTTAGACAATCGGGAAGTAGTTAAACAAATTGTGGTATATTAATGGAATGGAATATTATTGCACCATAAGTAATGATAAAAAAAAAGGACTGATTTCAGAGAATCTTGGGTTGTATGAATTAACACAGAGTCAAGGAAGCAAAACCAGGAAAACCATTCATACAGGAACAGCCACAATGTAAAGAAAAACAACTTTGAATGACTTAAGAACTCTTAAACAATGCAGTGACAATGAAGGCCCACTCAACTCCAGAATGGGCACAAGGTGCTGAGACACAGACTTTTGGATTTGCTCAAATATGTAGTGTTGCATGGACAGCTGTACTTATTTGTTTAAAAGCATCTTTTTCTTTTATTCTGTTTTTAATTGGAAGGGAGGAGATCAAGAGAAGGTACATGTTAGAAATAGTAATACAAAAGAAATTATTTCATCTAAAATGCATTTTTTGTGTTCTGTGTGTATGAAAATGCTTTCTTGTTGGTATTTAAGTTTAGAAACGATTTTTTAAAAAATAAAATTAACTGTTGTATAAAAGGAGAGAAGGTTAGCACTCCCCTTGATAAGGATAGAAGAGGTCCTATTGACCTTTACAACGCATACTGTTAAGGCATTGCCACCTACTCTGAGGCATCTAACTGTGTTTTTTGATCCAAATGGGTATATTATCTAGGTATAAAGGCTGATACTATAACCAAATTAGGGGAGCAAGGATTAATGTATTTGTTAGATTTATGGAGAATGGAGAAATTTATGACCAAACAAGAGATAGAGAACATTATGAAATGCAAAATGGATAATTTTGATTACATGAAATTGAAAAGTTTTTGCACAAACAACAAAGCCAATGCAACCAAGGTTAGGAGGGAAGCAGAAAACTGGAAAAGATTGTTTATGTGTATACTCTTTGACCTAGCAATATCACTTCTAGAACTGTATCCCAAAGAGAGCATAAAAATGGGAAAAGTTCTCACATATAAAAATATTTATAGTAGCTCTTTTTGTGGTGGCCAAGAATTGGAAATCAAGAGAATGCCCATCAATTGGGGAATGGCTGAACAAACTGTGCTATATAGATGAAATGATGAACAGGAGGACTTCAGAAAAGTTTAGAAAGACTTATACAAACTGATGCTGAGTGAAATGAGCAGAACCAGGAGATCAGTAACAGTAACAGTAACAGCTATAGTGTGCGAAGACTGTTTCTGATAGACTTAGCCCTTCACAGCAATGCAAGGACCTAAAACATTGCCAAAGGATTCTTGAGGCAAAATGCCATCCACATCCAGAGAAAGAACTATGGAATCACAGAATGAAGCAGAATATTTTCCCCTGTGTTATATTTTGGTTTGGTTTGGTTTTTCTCATAGTTTCTCCCATTCATTTTAATTCTTCCATGCAACATGACTAATGTGAAAATGTTTTTAATAAGAATGTATGTATAGAACTCACATAAGATTGCAAGCCATCTTCTGAGAGAGGAGAAGGGAGGGGGAGAAAATTTAAGACTTGAGGAAGTGATTGTTGAAGACTTAAAACAAATAAATAAAAAATAGTAGACCTTAAAAAAATGAAATAAACTATAAGAGGAATTTGTCATTCTGTCAGCATAAGGAACTCCCTTCACCTACAATCTTGTGACTTAGTAAACAAGTCCCAGAGCACGTAAGGCATGAAGCATAAAGGCACAAAGAGGCTGTGACTTGCCCAGGTTCACACAGCTAATAAGTGTCAGAGATGGGATTTGAATCCTGCTTTTCCAGACTCCAAGCCCAGCACATGGATACTGATCAAACTGTATTCCTCTAAAGTACGTTATCTAATTTCAGCCTTTTCCATATGAATTTTTGAATTGCGTAGGTTTTACTTTTTAATTACTTTGTTTTTTTTAAATTTAGACCATTTTGAAGGTGACAATTAAATGGCATTGTCCATTTTTTAAAGTGTTGGGTATGGTACATGGTGTTTGCTTATGTGCCAATCACACACACACATACACACACACACACACACACAAGCACACCAGTTTCCTCACCCTCTTGAAAGCCAGCCCAGTTATTGTTCCACTACAGCTAAACCATCTTAGTTAAGTGTTTTGATCAGAGGAGCCCTAAGAGGTCTAGTTTAGTTCCATTTTTGGATTAATCCTATAAGAAATAGTTGGGCCATTAACCTATGAAATCAGGTTCATTCCACTTCTATACCAGGGATAAAAAATTGTGGGTGTTTAACAGAGTGAGTTCAGTGTTTCTAAGCACATATTTCTTTTTCTTTTTCTTTTTTTTCTGTTACTGTACTGGGTACACTGTTGTGATTCTGACAGCTTTTCTTCAAATCCTCAGGGCTAGAATGAAGGTTACGCAATTAACCTCAAACCCTGGATTTAAATCTGTTTCCTGATCTTTCTTGGGACTTAGATGACTAGATCATGAAATCAAAGAAGTTTAGAGTTGAGTAGAACCAAAGAGAGCATGTTATCATAAGTGAGGTATGTTAGAATTAGATTAGGGAAGAGTTAATCAGGGTATTGTAGTTTGGAAGCAGATATTTTTCTAATACAGACACTGTTTATGCCCAGCTAAATGAATTTTAAAAAATTATTAGGTACTTACCATATTCCAGATGTTTTGATAAATGCTGGAGAAATACCAACAAGCAAGAGAGTCCCAGTCTTCAAGAAACTTACATTATAATAGGAGAAAGACAACACGTAAAGGGGAATGTTTTGGGTGGAGGAAGAATTCAAAATAGTGATTAGAATAACCTGTTGCTAGGAATGGTAATGTTAATTTGATAATTGCTTTCAAAGCTAGAGTTGAAAACAGGAAGGAAAGGTTCTGAATGACATGGTCTAAAGGTGGTCAAGAAGTAATTTTAAGGGCTAGGACTAGGTGAAATGATGACCAATCAGAACCCAGAGTGACAGAGGTGGGCTCTTTATTGCAGGCATTTTTATAGCTATCATTTCAGTACGACAGTGTTAGTAATCATCTTTTCCCAGTGAAGACAGAGATTGAATGAGTTGTCCACAGTCATAAAATGAGTTGATTTTTAGCCCATTTTTGGTTTGCTTTTTTACCTTTCCAATTTAATTATCAATTCATAAAACTCTGAACTTGAAACAGGAAGAATAGTGGTTAATAGTCACAATTTTAGAATTGGGGAAACTGCAATTTGCAAAGATGTCTTAAATATTTATCTTAATAACCAGAGGAGAAACCAGTGAGTAGGCATATGCCTTTAAACCAGGGAAGCTAGGGGTTGGTGGATCTCTTGAGCTTGGTAGTTCTGAGCTGCAGTGGGCTAACCCAATCAGATACTGCACTAAATCTACCATCTGTATGATAAGATCCATGTGTTGGAAATAGGGCAAATCAAAGCTCTGTGCTGATCAGTAGTGAGATCAGATTTATTGGCAGCCCTGCACTTCCAGCCTGGACAGTATAGGGAACATCGATCTTTTAAAAAAAAGAAAAAGAATGTCCTGAGGAAGAAAACGTGCGGCTCTTTGCTCACTTTCTTGTAGTTCTTTAATGACCTATCTCTTTTCTTTCAGTCCACCTGGAAGGCTCTTGTGGTAACAGGACGTTTGATTGCAGAGATGTAGTATTTGTTGTCGGAGAAGGGGAAGACCATGACATTCCCATAGGAATTGACAAGGCCCTAGAAAAAATGCAAAGAGAAGAACACTGTGTTTTGTATCTTGGACCACGGTAAGAAACACACCTGACCAGCATGTACAATAAGATCATCTGAGCTCATTTAATTAGATTAACATTGTGATATGTACTGGAAAAGGGTATTGAACTTGGAGTCAAGAGAGATTTGTGTTTGAATCCTACCTCTGATATTTCCAGGCTGTGTGAATGGACAAATCATTTAAGCTTTCTATGCTTTCAATTTCCTCATCAGGATATTAATACCTGGGGTTCATATCTATAAAGGCTATTGTGAGGATCAAATGAGATAGGATATATAAAACACTTTGGAAGCCTCATAATACTTTATAAATGTAAACTATTAATAATAATAATTTTCTGGTTGTCTGCTTGTTTTCATAGGCAGAACTAACAGAATAGGGCATCTTTTTCCTTTCTTCCACACAGCCATTAGTAGAAGGACCTGGATTAGGCTGCTGTTGACTCTGTGCATCTAGCATTCATCATTTTCTTCCTCCTTTCTCTAAATATAGTACAGTGGTGGTGGGATAAGGGGCCCATAGTTGATTTACTACCCACTTGAACATGTGCCACCCCCATTCTAATACTGGGCCTCTGTAAGAAAGTATGTACTTCCTGGATCTAAAGGCAGCAACCAGGAGATGACTCATTTTTGCCTACATTTTTCCCATCACGAGTTGATCCATTAGCACTTCTAAGCTTAAAACTATTGGAGACCTACAGAGTCTCTTAGGAAAACATTTTTTGTATCTTATTACCCTTTGTCATTTTAGTAACAGTGATCATAGATGCCACTAGCCTAGCTTGAGAAATTTTTCCCAGTTTATATGATAATCTCCTCCAAGTAAGGAGACTATTAACCTTACAGTGACATTACTATAGAACTACATAATGAGATATATTGTGAAGAGAATCTGGAGTTGAGTGCCAGTAACAGGATTAGGCAGTTTTATGTAACTATAGGAAATATGCTTTGTAGGAAGGTTTGTTTTCATCATTGTTGGGAAGTGTCTGTTGTGTTAAAATATGTCAGTTCAAAGAAATGAAGATAGAAATCTCCTCCAAAACTTGCAGCTTTAATTATTTGTATTATCTGTGATTCCCATTAAAAAAAAAAAACTTGAAGAAATACAAGGACATATTTCCCTTTCTGAAATGTGAGCCATGTTTTCATTGATCTAATTGGAAGTGACACTTTGAAAGCTACACTTTCTTGTAAATGACTTAAAAAATATCTCTGCCAAAATATCAGTCCAGCTCTACCAATGCTTCTCTTTTGCTCTTGCATCCCATTTGATAAAACTCATAAAAGTCTTATCCCCCAAGAAGGGCTATTCTTTGTTAAAGAAAAGGTAAATGCACTGTAATTAAAAGAATATAATAGCATTTTAAGTCATATTGCATAAGCTCTCTCACATAGTAAAGGTAATGCATTCCTTCTGAATGTGAAGATTAAGTAACAGTAACTCATCCAGTTTCTAAAAACTGCAAAGGGAATAGTTGGTGCCATGTTTCCTAGTCAACATATGATTTGTCTCTGATGTATGTAGCTTGCAAATGAATAACTCTTTACTAGGGTGATGCTTTAGATGGCTGAATAAGGTACCCCAAAATACACTGATTCCTTCAAAGTCCTAGTTTCTGTTCTCCATTTCAGATATGGTTTTGGAGAGGCTGGGAAACCTGAATTTGGCATTGAGCCTAATGCTGAACTTGTATATGAAGTTGTTCTTAAGAGCTTTGAAAAGGTGAGAAGACAAAGACTTCCAAAGTGATAGAATTCCTTTCCTCTACTTCTCCTAAGCAGTAGTTTACGTCAGTAGGTGGATATCTGCGTTTGTATGCATTATGTTTGCTACTTTGAAGTTTGTAGTTTGGCTTTTGCACATCAATAAACAGTGCAACCTAGCTAATATATCAACTGAAGCTCTCACTGCTCTCATTTTGTTGGTGTGTGTCAGCCTATTTCACTGTTTCTGGGTGAAATCCAAAACTTGTTCCTTTATTTGTTCCTAGACTTGCTCTTTTTGTACTTTTTTCTGGGTTGAGGACAAAAAGGTTCATACTCTGCCAAGCACTTTCATAGAGAGGGCACTTTTTCAGTTCTGAACAGATTGTACCCTTCGCAGGAATCTTGAGATGAGGCCTGCAGCAGATAAAGAGCTTCATGCTGTCAGCTAACATACAAGGCAGTACAGTTTACCATGTTCTATGTCAACAGAGACTGATAAGCCTTCTCACTACGGAGACTTTTCATTTCATCTGCTCAAATGACGAAGAAAATAGAGGATTTTTTTATCACTTCCCATGAACCCCAAAAGTTTTATACTTACTTAGACCTAGTTTTCTGGCTACCTTGGGATTCCCAAAAAACAGTATATTAGACAGATATACTATAGAGGACATCAGAAGTGGTTTTGTCTCACTCTCTAATGATCAGTGAAACCAGATCTTTTCTTGACTCTCTCAAGGAAAATAATCTGGTAGTCTTTTTCTCATTCTCCAGCCTTCCAGGCCTCTCTGCAGCATTTTATACTATTTACCACATTTCACTATCCACATCCTACACTGGTAAACCAGTGACCATTCTAAAGCCACACTCTCATACTTTCAGCCTCCTTAATCAATTACTTTACTCAAAGATCCCAAAGAATAGATCTGAAAGGGGAGGTAGCAGATAACAATCTTGAAATTCCTGAAAATGAGGGAAACTCTATAATAGTCTTTCTTGGGGTCTTTCTTAAACAAAAAGGGAAAGTGGGAAGCCATCTTTGAAATTGACACATAATTGCAATATTGGAGAATCTCTAGAGTATCACTGATATCTCAGTCCCACTTCTGGCCTATTGTAAAGAGAACATCCTTTAATAAATCTCCCTTGGACACAAGTCTTTTGCATTTTTCCCTCTCTAGCGTAGACACTTGGATTCATTTGAAGAGGCATTTATTGTCAACGAAGGAATTAAAATGGATGGAAGAAATTAATCAAGAATACTCATTTTTAAACTCTTTGAGCTCAAGGAACTCTAATTTCAATTGCTGTCGTGAGAGAGTTCCTAATTTATCCTGTCGCCATCTATATTACACCCTTTAAGTCTGGGTATGCTGTATACTCCGAATCTCTTTTTATAACTTTTCTTGTCTCTTTACAGTCAGTTTCTGGCCTTATCAATGCACATGACAGTTGGTGGCACAATGGATAGAGTGTTGCATATTGAGTCAGGAAGTCCTGAGTTCAAATTTGACCTCAGATACTTTCAAGCTGTGTGATCCTGGACAAGCCACTTTAACCTCTGTCTGCCTCAATTATAAAATGGACATAATATCACCCAACTCCCAGGGTTGTTAAGAGGTTAAAATAAGATAATATTTATAAAACTCTTAAGCTGGCACGTAGCAGATATTTAATAAATACCTATTTCCTTTCCGTAGGTTTACTTATCATCATTATGTTGATAACTCCCAGATCTATAATAAGGTACCCCAAAAGTCTTAGTGCAATTAAAAGCTTTAGGAACTTCAGAAGTTTAAATGTTGCAAACTTGTAAAAAAAAATCTGAAAAGTTAATTTTTAAATTTTCACATATTTACAAAATATTAACATGTTTCTTATTACACTCCAGCTGTTTTTTGTTATTGCTATACGTTGCAGTAGTCAGTTCTCAAATTTTCATCAGCTACTGCTCAGTGACTAAAAGGATTACATTGTAATCGTAGTCTTAAGATGATTCAAAGAATATGGTGTTTTAATGCATTCATGATAGTTTTGATGTGATCTTATTAAAAAAAAACTCATGGAGATTGATCATGTGCCTGAAGTGGCCAAGCAAGAAGACTTCCTTTTCCAGTCCACTGATCTGTGTTATCTAGAAACTGTTGTACACATAATGACAGTGTCCCATCTTGTTAAAATTAAAATTTTAAAATTATTATTCAAAATTCACAAGTGTTAAAATAACTAGGCTTTCGAATGATATTTTTGTAAGTTTGTAGCATTTTCTTCTGAAATTATTAAAGCTCACAGCTGCACTAAGACTTTTGGGACCAGTCCCCCTCCTGCGTCACATATCGGATGTCTCAAACTAGACATCACATAAACCTCTCAAATTCAAGCTCTTCCAAACAGAACTCATTATACTTTCCCCAAAAACCTCCTACTCCTCCAGATTTCCCTAATTCTGTTGAGAGTACCACCATCCTTGCAGTCTCCCTTGACTCTTCATTCTTCCTTGTCCTTTACATCCAGTCAGTCGCCAAATCTAGTTAAACAACATTTCTTGCATCAATCTCATTCTTACTACTCAACATAGACACCAGTTTAGTTTAGATGCTCATCTCCTCTTGCCTGTACTAGCCTCCTAATTGATAATCCCTGCTTTAATTCTCTCCATTCTCTAATTTATCCTCTACACAGCTGCCAAATGACCATGTTACTCCAACTCTTCACTAAGTTCAGTTGTCTCCCTATTGTTACCAGAATCAAATATACTCCCTTTTTGGCTTTTGAGAGCCTTTACAATCTGGCGCTAAACTACCTTTCTAGGCTCATTGCGCACCCCTTCTCACACTCTGCGTTCCATCAAGACTGACTCTTTTTTTGCTCTTCAAACGCAGAAGAGTGCTGAAACTCTTTTCCCTTTACTTTTTACTGGCTGTTCCCCGGGCATAGAATGTACTCACATCTACCACGTAGAATTTCTTACTTCCTCCAAAACTCAGTGTAAAACCCACTCACTATACAAAGCCAGTCCTAATTGCCTCCAAATGCTATTGACTTCCTTCCCTAAGCTTCCTTGTATTAGTTTTATATTTATGGTATGTCTGGATAAGCTCCTTGTCTTTGTATCCCTGGCACCCAGCGTATAACTGACTTGTTGGTTCATTGGTTGATTAACCACAGAGAGTTAATTCTTCAAATAATTTTATAAACATTAGTCACATGTAGCATCTCAGCAGTGGCAATCAGATTTAAGCTACATTTTAAAAAATCTGTATTATTCTTTAAAAGTTTCTGTTGGTTAAGGGCTGGAGGAGCCTCAGGGTTATGCTATTATCTATGCTATTTAATTACTATTATAAATGTTGTCCACAGGCCAAAGAATCCTGGGAGATGGACACCAAAGAAAAACTTGAACAGGCTGCTATTGTCAAAGAGAAGGGAACAGTGTACTTCAAGGTGTGTGAATCAAAGTGTTTTCTCTCCAAAGTATCTGATACGTTTTGAGGTAACTGTATTTTTTCTCATATTTACTGGCTTTGATAATTAAATTGAAATGAAAGAACTTTCATCACTTCCATACTCCATTATCCTCAATAAGAGGTGATAAATAAGAGTGGAGAAAGAAGACCTGAAGATAATCCAAATGTTTTTTTCAGCCACGTTTTAAAATAAGCAAATGACAAGAATGTGTCTCAAACAGAAAACTTTGCTAGTAGAGATTTACTCTCCCTTCTCCTTTATGCCTTTTTACCATGCCATGCAAAGGAGAGAAGAAAACTCCCTAAGTTGAAAGAAGAGAGCAGACGGGAGGTCAATGTGATTTTCTTTTAGTACAGATCGTCTCTGTACTTCCTTTCTCTGAGAGCAGCAGAAGTTTCTGAGAGACATGGAATGTGTTATTATGTTAAAGGCATTACTTTGCTTCTGAAATCTCCTTTCTGTTTTCTAGTATATTATTTTACTAAAGAAGATAATAAATCCCAAAGCTTCCAAATATTTAGCTCAAATACTTATCCTCAAAGAAATTGTTTCTCCTTAAAAGAGGTTGAAAATACCCCTTTTTTTCCCTTATTTAGGAGTTGAGAGTCGCTTTTGAGTAGGAAGAGGGCAGGTGTAAGGGAATGAGTCTGTCCCTCTCTCTTCCCTGCCCCCTCCTTATTGTTTGATCATGACTTGGGATAGATAAGATCATCAAATATACCCCTGAAAATATAATCTGTGTATATGGTGAGAAATTATCTTCCAGCAAAAAGCAAGTAATGTTACAGTAATTAATTTCAAGAGATATTAATAAACATTACCTCGTGCCTATTATTGGCAGCTATGCCTATTATAGATCCTATGGGAAATAGGAAAAGCAAACAATGAGCTTGAAGGGAAGGAGTTTAGCAGTCATGGAATAAATATAATGCAATTTTCTGTGATAATCACGTGCTAAAAGGTATCAAAAGAACAGGCACCAAAACATCATAAAGATATTCATGGGCAGGCTCCATGGTGTGTGCAAGACTGAAAAATCAGATCTATATTCTGAGACTGACTGTGTGATTGAGGCTGCTCTGTCGGCTTCTGTGTTTTCCTTACCTATGAAATGAAGGTCTTGGATTAGGTGAAGTGGAAGATCCCCTCTAGCTCCGCCATTTGAAGACTTCTACAAGCTTTCTTGTCAAGGGAGTGTATATATGTAATATTACATCCTATTTCCTTATCAAACCACTTAATTGAGATTAAAAATGATCTGTCTCCTTTAATCTAATCCTTATGTAAAGTAGGAAGAACTTTTCCTGAATAATTCCCTAAGAATACTTGTCTCCAGAGTACCATTGTTTATTCTGTTAATCATGTTCCCTAGAGACACTTTAGTAATTATTCAGTCCTGCTAACTAGTAATTATTTCAATAAATTGGTAGTTTATTGGTAATTCACTTCAATAAATTAAGCCCTGCTTTGAGATGTACACGGATAAATTAAGATACAATCTTTGCCTTCAGAAAGTTTATAATCTAGTAGGAAAAATATAATATGTACAGAGTTAAATATATTAGAAAATAGAAGCACACAGTACCATGAAAGACTACATGCAGATTTCTAAATGTATAGATATATTCCAGTATACATGTTATCTTTATAGAGAATGAGTATAGTGTAATGGATCAAATGATGGATTTGAAGGCAGGCATATCTAGGTTTGAATGCCACCTCATTTACTAACTGTGTGACCCTGGGCAAGCTACTGTAAACTCTATAAGCCTCAGTTTTCTTACCTGTAAGTGAGGATAATTTGCTGTGAGGATCCAATGAGTTTAAATGTTTAAAGCCCATTGCAAACCTTAAAGCACTATATAAATGTCATTATTATTATTTGATTTTTAAAGTTAAGTCTCAACCCCCTGCTAGATATTTAATTTGACATATAGTTTGAGTGCCCTGTGTTGTCCTTTTGGTCTTGGTGTGCAGGTCTAGAAATGATAGTGAAATTAAAAGTATAGATGAAAGAACTAGTATTTATGTCAAAACATTTTGTAAATTTTAAAGTATTTTATAAATGAAACCAATTATTATCATCATTATTATGTAATCCCAGCATGGATCTTAAAGGAACTAAAAGTTTGGTTTATGCCTGGATGAACAAATTTCATAAAAGGAAATACAAATTATTAGTAACCAACTGAAAAATTATTCAGATTCTTATATGAAAAATGCAAATGAAAATAATTATGAGATATCACCCTGTACCCATTAAATTAGCAAAGAGATTAAAGCTATGGTAGGTCTGTGGAAAGTAGGAACACTATATTACTACTTGTAGAACTGTTACTTATGCAATCTTTTTGCACAATATTATATGATACAAAGTACAAAACTATGGATACACTTTGATCTTATGATTATATTTATATTACTAGAAGCATAACCTGAAGATACTATTGCTGGGGAGGTGTAAAGGAAAGAAAAAACTGGAAACATCATGACTTTGTCCAGTGATTAGGGAATGACAGAGCAAACTCATACTATTGTCCCATAAGAAATAGAGAATACAAAAAATAAGGGAAGACACATAAAATTTTACAGAGTGACAAATTCAGGAGAAGGACAATATATACACTGGATATAATTATGTAAGAATAACGATAATAGAATCTGGAAAAAATATACAGAGGAAAGAGTTTAAAAGGGACTGTGAAAACAAACAAGACTTTTTTTATTCTTTTGTTAAATTTAATGTACACTCTCAGTTTTTAACAAGCTATAAATACCAAAAGTTCATGGTTTCTTGTACAATCTTTTTCATTCTTATTAACATATTCATATGTTTCTATAGATCGTTAATCAATTTATAATTTTCAAAACAACAATCTTGGGGAGAAATTGGATTGTGCTTACCATTTGAATATAAGAGTACTTGCCTTTAAAATATTTGTGTATTTATTTACCTTCACAATAAAAAATAAACTTAAGACATAGAGCCATAGAATCCCAGAGTTGGAAAAGATCTCCATGGTCATCTGGGTGGCATAGTGGAGAGAATATTGGACTTGGAGCCGGGAAGATCAGAGGTTACTTACTACCTGTGCATCCCAAAGCAAATTATTTTAATAACTTCAGTTTTTCATCTATAAAATGAGTGTCGTAACAGCACCTACCTCACAGAGTTATCGTGAGAATCAAATGACATAACATTTTAAAGTGCTTCACAAGCCATAAAGCACCAAATAAATATTAGCTAATAATGTTAATACCCCCATGAATAGGAATCTCTGTAACAATTGTAGCAAGTAATCTTGTAAGTGTTTCACTTGAAGACCAACGATTAGCCAGTCAACATACATTTATAAAGCGCCTTCCATGTTCCAGGTATTGCGCTAAAACATGAGGACCACAAAGAAAAAGCAAAGACGGTCCTGCTGTCCGGGAGTTTACTTTCTAATTCTAAAAGCATCATGTACATAAAAGATATATACAGAGTAGGTGGAAGGCAGCCATTGAGGTGAAGGCACCAGCCCCTGGGGCACCGGAAGAGGCTTCCTTAAGTCGACAGAATTTGAGCCGAATCTTAAAGGAAGCCAGGGACTCTAAAAGGCGAACGTCCATTGTTCTTTCTTCTATGTCATCCTGCCTTCGGTGCTAATTTATATAACTCTCTTCAATGTGCAGTTTTATAAATAACCAGCACTATATCTTAACCATAATAAGGGCTGGGTTTTTTTTTTTTGCTTAGTTCTTTTTTCACTTTGCATTGCTTTACATAGCTGTTTACATATTTGTGATGCATATGTATGTCATAAATTATTTTCACCATCAAGGACAGAGCCACCGCAATTGGACCCTACATCACAGTCTTGGATGTGCTTGTAGTGGAAACAGAAATGATAGTAAAGAGAAGAAAAATAGGGAAAATAGCTTGGTTGGTCTAAGTGTTTGTTCTTAACCTTATTTTTAATATTCTGATAGCTATATTGGAATATAATATGTATCCTTATAATCCCACATATAATATTTTATGAATTTTAAAACATTATCCTAAGAAGGGGCTTCATCAGTCTGTCAAAAGTGTCCATGGCATAAAAGTAATAAGAACCCCAGTATAAGAGATCTATGTTAGAAGCAGTAAAAATGTAAGAGCTGTGAATGATAAAATTCACAAGATATCTGAAGGAGGTGAGAGGGGAAAAAAATCTCATACTGAGCAAAAGACAACCAAAGGAACATAAATAACTACCAACTTCTTTGTCTTCTTTCCCATCTATATAGAAATGTTTCTAAGAGTCATCTATGCACTATTTGAGGGCATCCTCGATAAATGGGAAATAAGCTTTCACCATAGTGTTCTAGCATGGACCATATCTATACCATCTTGCAATTGCCTGAAAGATGTAGAGAATATAAGATTCCTCTATGCTTACTATTTGTTGCTTATATAAAAAGCATTCGACTTAGTAGAATGAACTATCACCTTAAAGGCTGTCTTCCAACAAGATGTCTCCAACAACATCAGAGTATTTCAAGAGCCTATGAAAAATATTGCAACAAAAGTGACCCTTTTCAACAGCTTTCTGATTATGAATATCAAAAGAGGCATAAAACGGAGAGTTATATGCTTGCCAAAGGTATTCACTACTGTAATGGAAAAGACCCAGCCAATATTCCTAGTTAAAAAGGAAGATTCTCATTCGGTAGCAAGGTCCTCCAAATGTGTGCTGCTTGAACCAACCCCCAGAACATTGCAGAGCCTCGTAGTAGAGAACCATAATGACTCAAAAGAGTTTGGCCTTACTATTTACACGGGAAAAAAAACAAGTGAAACCATGCTAAGCGATGATACAAAAGAGGCAAAAACAGTTGCTACTTTCAAGGACTTTACAATGTAATGGGGGAGACAGCATGCAAACAAATATATATATACAGCAACTTATATACAGGATAAATAGAGAATAATTAACAGAGGGAAACCACTAGAATTAAGAGATATTAAGGAAGGTAGAAGATGGAACTTCAGTTGGGACTTAAAGGAAGCCAGAGGAGTTAGTAATAAGAGCAGAGGAGGGAGAGTGTTCTAGCCATGAGGGAACAGCCAGAGAAAATGTCTGGAGTCCAAAGATGGAGTGTCTTACTCACGGAACAGTCAGGAGGTCAGTATCACTAGATCAGAGAGTACATGTCAGGGAATAAGGTTTGGGAGTAAGGGGGTAAGACTGGAAAGGTGGGAAGGGGCTAGGTTATGAAGGGCTTTGAATGCCTAACAGAATTTTATATTTGATCATGGAGGTGATAGGTAGCCATTGGAATTTGTTGTGGGGGTGGAGGGGAAGGGAATGTGACATAATAGGAACTGCACTTTAGGGAAGCCACTTAAGTAGCCAAATGGAGGATGGATTGGAGCGGGGGAGATTTGAGTCAGGAAGACCCATCCTTAGGCCTTGGCATAATCAAGGTCTGAGGTGATGAGGACCTGCCTCGGAATGGTGGCAGTGTCAGAAGAAGAGGAGACTTATATGAGAGCTGTGTCAAAAGTGAAATCAGCGGGTCTGTGGTGACAGCTTGGTAAAGGAGAGAGGGTGTGAAAGATAGTGAGAACTCCAGGAAGACACCTGTGTTACAAGCCTGAGGGACCGGAGAGTGTTACTGCCCTCAGTGGTGGTAGAGAACGTAGGAAGCAGTAGGGTTAGAAAGAAAGATAATGAGTTCTGCTCTGGACATGCTGAGTCTAAGATGTCTACTGGATATCCAATTCACAATGTCAGCTGAAGATCCCAAACTGGAGGTCAGCAGAAAGACAGGTAGATCGGAGAATCATCTACATAGAGGAGGTAATTAAATTCATGGGAGCCGATGATATCATCAAGTGACATAGTATAGAGAGAAGAAAAAAGAAAGTCTGGGACACAACCCGAGGGATATCCTTGGTTAGAGAGTATGAACTAGAAGTGAAGTCAGTAAAGGAAACATGAAGTGGTAAGCAAGATAAGAGGAAAACCAGGAGAAAATGGTCAGCAGCGTCAAATACAGCGGAAGGGTCAAGGAAAATGAGGATTGAGAAAAGGATTTAACAACTAAGAAACAGTCATTTTGGAGAGAGCAATTTTGGTGGAATGATAAGATTGGAAGCCAAATTTTAAGGGGAAGAAATTAAAGAAAGTGAGAGGAGAGAAAATGAAGGCACGTACCGCAGTGACCTTTCTGAGGCATTTAGCTACAAAGGGCAGGAGAGAGATGGGATGATAGTAGAAATGGAGGGATCAAGTTAGGGTTTTTCAGGATGGGGGAGACACAGGCAGTTTAGTAGGAAATGAGCCAGTAGAGATTGAAAAGAAGTGAAAGAGTGGAGATCACATTGGTGTTGATATGTTGGAGGAGAGAGGATAGAATGGGATCATTTGGTAAGGAATACGCCCACTTCATCATGTGAGACAGATGAAGGAGGAGAGGGTGGCAGAAGATACCTGAGTGATAGGAAATGAGGAAAAGTGGAGAAGAGGGAGTATATGACCAATGGCCTCAATTTTTTCTGTAAAATATGAAGCAAGGTTCTGTAGAGCTTCTCCATCTGTATATATATCTTTGTGGAACACTACAAATGGATTGTGAATTGGGCTCAGAATTAAATAGTAAGACCGAAGGGCTGAAGTGTCTTCAGGAAATTCAAAGTTCCTTTAACGACCCCAGACTTCTGGAAACAAAAACTGGTATTCTACCAGTGTTGTATGGCCACAAGATATGGAATAACATAGACTATAAAGAATTGAAAAATTGATGTGACACGGGGCAATTGAGAAGGCCTCAATCTATAACTAATAAGGAACTTTAAAGAACAGGAATAAAAGATGTCATCAGAGAGCTATGTGCGAGGAAGAGAAGACAGACTGCCCACATGGTTAGGACAAGAGGACACCTGGAATGTTTCACTGATAGCCTTGAGAAACTGAGAAAAGCATTCAGCATTGGCCTCTAATGTGTCAGAGGCCCGTCCCCACTCCCTCTGACAAACCTGGATGTCTTCTTTACTCCCACCATACTTAGTCTTTATACTGAGCAACGTACATGTTGTATCATCCCCCGACAGTCCCACCCCACCCCAACAGAAAGTTCTTTCAGAGCAGGCAGTGTGATGTCTATATTTGTATCTCCAGCACCTAGCACTGTCTTTGACGTGGAAAGTACAGTCAGTTCTGCTATAATTTTGACATATACCTAAAAATACTGTGCTATGCAAAATTGTGTAATAAAAAGCAGAGGGAATAGGGTTAGGGACACAATATTCAAAAACTTCATCAGTGACATAAAAAAGATGGGAATTTAACAAAAATAGTAACAGTGGCTACAGGGATAAAGAATTAAGAAATATATACGTACTACAATAACTAGTGGGTACTGTTTGACCTGTGCCATGGTCCCCATGGACAGTGGGCTTGCAAAGTCAGCTGTGGGCAAGAGGGCAATGTTGGGGGCCACAGCTCCAGGAAGGGGTTCTGGAGAACTTTACCATAGCAGAAGGTGGAGCTACACCAGACGATACACTATAAATATGATGCTTGGGATGTTAAATGGATCTTTTTTTTATATATAAAAGTTAATAAATGCAAAAAATAGCAAAACACAATCTTGTAGGATAATACATGCCATTATTTGAGGTACTTGGTAAATGTACATTTTGTGTATTCCAACCCAACTCACTCCAGCTGGGTGCAGTTTTCTGCATTCTCACTGTCATAAATGAAATCAAGTATAAGCAAATGAAAAATTCTCATTATGTTTAAATTATTCCCTAATATCTCAATTGCATGGGAACAAATCCACATTTTCAAAACAAGGGCCATGGAAGAACTGAATGTACTTTATGAATACAAGGTTTCCCAAAGGCCTTAGTGAAATTTTAAGTTTTAATAGCTTAGATAGTTTAAGCTTTAATAGCTTAAAACTGCACTAAGACCTTTGGGACACACTGTATTTATTTAATTTAATTAAATGTATAGCAATAAATGATATCCTTATACCAGTAATCTGCTTTACCATTCCCCAACTGGGCAGTGGGGAGGGCACTTAAGTTATTTGCGGGATTTTTTTTTCTTTAGTCCATTATAAATAGAATTATAATTATCTTTGTACAAATAGGTCTTTTAAAATTTAGGATATTTTCCCAACAGAGAGATTGTTGAATCAAAAGTTTCATAACATGCTTCCTTATTTTAGCTTTTGTAAACTACTGAAAACCTGTTTGTACTCTTTAGTCTTCATTTGATATTTTTCAGATAGTATTTCATTAAGCACCACATGTCCATGGCATTGTACAAGAGAAGCAAACAATTGAGGCTCCTGCTGTGTGACTATACTGTTCCAAACAGACTATTGCTATTCCTAAGTTTAGAAACATAAGATTATCTGTGGTTACTTAAAGGCATTTATTTCCTTTCCTTTTCCAAAGAACCAAGTGTTTGAAGGCTTTGATGTGTTCTCATGGGACTTGCTCTGTGTGCATTGTATTCTGGTGCCCCCTAGTGTTTATCTTCTGAAGGAATCAAATGGTTTTTTTCTTGACAATTTCATCAGCCCAGCAGTTCTCAAATTTTTTGGTCTCAGGACTCCTTTGCACTCAAAAAAATTATTGAGGACCCCAAAGAGCTTTTGTTTATGTGGTATATATCAATATTTACCATAGAAATTAAAGCTGGTTAATTTAAAAAATATTTATTCATTCTAAAATAACAATAATAAACTCATCATGTTAACATAAGTAATTTTTTATAAAATAGTCATTTTCCAAACGAAAAAAATAAGTGAGGAGTGGCATTGTTTTACACATTTTTTTCAGATCTCTTTTATGTCTAACATGACAGAAGACAACTAGATTCTCATATCTTCTTTTACATTCAATCTGTTGAGATATGTTGTTTTGGTTAAAGTATATGAAGAAAATCCAGTGTCACAAAGATATGTCATTGGAAAAGGGAGGAGCACTTTAATTCAACAAATATCTTCTCTTTTGAGAGGAAAGGGACTAATGTGTTGTTTACTACTCCCTGGGCAGCCTTACCAATCCAATCTAAAACAACATTATTGAGACTGAGAGGTGAGTCATCTATAGACCTAATTTGAAACAAGAAATAGAAGTCATTGAAAACCGTATGCAAGAAATGAGAATCAAATACATCAAGAGGACTTTTGTCCTCTGGAAGAAAATGGTTAAATTACTATATAAATGTAAGAGTATTTCTATTTTTTAGGGCTATTATTTCTAAAGAACGTTGGGTTTTCCATTTTCCTCCACCTATTGAAATACTGGCTTCCATGACTGGGTCTGCTTCTCTAAGTATTTTTACCCTGTGAGGAAAGATTGGATGATTTGAAATCATTGAAAAAATGGAGTAGTATTAAAGTAATAATTTTAAAGTAGTACTGAGAACTAGATAAAATGCTTAGGATTTCATGGAATTCATTCTAAAACTAGGAAAGTCTAAGATTATGACCCTGATGATACTTGATAATATCCTAGAATCTTGTCTATACAAAATAGACATGAAGACTCCCCCAAATGTATTCCTATTATTTTCTCTAGTATCAGTAAGAGTTTTAGATATTGCTCATTTTCTCCACACCTACCCATTTTTCAAATTGGGAAAGAAACAGCAACCCATTTGTTTGACTCTTAAATTATATTCCTTCAACTTGGGTAATAAATCATATTTATTATATAGTGCTCTAAGGCTTATAATACTCTTTTCTCACAGCACTGTATAGAATGTAAGGCAGATATTAGTATCCCTATCTTACACATGAGGAAACTTAAGACTCAAGAAAGTTAAATGAGTTAGCTAAATAAATGTTGGAGTCAACAATTGCTTTTAAAAGACTGGCTGGAGAACTCTTTATTCTACCTCCCCTTGATACTGATAAATAGATTGACTGTATAGGATATGTGATAAACCTTTAGGTAATTCATGGTGCACAGAACAAGGACCACGTCTTTTCTTAACTTTGAATTTCATCAAGTACCTGTCATAACAGGTACTTAAATAATGGTGGAATAAATAAATGGGTGCTGGGATTCTGACGTTTATCCTTCAAGTCAAGCTATTGACCCTCCATCATTTCCTTTGGGATTTCAAAAGAAAAGAGGAGCATCATAATCAATATTCTAGCAGTTGTGCCTTTACAGAAAGGAATCATTTTACCAATAGGTCTGCCATATTCCCTACCCCAGCAAAGGAGCTTGTTAACCTCACACTGATGATCTGGAAAAAAGATCTTGGCAGTTGTCTGAAGAACTGCAGTAGGGACTGTAGCATTCAGCCTGGGAAGATGCCTCTCTCTTGAAACCTCCTTTAAAGAGATCTTCTGTAATACCATAATGCCATTCCTCTCCGCTGATGTGGGCCATACCCATTCCTTCAGCCCTGAAATTGTATGAAAATAGGGAAAATTCACTTATTAAGAGAAAATGGTTTGAAAGGGTTAGTCAAAAACAAACAAACCAACCAACCCAAACTTCTGGTTGACAATCTCAAATGATCAAGGAAGAAAGGAGGGAATGACCTAAAGAAACTACTGGATCTTTCTCATGAGTACAGACTTGAAAAATATCTCTGCTGAAGGTAGAAGGACAGGTGTGTAACCAAGGACAAATAACCAAGAATGGAAGAGGCCTAAGAGAATAGTAGCAGGAAAGCTACAGCCCAAGTGAATGTAGGCTTGTAAAAGGATCCTGAGTCAACTAAGAGGTCCTTTTTTTAAAGGTTCTTCTGGAAAGAACAAATACACTCCTTGGAGACAGTTAGCAAAGCATAACATGTTAAAATGAGGGAATCTTTCACCATTGTCTTTGTATCCTCAGCACCTAACAGGGTGCCTGGCCCATGGTAGATACTTCACAAATGCTTGTTGTTTGAGGGGATGACAAAGAGAACAGAACTACCCAACTGAAACTTTTTTCCACTCTTTGTGTCAGCATCAAGGACAATGGTCTTCAAAGTGAAAAGACTACATACAGATAGGTGAATCCATAGTTAATAAAACAAGTAACATACTCAATAACATTTGCATAAAATACATTTTTCGTCCACATCTTTCCCAAAGTAAGCCAAAAGCATTTATTGTTCATCTGGAGGGAGCGATGAAGGGAGAAGAGGGAGTTTTCTAGTGGTACACCATAAGCTGTGTTCTTGGTTCTATCAGATCTATCCTATTCTGGTCAGCATTTTAATAAATAACTTGGATAAAGACAAAAGCAGGTGTGAGAGACCGCAAAAAGTTCAGTTTCCAGAGTTACTAGTTGATGAAGTCACTGAGAGTAAGTCAGATCATAAGAAAGCCAGCAGACTGCAGGTGGACTCAACCAATCAGGAGACAGACAGAGGCCTTCAGAAAATTACAAAGTTCTTGATAAAAGGGACCAAATCTAAAACTAACTTAAACTACTCAGGCAAAATGACCTAGAATAACCTGGAGAACGCTTTTCTTCACTGTACTTGCTTAATGAATCTCATGCATACACACCCTGTACAAAATGATCCCTCCATTTTCCAATTATGGGTCCTATGTTAAAGCATGTTTGGGAGGGGAGAATCACACCAAGGATGGTTACATAATGGGCATGTAGAGAAGATGGAGAGCTCATGGAGAATAGACTGATCCATTTCCTGGTGGGAGAATTTGTCTTAAACTAACGGTATATAGCTCATCTTGCTCCTGTATCCAGTGCTCTTCCTTCCTAAGAGGGTGTGGAGTCCACTTTCAGCCAAAGGCATTCAATTCCTCTGAACTCTGCTGTAATAAATTTTCCTTGATATCTTTTTCTGTGTCAAGTGTGTTTCTAACAGAGGCACGCTTATCAACTATGCTGAAAAGTAGAGCTACTTTGTTATATGACAGAGACAGGATCCTGTGTTTCAACATTTGCAGTTAGGTGATAGGATGAGTAGAATATTGGACATGGACTCAAGAAGACCAGAGTTAGGCTCCTGCCTCCAACACTTCCTAGATGTTACCCCTGGTCAATCAAGTCATTTAACCTCCATCTGCCAAGGTTACCTCATCCGTAAAGTGAGGATAATAGCACCTGCTTGTCAGGTTGCTGTGAGGATCACGTTGCATATTATGTGGAAAACGCTCAGCAAATCATGAAGTCCTAGATAAATGCTGATTCATTAATGTTATAACTTTAATAGGATGAAATTTTAAATAGAGATAAATGTGAAATCTTGCCTTTGGTATTAAAGAGGCAAGTATGCATGTGTAGGGATCTGATCTGACCACAGTTTATAAAGACCTATGAACTTTAGTTGAATAAATTAGTGATTGAAAAAGCATGTTCCCTGCTCTACAAGAAGCTCACATTGTAATTGAAGGAGACAACACCACACACACAGAAACACACACACGCATACATGCACGCACACACATACTAAGAACCCTTAAATTAGATGGTCTCTAAAGACCCTTTCAAGTCTAGATACTATCTGTGATCTTTTTTAATTTATAGTCAGACCCCTAGATTAGCTTAAGGTACCTGACTTTGGATTAAAAATCTTTATGGTTGCTATGCATTAAGTTTAGCATTTAATTGTTTCATATACATCTGCCTTGTTTCCCCAACTAGATTATAAATCTTCACTGTCAGGGGCAGTGTCTTAAATGTCTTTTGTATCTTCCCCTTCCCTCCCCCATCCAAATGCTTACCACAAATACTTAATGATTCTCTTTTCCTAGGGAGGCAAATACTTGCAGGCAGTGATTCAATATGGAAAGATTGTATCCTGGTTAGAGATGGAATATGGTTTATCAGAAAAGGAATCTAAAGCATCTGAATCCTTCCTGTTAGCAGCTTTCCTTAACCTGGCCATGTGCTACCTAAAGCTTCGGGAGTACACCAAAGCTGTTGAATGCTGTGATAAGGTAAAAACAGAGTCAACACACAGGTTGAACCCATGATGTTCCAAGTCTCCTTAACCTGTCCCCAATCTCCCTCTGCTTCTCTTGTCCGTTTTCAAAATTGTCCATGAATGTGAACAATAACATTTGTATAAAATACATTTTTTCATCCACATCTTTCCCAAATTAAGCCAAAGCATCTCTCATTTCATGCCAAGTTAAACATAAATCTCTTTGGGTCCTGTCAAATGACCTGAGCCCTCAGACGTGATATAACAGTTTGGTACCTTTCTAACGAACTTGTCATTATAGCTGTCAGTGTCTTATCTCCCTGTTATACTAAGTTCTGTAAGGGCAAAGATAATGTCTTAGCTCAGTATTTTGTCTCAGCTGCTAGCCCAGTGTTCAGCACAATCAGTGAAGACTTTATGGATGTTTATCCAATTTAAAAGAAAGAAATCAGCTTTAAGCCACCAAGCAGGTTAGTCCTACCTACTTTAGTATGGTGTGCATAAAGTTCATTTTCAAATCAGTTCAATTCATGAAACATTGAAGTTCCTGCATCATGTACCAGGATAGAGCTAGGTGCCAGAGAGAAATGCCCAGAGAAGAAGGAAATAGAAACTGCCACTAAGTTTACCTCCTGTATACATGAGTCTTACACTATGTATATAGACATATATGAATAAGAAAATACAAAATAAATCTAGGATGGAGAGAGCATGTCATGCCATAATCCCACTTCTTTACTGAAATAAATGCACTCACAGGCGAATGCAGAAGAATTTTAAGGCCACAAAAATTTTGAGCAGCCAAGTCATTTGTTGCAAGTTACTTGATTTGAGCTGTTTTTGGTTTCTGAACTGAGCCATTGTACTGGTGGCTTGTTACCTTTGGCTTAATATAGTCATCAAGTGCCTGCTGTGATTGACATTAACTGTCCCAGAATGTCCTGTACCGTTGTCTCATGTATGGTAAGACCTGCTAGCTGAAGATATCTTTTTGAAAATGATAAAAAGATAAGAGCCAAGTAGAAACAGGCTCCTCATACACTCTACAAAGTCTGACTTTGGGTTTTGAGTTTCAAGTATTAATCTCTTGCCCATTAAACTGGTCTAAAGATTTGACTGAGAAGAGGATACTATTATTAGTTCTCTTTTGATGTGTATGTAAAAATTAAATAACTAGTATTACCTTACATGTCCTCATAAATCAGCAAATGTTCCCATTCCCCTTTCCAACTCCCTAGTCAAATCATTGGGAGCAGGGAGCAGAGCAGATTGTACAACTGAATGATGAATTTCTTTTTTCCAGCAGGATTCTTCCCTAAATGTACCCCCCAAAAATGATCATACTAAATTGGAAGCTCTCTGTTTGCAGGCACTCGGACTGGATAGTACCAATGAGAAGGGCCTGTACAGGCGAGGTGAAGCCCAGCTGCTTATGAACGAGTTTGAGTCAGCCAAAGGTGACTTTGAGAGAGTACTAGAAGTAAACCCCCAGAACAAGGCCGCAAAGCTGCAGATCTCCATGTGCCAGAAGAAAGCCAAGGAGCACAATGAGCGCGATCGCAGGATATATGCCAACATGTTCGAGAAGTTTGCAGAGAGAGATGCAAAGGTGTGCATTGGAGGAGTTGTCAGGCAGACTCAAGAGTCAGCCTTTCCATCTGGGTTTTTAGCCAGGCAGCTTTAAATAGAGTGAAAGAACAGAGGAGCAGCCCTCAAGCCCAAAACAGGAGGAATACAAACTGTGATCATGGCAAAGATCCAGTTACTTCAAACCTTCCTCATTACTAGTTTTGATAGATACGATGCATTTTGCTATTCCATATCCACCATAGGAGAAGGAAGTCAGGTGACAAACTCCCTTGAACGTTTTTCACCTAGCAAACTCCTTGTCCGGACTGCTGATTTTCCACAGGAAGGAAGGTTGTGGAGGCTGTTACACCACCTGGCCCCTCCTTTTCCATGAAGTTCAAAATCCATTCTAGGAGCTTGTTTTTCATCCCTTGCAGCATAGTTATACCTTGTCCTGGATTTCCCTGGATATCTAAGGAGCTTCCTTTGTGTACTGTACGTAACTAAAACAATGCTCACATCGATATATAATGTATTTATATACATTAGACAGCTAAGTGACACAGTGGGTAGAGCACTGGACCTGAAGTCAAGAGGACTTGAGTACAGAGCTGATCTCAAAACACTCACTAGCTGTGTGGCCTTGGGCAAGTCACTTGACCTGTGTCTGATGAAGTTTCCTGAACTGTGAGCTAGGGATAATGGTACCCACCTGACAGGATTGTTGTGAGGCTCCCATGAGATAATGTTTGAAAGCACTTAGCACAGTGCTTGGCACTTAGTAGGTGCTATATAAATACTAGCTATTATTATGTAGCATTGTGCAGTTTATAAACCTTATGCAGTATGTAGTATATTTCCTGTTATTCCATTTTTATAGATGAGGAAACTAAGTCCAAGAGATTTGTCCATTTGTAAAAGGCAGAACCAAGGTTACACCCCATGTATTCTAGCACTGTGTCCAGTGTTCTGTATTGAACTTCCTCCACTAACTGCCCTATTCAGCTCTGGTCACATTTTAATCATGAAAACTGAAAGCATCCCTCTGACTTTAAGGGCTTCCGATTTAGACACAAGTTGAACTAAATGAGCCACAACAGACTTTGTGGTGCTGAAATTTGGCAGATCATTTCATAATGGCAAAGGCCAAATGATCTCAAGGGGACAACAAAAAGCAAGTGTCTTGTATGCTGACATCAGAGTGATAGAACAGCTTGGAGGAAGCAGGGATCAAAACATTTCTTCTCTTCTGTTATCGCTGATTCCCTTGTGTATTTTTTCCCTTGCACAGGAAGAGGCTGGTAAGACAGTAGGTGATAAGATGCCAGAAGGGGTCCCCTCTAAGAAGATCCAACCTGTAGAAGAGCCAGTAATGGAAGACAAGGACTTGGAAGGCCATGTATGACAGAGTACAAAAGAGGGAGAGGGAATCATAATGAATTCAGCCCCCTCCTCAATGACTTCTACAGAACTCAGGACTAAACAATGTTTCTTGTCAAGTTTGTTATAGTCTATGTGATTCTGGACACAAGCAGGCAAACTCGTAGCTTCCCAGAAAATAGCCCCCTGCTGCTGTCCATCACCTTCACTGAAAGGGTCATGTGAGACCACTGCAGGTGGTACAAAAAAATAGATGCAGCTCTTGGGGTGAGGAAGTTGGACCAGCAGCTTGAGTCCAGCTCATTTCAGTTCATGTCCCAACTTTTTATATCCAAGTTAGAATACTTTAAGACCCTAGCAGTTTGGAGCTATTTGTTTGGATCATACATTGGGTGATCAGACTTTAGTTATACTGTAGAGGGGCTTAGAATAATTTAGAGAATTTCTCCTTTTATTGGGCTATGATCTGCACCTTTAGAGGGAGCTACCAAACCAATGAGACTACACCTTGCAAATCTCTAACTAATGTCATTAACAGTGTGAATACCATTAAATGAATAATTTAGAACAATTCAACATTTATTAAGCATCTACTATGTGCACAGAGCATTGAGGTGGGTGTGGAGGGAAAAGTAAAAATAAAACTGTCCCCTACCTTCATGAAGGCAAATTTAGTAAGATGGGGAGAAAGGTGTGAGAATGGTGAAGTATATATGCGCCAGTAGCCATAGTGCAGAACAGAGAGGCATATGCATAGGTACAAAGAGCAGTAATATAAGAATTCCTAGAATGAGAAATTCATCCCAACTGGGGTCATTAGGGAAGTTTCACAGTACAGACTTCATTCAAAGTTCGACCTTATTCATGTCACTTTTTAAAATCTTAAGACAACATCATCAGTTATCTTTTAAAATACTTTTTTATTTTTGTCATTCTTTTAAAAATACCAGACCAAGCCACCTCTCCGCTATTGATTTCTAAACCTGAAAATCAAACTTCTTTTCCTGTAGAATCTATCCTCCATTTGAGCAGATGTGGTAAATCCTTGCCTGAGGCATTCTGCTCTGATTATAGCCAAAGTCATACTGATCATTTCCCACTTGCTTCTTGGAATCTTCTCCAAATATTTCTTTAGGAAACCCCAAACTCACTTGAGAAAAATGAAAAGCAAGTATTCACTTTGCTCATTGGTATAGTTGGTTTGCTATGGTGAGCTCAACAGATTAGAGCATGGTGCTGAGAAGGCCAGAGCGAGGGATTTGTTTCCCTACAATCTAGTTAGCTCCTCACAAAGAGAAATTTTTTCTGGAGCAGGACCAACTCCAGCCAAGAGTTTCCTAAGCTGTGCTTCTAGTTACAAAGAGGACTGTGTAAGTTTGCAAAGGGTTTAAAACAAACCAGCCTTACTGAAGACCATCCCTACTGCTGGAAAACAAATTCACATACCTGGCAGAATCAATAATGTTGTCTTTTCATGCCAAGGACAGCATATTTTATTTATAAATAAAGTAGAAGTCATTGAAGCATCTTTCTATAGATGGAGTACAGAGTGGTGAGTCTACTTTACATAAACAGGAAATTATTTTTTAGATTTGAGTATCCCTTTTTTCAATTAAATTCAATAGAATAAATATTGTTCTTTTGGGATGGAGCAGAATTGTAACAAGTTTGTAACAAACTTCACAAGAGAAAGTATTTTCTCAAACTTTGTCCTTATGTCCCACCCAAAAAAGTTGGTTAAGGGGAAGGAAGAAGGGAAGATAATGGAATAATATCAATAGAATCATTCATGTTTAAAAAATAAATTGGAATACATTCTATCTTTATTCTGATTTTATAATAGACACATTGGGGGGAAAACCAAGTTTCGGTAAATATCCACTTAAATGAATTGGTTGTTCTTGATATATCTAGCATACATCCTATGGTGAAGTAGGAAAATGGCAACATTTTAATTCAGAGGACCTGGATTCAAATCCCAGCTGTGTCTCAGTTTCCTCATTTTATAAAATAGTGTTGGACTAAATAGCCTCTACGGGCCCTTGTAGGTTGAAATTTATGAACCTATATCAGCCTCTTTTTTTACCAAAGTTTATATGCATCCTTTCTCACTCAGAAAGCCCAATATATGGGAAATATAATTCACTGTGTATAAGAAAGATTGAGCCTTGCTGGAGAGCAAAGTTCCATAATCTTCCTTCTTTTACAGTGAACATCACAAAGATTTTAGAGCACAATTACATTGCTTTAGGATCTCTGAATTCCTTGATTTCTCTGGATTTTAAATCCTAACCCTTCTTGTTGTGAAATGACTTTTATAGTATTTCCTTCAATTTGCATATTTTTATTGAATAAATATAGTTTTTACCCAGGGAGTCCTGCTGGGCTACTCAGTTTTGCTGATACTAGAGGTATGAAAATCCTTTTTATCTTTTTCTGATATCAGACCAATTAGACAGACCAACTCACCACCCTTCATACAGCAATAGAAGCCATGCTGAGCTTTCTCCATGCTTGTTGGACCCCTGCCCACACAGTGAGCTTCTTGAGGCTTGTGTCTTCATTGACGTTTCTACATCATGTCCCTGCTAAGGTTACCAGCTGTGAGACTAACCCCTCCTAAGCAGTGGTGATAGATACAATTCACTTTTTTTGGTCCTCTAAGAAGCAGTTATTAATTGGTGGATAGAGAACTGTCTCAAAAGCTAAGAAGATCCAAATTCAGTCCTTCCCATGTCTCAAAGCAATTCTCAAAAACTACTAGTTACTGAAGACTTACCAATCTATTGACAGAATTTTCTAACCAAGAGTTTCCTATACAATGAAATCAAAATTCAGTCTTGAAAAAGGTATCGTGTTACGACCATATTTGTGACAAAATAGACTGAATGTGAACCTATCAAAACCTTAAAACATCCCCACTGGCTGTTATCTTTTTTTTTTTTATTAAAAATAGCTACTCTTGCATTAAATGACACATAAGACCAAAAGAAAAAACTGCACAGATAAACCTAGAAATGTTTTTCATCAAACTGACAAAAGTTTCTGCAGACCACCTCCCAACTGCCTTTCAATATCTTTATTTCTTTTATGTTTCGTATGAAGAATTTGGATTAAAGGGATGTAAGAGGGTGGGAACTGCTGAGTTGTGTTGAGGAGCTATAGAGGAACAATAAACTTTAAAATTATATAAGACTAGACAGCCAGGCCTATGTATAGGGAAATACCTATGAAGCTCACCTAACACAACTAAATATAAGCCTCAGGAAAGTTCTAATGAAAACCTCATCTCTCTTTGCTGCAATGTTAGCAGCCTAGCCTGGATTCAATGCATGGGTTCCCCATGTCTTTTAGGTATGTAGAATCTTAGACTGTCACAGCTGGAAGGAACATTAAGACTTACCTAGTTCAGTTCCTTTACTTTGCAAGTGATGCTAAGACCCAGAGACATGAAATGATTTGCCTGAGATAACAGTAGCAGATTCTTGTTTGGATTTACCCTTGTTTCTCTTATTTTAACTCTCATCCTCTGTCTACGGTAGCAATGCGAGGTCTTCAAGCAGAAGCTGGATGACTTCTTGTCCTAGGGATGGAAAGGATTTCCACTCTGGCTATTGTTTGGACTTAGTTGCTG
The DNA here is from genome assembly GCA_023548195.1 of Bettongia penicillata ogilbyi. NCBI lineage: Eukaryota > Metazoa > Chordata > Mammalia > Diprotodontia > Potoroidae > Bettongia > Bettongia penicillata. The sequence continues at coordinate 7,609,388 of JAJHZJ010000131.1, forward strand.
TGATGTCCCCTCCAAATCTTGTCATTTGTGATCCTGAGGCCCAATCCAATATGCCATGCGATAACACAAAGTCAAAATAACAGGATTTTGCCAACCTGGGTGGCAGGCATTTGACTTGCTACAGAGTGAAGGTCCTAATAGTTTTGTGGTAGGATATGCATTATAATTACAGCCAAGAATTGTCTGGATTAGAATGCCTTGTGACAAAATTGTGGGCCATGACCTCCTCTAATGTGTTCAACAGATATTTCTTATGAACCTACTCTATGCTGGCAGCAGGGATACAAAAATGAAAACTATTGATCTCAAAGAATTTACATTCTCCTGAAGCATTTCCTCATCCGTATCACAGGGATAGGCATGGAGCCTGAACTTGGGATTTCACTGGTATGCACCTATACTACTTACTAACCTCACAGAGTTATTATGAGGATAAATTGAGATAATGTATGTAAAGTACTTTGCAAACCCTAAAGTGATAAGTACATAAATGTCATGTATGTACATCTATGTAGGTACATAATGTCAGCTCTTATTATTGAAATGCTATGCTTTTACTGGAATAGAAGTGGCACTGGATCTATTTGCTGCCCACTCCCCATTCAAAGCATGAAGCTCTGAGGGAAAAAAGTCCTGATGCTGGGGATAATGTGCAATTTTGATTGTGTTTCTGGCTTTAAAACTACATTGGATCAGTCCTCTTGAGAGAATGAGAACCATAGAACCTTAGCATTGGAAGGAACCTCAAGTCATCTACTAAGCCATTCAAGCAGCAAGAACTTAATAAGAGCCGTTGGGTGCCAGGCATTTTTCTGGGTGCTAGGCATACAAGACAAAAATAGATCAGTCCCTGTCCTTGAAGAGCCTACTGCTGAGCCAGAAGCTTGGGCCTTGGAGGCAGAAAGACCTGAGCTGCTGTCTAGCTTCAGACACTTAGTAGTTTTGTAATCCTGAGCAAGTCATTTAGCTTCTGCCTCAGTTTCCTCATCTAGAAAATGAGGATAATAATAGTACCTACCTTGCAAGATTATTGTGAAAATCAAATATAAAGTGCTTTGCAAATCTTAAAGCTCTATAGAAGTGCTTGCCATTATTTGGAGAGGAAAAGGCAGATTTTAGGGAAAGGACTCTAGAAGCTGAGGATAGAAGGGAAGTCTCCACGTATAAAGTGATATGAACTGCATGTTAAGGTTAACTAGGGGTTCTAACAGGCAGAGCTGAGTAGATAGCACATTTCAGGCAGTACAAAGGCACAAAGATGAGATAAAGTGCTGTGCATGAAAAACACTTAATTTGAAAGCCATTTGAGCTGGACTGTGTATTGTGAGAAAGGAAGTGATGTAAAATAAGGCTAGAAAGGTGAGTGAGGGACAGACTGCAAAGGGCTCTAAATGCCAGTTAGGGGGGCCTACATTTGATTCTAGAGGTCATTGGAAGCTATTGGTATTTGAGGAGGGTAGTGACATGGTCAAAACTTTGGGAGAATCACTTCAATAATTGTGTGGAGGATGGGAAAGAGAGCAGAAGGACTTGAGGCAAGAAGACCAATTTAGGAGGCTATTCCAGTTTTCAAAGATGGGGTCCCACATCTGAGTGGCAGCTGTGTCAGTGGAGAGAAAAGATCAAACTGAAAAATGACAAGATTTGGCAACCGAGTAGATGAATGTGGTGAGGGGATGTGAGGAGGTGAGTGTGATGCTGAAGTTTCAATCTTGGAGAACAGGGAGGATGGTGTTGGTCCTGACAGAAATAGGGGAATTGAGAGGAGACCTGGGGTCAGGGGAAAGACAATGAAATTCTGTTTGGGGTATGATGAGTTTGAAATGGCTATCAGACATCCATTTCAGAATTTCCAATAGGTATTTAGTGATTTCAGACTGGAAGTTAGGAAAGAAAATAGAATTGGGCACACAGATCTGAGAAAGATCGGCATAGATACTGTTAAACCCATATGAACTGCTCTAAACTGAACTGGTCACTAAAAAGGGTAGGACAGAGCCTTAGAGGAAGCCCCACTGTTGGGGCATGTAAGCCAGGGGAAGAGAATGAGAAAGGGAAAGGGCTAGGTAAGCCAGGTAGGAGAAGAAGCAACAGGGTGTGATTATCACAAAGTTTACAACAACCATACAGCCCAATCTCTCACTCCATTCAAGAATTCCCTCTGTAGTATCCTTGGCAGGTTGTCTAACCTCTTGTTTGAACCTTAAAATGATGGAGAGCTCACTCTTTTTTCCCCACTTAATAGTATTTATTTTTTTCTAATTACATGTAAAGATAGTTTTCAACATTCACTTTTATAAGATTTTGAGTTCCAAATTTTTCTCCCTCCTTCCCATCCCTCCAAAAGACTGCAAGCAATCTGATAAAGCCTATACATGTACAATCATATTAAACATATTTCCACATTAGTCATGTTATGAAAGAAGAATGAAAACAAAAGGGGAAAACCACGGGAAAGAAAAAAAAAAGAATAGTATGCTTTGATCTGCATTCAGACTCCATAGTTCTTTCTCAGAATGTGAATAGTATTTTCCATAGGAAATTTCCAATAGCAATTTCCATAGGAATTGTCTTGGATCATTGCATTGCTGAGAAGAGCTAAGTCTTATCAAAGTTGAGCATCACACACCGTGGCTGCTACTGTGCATAATGTTCTCCCGGTTCTACTCACTTCATTTAGCATCAGTTCATGTAAGTTTTCAGGTTTTTCTGAAGTCTGCCTGCTCACCATTTCATATAGCACAATAGTATTCCATTATATTCATATCCCACAACTTGTTCAGCCATTCCCCAACTGATGGGTACCCTCTCAATTTCCAATTCTTTGCCACCACAAAAAGAGCTGCTATAAATATTTTTGTACATGTGGGTCCTTTCCCCTTTTTAAATGATCTCTTTGGGATACAGATCTACTAGAGCTATTGCTGAATCAAAGGGTATGCACATTTTTGTAGCCCTTTGGGCATTGTTCCAAATTGCTCTCCAGAATGTTTGGATCGGTTCACAACTGCACCAACAATGCATTAGGGTTCCAATTTTCCCACATCTTTCCCAACATTTATCATTTTCATTTTTCATCATGTTAGCCAATCTGATAGGTGTGAGGTGGTATCTCAGAGTTGTTTTAATTTGTATTTTTCTAATAGTGATTTAGACAATTTTTTCATGACTATAGATAGCTTTACTTTCTTCCTTTCAAAATGGCAGCCTGTTCATATCCTTCGACTATTTCTCAATTAGAAGAGTTGTATTATTATAAACTTGACTCGGTTCTCTATATATTTTAGAAATGAGGCCTTTATCAGAAATACTGGCAGTGAAAATTGTTTCCAAGCTTTCTATTGTTTCCCAGCTTTCTATTAACACTTGTTAGTAAGTGTATCTGTGTACCCGTGACTCCTAGTTCTCTGTAGAATCAACCAGAACAGGTTTAAGCCACCTTTACTAAACATGAAGCACCTACTATACACAAACCAATGTGCCAGGCAGGCAATGGGGACACAAAAACTAGAAAGTCTTTGCCTTCAAGGAGTTTATGTTCTTCCATGTGACAGCTCTTCAGTTGTGTCACCCCAAGGATCCTTTTCTCCAGCCTGAGCATTCCTACTTCCTTTAATTGTCCTTTATCATGTCATTTCATGTCACCTCTTAGCTACTAAATGTAGCTAGATGATATAGAGAAAACAGTGATGGACCTGAACTCAGAAAGACCCAGTTTCAAATTCTGCCTCAGGCATTAACAAGCTACATGACCCAAAGAAAGCCATTTAACATCCCCGCTTCAGTTCCCTTATATGTAAAATGGGAATCAGAGGTATCATGGCACACAGTTACCATGAGGATCAAATGAAATGATGGTTGTGAATTTTGCAAAACCCTAAAATACTTCCCAAGCACCAGGTCTTATTTTCCTGGTTACCTTCTTCCAGGCACTCTTCCCCCTGTGACTTTCCTAAAATGTGCCCAGAACTGAATGCAGTACTCCAGATGTGGTCTGTTAAGGACAGCAGGCAACATCAGATGTCACAATCTGCTTATATATATATATATATATCCTGCAAAAATTGAGTAAGCAAGCATTTAAGATCCTCAGGTGCTACTGTAGGTCCCAGAATACAAAGACAAAAAAACTCAAGGACCTTTCATTCTATCTAATGATCCAAAAACCACATGCGCATTATGATGAGACACTGGAATGAAGGTCTGTGTTCTATAAAGCTAAAAAATATTTACTTTTTCTAAGGATTGCCAGATCACTTCATGCAAAAACAAAACCCTTTGCATAGAGTCAACCCAATATTTAAAGCATTTTGTTAATGGAAACACAATTATCCCTTTCAAAAGTCTGATAAAGCAATCCCATTTAGGAGTAAACAGCTCACCGTAATCATGGAAGGGTACTTCCCAGGTTCTTAAGATCTCTAGTATACTAGGGAGAGGTGGCGTATCATCCAGGAACCACATACTCAAATTACCATCACCTTGTGTCACCAATTCTGACATCAACAAGGGAGTATCTGTCTCATTTGTGCCAGAGACCATCCTCTCACCTACCTTCTGGCGTGGAAGCCCCTTGGAGATGAGATCAGGATATTGACTGTCTTGAGAGGTTAAGTCTTTGAGAAAGCACAACATGAGTGACAAGGAAAATGGAGGGAGAAGAAAAGGTGATGCAGAGTCAAGTCTGCCTCTAAATCTTAGATTTCAAAAGGAGCTTTGATATCTCTAGGTCTTAGTTTCCTCATCTTTGAAACGAGGGGAATTAGACTAATTTGGACTAATTATGCTGATTTAGTCTCTAAACTCTCAGTCAGCTCTCAATTCCACAAAAGGTATAAAAGATATATACATTCAGAACTCTTAGAGACCTTAAAAGTCATGAAGCCCAACTATCTCAATGTGAAAAAAGAGGTAAAATAATTTGCCCAGGTTCACACAACTAGAAAGTCCAGCAGGATTTGTGCCTGGGTCTACCTTCTCCATTACGCCAAGCTACCTCTTAAAGATAAGGACATCCAGACTCAAATCTGAACCTGAAGAAGTTGAGGCAATGATAGCCTGTGATAATTGACCAAAGGCAGTGTTCATAGTGTGACACTTAGGAGACAGGAGTAGACAATCTGCTGAGGGGGAATAGAGGAGGAGGGCCAGTCCTGATCTTCCCTGCTACCCATCATCCAAGTGATTTGACCCAGCACAGACATTCTAGCCCAGTTTTATTATCCTCAGTTATAACCCCCACCTCCTCCTTAGTTCTCTCTACTTTTATAGGCTAAAGGTAAGATGGAGCCATAGGCAGGGGAAAAGAAATAGAGAAAATGCCAGCCCCAAGCATTATTCTCTCCCTGATAGGGTCACTGAGGACATAGCTTTAGATTTCAAAAGTTAGAAACAGGCCCAGACACTGAAACGTTCACCAAATAATTCCCTGGCCATCTAGAAGTTAACCTGGGGTCCCTGAACTTTACAAATATATATAATTCAATAACTTTCAAAAAATTGATTTTTTTTTGGTAGTCCTATGTAATTTGTGCATTTCAAAACATTGTTCTAAGAAGTTTTCACCAAAGGAAATCCATAACTAAAATGGTTAAGATCATCTGGATTGGATCCTTTTTGATATTTTCATTCATTTCTGTGTGGGGTTGTGGAAGCAGAGGAGAAAGTACCCGGTGATACTGCACCTCCCAAAGAAGAAAGAAAAAAGTGCATTTTTAAAATATACAGCAGAAGAAACTTCAGAAAGAGTTAAGGAAATGTTTATACCACTGTGGAAAATTTATTACGTACTTTTAAAAAATAAGATGTGTTATAGAAATACAAGGTTTCACATGCAGTTCTTTTTTCTGCTCTGTATATCGAAACATTTCTAGATGTTTGTCAAGTTCATAAGAAAAAGAAAAGATCAACAAGCATTTTATCAATTTATACGGGTGTGCCTAGGCATACTCTAGCATGTCTTCCTCCTCTAATCTCCTTGACAGTGTCCCTAGATAATAAGGTGTGGTTTCTCTTACTCTTTGTCCCTATCTATCTCCCATGAGGCCTTAAGATTGCATTATTTGCACCAGTTTAAAAAAATAGAAAAAAATATTCTACAATATAGCACCAGAAACAACTGAAAAAATATACAGATAAAAGCTTTCTTCCAAAAGGAGAAGAAAAATCTCTAAGTTGATAGTGTTTAGCTGTGAGTTGGGTGCCAGGTAGAAAGGACTCAGCAAGCCTTCACAGCAGAGGTGCTTGTTCTCCCTAAACATTCCATTCCCTCTTTGATAATGAAGGCAACAAGAAGCAAGTATTTGGCTGCTCTAGATCTGAAAGCAGGGAGAATGCCAAGCTCCTGCAAATGACAGGGCAAATACCTGATCCAGTTCATGGCCAGAAAGAAATTCTCACCAAAACATAGACCACAAGGGGTCATCCAGGCTCTGCTTGAAGATCTCTGAGAGAGTCCATGCACAGAGGCAGTCTCTTCCATTCTGGAATAATTCTCATCGTTGTGAAGCGTTTCCTGACTTCAAGCTCAAATTGATCGCTTCTGGTTATTCCCTCTGGGATCAAACACATTTAATACTTTCCCATGGGGGAGCCATTCTCAAACTTGAAGCTTGTCTTCTCCAGGCTAAATACCCTGATTCATTCCACAATCTCTCCTCAACTGGCTCCTTCTCTACTACCTGCAAAAAGTGCCTGAGCTTCCATCAAGAATTCCCTACTTGATCCATCTGCCTTCTCTAGCTAGCATCCCCTATTCCTCTTGTCTTTTGTGGCTAAACTCCTTGAGAGGCAGCCCACAATAAGTGCCTCCCCTTCTTTTCTCATTTTAAGTCTCTACCACTGACTTGTGACCTCATCATTCAACTGAAATTGCTCTCTCCAAAGTTACTAATGATCTCTTAATGGCCACATCCAGTGGTTTTTTCTAATCCTAATCCTTGACTTCTCTGCAGCCTTTGACCCTATCAGTCATCTTTTTCCCCTTGATACTCTCTTTTCTCCAGATTTTTGGGACTCTGCTCCCGGTTGTCCTCCTACCTATTTGCTCCTTCTGTCACTTTTGATAGATCTTTATCCAGGTTCATGCCTACTAATTTTGGGTGTCCTAAAGGCTTCTCTCTACAGCCCTCTTCTGTTCTCCCTCTGAACTCTTTCATTTGGTGATCTCATCACTTCAATTATCATCTCTGTGCTGATGATTCTCAGATGGACTTTATCCAGTCCTCACCTCTCTGATGACCTCTAGCCTCACATTTCCAACAAGAAAAAATTTTGGCCTGAGTATTTTTCAATTGTTTCTGGTGCTATATTGTGGAATATTTTTCTATTGGACATCTAAATTAGATGATGACTTCAGCATGTCTAAAACTAAACATTAAGCTTTCCTCTTTTCCTAACTTCCTTATCAGTGTTGAGGGTACCACCATCTGCCCAGTCACCGAGGCTTGCACCTAGAAGCTCACTCCTTCTGGCCAATCTGCTGGCCAAGACCCATCAGTTTTACCTCTGTAACTAACATCTCCCAAATAGGCTAGGTCCCCTTCTCTCCCTTGCCACTGCTGCCACCCTGATGTGAGCCCTCATCACCTTGTACCAGGACTGTGGCAGTTCCCTGCTAGTTTATCTCCCTGCCACAAGTCTCTCCTCACTCAAATCTGTCCTCCATTCAGTCACCAAAGTTATCTTCCTAAGGACAGGTCTTCCAATGTCACTCTGCCATTCAGTAAACTCCAGTCGATCCTTATCGTCTCCAGGTTCAATTATAAAATCTTCTATTTGTCATTCAAAGGCCTTCATAATCTGGTGCACACATGCGCAAACACATGCACACATTCTGTGAACCAGGGACATTGACGTCTTTGCTGTTTCTCAGATATGACACTCCATCTCCCAACTCCTGACATGTTCACTATCTGCCCCCCATGCATGGGCATCATCTCCATCTCCTCCTAATCTCCGTCTCCTGTCTTCTCTGGCTTCCTTCAAGCCCTAGCTAAAACCCCACCTCCTACAAGATCCTTTCCTGATCCTCCTTAATGCTCATGCCTTCCTTCCCTTTGTTGATTTTCTCCAGCTTATCTTGTCTGAACCTTGTTTTGTACATAACTGTTTGCATGTGTCTCCTCCATTAGAGTGTAAGCTCCTTTAGATAAAGTTCTGTCCTTTGCCTTTCTTTGTACCCCTTATACTTAGCACAGTGCCTGGCACATAGTTGAAACTTAATAACTGTTTAATGACTGACTGATGCCAGTCCTGATCCAGGAACTCAAGGACTCTTACCACCCTGGTCACCTTTCTCTGAACACTCCCCAGATTATCAATGTCCTTCCAAAACTTTGGTGTCCAGGATCAAACACAATTCCTCAAATGTGATCTGATCAGAGCAGGATATGAAGGAGTTGTTCATCGCCACTTTGTTCATGGAGCCCCACCCACCCCCACCCAAGTACTCTTCCAGCTCTGGGTCTGGGATCCTACAATCTCAGTGCCACCCAAAGTGGCATTAGCTATTTGGGTTACTACATCACACTTCTGCCTCATATTAAGCTTTCACTCCACGAAAACCCTTGGGTTTATTGTTTGTTTTTCAGACAAATTTCTGTCCTTACTTGCCCCCCCACATCTTGTCCTTTGGAAGTTGGTAGGTTTTTTTAACCCACACATAAAACTTTACATTTATCTCTACAGAATTATTATTAAATTCAATATAATGATAATACTTGTCATTCTAAGTAGGAAACCATTCCAGACACCAAAGTTGAAGCTCATTTCTGGTGTTTCCTATGAGGAACCGCTTGGGGACACCCTGTACCAGACTAAGCCCAAGTGGTCTCATCCAGCTGCAGGATGTACACACCAAAGATGGCGTAAGAGATTACTGTTGAGTGTCATGGTCAGGTCAGGCCCTCACCAAAAAGCAAAGTGGACACAGTTTGTCTCTGATGTTTTCCCACATCTCCTTGGGATAGCCCTGCCCTCCTTCTCCATGCACCTTTCCTCCACATCTTGCTGGCAATCAACCAATTCTAGTGTTAGGTGCCTGTGCCAAGGGGACATTTGCCTACAATGTTGTGGCCTTGTTCTTTGCATATCTTGCGTAGGTTTGTTCCTCTCAAGTGCCTTTAGTTATTTCTCAAGGATGAGGTATTGTTATCTTGGGTTTTAAGAGCCTTTCTTTTGTAGTAGAAAAAGCCTTCCACTTGAAGTGGAAGGAGGCCTAGATTTGATACCAGAGAACCTGAGTCCAAATCCTGGCTGTGCTACTGTGTGATCCTTTCTGAGTTCCTTAACCTTCTCGTGCCTCGGTTTCCTCATCTGTAAAATGAGGGAGTCGGACTAAATTACCTCAGAGGTCCTTTCCAACTCTAAATCTAGGATCCTATGGCCCTAAGTCAAAAGATGCTTGGGTTCAAATCCTGACTCAAACATTTAATGCCTCTTTGAGTTTAAGGCAAATCACTTTACATCTCTGGGCCTCAGTTTTCTTGTCTGTAAGATGGAAGTAATCACACTCAGACTAGTTACCTCATGGGGTTATAAGAATCAAATAAAATGATGAAGACATAAGCATTTAATAAATTACAACATTACATCAAATATGTTACTAGAATATGGTCACTATGTTTCAGGAACTTACAGTCTACTTAGGGAAACTAAAATACATTTGACAAAGGTAAGTGACAATGGGTGGTGAGAATGGGTGATAAGCACTCCCAGAAATACTGTGGACCATAAGAGTTGACCAGAGAGGTAAATCAACATGAGTTAGAGTAAATCTGAGAACGCCTCATGGAGGCATGGAGCTGGCACCGAATGTTGAAGGATGGTCAGGACTGAGTCGGGGGGCAGCAGGGTATTATAGAAAGCACACTGAACCTCCACACTGGAGAAACTTGAGTTCAAATCTTGTTTCTGCCATTTACTAGCTCAGCAACCAGGAGCAAACCCCTAAACCTCAATGTCCTCATCTGTAAAATGGAGATAATAATGTCGATGGTCCCACCTCCCAGGATTGTTATAAGGCTCAAATGAAATAATACACATGGAAGCTTTGTAAACGCTGAAGTCAACCAATTATCATCTATTATGAGGACAGAGACTTGTGTTTTATATAAACTTTGTAACTCCCTCAGGCCTTGCCCAGTGCCCTGAACAAGGCAGAAAATTAATAAATGTTTGTTGGTTTTAACTGAGTTTAATTACAGCAATAAAGTTTCATCAAGTTTGAAAGTCGGCTCCTCCCTTGCTTATTGATACCCAGCCCAACACCCTGCTCTGATGTTATCTGATAATTGTCTCCTGATGACACTTAAGGTGGGCCCCTCTCCCATGAAGCATTGCATTTTACATAAATAAGACATTACACATCAGTAAAGATCTGGCACACCACTTCTCGAAATATTTCCAGCCCCTATGCTAGAGCCAAAATGTGATGTACTAGAAAGAACATTGACTTGGAATCAGAGAAACGTGGGCCAATTACTGGATCTCCCTAGCCTTCGGTTTCCTTAGCTGTAAAATAAAAGGAGGGGTTTGAACTGGACCAGTCAAGTAATCTATAAACGTTTACTAGATGCTTACTTTGTGCGCAGCATTTTGTTAGGCGCTGGGAAAAACACAAAGTTTGTATATAACCTCACAGATCTCACAGCTTAGAAGAAGCAGATGACACATGCAGATAACTATGATGCCAAGTGCATGAGTGGGGCACAAAGCACTGATTGGGAGAAGTCAGTTAATAAATATTTATTAATGCCTGTTATGTGACAGGCACCGTGCTAAACACTGGGGATATAAATACAAAGAAAACAGTTCCTGCCCCGAAGAAGCTTATAATCGAGTCAGGGAAAAAGCACCCCCCCCTTATCCTTATCCCTTATCTTTAAGGGATGGGGAGAGGATAATGGGGAATTCTAAGGCATGCCACCAGGTAAGACATGGCAATAGAGGGTATCCTGGGCACCCTTCTCAAATGGAGGTTTGCGGAGGAGCTCTCCTCTCTGCTCTCCAATCAGAGGGGCAGAGGGTACTGATGAAGTCGGTGTACCAAACCTAACTCCATCTTAAAGGATGATGAGGTTCCTGGGGCTGGACAGGAAAGTCCCAATGTGTACAGTCATGTGGAAAGTCAGGGAGGAATCAGGTTTCATGGAGGGGCGGCATGGGAGTTGTGCTTTATGGGATGGTCAGACATTCAGTAAGGGTGAGGGTGGGGGAAGGTATACCAGATACAGAGAACAGTATGAGAAAAGGTGCAGAGGTCCGAGATGCAGAGTATATTGGACCAAAGGAAGGAATGAGTTCATTGGAATTAAAACTTTGAGTTCATAGAAGAAAGTTCTATGAGTTAATGAGCCCTCAGTGCTTACTCCAGTATCTTTCCCAAGAAAGATCCAAATGGGGTCACAACAACCACAGCAAAACAATGGTGCTTATTACACATGGGGCGCCATACTAGGGTCTGAGCTAAAAAAAAAAAAAAAAAAAAACAGGCCCTTCTCTTGAGGACTCTACATTCCACTAAAGAATACATCATAGGGAAGCAGCTTTGTGTGATGGAAAGCAACTTGTCTTGGGAGTCAAAGGATTTGGATTCAAATCCTGCCTCTCCTACATTTAACAATTTAAACTTGCAGCTGAGCCCCATAGGCTCAGAGGTGCTGTGCCCTCTCTCTCTCTCCACTAAGAGGTTCCCTCTCTCTAGACCCATGCATGCAGTGGCCTAGCCTCTGCCCTCATACTCATTTTCTAATGGTAGAGACAACACATGGGGAAGGTTTCAGCTGCAAGTCAGATGGAAATGCCCCACGATCCTTAGGATGCAGCAGCAAAGCCAGGAGTAATATCTCTTCTTTAATATCATTTTCCCTGGTAAAATCCTTTCTGTTTCTGATGTTGACTTATTTGTCAGGGCCAAGGACTTTGGTGGCAAAAATTTCTTTTACGGGTCTTCCTAAGATATGACTGTGACACCTGCAGGAGCAGTGGCCAGGCTGTATCTCCACAAAAGTTGCTTCCCAGGATGATAAAGGGCAGTGAGCTGGAAGCATTGCTCTTCCCAAGGTCATTGGGTTCAAGGGTCCTGGGCTGTTTCAATCAGTGTCTGAGGGAGATGGTGGTCCAGGGGGTGGTGATAGTTTGACTTGCTTGGCACATGCTGCCTCCTGTCCTCCCCTCAAGGTGCCTTGCTACTTCAGCTAGCCTGACTTGCCTAACCTGGGACTGGCAGTTGGTTGCCAACTGGCGGGGATGGCTGTTCCCCTCTACATGGGAGTTGCTTCCCTGGATGGTGACTATGAGGACTTGACTATCAGCAGGAACAGCGATCTGGGGATGCTGTCACTCTCAGGGCTCCTGTGCTCTGCCTCTCAGTAATGAGGAAGAGAGGACTTTAATCCATAATGATTTCTCCCCTCACTGAAGGCTTCAGGAGATAGGCAAGAAGTGCATCTAGTGGTCTGGGAAACACCACTATTCCCAAGGCTCTTGGGTGGTCTCCATCAGGTTTCAAGGGCCTAAATTTAAGTTAATCACAATAAAGGAGGGTCAGACTTCTGTTCTCATAGGTCTTGCCTGGTTAATCCTATCCCCAATCCCAGAACCCTGTAGTAAAATTACTTTGACTTAGGTTTGCTTCATGTCTAGGGTATCCCCTAACAGGAAAGGAGAAAAGTTTCTCAGTGTACAGTATAAATAAGGTAAGGAACAGCTATTTATTTCTTCTATCAAAAAAAAGGAATACTTAACATAAAAGGCTCTTATAAGCTGGCATTCATGAACCAGCAACAGAAATAACTACTGTTATACTCCACAAGGAGGCTGAGACTTAAAACAATCAAAACACAAAGCGTTTCTACTGCTTAATAAATCATCTGTCCAAACAATTCCATGTTTTCTGGCTCTCTGGGGCAGAGCTTGGGCTCATCTTCTTGGAAATCATGGTCATCACTGAAACAGAAATTTCCTTTTCTGCAGGCTCTAACAGAGGAACCCAAGATTTCCAGTTTCTCAAACTCAAAGTTACCAACAAGACTGGATACAATCCATCTCAAGATCACTGTTCGATCACCTGTAATTAGGCAAAGAAACATAAAACAGGCCTTGACTCGAGATCACCTACTTGAGTTCCCTGCTCTAGCTGCCATGTGGAAACAGCTGCCATGCCCCCAACATGAAACAGCAGCCTTGTCTTGGGCCCCTCTGGGGCTCAAATAAACCTGATCAAATCTGCACATAGGAAGGGAGAGAGCGGGGCACTCACTCCCTTTTAAAGATCTCTGGAATCACCAGTTCTTCCTGCTCAGTAGCCAATGAGGGAATTGCTTCATCATTTCAAAGTACAGTCCCTTCATCACTGAGTCACACACCTCCCGGTAGCTCCCAGAATTTTCCAGGGAAGATTTTGGAATGGCCCCTATTGGCCCTGTCCTACATATACTCTCTGGGGTTCAACTTCAAGTTCCATTCTTGCTACACAACTTCTCTGGATCTCAGCTTCCTCATCTATATAATGAAAGAGTAGAACTAGGTGACCTATAAGGTTCCTTCAAACTCTAAAGATAAGATGTACGTTAATAGTATACAGATATGGCATAATAGTGCAAGGAATACTGAGGAAGGAAGAGGAGGAAAGAGACAGACAGACAGACAGGTAGGTGTAACAGAGAGTGTAACAGCTTTTCTGGCAAGGCTGGGCTAACTGCCTCCCAGGAAGAATAAGTCACTAAACACCCAGGCTGTTGAAATTCTTCCAAGCTGAGGACAGAGGGCTCTTATCAAGGGTTCAGGACTGGAAGATGGAAATTTGAAAAACCCTCTGGAAAAGAACAGGAGGAGAGTCAGAAAGGAAGTACAGGTCATTGGCAGATGGATGACCCTTCCTAGGAGACTTAGAAAATGTTTAGCCTCTGGAGGCTTTTCCTTTCCCTGATTCATAATTCTTCTTATTAAGAGAATCCAGCAGAAAGTGACCAAATTCTGGCTTCTAGGAGAAAGCTCACTGGACCATTGGTGAATCTATTCCATTTCTCCCTTTTGTGTCATTGCCAAATTAATGGATGACAAAATTAATAATTAAGGGTTGCTTTGATATTTAAATGTTTTGCCTACTATTTAAATGTTTTTAAACAATGTCTCAATAAAGATAACAATTTTTGTGGCTTCCCAAGTCTGTTTTGTTATAGAAAGTATGGGAAGAAAACCTGTGGACATTTGATTTCTGAATTCAACTGGTTGAAAGAATACCACCCTGATATGATCAAGAAGCAATTTATGAATGCAACTTGTAATTTGCAAGTTTTTTTAGCTTTGCAGAGAAAGGAACTCACTTGGAACTGAGACCTTTGCCCTAAACTAAAACCCTCATGAGTTAACTTCATTGTTGTCAAGCAGACTGGTCCCTTTGTGCCAAAGGCTCCTCTTTTTTTTTTTCTCCACCCACCAACAAGAGGGGAGAAAGCAGTCAAGATCTCCAGAGAAGGTCATGCCTTGAGTCAGCCCCACTGACTTCTGATGGCCTACCAGCAGCTAGATAGAGGATTTATGCAGCACTATGCATGAGGCACTGTGCTAAGCACCAGGGATACCAACAAAAGCATGTTAGACAGTGCCTGCCATTGAAAAGTCAAAGATGACTCAGGTCAGATCAGGAACTGGGTGACTGGGATCTGTGGGAGGCCCTTGAGCATCTTTCCAAATGCTCAATATGTCATCAATCAAATACAATCAAGCATTTCTTAAATGCCTGCTGTATGCCAGGCACTGTGGAAAGCCCCGAAGATACAAAGAACAGTACAAGGAAGGGGGTGTCAAGATGGCTGAGTCATAAGGAGAAGCATAGCCAAGCTCCCCCCTACAATTCAAACAGATCTAGAAAAAACACCAGATCAAGTCCTGACCTGGGAAATCCAAGAAAAAAAAGTACAGTGAGTAATTTTTCCAGACCTAGTGAGTATAAGAAGACAGAAAGGTCTGGGGACACTGGGGACACAAATGGCACACAGTGTATTCCAACACAGGGAAAGGCTATGCACCAGAACAATCCAGCATGAAGGGGCTGCAGGAGTTGGTGTGATCTGGTGTCACTGTTGCTCACTACCCAATTTTGGAACATAGATCCAGGTCTAAGGGAGGAGGCCAGTTGCCTCTTAGGTTGTGTTCCTGGATGAAAAGTGATTAGGGGTCCTAGATGGTGGGCTGAGCAAGGAATAAGCAAGTAGCAGGCTTCTGAATGCCTCAGATCACAGGAGTGAAACAGAGTCTCAGTTCTAGGTTCCTGCCTCGTCTGAAACCTGCCACAGAAGAACCCGAGGAAGAATCACGGACCAAAGGGGAGCCTGCAATTCTGTCACCCTGAATCAGTAGAACTCTCGAGCTATCTGATCGTGATTGAATGCACAAATAGTCAATTGTTAATCCAAATGAGACAAGACCACAGGTATGTTGTGCAGACCCAAGCCCACATCAGGAACATTCAGAGTTTAGACTGGGAAGATAGAACTCAGACTTTATCTTTGATCAACCCACTGTGGAAACACTGAAAACCTGTAGGTCCCCAGATTGAGCTGTCCCCAAGGTCCTGGAATAGCACAATAATCAATACCCCAAGAAAGCAGCCACAGGACCAACCCAGATATTCCCTCTAGAAGGACAGAGAGTCCAGCCCTAACAGTGCCCAAAGTTAGGGAGTAGGCTGGAAGAATCACAAACAAAAAATAACCCCACCATTAAAAGTCATTATGGAGACAAGGACACTCAAGACACAAACCCCCCAAAAGAACATGACACCAAAACATCTACAGGTCTCAAAGAAAAACACAGTTTAGGCACAAATTCAACAAGAATTTCCAGAAGAAATGAAGCAATAGGTTTTAACAAAGAGAGTTTAAATGTTTTTATATGTGAAATGAGTGTGCCAGATAAAAATGGGAAAAGAAATGAGAGTTATGGAAGAAAGAATTTTGGACCCACTTCTGGATCTCTCAGCTGAATATTCTTGGAAAAACTTCTGGCACAGTTTCCATTCTCCTCACCATTCTCTTTACCTTCTCACTTTCTTCTGAATGTTTTCTAGATTCATGTCTTTAATAAAACATCATGTAGGGGAGTGGAACCAAGATGGTGAAGTAACAGCACACACTTGCTAGTGCTCTTCCCCTACGCCCAGCCAAATACCTGTAAAAAATGACTCTAAACAAATTCTGGAGCTGCAGAATCCACAGAATGAGGGAGTGAAGCAAATCTCCAACCCAAGACAGCCTGGAAGGTCTCCAGGAAGTATCTATTACACTATGCTGAGAGCAGAGCCCAGTTCAGTGTGGGCTATGCAAGCACAGATGGGACCTGAGTGGGCCTTGGGGGGACTAAATCTCTTGCACCTGTGGTGGTTTCCAGACTTCACAACCCTAAAATGTGGGGAACAAATTGGAAGGTCAGTGGAAAAAATCTGTGGGACCCGTGTGAGAGAGTAGACTAGTCTAGCCCCAGTCCCAGGATAGTAGATGGGGTGGAGGAGTCTGGAAGAGCCTATAGCAGCAGCAGCAGGGGTAGGGGCAGCTGCAGCCACTGTTTCTAGAGCTCTAAACCCACAGATTGTGGGGGGATTGAGTGTCTGAGAGTACCCCCACCCCCACTGGAAGCAGAGAACTACCTTGACAAAGAGTTCAAAAGTCAAGTAAATGGTGGGGAAAATGGGCAAAAACTGAAAAAAAAAATCAGACTATATAGAAACTTACTTTGGTGAAAAGGAAAACCAAAACATGCAAAAAAAAAAAAAAAAAGACAACAAAGTCAAAGCTCTTATATCCAAAGCCACCAAGAAAAATATGAATTGGTCTCAGGCCATGGAAGAGCTCAAAAAGGATTTTGAAAATTATGTTAAAGAAGTAGAGAAAAAATTGTCAAGAGAAATGAGAGTGATGCAAGAAAATAATGAAAAACGAGTCAATTGCTTGCTAAAGGAGAGCCAAAAAAATGCTGAAGAAAATAACACTTTGAAAAAAATAGATTAACTTAAATGACTAAAGAGATCCAAAAAGCCCATGAGGAGAAGAATGCCCAAAAAGTAGAATTAGTCAGATGGAAAAGGAGGTCCAAAAGCTCACTGAAGAAAATCATTCCTTAAAGATAAGAATGGAGCAGATGGAAGCTAATGACTTCATGAAAAATCAAAAAATTATAAAACAAAACCAGAGGAAGGAAAAAATAGCAGACAATGTGAAATATCTCATTGGAAAAACAACTGACCTGGAAAATAGATCCAGAAGAGACCATTTAAGCCATGATAAAAAAAAAAGAGCCTAGACATTGTCTTTCAACAAATTATCATGGCAAACTGCCCTGATATTCTAGAACCAAAGGGTAAAATAGATATTGAAAGAATCCATCAATTGCCTCCTGAAAGAGATCCCAAAGGAAAACTTCTAGGAATATTGTAGCCAAATTTCAGGGCTCCCAGATCAAGAAGAAAATATTGCAAGCAACCAGGAAGAAACAATTCAAGTATTGTGGAAATACAATCAGGATAACACTAGATCTAGCAGCTTCTACATTGCAGGATCGAAGAACTTGGAATATGATATTCCAGAGGTCAAAGGAGGTAGGATTAAAACCAAGAATCACCTACACAGAAAAAATGAGTATAATACTTCAAGGGGAAAAAATAGTCATTCAATGAAATAGAGGACTTTCAAGCATTCTTGATGAACAGATCAGAGCTGAATAGAAAATTTGATTTTCAAACACAAAAATCAAGAGAAGCATGAAAAGGTAAACAGGAAAAAAAATCAGAAGGGACTTACTAAAGATGAACTGTTTACATTCCTACAAGGAAAGATAATATTTATAACTCTTGAGACTTTCCTCACTATTAGGGTAGTTGAAGAGATTATATACATATACACAGAGGGCACAGAGTGAGTTGAATAGGAAGTGATGGTATCTAAAAATATAAAATTAAGGGGTGAGAGAGGAATGTATTGGGAGAAGAAAGGGAGAAATCAAATGGGGCAAATTAGCTCTCATATAAAACAGGCAAGAAAAAGTCTTTTCGATGGAGGGGAGAGGGGAGAGGGGAAAAGTGAACCTACTGTCACCACATTTGGCTTAAAGAGGGAATAACATACACACTCAATTTGTTATGAAAATCTATCTTACACCACAGGAAAGTAGGGGAGAAGGGGATAAGAGAGGTGTTGGAGGATGATAGAAGGGAGGGCAAATGGGAGGAGGGGGTAATTAGAAGTAAACACTTTTGAGGAGAGATAGGGTCAAAAGAGAGAATAGAATAAATGGAGGGCAGGATAGGATGGAGGGAAATATAGTTAGTCTTTTACTACATGACTTTTATGGAAGTGTTTTGCGTGTATAACCTATATTGAATTTCTTGCCTTCCCAGTGAGAGTGGGTGGGGAAGGAGGAAGGGAAAGAAGTTGGAATTCAAAGTTTTAAAATTGTTTTTACATGCAACTGGGAAATATGATATACAGGCAATGGGGTATAGAAATCTATTTTGCACTACAAGAATAGAGGGAATGAGGATAAGGGAAGGGAGGGGTATGATAAAAGGGAGGGCAGATTGGGGGAAGGAGAAATCAGAATGCATGCTATCTTGGGGTGGGTGGAAGGGGGAGAAGGGGAGAAAATGTGGAACTCAAAATCTTATGGAAGGGAATATTGAAAACTAAAATTTAATTAATTAAAAAACATCTTGTAGATAACAGAACACAATGTTCTAGAAGTAGAGGACCATAAAGAGAGAGCTGGAGAAGACTCTAGAAGTCATTGAGTCCTTTCTCATTTTGCAGTTGAAGAAAGTGAAATCCAAGGAAGTTAAGTGACCTGTCTAAGGTCATACAGGTAAGCAAGCATCAGATGGGGGATTTGAACCCAGATTTTTTGATTCTAGAGCCACTACCCTTTTGTTTGTATCATGCTTACCAGGACAGAAAACAATGGAACTTTCTCTCCCTCATTCTGACACAGTGCCCCTCATGCAGACTAAAATTATAAGTCAATACACTACATTAACAAAGGTAGGGGCACAGACTCCAGAGGGCCCCCATTAAAGTGTATCCACTTGACAGGATTTTTAGGGATACAAATATAAAGATGCACACATACATGTATGTATGTATATATGTCAAATATATTTTGTTTAAAACAAAAGATAGCAATCAAACTAAAATGAAAGTATATATGAAATAAAAATGTGTTCGCTGAAAAGGAGAGGGGAGCTCTGGTGGCACTGGTTGTAGGGGGAACGGGAAGGTAACCTTTTCCTCTATTCCTTGCCCGTTATCACCCCAATACTAATTAAACCACTGGCCCTGGAGGAGACTCAGAGCTTGAGAGTATGAGGCATAGGACAGGTAGCAATCATTCCATCAATAAGAATATATTAATATATTAAGTGCCTACTATGTTCCAGGCACTGGACTCAGCACACGGGGGATACAAAGAAAGGCTAGAAATCAACCTCCGCAGTCAAATAATATTCTAATAGCATAAGAATACAAACAACTGTGCACATACAGGATGTATACATATATATGTATATACATACAATACACAAACACACACACATACATACAAACACATAAAGTAAAGGAAAAGTACATTCAAGCTGTTTGTAAGTCATTGAAGATGGAGATGGGTTAAAGGCAGGAAAAGGAGAGTCAGCTCCAGGGAACATCTTTGTTAGGGCATCTCTAATCTTTGTTTTGTGGACAAATTGCTCTTCGCTGGCACTCCTCCATCTCCCTGCCCTTGCTTGCCTTCTCCATCCATATGACTTCGGCGCCATGTCCTAGAATGGGTTTTATGTGGGTGCATGGTGCCATCTGCTGGTGGATCTCAGTCTGCACACTTGGACAAGAAAGTCCAAGAAGGTTCGATGGTCCTGTGTTTCAAGCTTCTCAAAGTTGACCGGGACAGAACACGGTGGGACTCTTCTCTCCCTCATTGGGACACAATGCCCCTCGATGCAGATGAGAATCCCATTAAAGTCAATGCACTATGTTAGCTAACAAAGGCAAGGGCACTGTCTCTAGGCTAATTCTCTCTAGGATTAATGAGGGTGGTAACAGGAAAGGGTTAGAGGAAAAATTGCCCTACGGCCACTCCACCTCACCAACCAGGGTCACAGGACTCCTCCCTCTTCTCCTCAGCTAATGTGTATTTTATTTCATATCTTCACTCATTTTTAGTTTCATTATCTTTTGCTTTTAAACCAAATATATTGACACAGATTATATAAATATATATTATAATTATATAAATTTTATATATTTTATATACAAATATATAAAATTCATATAATTATATTTTTCCCTCAAAAAATGCTAGAATTGTTACAGACCTCAGAAGTCTAATCCAACCTCATATTCCATGTAGTTTTATCTTCTCCATCATCTAACATCTAATCGTCTCCAAATCAGCACCATGCTAAGAGTGATATAGCAGAAAAGAGCCTTGATGTCACATTCAGAAGGCCTAGGTTCAAATCTCGACTGCCATTATACTACTTTGGACAAATCATTTATCCATTCTGAATCTCCATTGCTTTGTCTATAAAATGAGACCATGGGACCAAAAGGATCCTAAGGTTTCTTCCACCTCTATGCTGGATAGCTGTAGTCTGAAGGAAAATTGCCCCTATATTTAACTGCAATCTTGCCCCTCTATGTCCTCTACTCCCTGGGCCTAGGGCTGCCTTGTGGGGCCAAGCAGAAAACGTATGTTCCCTCTTCTACGTGACCTAAGCACGGTTGTCATCCTTCTCTTCCCTCTGCTCTCAGATCCCAGCAGGGCTGAAAGGTACAAAGTAGACCAGACTACTCTCCCCAACACCCCAACTATCCCATCACCTATGGTTACAAATCGCCTTCCCATTCTTCCAGCATCTCTTTTCCTACACAGTCAGTGTCCTTGTGCTCAGGGATCCCCATAGAGAATGATCTTACCAGGCAGAGTCCCAAACTCCCAAACCATTCCTCTTTCTCCCCTACTTGAACTCACCATGTCTTTGCCTATGTCAGTATACTGAATAGAAAGCTGACTGAACCAGGAAGGGCTAGCTACAAAATCTGCCTCTGATATATACACCGCTGTAGGAGCTGGGCAGATCACTTAATGTCCCACCTGTCTAACAAAGTCATCAAGACTATATATTGTAAAGAAAATGTCTGACTACATTAGTAGAGAGAGTTTCTTCATCTGAGAGTTCACCATATTAATGAATTCACAGGTCCAGTCCCAATCATGCTTTACTTTCTAGGGAGTAGGGAGCTAATTCAGCTAACAAGCATTTGCTAAGAGCCTGTGATGTCAATAGTGTTGTAGAGATGCAAAGATGAATATGATGATGCAGGAAAGACTCCTAATTCCCATCCAAAAGGGACTCCAGAGCTGTCATCCCTTTTTTAGGCACCGTTTCCACTGGTAGGAAGAACTTGGGTAGACTGCTTAGACAGCCCAAACTCTCCATCAGTCAATCAGGAATCCTCTCCATCCACATTCCTACAGAATCCCTTGGGTGGTCATCCAAGATATCTCGATTTCCTCTTCCTAGAGAGGCCAGGAGAGAGAAAGAGGGAAAAGAAGTATCCCTTACAACCCAAGGTCTTCTCTATGATCCAGAGAACAGGATCATTCAAACCAGTTCCCATTCATCCCCAAAGGTTTTTGGGTTTTGGTTTATTTAGTAATAATAACATTCAAGGGGCAGCCAAGTAAATGGATCACCGACTATAGAGTCAGAAGGACCTGAGTTCAAATCCGACCTCAGACACTTACTAGCTGTGTGACCCTGGGCAAGTCACTAAGAAAACCCTTTCCTCCTAGTAGATCCATAAGATGGATGATATATGTAGTCCATGTAAATTGAGTACTTATCCCAACTCCCATTTGAAATATTGTGGGATATTCTAAGACAAGACTATAACTCCGCCCTCCCCCCATGGACCTTGGAGTATCTCTGCCATCAGCTTGAGTTCCCATTCAAATATTAAATGCCAGTAGACAATGCTCCAATATAATTTAACCAATTAACTTCAATTAGCTTTCACAAAGGGACATTTACTGAAAAGCTATAACAAGAATGAAAATAAAAAGCATTCCACTCCAATACCAATAGAGCACGCCTATAACCTTATTGTGACCTATAACACCTTGGGTGTGGGAGGGCATGGCTTCAAACTCAAAATGGATTTGAACATTTGCCCCAGAAATTAACTTCTAAATTCAGTACAGCCTCTGGACAGGTCATTCCTTTGCAGCAGGACAAAACACAGTGTTTCAGGTCAATCTGTTGTTGGACTACATCCCACAGGTTGCTCATCAGGGTTCAGCTGGTTAGACTTCACCAACTTTGGGCACAGACTCTTGTCCTCTGGCCTTTCAAATCTCTCAAGGTTATTCCATTTCCAATAAATAGTCTTTTACCAAAGGAAAGGAGAGAACAGAGGCAAAGAGGCAAAAAACAGAGCCATATTCACGGGGCAGATGCTGGCCTGGGAAAGGAGGGACAGTCCAGGACTTGGAACCCGAGAGCCTTGGCAATAGCAATGCCTCCAGCCCGGCGCTCTCAGCCTCCACCCCTCAGCTCTCAGGGGAAAATAATCCCCATGGAGATGCAGCCAGGCAACTGCTCCTACAGATGAAACAGCTACAATGAAAGACCCAGAAAAGAAAGATTTTGTCACCAAAGTTCTTGGCACTGTCAAACAGCTCAGCATCAGAAGCTGATATGAGTTATCAGCAGAAATAACACTGAAAATGAGGCATCACCATCTGCTTTGCTGCTGCCCCCAAAGGACCATGGAACCTTTCCATATGACTTGCAGCTGAAACCTTCCCTATGTGTTCTCTCCCTTATTTGAATCTGAACTCCATAAGAGGAGGAAGTGTATTTGTATTCCCAGCATTTAGGGGGATACATTATTTTGCTCATTTGTTATTGATGTTTAGTCATTTTAAATCATATCCAACACTTCATGACCCCATTTGGGGTTTTATTGGCAGAGATACTGGAGTGTTTTGCTACTTCCTTCTCCAGCTCTTTTTACAGATGAAGCAACAGAGGCAAATAAAGTGATGTGACTTGCCCAGGGTCACACAACTAGTTAAGTGTCTGGGACCAGATTTGAACTTAGAAAGATGAGTCTTCCTGATTCCTGGCATGGGGCTCTATTCATTGCACCATCTCACTGCCCCCACTTTGGACATAGTAAGCACGTAACAAATGCTTCATTCATTCATTCATTTATCCATTCCCTACCCAGAGATTTATAACATTTATAACTCACTCAAGCCAGACGGGGTAGAAGGAGTAATCTTTGGTCTGCCTCTCAATTCCAGTTCAGTAGCCAACCAAAAGGCCCTTCTTCACCACTAGGTAAGTAGATCAAAAACAGTCAGAATATCCATGTATGATGTGAATGAGAGAGCAAGGTCCTTATATTACATTTCATCATGTGTTTCTAAAAGCAGGCTCCCCATCCTCTTCCACAAGGACTGGCAATCAGGGAATGGGGCTCCCATGAGCCAGCCCTCCTAATTCAAATAAATATTCTTACTCCCATTTTACAGGGGATTTAATTTAATTTAATTCATTATATGCCACTAAGGCTCAGAGAGAAGGAGATCATGTAGATAGGAAGGGGCAGAACCAGAATTCTAATCCAAATCTCCTTATTTCAGTACAACAATTTTCCCATTATACTAAATAAATGGCAGATAATTGGTTTTGTTGTATCCTAACTCTTAACTCAGTTTCTTTGTTCTAATCATAGTCCTAATCACAACAATAACTTTCTTTCTCTACTTTTGAACAGTTCTCATCATACTTTAGAATGGTCTTCCTTAGTATCAATCAGTCAATCATTATTTATTAAGTGCCTACTATGTTCCAGGTGCTAGAGATACAAAATCAGGCAAAAGGTGGTCCCTACTTTCAGGGAGCTTACTTTTATAGTAGGGAGGGTACGGTGGTGTCATAAGACGAGTACTAGGTCTGGAGTCAGCCAAGACCAGCATTCAAATCCCACTGGCCATATCAACACAAACAAGACTCAGGCTTACCATCTACAAAATGAGGCTGATAATAGCTTTTCTTATCATCTCCCTCAGAAATAAAGAAGGAATAAGATAATAGATGCCAAACACTTTTTAACCTTATAGCTCAATATGTCAGTTGTCAATAGTGGTGGAAACAATCTAAGAAAAGGAACAAGAAGAACTATGTTTGAGTCCCAGCTGGTCTCAAGCTAAATGCTGCTGTGCCCCAGATCCTGCCTGGGACCTTAGACTAGGCCTTTTCTCTCTCGAGGTTTCAGTTTCCCAATTAAAGATTGGGAATAATACTGGCCCTGCCTATTTCACATCCTGTTGGCAGGATCAAACGAGGTCACAAATTCATAGGATCTCGAGGCTAGACAAGACTTTAGAATTCCTCTCATCCAAATCCATCATTGTATCTATCACTGGGGAAACTAAGAGCCGGGGAAATCAAGTGATGAATTTCGCAAAGGACTGCGCAAATTAAAAGGTGTTATGGGAACATAAAGTGGGATTCTTACCAAGTCTCACCAATTCTTTCCCCACATTTGTCTCTCGGAACCACTCCAATCCCCATGAAGCCTCCGTAAACTAGGTCATATCACCTTGTGCCTGAGTCATCTCAATAGTTTCTTAATGGGTGAGCCTGCCTCCAGGTCATCCTTGCTGCAATCCACCCTGTATGGATGCCCCAGCCAGAGTCATCTTCTTTAAGGAACACCTCTATCACGAGAGTTGCAGGAGGGTGGAGTGCAAAGAATGCTGTGTTTGGAGTCAGAGGATACTGGGTTTAAACCTGGTTCTGCCTCTGGTGATGGCTAGGGGGCACAGTGGATAGAGTGCAATCTCAGACACCTACTAGCTGTATGACTGTGGGCAATCACTTAACCCTGTTTGCCTCAGTTTCCTCATCTGTAAAATGAGTTAGAGAAGAAAGTGGCAAATCATTCCAATATCTTTGCCAATAAAATCCTGAATGAGGTCATGAAGAAGCAAACACAACCGAAAAACAACTAAGAAATAAGTCATCACTTAATAACCATTTATTAAGTGCCACTCACATGAGGAACACCAGCCAAGGCACTGGGGGAGATGCAAAGATGAACATAATATGGCAGCTATGTGGCGCAGAGGAGAGATAGGGCTGGAGTCAGGAAGGCCTGAGTTCAAATCTGACCTCAGACACTCACTAGCTGTGTTACCCTGAACAAGACACTTAACCTCTGTTTGCCTTAGTTTCCTCAAAAGCAAAATGGGAATTCATACGTCGCATCTACGTCGGATCACATGAGATAATGTTTGGAAAGCTCTTAGTACAATGCCCAACAAATTGTAGGGGCTATGTTAGCTTTTAGAATTATTAATACGCTTCTCCTCATGGAGGTTAATCCAGTAGGGGAATATGAAACATTCAGCAACGCTTACAATAAAGAATACAATGTGATAAGGACACACTAGAGGTATACAGTGCAATTGCAACTGTTCCGTTGTTTTTCTGTCCAGTCTGACTTTTTGTGACCCCATTTAGGGTTTTCTTGACAAAGGTACTAGAGTGGTTTTCCATTTTCTTCTCCAGCTCATTTTACAGATGAGGAAACTGAGGCAAACAGGGTGAAATGACTTGCCCAGGATCATACAGCTGGTGAGTGTCTGATGTCAGATTTGAACTCAGGAAGATTAGTCTTCCTGACCTCAGGAGTGGTGCTCTGTCCACAATGTCACCTAGCTGCTAAGGTCCAAAGGAGAAAAGGGGACTTTTTGAACTTGGCAATGGTCAAGGAGAAGCTTCCTATAAGAGATGACATCTATTCTGGGATTCCAGAAAGCAAAGGTATAGGTGCAAAGGGGATGTCCTAAGAGAGGTAGCATGCAGTGGTGGCTGGGAGTCAGGAAAACCAAGTTCAAATCCTGTCTCTGACACTGTATGACCCTGGGCAAATCACTTAAGCCTGCTGATATCCAGTTTTCCCATTTGTAAAATATATTTAACATAGAGTTAGGGGGGAAATATGGGGAAAGAATTGGTGAGACTTGGTAAGAATCCCACTTTATGTTCGTGTAGCACTTTTAAATATGCACAGTCCCTTGGAAAAGTCGATACTTGATTTCCCTGGCACTCAGTTTCCCCAGTGATAGATATGATGATGGATGTGGATGAGAAGAATTCTAGAATCTCTTCTAGCCTCATGCATTCTTGTTAAGGTCAAATGAGATAATGCGTGACAATGAAAAAATAGGATAATATAATCTATCCAGCACTTAACACAGTGTCTGGCACATAGGTGCTGACTGTAGATAAAGTACTTCCTAAACTGTGAATCCATTGATCAATAAGTATTTAAGTTCCTACTGTGTGCCAGGTCCTGTGTTAGGCACTGGAGATACAGAGACAACAAAAAAAATCTCTGCTCTCAAGGAGCCTAACATTTCCTTAGAGGAGACATGCAGCCTGTAGAAAAGTATTCAGAAAATAAACTGATTTAAGACAAACACAGGTCCTTAAAAGTAGTTGGAGAGGAGGCACTAACAGATGAATGCATAATGAAAAGCAGATGGTGCTTGAATTAAGCAAGGAGGGGAGGGAGGGAGAGAGGAATGGAGGAAGGAAGGAAGGAAGGAAGGAAGGAAGGAAGGAAGGAAGGAAGGAAGGAAGGAAGGAAGGAAGGAAGGAAGGAAGGAAGGAAGGAAAGAAAGAAAGGGAGGGAGGGAGGGAGGAAGGAAGGAAGGAAGGAAGGAAGGAAGGAAGGAAGGAAGGAAGGAAGGAAGGAAGGAAAGAGGGAGGGAGGGAGGGAGGGAGGAAGGAAGAAAGGAAGGAAGGAAGGAAGGAAGGAAGGAAGGAAGGAAGGAAGGAAGGAAGGAAGGAAGGAAGGAAGGAAGGAGGGAGGGAGGGAGGGAGGGAGGACGAAGGGAAGAAAACTGTAAAATGAGGTTATTGTGATGACCAAATGAGACATCATTTGTAAAGCAATTAGCACAGTACCTGTCACGTAGGTAGTGGGTGCTATATAAATGCTAACTTCTCCTAAAGTACTCAACATTACATGAGGAGAAATAGAGAAGGTAAGTGATAGGGGTAACCCAGGTTAGGATTTGACAAGGAGTGACTGAAGACAGGTTAACTGGGTGAGGGATTCAAGGGTAGCTGATGGTGTATGGTTAAACTGGTCTGCCAGAAGGCCAGGTCTGGGAAAGGAAGCAGGGGTGATGGACTGGGAGAACAGGAAAGGGGTGGAGGAGGCATGGGAGGTCACCCTGAGGATGCAAAACAGATTTAGGAGGGGCAAGGCTAAAGGAAAGATTGAAGGATAGGAAGAGATCTTGATCAGAGAGGAATTTCAGAATTCCATGTCCCAGAAGTGGGACAACTATAGCTGAGGACCATCCCTGGGGGACTGAGTTGGAAAGAAGATGAAAGTCATGGGATGTGGAGTTGGATGAATTGGGAGGCCCAGATACTCTAGGGGACATCGACTTATATGTCGAAGTCTCTAAGTGTAAGGGGCTGGGGTGAAAAGGAA
This sequence comes from Bettongia penicillata ogilbyi, assembly GCA_023548195.1. Taxonomy (NCBI): domain Eukaryota; kingdom Metazoa; phylum Chordata; class Mammalia; order Diprotodontia; family Potoroidae; genus Bettongia; species Bettongia penicillata. The sequence goes on from JAJHZJ010000131.1 coordinate 7,636,960, forward strand.
GACAACACCCAGTGCTGAATTCCTTTAAGAAAGAAAAGGGAAAGGGGAAATGAGTCCAAAAAGAAGTTGCATGAAGTTATAAAAATAGCTTGTTTAAACAGATTGAAGTCACCTTAATTGTATGTCCCCTCTTCTCATTCTCAGTCTTCTTCTAACATGTTGTTGATTTTCACTTTGCATTAATATGTCAGACAGCTGAATAACCACACCAGTAACTCATTGTTTTCTATTAGAGTATAAATAATCTCATTTTTTGAGATGGTAATTGATGTGGGCCACATCTAGGGTTGGGGCAACTGGGTGGTGCAGTAGATAGAATACTGGCCCTGAAGTCAGGAAGACCTGAGTTCAAATGTGACCTCAGAGATTTGCTATCTGTGTGGCCTTAGGCAAGTCACTTAACCTTGTTTGACTCAGTTTCCTCATCTGTCAAATGAGCTAGAGAAGGAAATGGAAAATCCCTCCAGTATCTTTGCCAAGAAAACCCCATGGACAGTAGGTTCTACAGGGTCAAAAAGAATCAGACACAGCTCAGCAACAGCAAACAACCACAAAAACAACCCATCTAGGGTCTCCAAAAACTCTCTGCTTGAAGAAATGATCGATGACACATGGAAGCACAAGGTTTCTGCAGAATCTTCTGTAGAAGCCTTAGCCATCTCTCTAATCTCGTACTCTTGAACTACAATTTCGACATTTTTCTACGTTCTACAGTTTTCACCATCTTCCCTGGTACCTCTCTTCCCATCTGAAATCATTGAATATTAAAGTATATTTTGGGAAACTGAACACTATGTAATTAAAATGATCAAGCTTGATCCCAAAGAAAAGAGGAGGAATATGCTTCCTCCCTTCCTTGCAGAAGTGGGGGACTGTGGGTGTAAATCATTGCATACACTGTAAGACAAGACACAACATAGATGTGTTTTATTATTTTTGCTGAAATGCTCCTCTCTCTCTCTCTCTCTCTCTCTCTCTCTCTCTCTCTCTCTCTCTCTCTCTCTCTCTCTCTCTCTCATTCTTCCTCATTCTTTGTTACAGAGAAAGGGTCTCCGGAGAGCAGAGGGGGCAGGATATGTTTGAATGATGTAAAAATAAAAAACAGAGTTTAAAAATTGTTTAGTGTTTCTCTAATTTAGAAAGTCTAATCAGTTTTTCATTGAATTTTCCTACTTCCTCCAGCACTGAGAGCAATGTCTGACACATGATAAAGGCTTCTTGGCTGACTAATTGGCTGACTCCTCATCCCTTGCAACAGGTGTTGGCACATAAGATGCAGTTGTCTTAGTGGCTTTTCTTGCTTATACTCACCATGAGCGGCGCCACACAAGATGATCAACTATGCCGTTAAATGATGTTTCCTCCTTCTTTTATAATCTGACAAAACCAGCTCTGTCAACCACTTTTTTTTTTTTTGTCTCTCCAAGGAAAGCCTTGAAATTGTCCTTCCACTTGGTTTTTTACTTCTGGATCCATTTGTCAAAGTTGACCTCAGTTTGTTTTTTCCAGTCCTTTGAACCTGGGACAAGGATGTCACATCAGAGTGCCACCACCAGTTAAGTTCATGTTTGCAAGTGGTCTAAAAACTGTATGATTCCTTGTTATGGAACATTATTCCACCATAAGAAATGATGAGGTGAACAGTTTCAGAAAAACCTGGGAAGACCTGTATGAATTGACACATTGTGAGGTAAATGGAACCAGGAGAACAACTTATACAGTAACAATGACATTACAAAGACAAACGACTTTGAAAGTCTTAGGAACATTGATCAATGTCCTCTGATCTATTATGATTACAGAGGACCAATCACAAAGTCTCCTATACCCTCAACAGAGAGGTGATGGACTCAAGGCATGAAATGAGACATACATTTTCTGACACAGTCATTGAGGGAATTGTTTTACTTGACTATATGTACTTAGCTTTTTAAATAATTTTTTTATTGATAACTTTTGTTTTTACATCACTAAAATTACTCTTAGAATCCTTCCCTTTCCCTATTCCCAAAGAGCCTTTCTATATAACAAATGATACTTTTAAAGAAAAAAAAGAAAATTAACAAAACAGATCAATACAGAAAAATAAGATCTGAAATATGTGCAATGTACCACACTCATGGACCTCCCATCTCTGCAAAGAAGCACAGGTCTGGGTGTCTTCCCATACCCCTTCTTTGAAGAGATTTGTTTAGGTTTTTTTTTTTCAAGTAGAGGGGTAGGACTGTGAAAGAGATGAAAAGGAGAGGAGAAAAGAGAAGGGAAAGGAAGACAAAATACGCGAGAGAGGAAAAGATCATTGAGGCATCTTTTTTGAAATGCTAGAAGGCATTCCAGAAGAAGGCCAGAAAGATTCTCAGATAAGCAAGATAGCTTTGAAAGCTAAGGATTTAACTTACTTTAAAAAAAAGCAAGTTATTTAACTGCAATATCTTCCCCCCAAAAAAACCCAAGTTGTACATAATAGAAATCTGCAATTTCATGCACAATTCTCTTTTCTATTTCCCTGTTCTCCTATGTATGTGAAAATAAGCATTTCATCTGGTGTTTTTTAAGTTCACAATAAAAAATAAATCATTTTTAAAATTGTAATAATAATAGCTAACATCTTTAACATTTTAAGGTTTACAAAGTACTTTGAAAATATCTTATTTGAAAGTCAGAGGTAGGGCCCTTATTAGTCCCATTTTATGGATGAGGAAACTGAGACAAGTGGAAGTCACATAGAAAGTATCTGAGGTAAGATCTGAATCCAGGTCTTCCTGATTCCAAGTCTAGTGCTCTGCCAATTGCATCACCTAGGTGGGAGCCTTAGTGCCATCTCCCCCTTTGGTCACCGCCACTGCACAAACAAGAACCATTCAGGACTGAGGACTGCTGGTGTTTTCCTTTGTTTCATGTATTGCCAGAGTCAAAGAATCTGTCACTAATTGATTAGTCTACTGGTTGGAAACCTCTCAGTGTCCAACTGGAGCGGTCACAGCAGCATAATCTGTTGCTGGTCCTGGACTCAAAGTTCTTCCAAACTGAGAGGTCTTGCCAGAGCTTCTGCTCTGTGAGCATGACTTTTAGGAAGCCCCAGTTACCTCCTCATCACCATGAGGCATCACACTGAGTGACCCACATCTCACAGATGCAGGAGAACTCCAGGATGAGGCAACTCCCTCCACCAACGTGGGTCAACACTATCCCTGTAGATTACAGCAAGTTGCCTAGAGTACTGAGAAGACGATGGGGAAGAAGAGAAGAAGAAGGAGGAGAAGAAGAAGAAGAAGAAGAAGAAGAAGAAGAAGAAGAAGAAGAAGAAGAAGAAGAAGAAGAAGGAGGAGGAGGAGGAGGAGGAGGAGGAGGAGAAGGAGAAGGAGAAGGAGAAGGAAGAAGGAGAAGGAGAAGAAGAAGAAGAAGAAGAAGAAGAAGAAGAAGAAGAAGAAGAAGAAGAAGAAGAAGAAGAGGAAGAAGGAGAAGAAGGAGAAGAAGAAGAGGAGGAGGAGGACAAGACGGAAGGAAAAAAAGAAGGAAGGGAGGCAGGGAGAGGGAGGGAGGGAGGAAGCAGAAGAACAGAGCTCACACTTATATGATGTCATGGTTCAAGAAGTGCTTTCCTCACAACAACCTCAGGAAGAACTGAGGACATGTATAAAAGGGGAGAAGGAATCTTGGGGAGAGGAAAAAAATGAAGATGTCGAAGGAAAGAAATGGAGAATTAGTGAGGAACAGAGATGAGGAACAGGAAAAGGGAACTCCAGCAGGGGTTCTTAACCTTTGATCCCTTTGGCAGGCTGGTGAAGTCTATGAACCCTTTCTCAGAGTAACGTGTTTAAATGCTTAAAATAAAATACACACAATTATAAAGGAAACCAATTTTTTTGAAGTAAAGATGTAAATTTTTTCCCCATTCAAATTAATCAACCCCAGAAATTTATCCAGGAAGTCCTTGTTGATGGACTCCCATCTCTTGTCTAGAGGGAACACACCACCTCAGAGCTCCTGAGGGGCTCAAAAGAGAGACACTTGGGCCAATCATTCGCAAAGGGTCATCTCCTTTGCTGAAAGAACTCTACAACAGTCCAGCTGAAAAGACCCAGGAATACCCCAGCTGGTAACACATGAGCTAAAAAGTATATACCACTCAGCAGAACAGGGACCCTAGCCTCCTGAGCCAGGCCAGCTACCTGCTCCAACAGTGGATTGGTTTGTCCAGCTGGGTGCCCAGGAGGAGCAACCCAAGGTAATTACCATCTATCACAACAGCATCACCAACACCATGCTCTGTCACGTCAAGGTCCTGCACTTCTGAAACTGGAACTTCTAGACTTGTTAGCTTCCTGGGCCACATGTCTACTATTTCTCACTGATGCCCTACCATGCTGTCACTGCTTTCCCCACCCATGCCATGCTACTTCTCCCCCAACTCTGGTTGTATTCATGGGTAAGTGTGCCCCTGGGAGAAACACTTTGTTACTACTGTTTTTACTATGCTATTTGTGTAAATGCCGTTGCTAAAGTACTGAGTCTAGTGGCCGATTGTGAAAGGGAAGTGTATTAGGGGTTGCTTAGTATTCAGGACAATAGCTACCCACAGGTAACAGCCACTTCTCTTGGGACCCAACTTGCCAATGACAATGTGTCTTGGGTGACTGAATCCCAACCGGCACATTACACTTTTTCTCTTTTTTAAACTTTTATTCTTATTTCTTATTTTACGATTTTTTTTTTTATTATGAGAGATCGCTGGCTAGATAGGAGTGGGAAGGATATATTCAGAAATGAAGGTGATACAATAACAAAGACTAGAAGGGAAGGCTAACAAGCATTAAGGAGTGACTTATTGACATAGAGACCGGGGCCAATTCAGGTACTCATAATAAATGCATACAAATCCCTTGTCCTAGGGCAAAATTCCACACCTACCATCCTAATCCTAAATCTAGACCTAACAATAAACTGTGTCTCCAAACCAAACTCTAACCCTGATCTCAACCACAACAACATTATTAATCCTAAACAGATCTTTGATTTGACAGATTGTAGTCTAGTCCTCAAATTAAGTATTCTCAGGAGGATTTGGGGATTAGACGTGTTCTAAGCTGGAGGGCAAAACTAGAAGCAATGAACGAGAGTAGTAGAAAACAAGGTTTCAGCTTTGTGGAAGAAAATACTTTCCAACTATTAGAATTATACAAAAGTGGAAAGGGTTACTTCTAGTGGGACCAGAAGATTCCCACTGGGGAAACTGAGTCAAGACATTGGAAGTGAGACTGCCCCAACCTGGGCACAATAGACCTCATAATAGATACAGTTCTGATACTATTTTTTCTTTAATTTTTAAAAAGAAAGATATGAGCTCTGGAAGCAAGTGTTTACAATGAATTTTTTTCTCCCTTCCTTTGCCATCAACAGACAACCTTCTCCATTTAGCACAGGGAACATAGAGAGACTCCCCATTGTTGTTATTTTTGTCCCTGAAACTGAAAACTTCTGGGAGGGTCATAGAGGTGGTAGTCATTGCCACCTGCTGTGAAGGTGGTCCAAACCAAGGGCCCCAGCACCTAGTGCAGGAAGCCTAAGTTTGCCCTGGAAACCTGAGCAGCCAACTGGGGACCAGTGGGAATAAAGCCACATCTGAACCAGGTGGGGAGAGGCAGCTCCAAAAAAGCATTAGGGGCTAGAGAAGCCAAGGCAAATGGTAAGACCTAAAGGATCTTGGGATGAACTGGAAAAGCAGATGGTCAAACCTAATGATCCTTCATTTTATTTACCTCCTAATCCAAGTGGTGTAAGCAGCGATGTCTGCTCCTATAGAGCAAAGGAGTCTGGAGGATTTCTGCCCATCACCACTGAGAATGTGGGCAAAGGACGGAAAGGTCCTAGTGGCGTGAGAATTCCACCTTCCGTCCCTCAGGGGCAGAGACACAAGCAGGGCTCAGGGTCCACTCTCTATGACTCCAGATTCTGAGCTTCTTCCACCATACTTTGCTGCTTCCTCTTAATCCAAACCTTAAGGTTTTCCCATTAACAACAACCCCAAGTCTAGGTAGAAGGCTGTGTGGCAAAGTGAGTGGAGAGAGGCCAAATGGAGAAAGGACCAACCTCACATCCAGGAACACCTATGTTTCAGTTCCTGCCATAGGCACATATTTCAAAAAGAATTTTCCTTGAAGGGATTTGGGATCTTGGGTAGCTAGAATGCTGGGCCTGGGATCAAGAAGACTCTTCCATGAGTTCAAATCAGGTCTCAGACACTCACTAGCTATGTGACCTGGGCAAGTACATTAACCCTGTTTGCTTCAATTTCCTCATCTGTAAAATGAACTAGAAAAGGAAATGGGGAACCCACTGGCAAAGAAAACCAAATGAGGTCATGAAGAGAGGACATAACAGAAAAAAACTCAACAATAAAATGTGGGATCTTTATTTCTTTGGCAAGGCATTTAACTTCTTGGTGTGCCAAGTCTCTAAGACTATGCATTACAGAAGTGTCACTTGATACTGCCAGAATTACTTACATGGTACTCCCGCCCTACTCTGATGAAATCACATATCCAGTTTGTGGGAGGAGAGCTCCTACTAGTGATTGGACTGGGTCCACAATCCAGTAAGCCTCATGCAGCTAGAAATTCATTAGGCATGGTCTGAGAAAATTGGAAACTCCCTACCACTCAGGCTAACTTTCCCCCCAAATGCAGTGAGACCATTCAAAACTTTGTTGGTGGAGGACATCAAAATGTAAACTATTGAGTAACTTCGAGTTAAGGCTTAAAAGTCCATTGCACAGGTAGTCATGGCTCCTCAAGTTTGATGGATTTCCCACTATGCATGGAATCAACACTGGATTTGAATGAGCTAGAGTTGGTCTCAATCAACACATCAAAAAAAAAACCCCATAAAAATAAAGTGGAAAAAAGTATAATCCAATCTGCACTCAATGTTGGTCAGTTCTTTCTCTGGAGGTAGATAGCATTTTTCATCATGGGTACTCTGAAATTGTCTTCGATCACTATACTATGTACTCTATGTACATAGTACTATATTATATAGCTATTATAATGATAATTGATAATAGGAAGCACTGGGCTCAAATTCTACTTCTGACATCCTTTCTGGGCCCCACTGTTCTCATCTGCAATACGGGAAAAATAATGTTGAATAACATCATGTAAGGCACCAATTTTTCATGCATATATAGCATTTTGTAACCTCAAAGTGCCATATAAATGTGTCTATATATAGAAAGTGTTACAAGTAATAATATTATATATTATAAATATGTAAATGTATATATAAATATATCATTCTCCCAATGGTCCTTAATTCTAGTGCCTTTTCTTTGAGATTGCCTTCCATTTACTCTCTCTCTATACACACACATAACATATATTAAATATAATATATGCAAACAACCATGTAAATGCATGAGATATGGATATATAGACACACATACACATCTTGTATTTACATAGTTGTTTGCATGTTGTCTCCCTCATTAGAATTCCTTGAGGGCAGAGATCAAGTATTTGCCTATCTTTGGGTCCCCAATGCTTAGTACAGTACCTTGCACACAGATGGTGCTTAATAAATACTAGTTGACTGACTGACTGACACAGTCCCTTCTACAGGTATTTATGGTTCTACTGAGCTTCTTCGCCATCTTGGTCAACATGCTCAGGGTGTCCTTTCCATGTTTAATGTTCTTCCTAAATGAACTGAGCTCAATGCTCCAGATGTAGTCTGAACAGGTCCATCTACCAAGTCCCTTCTTGTTAAACCTCTGCTATGAGTTAGGCACTGTGCTAGGTGTACCTTGTACTTGGAAATACAAAGACCAAAAGAAAATGGTACCTGTCCCCAAAGAGCTTACATTTGATTGGGGGAGATGGCAGGTATATAAGTACATGATGTAGGAGGAGACTTGGAGTGGCCCATTTGTGTCTTGTAAGAACATTGAATTATGAGGACCTATTTGCTAAAAATTGTCAGAGTCCATGAACTCACCCCTTGGATAATTGGCTCAATGTCTTTTCTCTCCTCATTCATTTTGGCCATCTGTCTTCTCGACTTGTGAACTCTGTATGTTCACTCTCCCCAGCTACAGGGTGCATTTGTGGGAGAGCACATCCCGGGTTTATGGGAGAGAAGTTCTGTTTCTAAATACATCACTTCGGTAAATTACTTTGAGCTAATTATATTTTCTGGCTGATTATACAAAGGTAAAATTGGTGGTAGTTTGTAAGCTATAGTTTCAGAAGTATAGACTCACAGAATGATTTTAATCTGGGGTAACTGTCCCCTGGTGGGAACCAACCTGCCAGTTCAAAAAGGAGGGGTGCCTCCAGGAGCACTATACTATGGAGGATTAACTGGGACCTCTTTCTTAGATGCCCAACTTTTGTAGGGACACACTAGACAAAACATCATTATTTCTTTTTGTTTTCAGACTATAATTGGACGGTCAGTTTTATGGTGTTTGCTTTACAAGTCAAAGCAGTTTTGGAGAAAATTTTGCTCAAGAATTAGTATCTGTTGTACTATTGTATCCATTCTAAGCATGGACTCTGATAGATGAGTACATGCATGCCATGTCTCTAGAACAGAACTATAATAATATAATAAGTCTCTAGAACTATAATAGAATTTCTAGAATTGTCTAGCAGTAGACCTAAAGCCTCATGAGTGAAGAAATAAAGGGAACCAAGACACTATAGATACTTGGGGGAGATGTCAAGTGCACCCTAAGCAATATGAAAAGAGCAAAATCTTGTCTCTTCTCTGGAAATCGCCTGAATACGTAGACCCTCCTGAAATTCCTGGTAAGGCAGTACTTACATCAATTGATTACTAAGTCTCTCACAATAGATATGAAGATACCTTACAGAGTTAACAAATGAGGTGATATCTAAAGACAGATTTTCAGAAGTGATCTGTCAGGAAAATCCATTTAAAGGGCCAAGATGGTTTTAGGACCTCCACACTTTCCAATAAAGGGTGATGAACCTAGATGCCTATGACAACAGTATAATCTACCAAGTCTAACATGAGGGACTCATTATGGAGAGCTGTAGTTGTTTTTCGGGAGGTGGGGCATGGAACCTGGTACACCAATTAATCAAGCAGAATTTATTATGCACCTACTATGTGCCAGATGCTATGCTAGGTGCTGGGGATACAAATACAAGGAATGAAACAATTTCTACTCTAAAGGAGCTCACATTCTAATGAGGGAGCCAAGGACTTAGAAATGTATACAGAGTAAATAAAACAAAATATATACAAAGTAGTTAGAAACAAGGTGCTCTGTAGGGAGATCACTATTAGTTGGAGGGATAAGAATCAGGGAAGTTTTCATGTAGAAGGCAGAACAGTTTATTGATGTGATATTGGAATGGCATAAGGATGCGATAGAGCAATGTGGGAGATTGTTGGAGGGCTTGGGTGTGTAAGACAAGCCTATGTGCCAGGCACTTTACAAATGTTATTTCATTGGATCCTCACAACAATCCTGGGAGATAGGTGCCATTATTTTTATGTCCATCTTACAGTTGAGGAAACTGAGGCATGCAGAGTTTAAGGGACTTGTTCAGAATCACATACCTAGTGTCTGAGACCAGACTGGAACTCAGGTCTTCCTAACTCCAGACCCAGCACCACTTAGTTTATGAGATTACACACACATTGAGAATATAGTGTTCTAAGACTACTTTAGTGGAACATGTGTAAGTGCTGGGAACTCAATTTGGTGATGCAGAAAGTCCCAATGTCACCTCTGTGAATGAAGTACCTAGCCTGAGTTCTGATTCGGGGCTAAGATTAGAAACATCGTTCCATAGGTTCTCCTCAATCAGAGAGACGATGCCTGTGGAAAACATGAACCATGCCAGACTGGTTCATATTCCCAGGAGAACTGCACATGAGGCCTTGCTATTCATGCACATACTATTGCCTGAATGAAAGGAACAGTCCTTCCCCTTTCCTTACCCATGTACCCCAAACTGGCACAAAGAAACCATCAGGGAGAAAAAGAGTCTATGACCAAGGAAAGCAGAATGAAGCAATAGAAAACAGCCTTGCTGGGATTCAAAATGTCCCTAAGACTCCACTTCCAGGAGCTGAGGCTGTTCTACTAGGAGAACTATGCCTGCAGAGGAGGAAAAAAGCTGAACAGAAGAGGTGAAAGAAGCCTCCACACCAGAAAAGTAATGGCAGAATACAGAAGGTGGCGAACAAAGGAATGACATGTGCAGTGGAGATTTAATGTGCAGATTTGCAGATTTAATGTGCGAGAGGCTGAATTCCAAAGGAACCAGTGTTAGGAAATAGAGACAGAGATAGGGATGGCAGTCACCCTAGGCTCTCAAAATAGTAAGCCTGACCTCATCATCAGTCGTTTATGATTCTATCCCATCTGGACTCATAAGACCTCACTTGGAAGTGACAGTGAAGACTGAGAATGTGAAGTGCACTGTGACTCTCAAGTAACCATTGTGCTCTGGGCATTTTATGAAAGAAATTCTATTTATTGATTGAGTAACAAGAGCTGGGCAGTGTCAGAGTAAGCCTGGAGCTCATCAAGGAAGATATTGGTATCCACTGGAAAGTGGGTACATTGGCTCTCATATGTCCAGACCCAGAGAACCTCCTTGGCATGTCATCATTGATTGAGACCAACTCTAGCTCATTCAACATACTAGTAACAGAGTAAGCAGAAAGCAGCAACCCACTACCTGAGCAGTTTGATCTTCTGTTTTGTTTGTGCAGAAGCAAAAAAATGGTGGAGAACCAAGGAAGAGTGCTAATACCATCAGGGTATTTTTTTCTCTAGAGGATGGATGGATAGATGGATGGATGGATAGATGGATGGATGGATGGATGGATGGATGGATGGATGGATGGATGAATGGATGAATGATCAGATGGATGGATGGATGGAAGGATGAAGGATGTATTAAGCATTTACAAAGTACAAAGCACTGTGCTAAATACTAAGGATACTAAAGAAAAATAAGATGGTCCTTGTTCTCAAGGTACTCACATTCTCATGAAGGAGACAATGCACATGGAAGGTTTCAGCTGCAAAAATCACATGGAAAGATTCTGTGGTTCTTAGGCACTGATAAACTCCATTAGATTGTAGTCTCCATAAGGGTAAGAACTATCTTTTGCATTTTGTTTTTGTTTTTATTCTCAGCACTTAATACAGTACCTAACACATGATAGGTGCTTAATAAATGTTTCCTGATTAATTGATCACTATCATTTTCTGATGTTGAAACACTTGATGTTCCCAAGGACTTTGGTGACAAGACCTTCCATTCTGGTCTTTAATAGATGTGACTGCAGCCCCTACAGGAGCATTTGCCAGGCTACATCTTCACAGGGGATGCTTCCCAGGGTGATGGCTGTAAGTACTCAATTGGAAGCAATGCTATTCCCAAGCTTCTTTGGTTCAGGGTCCTAGGCTGTCTCTATCAGGATGTGAGGGGAGATGGTGGTCAAGGTGATAGTGCTAATTTGACAGGTTTGGCACATGCTGCCTCCTTTCTCAGAGATTTTTTTTACCTTAGTGATTCTCCAGTCTCTGGTCTGAAAAATGAAATAACTGGTTGATGAAGGAGTTCCGTAAAAGGACTAAGATTTTCTCGTTGCAAGAGTGTGATGTGGGATACTCTTGAGCAGTTCTCAAGATCCTTCCCACTCAACCTTTTCAGGAATGATCGTGGAAGTTCCCCTCATTTGGCATGGAAGATCTCAGAAACCATCTGAAAGAGCTGCTGATCAACAGTATCATTACAAAGTCAAACAATCTATATTCATCACTTGTAGCAATGATATGAAAGAAGACTGGGATGAAACAGATGTGTATAGATTCCTGGGCTTTGAACAATAAATAAGAGTGGAGTGGTACATCATGCCAAGAATTTAAGACATCCTCAGCTCCTAGCTACCAGGTGTGTACCTGGTACCTGGCCAGTAGTTTTCAGTTTTATTGATTTACACAGTGGTTGCAACCAGCATCTGATGACAGAGAAAAAGGGAAAAGTTAGATTTTGCCAACTTGAAAATATGCAAGGCACTTAACAGTTTTCAATAGCTTATGGAGAAGATGTTTGGAGAGATGAACCACACAGACTTCATGGTCTTGGGAAACATGCTAGAGACCTAGATATATCACTTCTAGGTCTATACTCCAAAGAGATCAAAGAGGAAAATGACTCAAATGTACAAAAATATTTATAGCAGCTCTTTTCGAGTGGCAAGGAATCAGAAATTAAGGGGATGCCTATCGACTGGGAAATGGCTAAACAAGTTGTGGTGTATGATTGGGATGGAATACTATTATGCTATAAGAAATGACAAGCAGAATGATTTCAGAAAAACCTGGGAAGACTTATACGAGCTCATGCAAAGTGAAGCAAGCAGAATCAGGAGAACATTGTACATGGTGATAGCAATATTGTATGATAATCAACTGTGAAAAGACTTAGCTGTTCTAATCAAGACAATGGCCCAAGGCAGTTCTACAGGACTCGTGATGAAAAATGCTATCCATCTCCAGAGAGAGAACTGATGAACTCCATGTACAGATTGAAACATAATTTTTTCACTTTCTTCATTTTTCTTGCTTTTTTGAATCATGGATAATATGGATATATGGAAAATTTCACATGCATAATTGATATCACATTGCTTGCCTTCTCAAAGGGGTGGGAGAGGGAAAAATATGGAACTCAAAAAATTTTCATGTTAAAAATAATGTTTTTTTTTTAATTAAGACAAACTGCTTTGAAAGATTTAGAAATATAGATCGACACAATGTCCATTCACAATTCCGAAAGACTCGAGATGAAATATGCTACCCACTTCCTGCCTTCCTGCCTGAGAGGTGATGGACTCGGTGCAGAATGAAGCAGCTTTTTGGACATAGCCAATAAGGGAATTTGTTTTGTGACTGTGTATATTTGTTACAATAATTTTTTTAATGCAACCTGTGCTTGATGCATTGATAAGAAAGTGTTCCCACTCATGTGGCATACCAAAAGGAAACTAATGGAAAATTTTCTATTTAAATTGTGGCACAATCCTCATTTTAGGAAGAAAATATAACTCCAGGGGCTGGAAAAATTGAATGAAGGTTTGAGATAATGAGAAGGTTAATTACTAGCAAGCCTTTGGAGTGTATATACATTGACTTAATGTTTATTAAAGGAGATAGAAAGAACTGAAGCTGCATCCTTATGATAACTAACCATTTCACCCACCAGACCCAGGCATACCCAACCAAGAATCAGAAAAACTACAATGGTTGCTGAGTTGTTGTAGAAGGAAAAAAAATCTTCCTCTATGTACAACTTCCCTGCCAGAATTCATTCTCACCAAGGTAGGGACTGTGAAAGCAAGGCGATGTTGTACTTGGTAAGAATGAAAAAGTCTAGAACCCACAGGGATAACCATAATCTAAGCACTATATGCTGAGAGCAGTGAGAACAGAACAGAAATCTTAGTAGAGTCAACATATATCTACATAAGGCCACCAGGAATGATGCCACAAAAACTAACCCACTGTGTCACCCCAGGTAGCAGCATTATATGCAACATCTGACTGATCAAGCATTGGCGTGTACCTGGTCAGGTGAACTCACTTGAGATTTGAGTGAGAACCAAGTTTGCCCATTGAGTACCACTGATTTGGGGTTTCAGAAAATAGAGAAGATGTAGACTCAAAATCAATCTATATCTCAGTTGAAAAATAAGATGAACAAGAATTACTGACTAGCTATAACCTCAGTCCAAAAAAAATCTCAGAAACAAGAGACATTTGTTGCCAAGATCTCTATTCAAATGATAGAGTTCTGCTAAGAATCATGCAAAAAAATACACAGGAGTGTTGACCAGTGGAAAGCCATTCCATACCAAGTCATGGGGAGATTGGGAGAACTGCCCATTACAAAATTGTTCCAGAGAAAAACCAAGGTCATATAAAGACAATGCATTGAAGTCACTTATTGCCCTTTGAAGAATTGACCAGCCTTCCTAATGTCTTTGGAAAGTATCGATAGATTATCATCTAAGTGAATGCTAAGAAAAGTCAGCTCCTCCACTGGAGAGAAAGCGCCAGAGCTAGAAAATAGCTCAGAAAATGACGATTCTGAAGGTGGTGGAATTCAATATTGGTATTTTAGCCCATAAAAGGCCTGGGTTTGAATCAGAAAAGTATTATGAGATTGAGAATCACAATATGGTAACAAAAAGAATGAACACAGGGGGCGGAGTCAAGATGGCAGAGTAGAAAGACGCACGTTTACGAGCTCCGAACCCACAGCCCATAGAATTAATGTAAAAAGAGATCCCCATAAGTTCTGGATCACTGTAAGGTGTGCAGAAACAGAGTGGAAGAGATTTCCATTCCAGAGAGCCCTGGAGAGCTGTCCCCAGGGTTCGTCAAGTCCCGGAAAGCGGACCCCACCCCAGCACTACCCTGGCCACGGCCCCAGAGAAGCTGATCCAAGCAGGCTTCAGGGACGGAACCTCCAGCGGCCGGGAAGGTCCCTCTGCCCACAGAAGCTACAGGTCAGTGAGAGAGACGACGGGCCTGGCCGAGAGGGGGAGCGGGGTGTCTCCATGACTCGGGCCCCCTCGGGAGGAAGTGGTGGCGGCAGAGGCGGGGGCAGGAAACAGTGGAGGCAGAGGCGGGGGTGGCGGCGGAGGCAGCAGCTGCGGCGGCGGCCCGGGACTCCCCCAGCAGCAGGCAGGATCTTCATTACTGAGAGTCTCTGCATAAACCCTCTGAGGGAGCTGAGCCTGGAAGACAGCCCTGCCCCACCCCACTCCGTTACTGAAGGTCTCTGCATAAACTACCTGAAGGAGCTGAGCCTGGGAGATGGCCCTGCCCCCACCCGCTCCATTACTGAAGTTCTCTGCACAAAGCCCCTGAGGGAGCTGAGTCTGGGAGGCAGCCCTGCCCCCACCCCAGCAGCTCACATTGATTAGCAGCTGCTTGCCGCGGAAAGCCCATTTGAATCTCAGACCCCAAGCACTAGCTGGGCAGATCTAGGCAGGGGTGGACAGGAATCTCAGAAGTCAAGTAACTGGCTGGGAAAATGCCTAGAAAAGGGAAGAAAAATAAGACTATACAGAGTTTTTTCGAACAGATGCAAATGATCCCAACTTTCGGATCTGAGGAGGAGGAGGATGTATTCTTGCCATCAGGGAAAGGCGTGGAGGGCAGGGCCTCTGTACCCCAGACATCCCAGGGGGATGTCAGGTGGGCTCAGGCCTTGGAAGAGCTCAAAAAGGATTTTGAAAAGCAAGTTAGACAGGTGGAGGAAAAACTGGGAAGAGAAATGAGAGAGATGCAAGAAAAGCATGAAAAATGGGTCAATACCTTGGTAAAGGAGACCCAAAAAAATGCTGAAGAAAATAACACCTTGAAAAATAGGCTCACTCAATTGGCAAAAGAGGTTCAAAAAGCCAATGAGGAGAAGAATGCTTTCAAAAGCAGAATTAGCCAAATGGAAAAAGAGGTTCAAAAGCTCACTGAAGAGAATAGTTCTCTCAAAATTAGAATGGAACAGATGGAGTCTAATGACTTTCTGAGAAACCAAGAAATCACAAAACAAAATCAAAAGAATGAAAAAATGGAAGAGAATGTGAAATATCTCATGGGAAAAACAACTGACCTGGAAAATAGATCCAGGAGAGACAATTTAAAAATTATGGGACTACCTGAAAGTCATGATCAAAAAAAGAGCCTAGACATCATCTTCCATGAAATTATCAAGGAAAACTGCCCTGACATTCTAGAACCAGAGGGTAAAATAAGTATTGAAAGAATCCATCGATCACCACCTGAAAGAGATCCAAAAAGAGAAACTCCTAGGAACATTGTGGCCAAATTCCAGAACTCCCAGGTCAAGGAGAAAATCTTACAAGCAGCTAGAAAGAAACAATTCCAGTATTGTGGAAATAAAATCAGGATAACTCAAGATCTAGCAGCTTCTACATTAAGGGATCAAAGGGAGTGGAATAGGATATTCCAGAAGTCAAAGGCACTAGGACTTAAACCAAGAATCACCTCCCCAGCTAAACTGAGTATAATACTTCAGGGGAAAATATGGTCTTTCAATGAAACAGAGGACTTTCAAGCATTCTTGATGAAAAGACCAGAGCTGAAAAGAAAATTTGACTTTCAAACACAAGAATGAGAAGAAGCATGAAAAAGTAAACAGCAAAGAGAAGTCTTAAGGGACTTACCAGAAGTGAACTGTTTACATTCCTACATGGAAAGACAATATTTGTAACTCTTAAAACTTTTCAGTATCTGGGTAGTTGGTGGGTCCACACACACACATGTACATGCAAGCACGCACACACACATGCACACATGCACACACATACAGAGACAGAGAGCACAGATGGAATTGAATAGGATGGGACCATATCTTAAAAGAAATTAAGGTAAATGGTGAGAGAGAAATGTAGTGGGAGGAAAGAGGGTGAAATGGAATGGGGTAATTATATGTCATTTAAGAGGCAAGTAGGAGACTTATTAGTGGAGGGAAAAAGAGGAGAGCTGAGAAAAACAAAAAACAAGAAGTTTACCCTCATCACATTTGACTAAAGAAAGGAATAAAATGCACACTCATTTTGGTATGAAAACTTATCTTACAGTACAGGAAAGTTGGGGAGAAGGAGATAAGCAAGGGGGGGGATGATGGAAGGGAGAGCAAAGGGAGGAGGGAGCAATTTGAAGTCAACACTTGGGGAGGGACAGGATCAAAAGACAGAAGAGAAACAATGAGGGGCAGGTTAGGATGGAGGGTAATTCAGTTAGTCTTAAACAACACGACTATCAGGGAAGTCATTTGCAAAATTACACAGATATGGCCTATATTGAATTGCCTGCCTTCCCAAAGGGAATGGGTGGGGAGGGAGGGATGGGGAGAATTTGGAACTCAAAGTTTTAGGAACAACTGTTTAGTATTGTTCTTGCTACTAGGAAATAAGAAATACAGTTAATGGGGAATAGAAAGTCATCTGGCCCTACAGGAGAAAAGAGAAGATGGGGACAAGAGAAGGGAGGGATGATAGAAGAGAGGGCAGATTGGTGATAGGGAAAATTAGAATGCTCGGTGTATTGGGGTGGGGGGAGGGGATAAATGGGGAGAAAATTTGGAACCCAAAATTTTGTGAAAATGAATGTAAAAAGTTAAATAAATAATAATAATAATAATAATAATAATAATAAAATGAGCATAAACTCAAATTTCCAGCAGCAGGGAAAGCCTTGATAGGACCCTGCTAAATGGCAACCTATAAGCCATCTTCCAGCATCACCAGCTGTAGAGAAAGGCTTCCAGGAGCCTATGCTGGTAGCCTCTTTTTACATAAACCATCCGTTGGTATGACAGTTATAATTAAGGGAGTTCACCTGACCAGGTTAGTACCATTACTTGATTGGTCAGATGCTGTATATATAATGCTGCTGCCTGATGTCAAACATCGGTTATTTTTATGTCTGAAACTCAGATAGACTTGATTTGACCTTGATTGTATTTCAATATAAGTGTAAGGCTTTATACAGTTCCAATAAAGTCCAGGGCTACTTCCCCAGCTCATATTCGCATATCAGATTAGATCCCCTGAGGAGCAAACACCATTTGCTCCCTTCACAGTTCTATGGGCAACTCTGAGAGTCCAGTGTTTCTAGTACTGTCAATCATGAGCCCCTACCAGTGTGCTTCCCATTGAATATCATCCAGATAATTAACTTTTAGAAAGGGCATTTATTAAGCAATTATAGCAAGGACAGTCACTGGAGAAGCAACCTCTCCCAAACCTCCCTTTGCATTTTTTTCTTATAAATTATTATTTTATTATAATTCACTTTTATTTTTATTATTACATAGGCTGAATAATGTCTATCAAACCAGAAGTAGGCTAGTTAAGTTTGAAGACCCTCATTATTCTCATTGGCCCCAGGGTACTGAATTTTTTAGGCATAGAAAATAGTAAATATTGCCTATTAAGGCATAGAGGCATTGTCATTTACATAGAGAAAAGACCATAGTAATAGAATCATAAATCATTGAAAAAGAATACAAAAGGTATTATTAGTATTATAAACTCAAACTCCTTTTTTAATGAAGTCTATGATTTCATTACTATAGAGAAAAATTTCTCTGGGTAAAGAATTTTCTCTTGCAATACAGATCAGCACCTGCTCTACAACTTATAGTCTTAGAGAATGGGAATTCTCGATTAAGTGATTCAACAGAATCACAGAATTTTAGAGCAGCCATTTAAATCAATCCATGCACAAAAAAGTGTCCCCACTGTAATGTACCTAACTTGCTGGTGTCTTCCTTGGCATAAGACCTGCTCTCTATCCCAGATTCCAGGCTACCTCTCACTGTCCATCATTTACTGTCATGATCACTTTCACTCATTCTATTGATCAATCAAGTAATTACTGAGACTCTACTGATAGGTACAGCCCTGTGCTAGTCACAAAGGTGGATACAGAGAAATATAAGACACCGCCCTGACCTCAGAAAACTTATAGTCCAGTTGGGGAAGCAAGTCATAAATTATAAAAAAAAAATTAAGTAGCAAAATAATTTTCCTAATACTCATATCTGACCATGTCACTCAACTACTCAAAAAACCCTCACTTCCTTACCATGACCTGCAGAGTAAAATATAAATTCCTTACCTTGACATTCAAGGTCTTCCATAACCTAGCTCCAATCTATCCTTCCAGCTTTGTATCATACTATCCCCATTCACAAACTTGACATTCCAGTCAACTGAACTATTTGCCAATTCTTGATGAAGTCTCTAGCCTCCAGGCACTTGCAAAGGATGCCTGAACAACTCTACCTCTTGGAATCCTCCACTTCCTTTAAAGTCTAGCTCAAATGCTACCCCTTCTACAAAGCCCTTCCTGATTACTGGCCCCCAGCTGCAGAAATTGAATTCCATCTCTTCAAATGTTTTTAGAACACTTTGTCTGAATCTCTTCTGTGTACCTAATGTTCTATCTTCTATCATGCTTATATGTGCACATGTCCTATTCTTTCTCTTCCACTACAACTCCCCCACTCATTAAAGAATAATCTCTTTGAAAGTAAGGACCGTATCAGTATTCATCTTTCTGTCCTTAGCATCTGATATATTGACCCACATATACATCAATATGTCAAGTACCTACAATTTCATATGTGGGAATTCCCATCACTAGATACAGATGGTGATGCTTCTGCAACTGACACTCTTAGAGCAGTCAAAGGTCAAGTGGCTTGCCCAGGGTCACACTGCTAATATCTCTCAGAGGTAGAATCTGAACCCAGATTTTCCTGACTCTAAGCTCAATATACCATCCACTATCCAAAACTCATCTTGCTCTGCACAAAGCAAACACTTGATACAGGTTAACAAAACTGAATTTAAAGAGTAACCAAAAAGCCATTCGACTGATTTTTTTTTAACAAATTGATCTGACCAATATCAGCATTATATATAACCAATTCAGCATTGTCTACTGGATGCCAGACACTGTGCTAAGTGCTATAAAAAGAATGAAACAATCCTTTTCTCAGAGAACTTATTTAGTCTCACCTACTCACCAGCTCTCACCTGTGACTCTAAGAAACTACAGCATGCACTGTGACCACACCCAACTCTCTTGGCATATGAGCTAAACCAGGCTGAGGGTAATTGATAGACCTCAAACCCATTAGGGGACTTAGGGGAATGTCTGCCCCCAGCATGTGAAGACTTCCCTGTTGGAATGGGACGATGAGACCAATTTGTTCCAACAGCCATAAAGGCAGCTGAAGCAGGCGCTGTGGAGCACTTAGAGTTTGGTCAGACATTGAAGATGCCAAAGTTTTGTAATGGTAATATAAATGGGAAAATCTTTACCATTCATTAATAGGCTCATGCGACCTGCTTAAAAGATCACATGGAAGCCTAAGTCACATGTGATGGGAGGAGCTTGCTGAATGGGTGGAACAGGAAAGGTGGAGCAGAGCTGTGAGGAAGTTGGTCAGGCTAGTCAGAGCTGGGAAGGACACAGGCAGGCAGACACAGCTTAGGCTCATGAGTGTTTGTGGGGAGGTCCCAGCAGGGGGTGAGGAGACAAGAATGGCTTTGCCCCCTGTGATGATAACTTGTATTGACATCTTGGTTGCTATGAGAGATTTTGCTTTCTGGTTCTGGGACTTTGCTTTCTGGTGTCTAAATGTTTTTCTTCTGCCTTCTATATGGAGAATCTGTTAAACTTTGCGACTGAGAACTATACCAGCATATTCATAGTCACCACCAGTGCTGTGAATACTGCCTTAGTGATACACTTGGCATCACAAACAGGATCGCAGAGTATAAAAATCTCTGTTTGGAGGCAGAAAGGATTTAGAGGAAGACATTAATATCCCAGAATGGGAGGATTTACTGTATTCCTTACTAGCGAAAAGTAAGCTGAAAGCACTGGACCCTGTGAAAGTTGGGAAACAAGAGTACAGAAGGGAGAACCTGGAGACTTGGGAAGGTGGTTGTAAGGAATACCAATAAGAAAAGGTAAGGAGTTGGCAGGGGTAAGTAGGAAAGGCTGGATTTTATTAACAGGTGACCATATTACATGTGAAAGCAGAGATGATCTGCTGAAGGAAAAAATTCAGATGGAAAAAGAGTTAGCTAGTTTGCATGGGAATTCTAAGCGTTCAGGCTCTCCTTTAAAAGAGCAGTCCAAGGAGGGTCTTCTGTAAAAGGAAAGGTGGTTCATTTAGCTAAAAAGAAGCAGAAGGCTGGCAAAAAAAGTATAGATATAACCTTTGTACAGCCCCAGCCTAGTTATCATGACAACACCATCAGGACAGAAATGTGTGGGCACAAAATATAATTAAGTCAGAGTTGGAAAATGAAACAATGTTGCACAAGGAGACTTCTAAGGTGGAAGCTCACCCCATAGTAAAGTGGAAACGAGAACCGACAAGGGAATACAGTGTTTAGGAGATAATTGAGGATTTTACTTAGCCTGAGGTAACAGAAATTTTGAGTTGGTTCACCCAAAGGATGGAAGAATCATTAATATCTTGGAGAATGAGAAGCAGTGATGAAGGGGCAGAAGGGGTATTGATAGATGGTGTGGATTGCTTGAAATTAATGGGTATCAGAATCCTTTTGTACAGCAAGCCTTTAGAGAATACAATATGCAAAGAGGTAACAATACAACTGAACTGTTAGCTTTGGCTGCAGAAGGCTGCAGTAGGCAGTATCCTACTGACTCTATATGGTCTAGTGGAGACAGACCTGGGTATTCACTTAGGGATTGTATAAGAAAGTTAAAGGAGGAGGTAATAAAGACTGCCATAATGATCAGAAATGCACATGCATACTATGATACTCTCTTTGCAGTTTCCCATAGGAATATAATAATGAATATGGCTCCTCCTTTTTAAAAGCTCCTAGTTTTGACTCTAATAATTGGAGAAATAGGGAACCCTCTTTCAGAGGTGCTGCGCAAGATTTCACAGTTAAGTGACCTAGGAGACTGGGGAAAAGATAAATTTCCTCAAGAGAGAAGAGCAAAGAGCCAGAAGATTCAAAGTCAAAATATAATGACAAGAATATAATTGTTTACTGCTCTATTGAGAGCAGGGGTTGATTTTGGAAGCATAGATAGTATTGCAACTAATGAAGTATACAGAATGTACCAAGAAAAGGGGCTTAATACTAGACAGAATAGAGAAGTTAGAATTGTCTCTACAGATCCTCCTGAACTCTTGTATCCAAGTTTGTCACACCTTCAGGGAGAATAAGAAATTGGCTGAGCACCAGCTCAGATTAAAGAAATACACAGATAGGACTGTAGACTCCATATTAATTTGACCACATACTGGAACAATGAATCAAATACATAACTAGGGCATTAATAGACTCTGGGGCAGAGGCTTCCCTTATATATGGAA